>OZ010597.1:48441299-48508799 GCA_963932145.1 Acanthosepion lycidas | reverse complement strand
GATAGAAAGACAAAAAACAAAAAGCAATAAAAAAAGATTAAATGGCTGCTGTTGCAATAAGACCTTTGATTTTATTTCTTGTTGATTAGACAGCAGTGTGGTAACCCTTGAAAGTTTGGCCACAGACTGTGCACTTACGAGCAGTCACTTTGTTCTTCAGGGTACATTTCTCACAGATTCGTTCACTGTTCTGGTGCTGAAGAAACTGCGAAGGTGGACTTGGCGTGTCACCTGACTGGGTTTGTGAACACATTCTACAAAAAAAGGTATCTGTTTGGTTGCTGTAGCTACAAACTTTGCATGTCCATCCACTTGGAGATGATGACGATGAAGATGATGATGATAAAGGTAGAGAAGATAGGTTTGCTGCCAGCCGTGAAATAGTTTCTGACTTGCATATCGACCCTGTGGGTGTTAGTGTCCTCTCAGAAGAGATATCTTCATCTTCGGCTGATTTCTCCAATGCATGTTCTGTTGGTTCACGTGGTCGACGTGCTGAGAGAGATAGAATGTTGAAGTTTGAAGGCTGGTTTTCAGAAGGGTATTCATGTAAAGAGTCTCCATATGTGGAGTCCCCATAGGCAGAATCCAGATCACAATTAGAGCTATCTGCTGCAAGGATTGGAACAGGAGCTGAAAGAGGGGAAGCAACAGCAGCAGACATTCCTCTAAAAGGCTCTGTTCTATTGGGAGTCGGCTGAAAATGTGGGGTCTGCTTTTGGCCAAGTGGTCGTCGATAGGAATCAAAAGCAGCTTGTTGTTCTTCTGTGTATGTCCTTTGTGTTAAATGAATGTCAGTTACAGCAGCCAGAGGATGACGACCCGGGCCATATGTGGAGCCAATGTTTTGCTGACTTTTTGGGGATTGCTTCAGCAAACGACTGTTTTGTTGCATATCTATGTAACCATAGTTCAATGGTAAATCTGAAATGAAAAGATCTTTAGTTGGGTCACCGAACATGCGTTCATTGTGTGTCCTCAGTTTTGCCACAATGTCTTTACTGGTACCACCAGAATCCAGATGCAACATCAGGTTGGGCATGTAGTTTGTGCTGTCAGCCAGCCTACAGGCCTCACTGAGGAGGCTACACTCAGCACTTGCAAACAGGCATTGTGTCCCAATGCCAACAAGTAAGGCAGAGTTTGGTTCATTTTGCAGTTGTAAGCAATTTCCATTCACAATATGATAACCAATTTTCTTGAAAATTTCTTCCGCTCTCTTCACCCAAGGGTTGATCATCGTCCGATAAAAGCCACAATGATTCTGTAATGAAGTAGAAAGTCAAAAGGAAGAAAGAAAAAAAACAAAACAAAGCAAATGCTACAAAGGGAATTTTGGAAAAAGCAAAAAAAATTTCTTAGTAATATTTTTAACTCATATTTTCTAAAAGAGGGGGAAAAATCATTTGGACAAGAATCATGCCAAATCTTTAAAATAATGGAAAAATAAAAATTTTAAATTTCTGATTTTGCAGCCACTATTTTAATTTACAGATATAAATTTTGTCATACAAGGATGTGACTAATTTCTGGCTTTTCCAAATATATAATCCTTTCCATTTCAAATCCTTTGTTTGTTTTAACAATTTGTTTTTCATAGATTTTAAGCAATTGAATGGGAAACCAAAATCAATGAATATATTGTAATACCTGAAGGTATTCTTACAGCCACCACAAACCAAAACTTTCTAGCCTTTGTTTCAATATTGTTAATATATTCTATAAAAAAAAAAAAAAAAAAAAAAAAAAAAAAAATCACAACTGTCAGTTACATTAATTTTTTTGTCTCAGCAATTTACATCTGAAGATGATCTCAGATGAGATTGAAAGTACTTGAGAAAATAAAAGGACTATGGCACCTCACTTAATGAATTTAATATCAATTTTAAGAAGTCAGAGAATTTGATTGGATTATCATAATATATATATTTATTGTGTATTTAGACAGCAATCCTTAATTTATGCATGTTTCATTAAAAATGACAGACAAGGTACTACAATTAAGCTTTTTATTTAATTTTTGTGTTCAAATAAGTGCTTTCTTTTTTGGACACAGAGTGTGATGAAACTGTCCAAATGTTCTATAAGTGCTTTCGGCTATACTTTTAGCCATTATCAAGGATGATTTTATTTTTTCAGTTTAATTGAGTGTGTGTGTTGTATGTTTTGTGTTATAAAGATGTTTTATTTTCTGAACACAGCACATTGTGGCTGTATTCTTAGTTAATATTGTGAAGTGTTGGCTTTTTCTTTTTTATTATTAGTGCTTTCTTTACTTTTAATTTTTTTTTTTTTTTTTTTTTTTTTTTACAGGTGGATGATGTTATTGTGTTTGTGTTTTCTACTAGTAAGTTTTGGATGGAGTCTGATAAGTTTGTTTGTGCGTTTAAATGGGTTCTAATAGAGCTCTGATCAGACAGGTGTAACATAAGGCATCTGGATAGGCATGTAGTCGTGTGACCAATGTAATTTATTAATTCATTTTGATCAAGAACATAGTTCCTTAAGGGGCATTTGAACTCATAGATAATGTTCGTTCGTTGTAATTTCAACTTTGCTAGTGTGTTGTTATTTTTGAGGATAAGGTTAGCGGTTTTAAATTTTTTATAGTAGATAATTTTTTTTTTTTTTTTTTTTATTTGGGTCAATTGGGGTAGTGTATTTTTTTTATAATATTTTTAAGTGAAGATTCATCTTTTTTGTAGTTAATGTGCATTTGGTTTTCATAGAAAATATTTATGCAATTTTAATTTGAGTTCTTTAAGGAAGAGTAGTTGAGATAATTCCTTAAAAAACTCAATAATGTAAAACAGACATTAATTAACAATGATTTTTTTTTTTTTTTGAAGGAATTTGCTTCCAGTGGTCAGAGAACAAATGAATATCTTCCTGGTTGTAGTTTAAGGTGTCTTCTAATTGAGTGTACAATATCAAGAATATTGATAAAGGTTAGTTATTTTGATTTGAAACAAAGTAACATGTAAAATTTAATCTAAAAAAGCAAAAACAAAAAATAATTCAATGAATAAAAGCACATACATAAAAATTATTTTATTTTCTTTCCAGCCATATGAATATTTTTTTTAAATTGGACCATAAATACACAAGATATTGCGAGTTGAACAGACTAAGTTGCAAATTTATCAATCTTTAATAAGATATTGACTGTAAATGCTATCATCACGCAAGAAAATGAATGGCTTCCTTAGAAAGTAAAAATGCTAAATTAAGAACTGAAAAACTGAATTGAAAACTGAGGTATCAAGGAAAAAGAAACAAAAAACAAACAGAAAACAATATCCAAACATAAATGCCAATGTATATACAATCTTGATATTATTAGTTGTTAATGTTACAGGAAATTCAATCATTTTGATAAGGCGTGGTAAAGTATTCATTTTCATAGACAACCTGTGTATCAAAATATAAGTTACTATCAAAATCAGGTTAAGTTAAGGTAGGGTAGGGGTGCCAGTTCAACAAATGATGACATCCGTTTTTCACATGTCTTTTTTCTTTTTTTTTTTTCTCCAATGACAAAGTTTTTTGGGATTTTTATTTTGCCATTTAATTTATAATTTTATAAGATTTTTTTCAAAAGGGTCATTCGAATATGAGCACATCTTATTTCTAATATTTAAAATCTATTCCTTTAATTTTAAATTATTATTCCTACTTCTAATAACTAATAGATTATGCATTTTTTAAAACAAAGAAATATATTAGAATTACTTTCTTATTTAAATATTATTATTCAAAGATCATGTATATAAATGTGTATGCTTTATTTTTTTTTTCCATTTAATCATTATTTAAAGGAAAAGCTTTGACAGTGTCTACAAAAAATAGCTATTTCATTGGTTTCCTTTAAGTGCCAGAAATATTTAGATATGAACATCTGATTTCTATATTAATTTATTTTAAAAGAACTTTGATGTTGGTTCCAACAACTTTTGAATTCATGTCTTGTGCATCCAATGTAGACTTTAACATTGTCTGGATCCTCAATAGATGAGATATTGCATTGGTACACTAATGATTCAGTGTAACATTTATTATTAAAAGGACACTTTTGAAGATTTCTACATTTACATAATTTTTTTTCAGTACAATTGTAACTTAATTTTCAGGTATTTTTATTAAAAATTGTACTGAGTTTACTGTCTCTAGGAAAATGTTTAATAATTAATGCAAGGAATTTTTGTCCTAATTTATTTTTTACCATTTGGTTGTATGGGGATGTATACCAAATGATTTTTCTACTTCTGTTTTTCTATGGTTTCCACTTTCATTTTTATATAATTGAGTTTTGGGCATTTGTAGCCACTATTCTTTAGAGCTTTATTATAGAAATTACTATGATCATAGAAAATTTTCCCATTTGCTGAATTCACACTTATTCTCTTTTCGATAGATAAAGGTATATGTTTAATTATAGATGGAGGAGGGTTAGACTTAAGGTATATATATACAAAGGATTAATATTGTTTTTTTTTATAAGGTATGTATATATTATTCATTAAATGTAATGTTATATCAAGGAAGTTCACTTTTTTCAATTTATTACTTAGTGTAATTTTCAAGTTCAGGCATTTAAATTCCATGCATAATAGTTTTCTAATTTTATCAATTTTAAAGTTTGTAGAATCCTTTATAACCATAAGCCCATCATATCTCTGTACAATCCAATGTCAGTTATACTAATTTCATATGTTATAAGATTATAAGATATAAAATGACCTATAAGGTCAGAAGACTCTGCAGAGTCCAATGATCCCATTGTGATGTCGAAGTGGTCATTAGAGTTTTCAATCCATTGCTCACACTTATATATGAGTACTGATTTTTTTTGCATTTATAAATGCTTTTCTCTACTGTTATGTCCAAGTATTGGGTAGCAAAATCCATAGCATTTGTGAAAAGTTCCTTTGATATTGATTGGTGGTAAATCTCAATATCAAACTGTATTAGTGTACAATTTGTTTTCTCTTTGATATTGGTAAACCAATTAGTTACTTCTTTGGTATTAATCCAAAGTTTCAATCCTAGGCAATCCTTAATTTGTTGGTTGACCCTTTCTAGGATTTTCTGACTACTTCTGCCAATTTCAGGTCATGTTGGGTAGTTGTAGCTTGTAGTTGGATTAGCTTTGAAATCAGGTTTGTGATTCTTTATGGTTATGTAGCAATCTTTTTCGGTAAGTTTACCTGCCCTATCACTAATCTTCAATTTATTTGTGATTTTTTTACTGCTAATATTAATGTTTTCCACCATAATGACATAATTATTATTGGCCTTTTTATAGTTCTTATTTAAATCCTTATTAATTAGGTTGTTGTAGTCTGTTGGTATTAATTTATAAAAATTTCCTTTTTTATCTGATTCAGGGGGATTTGAATAATTATAATTAATTCATCGAGTCTAGAAGAATCCTCAACAGAATGCAGAAAGCACTGGATGGCCATTTAGTCCTATTTGGGACTAATCAGAAGTGTGAATCCACTACAGAGAATCGAACACAGACCATTACGGTATGATGCAAGCGTCATACCCACTGGAACAATGGGCCTCAGTGACGGAGATTTGATATAGCAAAAATCTAAATTTTTTTTCTTCTAAATTTTGCACGTTACTTTTTTTTCGCAAAATCAAAGTGAGCCATCATTAGCAATATTCTCAAAATTGTACACCATGTAAGACACCTTAAACTACAACCAGGAAGATTCATTTCTTCTCTGACCCAAGGAACTGAATTCCTTCAAAAATTATAAAGTAAACAAAAAAAACAAAAAAAAAACAGAACAACTGATAGTAATAAAATAAATGTGTGGCAAAAGAACTTTCAAATTATTGAAACTACTGCCTGACTAGTGGCTAAGAAAGGATAATTTTCACTTTGGATTTAAAAAAAAATGACTTGCAGTTTTGAAAATACACACATTTTTAAACCGAGATTAAAACTTAATTTATTTTTTTTAATATCTTATTTTAGGTGTATTTGCTAAATAGAAACATAATTTTATTTGTAGAAAACAATTTTACAACACTAGAGACTCACATATCTGGAAATATACACATTTTAAAAGTAAAATTGAGAACTATTTTAATTATTCTTAATATCTAATTTAGTTGCATTCCCTAGATAAAAAACAAATTTATTCACAAAAAAAAAAAAAAATCTTCATTCATTGTTCTTGTTTACAACAACTTTAATTTGTGATTGGAATACACTGGCTTTACTAGAAAACCCTTACAAACATTCAACTTCATAAAATTTAACATTAAGATAATTAAGATGGCAACTATTTTTTTTTTTTTTACTTGCTATTAATTTTACCACAAAAAGTTTTTTTTTTTAAAAACTGAAACAAATAGATTTCAGACATCATGTTGTATTTCCTTTTTTTCTTCTTCATTTCTTTTGTAAATAAATAGATTTCACATTTATTTCCTAAAACTAGTCAATTAAATGTTTTTAACATTTTTGTTCAATCTTTTTCTCTTACAATGGTATAAATGCTGATAAAATTTAATTTTATTAACATCTGAAAGTCTTTTTCAATAGTGTTTCTTTGGATATGGTTACTCAGTAGTGATAGCACTAAACCAAACAATTGCGTACAAAATTTCGATGTGGTTTCAGTTTGAAGATGAAACTGAAAAAAAATTGTTTTTTTGGTTAAACCACCCATCTCATATATATATATATATATATATATATATATATATATATATAAAAGTGAACATAGAAGTCAACACTTAGAGGCGACAGTCTGTTTCATGCTATATGCAATCGTCAGGCCACATATGCTGTTATTTTTCTCGGCTATTTATATATATATACGGGTTAGTGGTGCATTGTGGGTATTCTGTTATGGCAGTTATTTCACCGGAAGTCGTTTGTTTATCTATTTGGGTCAAATTATATTGCTTGTTTTTATTTTTTTGTTTCTTTTATTTATTTATTTATTTATTAACGTAGTAAAAATTTGTTTATATCACTTATTTAACAGTTTTGTTTTGGTTTGGGAATTTAATTAAAGCTATTTGTTCAGTTTTGGGGTTGATTGTTGTAGTTCATTCTAAGTATTATTTTGGCGGGAACAGTTTTTGATTGATTATCTTTATTTGGGATTGGTTAGTTTATTTATTTACTTGGATGAATTTGAGTCAATTTATTTTACTTGTAATTTATGTTTTATTTTTATTTTTTATTTTATTTTTTTTTATTGTTATTTTGTTTATTAGTATATTTATTTGTTTTTATTTTATTTGTTCCGTTTTTAATTTTTTAGGTTACGTAGTAAAAATTTATTTTCATGTCTGCATTTTGAGATGAGCTCGGATCTTTTGTTTAATAATTTATTTTGGTCGGGGAAAGTAATGATGGCTATTTTTTCCTCCAAGCAAAGTTTGCAAGTTTTTGATTGGTTATTGTAGGCTGATGATTTTTTTCTTTATCTTCCAAGATATTTTTGGTGTGATGTTTGTTTTGTTTTTAATTTTCCAGATATACTTAGAAAGCATTGTACTGTTTGCATATCTACTATTTGTGAAAGATGTTTTGTGTGTATAATTTCTTTGTTTCCAGGGTCCTTCAGTTACTCCTATGTATACTTTTTCTTCATTATCTGGTGATTTTATCGTAGCTTGGTATATTACATTGTTTTGTAAACAATTTCCGTTTAAGGGACATTCATTCTCTTATTCTGCAGTTGCACATGGGTTTAAATTGTTCGTGTGGTTTGTTGATAATTTTCCTATTGTGCTTTTTTATTATTTGTGCCATGCTCTCGGTGCAGCTGTAGCTGATTTTTACTGTGTTTTTGTTGAATATCTTGTGTAAGGTGCTTGATTCTGGGAAGTGTTTGTGTAAGAGTTTGAAGAATATTTTTCCTACGTTTGTTTTTACGTTCTTGCTGTACGGTGGGTTGAACCATATGATATTTCTTCTCCTGTTGGCCTTTTTTGTATTCTGTGGTGAGTATTGCTGGGAATCCGCTATCTTTTAGGGCTGTTTCATAGTCTTTCTTAGCTTTGTTAAATAGGGATTCATTGGAGGAATTGTCAGAGAGCCTGCGGTTAATCGATTTTGGTATCTGTTTGATTATAGAAGGTGGGTGGTTGGAAGATGTGTGTATGTAGAGTGGTTTGTCATTAGGTTTTCTATATGGTTTATGTGTGCCTTCTCTTAGGTTGAAGGTAACATCTAGAAAATCTACTTCGTTTAGGTTAGTTTTTATATCTATGTCGAATCTGTTATTTTTAAAAATCTTTATTATTGCTTTTCTAGTTTTGTCTGTGCTTTGTTTGTTACAGTTTCTTAAGATTATGAGACCATCGTCCCTGTAGAGTCCTGTGTCATTTCTATCTATTATTTTGCTCAGTTCGTTTAGTAAGTAAATGCCTATGATTTCGCATGCTTCTGCACTGTCAAAGCTTCCCATTGTAGTGTCAAATATCCCATCTTTCTTTATCCACGCTTCTTCATTGTGGAATAATAATGATTTACGGGAGTGCTTAATGATGTTGATTTCACTTGGTTGTATTATTACTTGTTCCTGAGCTAAGTTGATGTCCTTATCTAGCATACGTTCTGTTATGGATGGGTAAAATTCTTTTATGTCTAATTGTAAGAATTGGCAGTTTTGTTTGTTATTTATGCTGTGGAACCAGTCAATAGTTGTTTTCATATTTTTCCACTGGTTTACTCCTAATTTCTTCCTAAGTTCAGAATTAATTCTTTCTAGTATTGTTTTACTTATTTTACCTAGTTCACTTTTGGCCGGGTTTATGAGTCTACATGCAGGATTGGTTTTGAAATTTTCTTTATGGTCTTTTAGTGTGATAAAGGCTCCTGCCTTGCTAATACAACTTATTCGGTCATCTAGGTCTAATTTTTGGGCAATTGTTTTAGCTTCCTTATTGATATCGTGTTCTGTTGTTGACTTCTATGTTCACTTTTATATTTACACATGCTCTATCTCTGATATTGAGCACTTCATTCCATAAATATAGCACACCTTAAGACTATATTTCTTATATATACACACACACACACAAATTAACATTTGACCATGCTGTTGAAGCAGGAGAATGCTGTCTGTATGCATACATACAGACAGCATTCTCCTGCATCAACAACAGCATGGTCAAATTAATATACAAATTTTAAATTAGACCAAATGCACACTTGCTACACAAACCTCTGCCCAGACCTCCAGCTGGGTACACAGATGCCACAGTACAGAAGTGCTGATATTTTTTGATAATCCTGATAATTTTGAGAGTACTACATTAGTATTAACATAACATTATGGAAGTGTTCAAATCTCCAAGATCTGAGTGAATATGTTAATAAATGCAATTTTATTTACCAGGATAGAGCAGAAATAGTATCGTATACCAATTTTAAAAGGTAACTCTGACAAAAACAGAGATAACATTATGGAAGGCTTTAAATGTCTTAAGAATTAGAGTGAGTGACATGAAGAACTTAAGGAAGCTCAGACAAAACTTTGCAACTTTTCATTTGCCTGAGGGTGGTAGATTATTTTTCACTTCCACTCTAGAATTGCTAGGTTTTCCTTAATTTCAAATATTAAATTTAAATTATTATAATGCACAGCAATATATAAAAACAAAAGGAAAACTTATATTAACCTTATTTTACCCAAAATATAGAATATATAAATTAATCCCAAAGAGAAATAATTTAAATATTAATTACATTATAAAAATTCAACAACTTCATTTACTCACTTTTGTTTATTAGACACTAAATTATGTCGCTTAGCATCCTCCATAATTTATCTAAACTTTTCAGTTAACATGAGGAATGTTTATGAGTGTTTCTTAAACTTAAAAATTCTGAAAAATTAACATTCTTTCATTTGTTTATAAATACTTGTTTCAAAATAATGTTGGTTGGTTGATTTTGTTTAGCAGCATATCAACCTCTATGAGTAATTTAATGCCAAAAGCTAAATATTTTGAACATAGTTTATGGCTTCAGCTACAGATAAAATGTATTGTTAGTGTGACACTATTTAGCTATGGTAATTGGTTAAATAATTAATGACTGAAATTAAAACAAGAAAATACCTAGAACGGAAAAGAAGATACCCCAAAATTTTTATTTATTTTTTTTTTTACTTAAGAATAAAATCGAGTTACTTTCTCAAAGACCTGTAAATTGGCATAGACAGTAGACTTGCAGAAAGGCCATATGCAAGCTTTTTGACAATTGATTAATGATGTTTGTAAAAGCGCTTGCCGAAAAAACACGAGATTCAGAAAAAGCGTTAGGATATCATGCGGCAGGCCATATGGTGATTATAAAAATTTTGGCATGAGAAAGTATTCCAAAATGATTTGCTGATACGGGGTAATGAGAATCAATATTAATTATCTTCCCAAGATATCATTTTTCTTGGGTGCTGGCAAAGCAGGGCCATATGATAATTGTGGAAATTTTGGCATGAGAAAATATTCCGAAACTATTTGCCGATACGGGATAGAGAGAATTAATGTTATTTACTTATCAATGATCTCATCTTCGGTGCCGACACATTGGGTGGCCATATGGTGATTATAAAATTTTGGCATGAGAAAAATATCTTGGAAGAATCACCAAATTGAGAGATAAAGAAATTTAATTTCTCAAGAAGCCAAGGGTTCCAGTAAAAGCTAACTTCATGAAGGGACCAGATGGCAGACTTTGACAAGTGATTGATGGATACTGTAAAGAGTGCTGGTTAAGAAGACACAGAGTGACCAAAAGATCTGAGAGATTTTAAAATTTAACTTTCCAAAAATGGGAAGTAATCAATTTTCCTGGCCTGACAACAAAAAAAGTTTCTTGTCAGAAATCAAGATTTACCAAAAACCCCAGACTGTGTCTAACCCAGCACCAGTTTTTGGTCAGTACCCATATAAATGAACATCCTCATTAGAGTAGTTGAGTTGCAGTTGAGACAGTTCGAGTAGCAGGAACCAGAGTGTTGCCTCGCAGAAGCTGACCAAGAAATTCCATGACCCTCGACTTCGCCTATCCTACCAATAGCAAGTTATACTGACGAACGAAGCTAAGGCAGCACTCAAAAACTAAATCAGTCGACTTAGAGGACCAGAACTTGCCTAAGAAGTGTAAAAATGTCACACTCTGTAGAAAACACACAAAGAAAAACACACTCCTGTATATAACAGACGGATAAAGTTAAATTGTTATTTTTAACATACTTGAACCTCCTGGGTTTTTATTTGCTTCTTTTTCCTTACGCTCGTGCGATATCACCTCCAGTATAGACTCATCGTACACTACAGCCTGACGCCTGATTGATCTCATCTACCTAAGATCAAAATCACAACATGGGTAGGTTAGACTTGAGATCGAAGCAATTACTTTGGTAACCAGACGTTGGAAGTGAGCTGGGAATGACGGAGCTAGTGTTGAAAAGGTTGCAGCTGGTGTGAAGCCACTAACATTGACTGACCATCCCACTTGGTACCCTAACCAAAGGATTCCGCTGGGTAGCGATAACCACTGATCGACCTGGACACAGGCTAGTGGCAGCAACTAAGAGTCAACCCCAAAACACTGGTAGGAGAAATATTACAGTTTCGCACCACAACTGGGAGTCGACCACAGGCCGACAGTTCAGTGGTCACATTAGTCATTTTGCTATAAAACATAACATTGATAATTTAACTTTAAAAATGTATGTAATTTTTTTTTTTATATAAAAATGTATTGCTGGCATTTTTATTATAAAAATATATTTTTATACTTTCATACAATTTGGGGGGGTGGCACTATTTGCACATAGCTGCTACCACTCCAAGTCAGGGTGAACCTGGGAACAGCAACAAGTGAGAGGTGGTTCCACACTCTGCAGAACTTCCAAACTCCCAATCAGAGGCTTTGCTGCCAGATGTAGTTTATTGTCATACCCAGGACTCATTGCAAAATAAAATTCTTACATTTACCTTGATTAAGCCCATTAGAAAATGAGATGTGCTGGCTAAGAGAAGTTTTCCTTTTGTCTTCATTCATATCATTTATATCTGAAATTTTACAGAGTAATATATGCTCTATTTTGGCTGCTTATTTTGGCATAAAAATATGTAGAAACCTTATATAATAAATCTTAAAAAAATAGTAATACTTCCTATTTCTTTTTTTTTTCCCCCTTTTTTATTGTGGAATATCTTTTCATGAAAGGTTCACTCATGCAGATCAGGTAAAGCAAGAAATATAAATACTTATATATAATTATGAAATTTGTGGCTTGCTGCTTCAAAATAAGACTTGTTTTCTTTGCCCATGAGTTGTTTTTTGTAAATTGTATGTAGAGAAATGTGAAAATCAACAAGGACAAGTTTTAAAATTTAGTACGGAGATAATTTACTGCCTACCTTGATTATCCAATATTCTCGTTTCCAAGGATAACGGTAAAGAAGTTCCACATATTCTTCAATGTAGCAAAATGCTGTTGCTGCTTTGTCAGGATCAAACCCGGCTGACTTGGAACTATCAATGAGGATATCAATAAACATTTTATCAAGATGTTGTCGTGGAGCATGTTCATCTTTGAGTAGCATCAGGCAAGTTTCCAACAACTGGTTGCGTGCGGATACAGTAGATTCTGGATTGTTCAGATACTTTTGGTATTTATTGAAAAAGTTCTTAGTGGACATAGCGAACACAAAATAGACATCATCAGCCAGAGGCAAGACAGCTGTAAGAAGTCAGTGGTATGGTAGATGACAAAAGAATCCACATACCTTTGAATAACGATGGTAATCAAAACTTCAATCACCTGCAACAAGAAGAAGGAAGAAAAGAACATTCAGGCAAATTTTAACTTATGCAAAATCCTTTTGTTCAAAACAAAAAGGTGAGTTTAACTAAACACTTAAAAAGGGTTACAGAATATTGGTGATAAGAATAAGATGTGTATCAGTTAAATAGAAATTATTAACAGGAACAAATGACAAAAAAAAAAAAAAAAAAAAAAAAAAAAAAAAAGGACAAAAATTGAAAGGAAATTGTAAAAGCTGACTTTTTAATTTGTGTCCGATGATTGCTACATACATGAAACTTAGAATTGCATCAAACAGTGAGGAACAAGTGTATATTTATTCTTAATGTTATTAGGCTGGTGCAAAAATAATGACGTAATAATGTCGTTTTTGACGTATTTTTTAACGTCAAAAACGACATTATAACGTCATTATTTTTGCACCAACCTAATAGTATAAATTTTAAGTTATTTTGCATTGACCACTATTTTATTATTACCACCAGCACTCACTGTGAATGCTCAAAAATAAAAAATGACAGCCTGTCTAGAAAAAACTGGAAGCCAGAAAGCAACAATTGAAAGAAAAGAAGAAAAAAGCTATGGAGTGGAGAGGGGGAAAAAAAAAAAAAAACAATGAAAAGGACAAATAATCATGTTATCCTGTGAAAACACACACATACACCATGAAAATAAAAAATTTTTTTTAAATTGTGACACAAAGTCAACTGCTGCTCCTCCTGACGAGTGGATGGATGGGTCCATCTACAAAACTCAAGAGTAGGATGCTGAAGACAACAATCATCTAAGTGACAAACCTTTAACTCATATTGTCGTCGACTTTATCTAGTATCCAAGAATTTAATTTCTTCTTTCTGATCACTTCCTTAGAATATGATGATGGCATTTCTGACTAAGTAGACCAATGCTTGCATAAAAGAGCCAATGACATGGTGAAGGCCAAGCTTGATTTTGTCGAGCCTTTCTCTCTTATTGTTTGACTTCCCTTTCTCTTCTGATGGATTTGAAACTTTTTGTTCCAATGGGAATGGAACATCGCCAGTTGGTACAGTCTTGTACATGTTTCAAACAATATCAGCTCAAGTCCAATAGCTTTCAGCATTGTTTTGAGTTGGTCCTTGTATCTTTGAACAGGACAACTCTGTGGTCCTTTCCCCTGAAGTGAGCTCACTGAATAAGACTTGATATGGAAACCTTGACTCTTTCATTCTTGTTAATGTTCTGATCATTGAAGATGGTGTTTAATGATCAGCAATTCAATACTTTAACTGTTGTGTGTGTGTGTATATATATATATATATATATATATATATATATATATATATATATATATATATATATATATATGAATAAAATGAATGGTTACTCCTTTCTGAGCACATGCATCTTCTATGGGGTAAGTCAATCCTGTTTTTAGACACCTGCTCAGTCAACCTGTAGTTTATAGCACAGATTGGCCCTAGTTGAGTTTCTGGGAGAAAGCATATAATCTGACATGATCAATAGTTTGAACAAACCCAGTCTGCTCAAACCTTCCATCACAATGACTTGTGACTTTGGGTAGATGAACAGTTTGAAGATTGTTGGTGGTTTTGCAAGTACAATTTCTCAATGGTATGGTTATGAGGCACTTTCCAACAGCACTACATGCCGAGATCGCCTCTCCATGCCAATAATAAAACTCGGTTTCCAATAATAATTATAATCTTATTTCCCTCCGTGACAGGAATTTAATTAAAATCTGGGTGACAACATTTTACAAGTACACAAATGAAAAAGATTATTCAATTCTATTTGAAAACAATAATTTCATTTTATTTAGTGCATTAATGCCAACTATCCAATCTAGGTGATTGTATCAAGGAATCCAGGTAGACACCTATTTTTCTAAACCTATGCTTAACACTGGGACAATTTCATGAACCTATGTTTAGCATCTGGGGGAATTTTATAAACCTAAGCTTAGCACAATTTTTTTTTCAAAATCAATAATACTGAATTTTACAGTAAGCAAATTGCTATCATTTTACAGAAATGCTTCCTTGAGACTTGAAGTTGAATTCAACTCACTTAAATGCGAGGGGCTCTTTCCAATGTTAGACAACCACAAACATCCCAAAGGGAAGGAATTACTGAATATGTTGAAGAACCAAAAACTTAGATTTCAAGACATTTTGGAGAGTTGTGCATTTCCCAGAGATCAAGGCAATTCGTTCAAAGTAATTTCCAAGGTTCAAAAATTATCAAAAAGGAAAAAGTCATTTGAATTTTAAAACCAAAAATAACTTTTATACCACCAAGTACAAATGAAAAAAAAAAAAAAAAAAAAAAAAAAAAAAAAAACATTTATTAATTTATTACGTGAGAAATTAGAAATGATAATGTACTAAAGTCAGAAAAAGTCTCAAGTAGGTTTTGATTTTTATCAAAACAGGTATTAAAACCAATATGGTCAGTAAGCAGCTCTATAGTTCAATAGACAAAGACTATGGTACAAGTCAGGACATGTACAAGCTGTGAAGCAGAATTTTAATTAATTTTTAAATTAATTTTTGTTGTGAAAGCTTTCACTATAATTTAAGTTATTCATTTAATGTTATTACTTTCCTAAAACAGTAGCAAATAGAAACACAAAGAGTTCAATGTAAAAAAATACTCGAGACTGCCCAAGTTGATATGAGCAGGGACCAAAAAAAAAAATCATCTAATATATATTTATTAAAACCTCAATTATAAATGGCACAGAAAAGTCTGTTGATCACTGACGAGTTTGGTAAGTTCAGAGTCAAAATAATAAGACTATTTTTGGACCCCTACCCCATTGTACATATGCAATCACTTGGTTAAAAAGGCCTTGTGTCACGTTTACATTGAGTGGGCATTCTATTTCTATATTAAGCATCTTTGGTTTAATGATCATAAAAAAAATCTATCAAAGACAACATCAATTTCACTGTAGCTGCACATTTCAAGCAACAAGACCATAGCACGGATAATGTTAGATACATCCTTTTAGCATCTTCATTTAAATTCCAACAAGAAAGACAAAAATTCAAGTTAAAATAGATTTTTAAAAATAAAATTGACATATTCTAAGTTTAAATAGGAATTTAGGCATACTCAATGGATACAATATCCACAAAAAGCCATCCAGCCAAAAATACTAGAATGATTTCATCAATAATACATGCATGCAACCCCCACCAATGTTATAGTTCATTTTATTTCTCATTGAGAAAGAACATAGTGGTGTCTAAAAATCTCAATTTTTAACATTTTTCTCATCTTGTTTCCATTTGCTCTAAAGGCCTAATAATATACAATGAATATTATTAGTGCTTTATCTTTTTTCTTCATCTCTCAAATTTCTTTCATCAGTACTTATATATATATATATATATATATATATATATATATATGTGTGTGTGTGTGTGTGTGTGTGTGTGTGTGTGAAAATATATAGAAAATAGGAAAGAACTCATTAGGTAAATAATCCAAAGTTCTTTAGTATTTTAGTTATCATTTTTAAAAAATAGTTCTCGATACAAAAGTAGAGCATAAATATAATTATTTATTTAAAAATATGATTCCAACAAGCTACATAAGAGTTCTCATGTTTCAAAACAAGAGCCGAAAGCTTCAATATAATTATTTGAATTAAATTGAATTAAAGTAAGCTCTGTTCCATCTTCAAGCGAAATTTTTTTTGGAATAACTTATTTCTGAAATTTATGTGTTTTAATAGCATATACATTATTGAAATCAAAATTTCCATGGTAATGGCTAGAGCGATTGTTTAAATAAAAAGGGGTGTAGGGTGTTAATAATTTGTATCAGTATAGAGTTACATTCATAGATGTCAAGTCAGGGTAAGGTTGGGGTGTGTAAATTTAAAATGGAAGATGATTTCGCCTTGTCTGGTTTACGTGTCTATGGAGATTTATTTTTTTATTTTATTTTTTTCTGAAAGGGTTTTGTGTATATAAAAAAACTGCCGTTTCGCTTGAAGATGGAACAGAGCTTACTTTAATTCAATTTAATTCAAATAATTATATTGAAGCTTTCGGCTCTTGTTTTGAAACATGAGAACTGTTATGTAGCGTGTTGGAATCATATTTTAAATAAATTTATGCTCTACTTTTGTATCAAGCACTATTTTCTAAAATACCAAAGAACTTTGGATTATTTACCTAACGATTTCTTTCCTATTTTCTATATATTTTCACATATATTGGCTCCCGAATGAAGGTCGAGCACTCTGAACCTTTATTTTTAAAATAACTTCTTTAAAAATAAGGATAAAGTAAATTTCGGAATTTCTCTGAAAAACATTCCACAAACATAAACGGAATTATTTTGTTAAACTTTTACAAAAATGAGATGGAAAGCATACTTCTACTTTCGTGGGAATAACTCAACTGATAAAGAACACAAAGTTTACGGCTTTAAAAGTAAAAAAGTTGCCCCATTCAACAAACAGCTATATGAATTTGAAAAAGACTTGCTCAACATTATCAATAACATCTCCTTTCAAAAAAATCTAGACCAAATAGTTAAATGATTGTGATAAATATACTAGTTAAGTCTGACAAAACTGGCAACTTCTACAAATTGGCAGCAGATGACTACAACTTAATTAAAAAAAACTTAACCAGGACTTATAAAAAAGCTTGCAACAACAACATAAATATGGTTAATAGCATTAACAGAGCTAGTAATAAATAACTGATAAATTAAAAATTAGCAATAGAGTAGGCAAACTTGCTGAAAAGGAATGTTACATAACTCTTAAAGACAACAAACAAGATTTTATGGAAAACCCTACTACTAGAATAATTAACCCTACCTGACCTGATATTGGAAAGATCAGCAAAAGAATCCTGGAAAGAATTACTTGCCAAATAAAAAAACAGCTTGGATTAAAATTATGGATCAATACCAAAGATGTCATCAATTGGTTTACCAATATTGATAATAAACCGAATTACACCTTATTACAGTTCGATATCGTGAATTACTACCCGTCAATATCGAAGGATCTTTTTACGACTGCCCTGGAGTTTGCTGCTATGTATTCTAACCTGACAAAGGAAGAAATAGATATAATTCTCAGTGCAAAAAAATCTGTCCTCATTCATAATGGGGACCAATGGATAAAAAACAATAATGATCTTTTTGACATCACTATGGGATCTTTAGACTCTGCAGAGTCTTCTGACCTTGTTGGTCTTTTAATACTGTACAACTTGACCGCGCACCGTGAAATAGATATTAAGGACATTGGACTGTATAGAGATGACGGGCTCATGTTAGTGAGGAGTTCTACTAATTTTAAAATAGAGAAAATTAGAAAGATTATATTTAGTGAATTTAAAAATCTAAACTTAAAGATAACAGTCTGTACTAAATTGAAAAGGGTAAACTTCCTCGACATAACTCTAGATTTAACAAACAACACATACCAACCTTATAAAAAACCAAATACTAACTCCTTATATATACACCCAAAGTCAAACCACCCTCCATCCATAATTAAACATATACCCTCATCAATAGAAAATAGAATCAGCATTAACTCCGCTAACAAAGAAATATTCCAACAACACAGTAGCTTTTATAACGCTGCCCTAAAAAATAGTGGATACAAGAATGCAAACATTAATTATAGAAACAATTGTACTAACCAGAAAAAAAACAGGAAAAGAAAAATCATTTGGTATACCCCTCCGTTCAACCAAATGGTTAGTATTAAGCTAGGACAGAAATTCCTAGCTTTAATTGAAAAACACTTCCCTACCAATAGTAGACTTAGTAAAATATTTAATAAGAACACCCTAAAATTGAGTTACAGCTGCACTGAAAATCTAGAAAGTATAATAAAAAAACACAATAATAAAACCCTGAACAAACCCCCATGCCTGAATAGTATTAATAAAAACCCTACACTTAAATTAGACAAAAACAGTGAAAAATTGTGATTGTAGAAACCCAGAAGACTGCCCATTGGATTGGATATTGGATTTAACAGCATGTCAACTCCTATTTGGGTCATTTTATGCCGAAGCCTTATTTATTTATGAATTTAAGATGGTTATAGTGCATAAAAGGTTGGGAGGCTGTTGGATTTCATAATCTACTGTATTTTTTTGGATTGATTTTTCTTGTGATTGTTTCTGATTATATATTTTCATATCTACATCCATGCATGCATATATATGTCTATAAACACATATACACATACATATACACTATTTGAAACATCAAGTTGTTTATTTCTATTGTATTTATTGGTTCCTGTGGGGGTATATAAATGGAAAGAATTGTGATGGTTTTATCTAGTGTCACTTGTGTTGCTATTGCTTGTAATTTAGTTTTAATGTGTACTTTACTCTGCAGTATGTCATTTCTAATCAATATTAACACTCCTCCATTAGCTCTATGTCTTGTATTGTTTATAATTTTTAATTTTTAAGTTGGCATTTTCTTGCAAAAAAGTTTCCTGTAAGCAGATGACGGCTGGATACAGTAGTGACATAAGTATGAGCAGGTCATTGTAATTAGATTTTATTCCACGACAGTTCCATTGCAGGATCTTATGTGCCATAGTTATATTTTCATTTTTTGGGAGTAAAGTTACCTATTAGGTTTATATCATTTGTCCTCTCCAGTTTTTTCCCATCTCTTGAGTTTTTAAAAGCTTTGTCTTCAACTGCTTGTGGTGTCCTTCGGTCAGATTTTGGGTTTTGTTTTAGATTTTGTTTATATTCTTTCTCTTCTATTTCCATATATTCCATAGGTTCAAATTTATTTTCATTTGATATATTGATTCTTGATTTTGAGTTAGATCTTGATCGAGTGTTTTCTTGTTCTGTTGTCACTTTTTTGCCTTTTTGTTTATTTTTCATTTTCTTGGTTTGGGAAGAAGAGGGTTCGCTGGAGTTTTGTTCTATGTTTTCTTTCCAGAGTTTTTTGCCTTCTTCTGGGTTAATTCCATTTGATTTGGGTTGTTGAGTTTTATTTTCATTTTAATCTGATTTAAGTTCAATTAAAAAGGTTTTTAATTCTTCAAGGAAAGCTTTTAATTCCTTACATAAATTTGTTATTTCAGTTGTACCTTTTATTTTATCTTCATTGTTTATTTTATTTGCTTTTTGTACCATGGAGGCGTAGGTGTTTTCTTTTATGTTATTTTTAACTTCTTTTCGTGCTTCTGAGAAAGATATATTTTTTTTGTATTTTATTATGATTATTTCTTTTTCCTGTTTGTAGATACTACATTGTTTTGAGAGGGCAGAGTGGTTTCCCAAACAGTTTGAGCATAGACTCTCATTTGGACAGTTCTCTTCTTTATGTTCTGGTTCTTTCTCACTACATTTTCCACGTTTTTTTTTTTTTTGTTTCAACAGGAATCTCTGTGATGCCCAAATTTGTAGCATCTATAGCATTGAAGAGGGTTTGGTATGTATTGTTCTACTTTTATAATTTCATATCCAATTTTAATTGTTATCGGAATTTGGGGGGGGGGGAGTTGAAGGTTAGAATGTAGGTACTAGTTTGTATCTCTGCTTCATTTTTCTTTATTGTGATTCTTTTGACATTTGTAACACCTTGAGTTTGGAGTTCTATTTTTATCTCCTCTAGAGTGCACAGGGAGAGCTCCTTGCTTTTTACTACACCCTTTGAGAAATTTAGGGTTTGGTGTGGGTAGGATTTTATTTCTATTTCTTGTAGTTTTTTTTGTCTTATTAGTGTATCCGCATATATCTTTTTTTCCACTTCCACTAGTAATGTTCCATTTTGTAGTTTTTTTACATTTTTTGGTATGATTGTATTTGATATAGCTTTTTGGATTTTAAATGGAGATATTTCTGTTAGTGCTTTGTTGTTTATTGCTTCGAGAACAATAAATCGTGGAAAGTTTTCACTATCATTTTCTGATTCAGAGTCATTATCCACATGTGGTCTCTTGGAAGATTTTTTTTTTTTCCATTGTTTTTATTTTAGTTCATCATCCACGCTTCCTACCCACCGCGGAGTCCAGTATTGGGACATGACGAGGGGGAAACCCATTCGCCTTGCCATGTCGGGGCTACGTGAATGGTATACTCTCTTTGGGAGGAGTCTTTGAGCACGCGTGTTCCTTTGTTTCCGTTATCCAAGTTTTACGGCTGTGAAGGTTTAGCAGATGTGTCAGATCCTTTTTTTCTCCCAAATTGATTGACCCTCAGCCACTGCCTTCCATCACATATTTAGGGTTAAGTGTTAGTTTTGGTTGGGAAGAGGAGTGTAAGTTATAGGTTTGAGGTGGATTATATATGATGGGGCTTGACATGACCAGCCGATTGATCAGATCGGGCTCCTCCAACCGCCCGTCTAAAATTTACACACACCAACCTTACCCTGACTTGACATCTATGAATGTAACTCTATACTGATACAAATTATTAACACCCTACACCCCTTTTTATTTAAACAATCACTCTAGCCGTTACCATGGAAATTTTGATTTCAATAATGAATATGCTATTAAAACACGTAAATTTCAGAAATAAGTTATTCCAAAAAAAATTTCGCTTGAAGATGGAACAGAGCTTACTTTAATTTAATTCAAATAATTATATTGAAGTTTTCGGCTCCTGTTTTGAAACATGAGAACTCTTATGTAGCGTGTTGGACTCATATTTTTAAATAATTATATATATATATATATATATATATATATATATATATTCAATAAAGACAACTGGTGAAGTACTTGTCAGTTGTCTTTAGCCTTACTGTAATTAAGCTTTTTTCTTAATTCTTCTAATGTTCATATAAGTGTTTTCTTTTCTGGCCATAAAGTGTGTAAAAACTGTCCAAATGTCCCATATATCAAAATATTTTCGGCTATTCTATTAGCCATTATCAAGAATTTTTTTTTATTTTTAACTGAATTTATAGATTGTTATGCCTGTGTATATGTTTTTATTTATTCTAATAGAATAAATATTAATGGATGTTTTTAAACATCATCCATTTTGTTTCTTCTTTAATTACAAGACTTGCCATCTTAGAGAAAAGTACTACGATTCATTATTTAAAGCATACACACAAATACACACATTTTTTTTCTTACATTTCTGGATCTGATGAAGCCTTGAAAGGGAAAATGCGTAATCAAAAATTTTCTATTTGTCAAATTTCTTAAAAATATATGCATATCTAAAGTGATGGGAATGTTTTTTTTTAATTTTCCAAACATGGTCAGCTCCTTATGGCCATGATTATAGGTGATGTTATTGAGTGTTGGCTTTTTCATTATTTTTATTATTATCCCATTTATTTTTAGCCCCTTTTATTTTATTTTTTTTTTAACTATGTGGATGAGATTATATTATTTCTATGAGTATATTACAGATGGAGTTTTGTAGATTTCTGTGCGTGCTTAAATGAGTCCAAGTTGAGTTATAGTCAGAGGGTTGTAATGTGAATCTTCTTGATAGGCACATAAGTGCATGTTCAATATAATTATTCATGAATTTGGTTTAATCAGGAACACGGTTCCCTAAGGAACATGTGAATTCATAAATAATATTGTTTCTCTGTAATTTGGATCTCACAGGTGAGTTGTTGTTGTTGACAATAAGGTTAACCGTTTCATATTTTTTATTGTAGATAATTTTCTTGTTCTGGTCAACTGGGGTTGTGTACTTCTTTATAATGTGTTTCTAAGGGAAAATTCATTTAAAGATCAGAGATCAATCACAAAATCTAACCTCAAACACCAACTCATTTGAATATTAGACACTTCTGTTGTTTTTCAAATACTTTGTTTACATGATATATTTTCAACAAATTCTTTTCATAAAAAGAATGATTTTAGTTGCCAATACGACTTTTCAATCCTGCTTTAAACACTAAATTTTGGGGAGAAGTGCAAATAGGTAAGTGGATACAAAGTACAGTTGGTTTTAGTAGGATGCATATTTTCTTTATTTTATTTTTTTTTTTTTAAATTAAAAGTTTTATTATTTAACATACAAAATACTCCCACTATTTTAAAAACAATTTAATGATTAAAATAAATACTTATTTAATAAAAATGCAATATTGTTTTTTTGCATATCTTTAAATTTTTATATATATATTTCATTCTGGTAAAAATATAATGCACAGTAGTAGCACTGTAAATATAAAAACAGTAGGGAGAGTTTCAAATGGGCAGATGATTTCAAGAGTAGTAGGGATAGAAACATGAAATTGCCTAATTAGCTGGAAGGAATTCAATAAGTTCAAGATTGCAGGTAGCCCAGTTTATGCAAATGATATCTTCTGTTTCAATGTCGAGTATTTGAATACATTAGTGTCAAACAGATCTTTAAGACAACCTATTGTTCAAAACAGGAATGTCATAAAACCTCTGGAAGGCCTATGTAATGGAACAAGTCTTATAGCTGACAAACTTATTGACAACAGACTACTACAATATACCATGCTTGGAACAGGACTATTAATCCCAAGAATACAGTTTATTCCTAAATCATCTGAATATCCTTTCAAAAGGACCAGAATCCAGTTTCCAATTTGGTCTACATTTGCAAAAACTATAAACAAATCACAAGGCGAAACACTTCAAAAAGTTGGAATTTGGCTCCAGAAATAAATATTTACATATAGCCAGTTGCATGTTGCATGCTCAAGTGTAAGAAATCCTGAGAATTTATTCTTCACTGTTGAAAAGAAAAAGAAATTCTTAAAAAATATTGTTTCCCTTTAAGTCCCATAAAATTAAAGAAATTCTTAAACTGCAAAGTAAGGTTTTTGTCAAAGTATTTTTAAAAACAAATCAGCTCATTCAAATTTCATCAATTGGTTTGCAAAATTGAAGAAAACAGAGTTTATAAATCTCAACAATACTAAATAGTATAAGGATTTCAACACACTGATATGCATTGCGAAAAAAAAAAAGTATAGTAATAAAAATTGCCAACTACAAGTTAACCAGTTGTTAGCAGTCAATGTATTAAATAAGACTATAGAGCTGATGCATACACACATCTGATGCAATACACATTATGTCACTAGATGCACAGGTACATTGTCCAACAGTGATAATGCCAGTAAACATCCCCCAGCTAGGATTGTGTATTGGAACACAAGTCTCTACGATGACCTTTTGACTGTATCATCATATTTCAAGCATAAAAGCAAATATACAAACTTCTAAATGAGAAATTTACAATGACATGCATAATAGAAGATTGCATAAACTCCAGTTCAAAACTAATAATGACTTACAAAATGGAAACTAGTGAATTACTGAAACACTAAAACATACAAAAAAATTTACTTATGAAACAGAAACAAACAATATTTGGTCTCATGGCAAACAGTAATGATACTGCTTTAATATTAAATGTCAATTGAAAATACATTAATAAAAATGACACAAACTTCTACTCATATAGTTTAATGTATAAAAAGAAGATGTGTGCCAAGAGAAATCTCATGATTGGGGGGGGGAATTGACCAAGTTGAGATGAGCCAATTTGAAAAATTGGTCAGGGATAGTTAGTCGTGTATTATCTTTATATTAGATATCAACCATTCTACTCTCTTTCCTGTATTTGTGGGATAGATACACATCCAGCAACTGGGTGATTGGAATAATATCCTTTCATTTGTTATTAATGTCAGGAAAAGGCCTGAAAAATTTTGAAAACATTTCTACCAATCAGCTGGATTGGAAATATTTTAGCTGATTGTAAAAAGTAACCATTTCCTACACCATTCACCCTACCCATACATAAGTAAAAGTGAAAGAGAAGCCTGAAAAAGGAAAAAAGTTTGACTTATTAGAATTGTATTAACTATTGCATTCTTTTTCAAGGCCTTTTAATTGCAGTAACCTTATTGTTAATTTCACTCAAAGGCATTTTCTGTTGTCATAGCAGGATATGACAACACAACTATGAAATTCAAACAAATTTAAATTCAAGGATTAGTCACCTTCAGTGCCAGGATAAACTTCTTGCACAGTAAATGAAGTCACATACAGAATGATGAAAGTTAACTAGAAAGGGTTTACTAATAACAAAAGAATTCTCATTAAATCCCATTTGGCTTCAAAGGCAATGAACAATTTATATTTTTAATAGAAAATCTAAGCACTTAAGTTTGAATATTAGCAGCATTAGTAATGGGGAAAATACCAAGTAAATAAAATAATGAGATTTAATACTCAGGTCACACATAAGCTGTCCTCAGTGTGTGAATTTAATTTTACAATACAAACAAAACATCTGAAGAAAAGGAAAAACCCAGTTAAATGATGCAGATATGGTTGGTAATCCTTAAGTTGTTGAGTAAGTCGAAAACCTAAACAAAAGGAAAAATTGATCACAATGACATGTTTCGGAGAAATTTGTATGAGTCACATATATTGACAGAAAAATTAGATTAGAGATTTTTTATCCAACCTAATCTGTGAGCAGGCGGGGCAGGGCAAGTTGTAGTAATATCGGATTAGTGACAGCTGAGATTTATTAGAAGATATCTTGACAATCACACTTAAAACAATGATTATATATATATGTGTGTGTGTGTGTGTGTGTATAAATAATGATAACACCTCATCCCAGAAATTTAGACAAAAGTTCCTTTAAGATTTAATTTTTTTTCTTCAGTTTAGACCCTTTTCCTGGTTTCCATGTGGAGTTTAATCATATGTTATTCAAATTTCTTCAAAGCACATTTGACTTTCATAAGAGAAGTTTTTGTAGCTGCAGTTTAATAAAGTTATGTTTAAATCTACATTGTGTTTCTATAGTGATTTTCAAGTATTGTGTCATTTTTGTCCCAGCTTGTGCTGCCAGTGGTTTTGTTAGTAGTTATAAAATATCTTGAATATATTTTTGTTCCTAAATTGAATAACATTATATCGATGATGGGGGTGATTTTTGTTATAGTTACAGCTTCTAATATTTGCAGTTATTTATTTATAGTTTATACAGTGAAGTATTGATATATTATTGATATTTTTCAGGTTTGTTGTTCTATTGATTGGTGAATATGTGGTTTGTTCAAGTTTTAATTTTCTTGTGTCTTTGATCGTGATCAGATCGAGAGGCTTTTAGTAGCAAGTGAGGACTTAATTTGTTTTGGTCAATAAACTGATAAGTATCTATGGATATTTATAGGTTTATGATTTAGTTTATAATTACTATATGGCTGGTTTCAGTAAAACAGTTTAATGGTTATTGTTTTTATTATTTGTTTATACTAATACACTTGGCTGAGAGGGAGAGAAAGAGTAAAACAGAAATAGAAAGAAGGACAGAGACAAAAAAAAAGAGAGAGTGTGATACAGAAACCTTTTGAAATTAAATTTTTTTTTTTTTATCTTATTCATGAATCTGTTTTAATTTTGTACATGTTTATTTCAATACAGTATAATTTGTCCATCCTGAAAAATTTGGCTTTCATAACATGATTGTGATTGACTTTAGTTTACTATATGCTTCTATTTTTTTAAATTTTAAATAAGCTTTTTTTAAAACACATTTCAAATAACAATCAGATTATCTTAAAATAAAACTTAAATATATTCCTCATCCACAGAACTACTTAATTTACTGGGTAACATGACCATAAGTTATGTGTAGTCAACCAAAGACTAGGACACTTATGTGTGTCTGGATTAAACAGCTAAACTATAACATACAAGAAGTTAAACAAAGCTGAAAACAAATAGATTAATTAAAAGAATTCATGGGCAGAAGAATATATATATATATAAAAGATATATCTATTTTTTCTTTTTTATTGTTGTTCTGTTAATTTTTTTTTAAGGTGAGGGTTTAATTTCTTTATCTACATAGGTGAAAGAAATTATTAAATAACATTTCTTTTACAAGTTTCAGTTCATTATACAATATTTTATGTGCAGAAGTTATTAAATTATCAATTTATTTATAATGTATTTTTTTTTTTTAACTGTTTCATCCCAAGCAAGGCAATAATGCCACTAGAATGCAGGGGAATACAGGGAGTGAGGGTGAAAGAGAATGAGAAGACTGAGAATGGGGAGGATTGAGGAAAAGCCAAAAAAAGGAACTTTTCAAGAAGGTAGATGGTGATTGATGTTGCATTTAAATATTTCAAGATTGCAGTTATGTGGGAACCAAGTAATCAGAAGGGGATTCCACAGGTGGGAAGTGCAAGAAAAGAAACTGTAACGGTAGAAATTGCATCTAGCTAGTTCAACAGGAAAATGGTGAAAGCCAGTTGCTAATCTAGTAGCATGCTTAAATTGGGGCACTAGGGGAGAAAAAGCTCATCAAAACACAATTTTGTATCCATGTGGATATTCTTTTTTTTTACAATTAAATAAACATGGGTTTCAGCTTGTTGTTGTTTTTTTTTAATAGATGAAAGTTTTAAAGTTATTAGGTTGGTGCAAAAATAATGTCGTTTTCTCACATATGTTACTATGTGAGAAAACGACATTATTTTTGCACCAACCTAATATTATTATTCGAATTGATTCTGTTACTGATGTTGAGGCTATATCTAAAATTCACAATCTGAGAGCAATTTAATTTTTTTTAAATATAACAGTTATATACAAAAGATGTTTAACTTTGGACTGTTAGTTAATATATATCATCCATGTGAATGGGCACGTGGCTGAGTGGTTAGAATATTTGCTTTCAGACCATGAGACCTGGGTTCAGATCTCACCATGATCAATTTGTCAGGAAGATGGCTTCTTCATGTTATCAGCCTGGGGAGACAATCCCAGCATGCATTACCTTTGGAAAATGCCTGAAAACCATACAACAGGCTGACCCAAGCTTTGTGAGTAAAATTGGGTAGACAGAACTATTTGGATGTCATTGGTGGCTATGCTAGTACAAAGTCACAAGTCATCATGATCAAGGAGTTGATCAAACTGTTGATCATGCCAAATATTGTGCTCTCTCCCAGAAACTCCAATGTCTGCTCAGCAAAACTGCAGTATAAACCACAGGTGGGTTCTGTGGGTGTTGAATCAATTCAAATGTGCTTGAGCAGGCCTCTGCAACAGGGATTGGCTAGGCACCCTAGTAGGCAGGCATACTCAGATACAAGTGGCCAGCTATTATTATTATCAATGTAACTGGTTTAAATTGTTGGCTTAGGGTATTTTTTAAATTTAATTTTTAAGGTGCATGGGGATTGATGATAAAATTAAGTTTTGTAATATTTATTAATAGTTTTACAGTGGAGTTAGAGGTGCATTTACTATTGCTGGTTGACATTGAGGTGTTTAAACCTTATCTGTATTATTGCAATATGTTGGGCACTTCAGACATGAAGCTATGCATGTAGGAAAAGTAAATGTGACATAATAATGACATAGAATCCTGATATTGTTGGAGTGATAGGTGAACCCATGGCTGCACCATCAGTGTGTGTGTGTGTGTGTCAATATATTTCTTAAGTGACTATAAAAGAGATTTGTTTTTATGGCTTTTGTTGGTTATTTAAAGATGAAACATTTTTGAGATTGTAAAAATAATTTTTTTTTCTGCAAGTGAATATTGCATTAACAATTGGGGGAATAATGATTTTTCCAGATACATGTCATACTATTTAACCCATAACTGGGGGAGATGGATTCATACATCTACCCAAGATTATTTGCACATAAGGGAATCTAACAACGTTGATTGGAATTTGAACTTGGAACTGACTTCTCATTTGGAGCTGCTATAAAAGGGAACACTGTTAGCAATTTCTTGATAATTACTGATTTAATTTTTTTTTTGATGTGGAAGTACTAAATGCTTATAAAAGTTGTGAATTTTAATGTTTATTATTTCATTGACAGGTAATTGGTGAATCAATTTTTGGCATCTAGTGGCACTAATATAGCATTATTTAGTTTTCTGCTTGTGAGAATTTGTAGAAAATCATTTGTAAAATTTATGGTGTATTTAGGAAGGAAAATATAATTGAAGAGGTTGATTGTTTTGGTATATGATAAATGGAGGAAGGAATTCATTAAATTATTGTCTCAGGTTTGTGAGTTTTCATTTTTCTGCAGATATAACTTGGTTTGTAATTGGCAATGATTATCTCAAGTTTCTAAGTTCTTATATTGGCATTACTGTATCTACTTGCATATCATGTGACTTTTGAAGACCTAATTTTGAAGCTAATTTTAATTGTATCATATACAAGATATATCAGGTCATCCCATAAGTTCTGTCCGAATTTTGAATAAAGAAAACAAGTGACCAAATGTTACATTTACAGATTCAATCAACAATGTATTTTCCCTGATTATCTATGACTTCCTTCAATCTATTAACAAGCTTACTAATTCCATTACTGTAAAATTCTTTTGGTTTTGATTCGAAGAACTCACAAATGTCAGTTTTAACCTCTTCCTGTGTTACAAAAGCTGTTTCTTCCAAATGATTCTGTAAGCTACGAAACAAATGGTAGTCTGAAGGAGCAAGATCGGGAGAATAAGGTGGATAAGGAATTTTCTCGCAACCAAGTTCTTCGATCTTTTGTGACGTGATTCTTGCTGTGTGGGGTCGCGCATTGTCCTGATGAAACATCACCTCTTTTCGATTCACTAGAGCAGGTCTTTTTTTCCTCAAAGCTTGGTTCAAACGCTCTAATTGCTGACAGTATATTTGAGCATTGTTGCATTAGGTGAAAAGAATTCAAAGTGGATTATTCCTTGGCGATCCCACCAGATTGAAAGAAGAACCTTTTGCCCATGAAGTTCCCTTCTCGGCTGTGGCTGGGGTCCTTCCCCTTTACCAAGCCACTGTCTACGACACTTAACATTATGATAAAAGATCCATTTTTCATGGCCAGTCACAAGTCTATCCAAAAAAGGTGAAACAAGTTGGCGAGAATGAAGTGAAGAGCAGATGTCAACTCAGGACTTGTTGTTTTCAGACAATTCATGAGGCAACCATTTTCCAAGTTGTTGAAGATGACGATGAACAGTTGTATGGTTTGAACTGAGAACCACTGCCAATTCCTCAACTGATAAAGCAGGATCTTCTTCAAGGGCTGCTTCAAGAAGCTTTTCATCAAACTCAACTGGACGTCTGGTTCAATCTTCATCTTAAAGGGTGAAATCTCCACCTCTGAATTTTGCAAACCATCTTCTGCAAGTTCTTTCATTCACATATTCCTCTCCATAAACTGAGTGAATGTTTCTAGCTGCTTCGGCTGCTGAGTTTCCTTTCTTGAACTCATAAAGCCTTATGTGCCTCAAATGATTCTTGGCTACTTCCATGTTAACAGGGTTTTAATCAAACAATATTTAATTTTATTGTTCTCTGAAATAAAATTTGATCAGTTTAAATGCATCTAAACATAAAAATAATGTTCAGCTCCATTAGACATTATAAAATACTCTTTAAATTTTGTTCATTTTAACAAAAAGTTAAAATTCGGACAGAACTTATGGGATGACCTGATAAAATTAGTGTATGAACTTCTGACTTTGGCTATACCATTGACCAAACTATACAAATTAGCTTCAAAATTAGGCTTTCAAATGTAGCATGATATGCAAGTATATATGGTATTAGTATTAGTAAATTTAGTTTTAAAGCCATATCCTTTCAGGATGTAAACAATTATGGCTCTCCACAGATTCCTTTTTTCAAATTATCTGTTAATTATTATGACTTCTTGTAAAGAATTGTGGATTGGTTTTACATTTCTACAAGTTCTGAATTCAGTTTTCTCCTTAACTAGCTGCCACTAAAGGCTAGAAAGTCTACTCTACCCAACTATTCAACTCCTAGCTGGATAGAGATGCATTGGATTCATTCCTTTCCTAACAGCATTAGGGCAAAGTGAATACAGACTCTGAAGGAATTCAAATTCAGCTTAACAATTCCACTTTCTATGCAGAAAATTGCCACATAACTGCAGATCCTTAAAGAGTTTTTTTTTTTTTTTTTTTTAAAGATTTCCTGACTGTTCTTGACATGCTCATGTTTAGGGTTAACTTATCTTTTCTCACATGCCCACATAAACTGCTCACCTTATCTTTTGCACATCAAACTCCTTTAGTAACCCTCTATCTAGAGTAGATCTTGGGCCTTGTAGAGTGAAAAAAAATTACTGGTAAGATTTCTGTGTAAGTTAGTTTTATACAGTGTAACCCGGATATAAGAGAGTTGTCGGGACCGGAGAAGTCTCTTATATCCGGGTTTGGTCTATTTTGTTTAGGTAAGTATGGCTCTAATTTGGGACCAGAGAAAATGTCTCTTATATCCGGGTTACACTGTATCTGGTTTTATTGTTTGGATGGTTGTAACTTTTGATTCATAGTCTTTTTTGTTTGATAACATTTTTTTAGAGAGTCAGAATGTAATATTTTTAAATAAAAATCTTTTAAATTTCTATATTTAATTTGTACCAGATAGGTGATATTGTTATTAAGTAAAAACTATTGTTCTTTTATATGCTGTGTCCCTTCAGGACGTAGGTAATCATGGCTCTCCACATCCTCCTATCCCTTGTAACTCTCAATAAGTTTTGTCCTTTTGCTACTTCTCCCAGACCTTGTGCTGACATCCACTTGCTTAAGCCTGCTAAGTATGTCATGCATTGCTTTCCCTTGTCCCTTTTTCCTGCTGTCTGCCCTGTGAGTATCAGATTTTCCAAGCCCTCCTTTCTCATTACATGTCCTAGAAATTTCAGCTGCCTCTTCCTGATGTTAAGCAACCATACCTCCGAAGCCTCTAATCACTTTTTCATCTTTAAGGAGACCATCCAACCTTCACTGCTGTAAAGGAGGACAGATATCACGTAACAGTTCAGTACTCTTTTCTTTGTTACCAACAAAATCCTCCTGTCTCATAATACTCTGCCTAGCTTTTGGAATGTATCTTTGACCATCCCAATACTTCTTCAGATCTCAGCATCACACTTAGCATCCTGTCAAAACACTTCCCAGATATTTAAATTTCCGCACCTGCTTAATTTTAGTGTTCCTAACCTGTAATTTGCATTTCAGGCTCATCTTTTTGCTGATGACTATGCATTGTCTTCTTGTAGTTTATGTTTAGTCACTTCTCATTCACCTTTGCTACATTCTGTAGGAGGTTTTGTAGTTTCCTTTCCATATCTGCTATTAGCAATGTGTCATTTGCGTATCTTATGTTGTTAAGATTGTGGCTGCCAATAACGAATCCTACTAGGATTTCCAGTTCTCTCAAAGTTGCCTTGCTGTATACGTTGAATAAGTCCAGTGAGAAGACTTGCCTTATACCCCTTTTCTATTTTTGTATATCTGCTGAACTCATTTTTTTATCTTTATGCAGGCTGTTTGCTGCCAGTAAAGGTTTTTGATTATTCTAATGTCTTTTCCAAATATGTCAAGGTTGCTGAGCAGCTCTAGCAGATCTTTGTGGTGTACTTTGTTGAACACCTTTGTACAGTCTATAAAACAGGTGCCTGTCCTTCTGCATTTGTATTGCTCTGATAGGGAGTTTTGTTATATGGTTCATTAGGTTGATTGTTCAGTGGAGTTCACATTCATTTGTGTCTGGTTTCTTAGGCAGTGCTATGAAAATAGATCTGCCAAAATCTTCTGGTATATTCCCACTGTTACAGATTTAATTTATTATTTCTGTAATCTTGTCTATGCCAAGATAATCATAAATGGAAAAGCTTATTACAATTTAGTGACCACCAATATTTTAAAAAGAATTTTGAAATTTTTTTGTGTATAAATATGCCAATTTTTGTAAATAGAGATGTCCATACAAAACATTGAGAAAATAAGAGCGATAACCGTAGTCTATTTAAAGACAAAGTCACTAAAATTCAATAAAAACTTAAATTACAGAGAATATTTTATCAAGTTTTTAACATTAGTGGTTAGTTAAAAATTATATAAACTTCCACCTGTCAGTCAGGCTGTCAACACCTTAGATAAAAAACTACCTCAGTGTTAAAAACTGCATTTCTGCAATATTTTAAACTAAAAGTAAGAAATATTTATAATATATATAAATTAAACTATAAATCAGCTAATGTGCCTCAAATAAAGTTTCAGAAAAGTATATTTTATTTTTGAAAATTTTTTAATAAAGAGAATTACATTGTGCTGATAGATGGATAAAGAATGGGCTAAAATCAGTGATTTCAAAATAAAACTCTTTCCAGTCAATTTAAAAATTAGTTTTGAAATACAGCAAAGTATTTTGCTTATTGAAAATATTAAATTTAATCTTGAGAATAAAACTAAAATAAAAGCTTCAAGAAAGATTTCATTCTTATAAATTCATTTTAAACCTTAGGTATCTTGTTTCTTTCAAGGTATCTAGTTTAAAATTATCCAACAGTCAATTTTCTTCAAATCAGCACCAGACAATTTCATTGTGCATAAAACTCAGTTGTGCTACCAGTGAAGGAAAATTATTATTAAATTGTAGTTGCTATACATTGAGCACTATTTTATTAGCACCATCACTCAATGTGTATTATTTTATATAGGTAGGTAGATAAATAATACTTTACTCAAAGTTAACAGAGATTCTAATGATCTAAGGCAGAAGTGATGATCTGTATGTAAAATATTCCAATAATTATTGATAGGTGCTCTAGGCTCGTTTGTATTATTCAAACAGAAAAATAATACAAACTACTTTAGGAACATTGTAATAAATAATGGCTTACAATGACAGCAAGAAACTACACATTTAGCTATATCTGTTTTACTTTTACATGTTTTCTACACAACAAATAAATGTCATACATTATTTATCATAAAGAAATTCTACTACCTCATGTGGCCCTCAGGCTTTGTACAGGGTGAACATCATTGTACAATGTAAAGAAAAATAAAAACTGGCAAACAATGTAAAATATAGTCTCACAATAATAGTTGTTACAAATATGAGGCAATTACTTTTCATTTGTTGGTGGGAAATTACCAAATACATAATTTTGTTAAGGTTGATTTCATCAACCAATTAAGTAATGAGAACAAAGTATATTTAGTTAAAACTTCGAGAATGTGAGGAATGCATTGAGGCCTGATAAGGTTGCAAAACTGGTATATCACGTAAGGACAGGAAAAAAAAAATGTTCACCGATGTGAACTTGTAACACAACAAAAAAAACTAAAACTAAATGATCATTTCCACTTGACTTGATCTTTTAGGCCATACAAAAGCGGAAAGAAATCAAAATACACAACTGAAACTAAATGACGAACAAATTATTTTTTCAAAAAATCATTTCACCCCAAGGCAATAAAGCCACTAAGACGCAAGAGGAGTGTTACCGAGTGTGAGAGAATATGATAAGGAAAACATTAAGGTTAGAGAACAATAAAAGAAGATGAAATAAGTTGAGAAGACAGATGATAATGATTGACAATTACAATCATGACATTTAAATTTTGGAAGATCAAACAAAGTCGACTGAAAAGCAAGAGGCCAAAAGACAGTTTCACAAGCAAGAAGTGCAAGAGAAGAAAGTAGAAACCATGAACTTTTTTCTTTATCAGGTCTACGATCATGGAAAGACTATGGCGAAAAGCTACATCTACAGAAAGACAACTTATACACCATGTCTACGGTTTACAATAATAATACATAAACAAACTTTACTTCAAAATTGTACATAAATTGCAATTTTAAATTTTAGTAAAATTACTGGAAGTTTATTATATTGTGGCCATGATGACTAATTGCCAACGTCGCTATCGTTTTATATAGAAAGTTTATTTTTTTTACCTAGCCTCATATTGTTGCAAATATAATATTTTTAACGAAAATGTGTTTAAAAAGCATTTTTTAAAAATTTCCTCCTTGCAAATAAATATCAAATATGCGCACTGAATTTTACAAGCAATAATAATAAAAAAGTTAAAATTAAAACGTCAACGTCATAGAAACAAACCGTAACGTAAAAATTGCATGTCTATTGTTTTACTCACTGCAAGAAAGTAGTAATCACATGATAAATTTTCTCAATGAGGTTTTTAATTAAAAAAAAAAAAAAAATCAATTTACATTTTGGTTTGGGGAAATAATTTATTTATTACCATTGTTTTTACTTAGAGAATGGAAAATTCACAATTCAATATAATAATTATCAAGATGCATTTCTAAAAAACTATTTTTATATTTTTAAATGTTCAATTCAATCAATTCAAAAATATTTAAACTTGTTATCGTCTCTATTCGAATATATTTTTTAGACCCAGTAAAAAAATAAAGATTGTGTAACGTTTTCGGTTTTAACAAGTTTACTTTACTTTTTTTACTTCTTTTTTTTTTTTTGTTGAATTCTACAATTCAATGATCTCTAACTTAAAAATTTACATTTACTTTCGTTTTTTTTAGGGGAAGACTAATAAAGGAATATAAATATTTTGGGGGTACGGAATAAAAAAATATTTCCTTTGTTTTTTTTTTTTCTTTCATATCAACGAACAAGGTTAACGGAACAAACGTAAATTGTTGAAAAAATGCATAAAGTCTTTTTTTTTTACATTGATTGTGAGAAAGAGCACCTTCTTTTAAAGAAATATCAGCTGAGCTTCTAAAAATAACATTATTTTTTATTGGATTTACAAATAATGACCTGTTTTTTTTTTTTTTACTACTACTTAGTAGCAGTAAAAGCGCACAAGTCGTTTTCAGAAAAAAAAGGGGCACAACAGGTAGTAAGAGTCGTGACTGAGAATTTTAAAATCGAGTCATTTCATTTAAAAAATAAGGTAATACTTACAAATAATGTCTGAAGAGAAACAAGTCGAGGGTCGAGGTTGAATCTCTTGGGAAGAAAAAGTAAAATGATAGAAAGACAAAAAGACAGTAGCAGATGTGAGGATAATTAAAATATTCATAATAATCGGGGATTTCCCCGGACAAAACATAAACCGACGCAAAATGAAATCTTTAAGCGGCTACCAAGTTTTGGCAAAAATATGGTGTGATCTAAAACCCTTGATAGAAGTCCACTTTTATAAACAATCATTTTGAAAACTGTGGCAAATATGAAAGAAAAAAAGTATTCGAAATTGATATTAATAAAGAGAACGTTAACACCTCCATCTTGTGTAGGTGGGTGCTGACCTCTAGTAACGGAACAAGGGAGATCACTCTACCTTCGAGGGAGGAAAATTTTTTTTTTTTAATTTATTTATTTATTTTTCCCTAGTTGTAACACTCATAAGCTTGGCAACATAAATAGAACAAATTAAAAATGAAATAGATTTTCGAAAAATAAATAAAATGGATTTATTTTAGAATAAATAAGCAAACAAAACAATCATAATATTTTCTTGAAACTTGCTGAGTTCAGTAGACAATAAAACTTATTTAATTTAACTCAGCAAGCTCAAGCAGCTCTCAAAACAAAATAAAAACAAAAAAAACGGACAATCATACTGATATTGTCTGATTGTCATGTATGTTTGTTGCAATATACATTTTTGTGTAAAAATCTCCATTTTTTTTTAAGCACTTGACTATTGAATTACAATTTTTAAAATTATGTTTATTTTTTGTTTTTGTTTTTTTTACGAAGTGAATGACTAAAATTTTCATTTGTGTAAAAAAAAAAGAAAAATTAACGAAGTATTTGGAAAAAAGTTTAATTTTTAAATTTTTTTAAATGCAAAATTTAACAGTTAATTAATTAAAAGTAAACGAATTATTAATCATTTTTAGTGACTTTTTAGTCATAGTGAGACAAGAATTCCGAAAATGAGAATAATTGGACATTGAATTGGGGTCAGTAAGACTGTGTAAGAAGTGTACTGTAAACGGATGGTAATTACGAACTGTTTTTTACTTTTTAGTGTCAAATATTAGAAAATTACTAAGAAGAGTAATATATAAAAAAAGAGAAAGAATGAGGCTAAATTTAAAAAAAAATAAGAACAGGAAGAAAACTGAACTTGACTACTGTTAAAAAAAAAAATCAGTCACAAAAGAAAAGCGGTAGCAAATTATCACCCGCTTTTTTTATCATTTCACCCAAAGCAAGGCAATATAAAGTTTTAAAGCCATTATGCAAGAGGGTACTGAGTGTGAAAGAATATGAAAAAAATGAAACATTAAGGAGAGAACAATAAAAGAACAAGAATTAAGAAAACATAATAACGACTGACATTGCATTTATTTAAATTTTTGAAGATCAAAATTGAGTAGAAAGCAAGAAGCCGGAAGAGAGTTCCACAAGAGGGAAGAAACTGTTAGAACTAATGGTTAAACCTAGGCATTTCAACTGTAAAAATGATGGGATCGCTAGAACTTTTATTAGATAACTATTTTTTTCAGTGTTGTTTAGGAAATTGAATGCAATTATTTAGGAAGTTAAATTCAATTAATTCATTAGAAAAATGAACAAGCTGACGTTGTAATTCATTTGTTTTGGTAAAATAAAAAACGCGGCTAAAGCGTTGCATCTTGGAATATTTTATTTTTAGGTGAGGTGCGTGTGAGTGTTCATATGTAAACAATTAAAGAAGAAGCATACAAAATCTTGGGTTTCCATTTCTCCTTTTTATATAATCAAAGTTCTCAATGTCTCTCTTGGGTATGCCTGTTTTTGGTCTAGAAGTTAGGATTGTAGTGAGTCCCGATCAAAATAAAATATATAAACAAAAAAAAAAAAAAAAATTCAAATGAAAATAAGGCATTTGCGCTTAATATACTCTCACTCACTCTCTCTCTCTCTCTCTCTCTCTCTCTCTCTCTCTCTCTCTCTCTCTCTCTCTCTCTCTCTCTCTCTCTCTCTCTCTCTCTCTCTCTCTCTCTCTCTCTGTCAACCAATGAGAATGCAACCTTTAAATAAAAAGAGGAAGAAGAAGAAAAGACTAAACTCGGATCAAAACACCGGAAGTTTGCAGGATCAAAGCCTACTTATCTGTAACTGAAAAATGCCAAAAATCATGGAGGTTCCACGCATAACTTCCGTTATAAAAAAAAGAAAAAAAAAGAAAGGAACGTTTGAAAATAAAATAATTTGGGCCAATCAAAAAATTGACACAAAGAGACTTTTGATGTTAGCCGAAACCAATGTTCGCAGCAAATTCTAGAGCCTAGTCAAAAGGATATAAACCTGACATCGCTAGGCTACAGACAGAAGGGACGACAGAAAAGAACGGAACAAAAGAACGCTACTGCGTGGAAACCAGCTATGCGTGACGCGTGAAGAAGCAGTGAAGGAGTCATTTGCTACTATTATTTCCGCCCTGCACAAGGCCAAAGAAAAACACAGTAGATTGACACTGACCTAATTTCTGATATTACTACTACTCCTACCATGGTCTTATTTCAAAACACAACTACCGGACCATTCTCCAGACAGCTACCAATATCTGTCTTATTAACATTTTGCTACGCCGAATACCAAAGGATTCACTCATCACTCTAAAGAAAATAAATAAAAAAATATTTTTTATTCCAAAGTTTCCACTAAAGAAAACTCTACCATCTATCCACATTGGTGACCTTCTCGTCGTGATTGCACTTCGCCACAGAATATATAGTATAGTGCTGATGCAAGGGTTTCATGCACCCCCACCCCACCGAATCTATGATCCCCCCACCCCGAATCTATGATATGGTACCTCCACTCTACTACACCTCAATTATCATAAGGTAGTATTTATATAAAATGCAAATTTTATTGTAATCAAATTATGCACAATAATATAGATATATGCAATATAGATGGACAATTCCACTAGAAAAAATGAAAATAAATACGGTGTATCGATGTAACAATATTTAACATTGCGTACGGACGAAAAGGGTTAAAACAAAACGATTTTGGTTTTTGCCAGAAAGAGAATTATTTTCCCAGGATATGAGAACAGATCAATGAATTTTGTTGAAAAAGTTATACAATGCGATTCAACGAACAGGTGCAGGATCAGAGGCCAGAGATTAAGGTCGGCTGTCGAAAGATGACCGGCTTGACTACGGGCTGAGAGGTTGTCGGCCAAAATTTCCCTGAGAAAAAAATTATAATTGTAAACAGAATAAAGGCAGGAGATGATGTCAGAAAGGCTGACATCATATGATGGCTCCTCCCGGAGGAGGAGGGAATCTTCCAAAATTGGAAATAAGAAATAGATAAAGAAAACGACTGGTTGAATTTTGGGGGATTTGCATAAAACCCACCTATTCGCTTTGCACCACACCAGTTGAAAGGGACACCCATAAATACAAGTGCCCACGTGGGCCAAAGTAAGTTGGGGGTCTGTTAATCGGAGGAGTTAGGGGGAGGCCGTTGCAGTTACAGTGAGGTTTCGACCGGGAGAAAGAGATTTCTGATATAACGCTGCTTGACAACCTACTACTACTAATAATAATTATTATCTGCTGAAGAAGAACAAACTCCGACGAATATCCTTGTGCCGTCCGTGAAATTACAATCAATAGTAATTGAAGTTAAAACCAGTTGTCGCTGAAGAAAAACTCCGACGAATAAGGTTATCCGTTCTAGAAAGTACAAATCACAGTACTTGAAGATTCTTAAAGAAGCTACCCGCAATTTTCGTTCCGTCGCCAATTATTAGAACGGGTTGGGAAAAGAAGAAAAATAACAAAGAAAGAACTGTAAATTTTTTTTTATTTTATTCTGATATAAACACCATATTGTGACTTATTCGGGCGTCGTCCATTTTATTTTTCAATTTTGTATGCTATGCACCAATGCACGTGTTCAACTCCTTGGAAAATTCGGCTTGACCCTCTTAAGATCAAAATCACAACGTTGGTAAGAGAAGTCACAGTTGAAGAGGTCAACTTTTAGACCAACTTCTGTGTCAAACGCCGTCAACGACCGACGAGTGGGCTGACGGCTTGTTCTCTGATACCAGGATCGATCCTGACCAAGCGAGCAGACCGGGATTGACCCTAAGTACCGCCATACCTGGTGGCCGAAGCAGACAGGACCCGGAACGACGTCATATTTAGAGGCCGTGACCCGTCATATTTGGTCGCCGTGACCAGGTCGTAGCCCTGAATACGTCATATCTAGTAAATACAAATTAGAGACATTCCAGCTTAGATAAATCACCAATGTTTTGCGGCAATTTTTAACATGAACTTGAGACTTTTCTTGTTAAAAAATTGAATAATGTTAACACATTCAACATTATGGATAAAAAAAAAATCGTGAATTTTATATAGTGTTTTTTTTTAAGACTTAGCATGAGCAAAACAAATTCGCGGATTTGGACAAAAAACAAAACAAAAAACAGAATGAGCAAGGAGAAGAGGACTTTATTACCCCAAAATATCACGTGACCAACCAGCGACACTGAACATCATACGAAACTTAACGCCGACAACTTGGGGTATGTGAAACAAACTCACTAATTCTATTATTTTACTTTTATTATTCAAAGTTGTACCGGCTTCAACTCGTTTACCACAGCGACTTTCATTCGGCTCTTTTTTTTTTTTTTTTTTCAACTACAGACAGTTTCGTTTGTGCTTTGACCTATCGTTCCTGGACAAGCCAGAACATTAACAGCACTTCATAAACTTCACTACCTCGTTCTACAAAGGATATTTTAAACTTTATCAGTTAATATAAATCCCCGCATTCTCATAAACATTGTTCTCTACTTTAGCTTATGTTTTATTAGTCACTCAAAGAATATATATTTGTTGCAGATTTGATTTGAATTACCCACATTAAATAAAAAGGCGAGAAGGGTTTTAAAATATATAAAAACATAAAATATTTTCATTTTCGTTCTTTTACAACTATTTTTTCTCAGCGTTTATGAGTGTTAAAGTTCTTGTGTTAAACTTCCTTGTTTGTAACGATGAAAAAAGATGTGATTTCTTCACGGGTGTGTGTGAAAGGACTCAGCATAAACTACAAGAAGATAGAACGCATGGTCATGAGTAAGTGGAAAAGCCCGAAATGCCACTTATAGGTTGGGAACACTAGAAAATAAGCAGAAATTTAAATATATGGGAAGCGTCTTGACAGAGGACGGTAAGTGCGACACTGAGATCCGTAGACGTATTGGGATGGCCAAGGATATATTCCAAAAGTTGAGCAGAGTATTTCTTTGGTAACAAAGGAAAGAATACTGAGCTGTTACGTGACATCTGTTCTTCTTTACGGCAGCGAATGTTGGACGATTTCCTCAAAGATGAAGAAGAGACTCGAGGCAACGGAGGTATGGTTCTACAGAAGGATGCTAAGGATATCATGGACCAAGCATGTGAGCAACGATGAGGTCTTAGAGAGATTACAAACAAGGAGAAGGCTTATACTTAACACCAGAAGGAAGCAGCTGAAGTTTCTGTGACATAATGAGGAAGGGGGTCCTGGAGAATCTGATACTCACGGGTCGAATAATAGAAGGAAAGAGAGATAAGAGAAAGCAGCGCGTGACATACCTGAAGAACTTAAGCAAGTGGGTGACAGAACGTGACCTGGGGGAGGAAGCAGAGGGAAGGGACTTGCTGAGAGCTGCAAGGGATAGAGGGAGGTGGAGAGCCATGATCGTCTACGTCCTGAAAGGACATGTCACATAAAAAGAAAGAAAAAGTCTTTACTTAAATACCCTTCAAAAGGATCACGAAACGTTTTTATTGTCGGTGGGAACGCGACCCGTTTGTTGAAAAATGTTAAACATTTATTTTCAAAGGATTAATTTATTAACCGGAAGGATGCACGAATCTTCCGACTCAGAAACCTTGTTTGTTTTTTTTGTTTTTTGTTTTTTTGCCATTTGATGATTGACTGTCTTGGTGTATATTTCCCTTTTCGCTCCGCATATTAACCAGTTATGCTAGTTCTGTTTCACTTCTAAGCAAACCCCAATGAAAAAAAGGCTTTGGAGAATTTAACACTCAGAGGACAATGAAGAATATAGAAGCATTTTGGAAAGAGAGTAACTTACTTAACGAGTTCGAGTGAATGGATGGAAGAACAAGGACAAAGAGGGAAGGTAAAGGAGCCAAAGTTTGTCTGAACAGCAAAAGACAGGAAGTTGTGGATATTCATCATCGCCCATATCATGAAAAGACATGACATATAAAAGAAGAAAAAGACTCATTAAGAGATACAACGAGGTATCATAATGAAGGATTATTCTAGCCAAGTTTTCTAAGGAAACTTTCAACGGAAAACCTAGCTAGAAGCGATGAGAGAAGTGTGTAAATGTATCTTGCGCTAAGGTTACACACATTAGATTCAGTTGTGTTATAAAAAATTCAAATACTATTAAAAGAATTAAGACCACAACTCTTCCTGCGCGTTCGAAAAATACAATTTAATTCTCTCAACGAAGCGGTTGTACTCTTCCTCCTTCTTTTGTAGAGGAGTTATAACCCGGACTGAATAATTATAAACATTTATATATAAAAATACCCATAAAAATGAGAAACAGTAAGACATGGAAGCAACAAAACGAATATTATTTATTATATGGTTGTTATGTGGTGTTAGAGACACGAGAGACAATAATACTGAGTAAAATTGTGAGTTTGGGTCAAATGTAGATCAAATATGGATCGGAATCTGACAGAAGAATAATATAAAAAATAAGGAAAGTGTATACAGTCTTTCTCGTATGATTTTTTTATAGATGTGTGTAAAGAGTGTCCAGATAATTTAGTTGGAAAATGCAAGAAGTGTCTGGTTTTTCTTACCTCGATTCTTTGTTGAATGCTAAAAGAGAAATGTTACTATTATGGTTTGATAAAGGAGATGAAATTTTCGCTAATGCACGTGTTAACGACCTGTCCGTGTGAACTGCTTGCCCGATACTGAGAATGTCACGTGTTTTTGTGCATAGAGGAAAAAAGTGGGGTCGATTCTCATTGGTTTAGAAAGAGTGAATTAATGATAATTGAAATTGTTATAATTATTTTATTATAAGTATTTTTGACACTATAATTAATTTTTTATGGGCGCGATACTGTGACAGTATAATTATTTTTTTTATTATTTATGCATATTTTTATGAACACAACACTCACTGATCTCCTCTACTGCTGTTTGTAAGGGTCAGTTTATATTAAGGATTGATTATATCACCTTTAACCTCGCAAGTGTTTTTTCGAGACGCAAAATTTCTGTTGTTATGGTCTGAATTTTTTTTATTGTTACGGAATGGAATGTTCATTTTCCTTTCCCGACTATCTAACTTCCAGGAAAAGGAAACTAATAGCATAATCTATTTCATGTGAATCATAGTGACTCAGTTCTCTGTTTTTAATACTTCTCCAACCAAGTTGTCTGAAAAAAAAAAAGAACCGATTTTATAAATATTGAATATATATTATTTATTTTAGAACGTTAGGGTATTACAGTGGTGGCATCGTAAGTTTTCAGGAATTGGTTCTATAAAGGCAGGCAGGTAATGTTTAGGAACCTATTCTGCTTATTTTCTTTTCAGTCTAAGAATGGAAAAAAATTACTTTATCAAAAAGTATTTAAACCATTTTGATAATTTCATAGAAGATATTTATTTATTAAGATATTTCCAGATTGAAATTCTGTTCTCATCATTCTGTTCAGAAGTATGATGCTTTTAGACGCTAGTGTCATCAGCTGCGTAATGGTTTCTTATCCACATTCGAACTAAATTGCTGTAGTCCTAAAGATCCAATGAAAGTTTTATCAAATTTATGACTAGAAGATTTTCAACATTTTTAAGTTCAAGGCGATTTATTTTGTCACAATAAATTACATTAATCACAGAAAATCATTTTCAGTCACCGTAGAACTTACAGCAATGTTATAGCTATTATATCAGCTATAATACAAGGTGCGATGGGTAAATTGTCGCTATTTTATATTTTTAATTTGGCGCATGCGCGTTTTTTGTTTTTGATTTTGTCGACTGCACAATATGTAGCCCTGTGTCGATCTTGGTCAACGGCGACCAATAATTTAACCCAGTCCCCCGTGTTGGTTTTCAAGTTCCTTCCGACTACCGTGGTTACCATCTAACTGGCTCCTCACTCATTAAAGCGTTACTGATTGGTCACTGGTATCGTGTTGATGTGCACGATTACACTCAATCTAGCTGGTGTTTGTTGTTTGTCTCCTTCGCGATCTTTCACACCTCTGCCATGCTGTGTTTTTGATCTCAGAAGGTGAGATAATCTCTAATGAAGTAAAATGAAGCGAAGGACGAGTTGACGACGAGGAGATACACACACAAAAAAAGGATTCTTTGGAATAAAGAATTAACTCGGGTTAAAAATGTAACAACAATTTGGTTTATATATGATTTGTTGTATACAGCGATTTCAACCTTTCCCACTTATTGTTATAATCAAATGACAGTGGGATCCTCTTTTGGAATTTGAAGCTTGTGTTAGTAGTAATTTCAATTTCTAAGTTCTGGTCTTCAGGGCTGGTACAAGGTCTTGGTCGGGAGGTCTCGGCAAATGGTGCGTTTTTCAGTAACAGTAATGTTGAAACTCTTCAAGTTGTCCAAATCGCCAGCTTATATAAAGTCCTGCATCCGGCAGGGGTGGGGTTGACCAGGGTCTGGATTCGGTTATCTTACACCCTTAGCATCAACCTTTTTCTAAAATTCCATATTTTCAAAATATGTTTACTCGAGTGATTTTCCAAATTTAGGGGTTGTCCAGGTCCCTTTCGAGAGTGGTCAGAGGAATCAAGCCACCCTTTAAATCCAAATCTCGACGCGTCTCATCTCGCACCATCGTTCCATATAGACGGTACTATATCTCTCTCTTCCTTCTCCCACTTTATTACCATCTAACCTCAGTTCGCTCCAATGGACGGCACAAACTTTCAGAATGCGTAGGCGAAAAGGAGATTTCCAGTTATTAATCTTTCGTTATTATCTTGTCTCACGTTGTGATTTTCTAAAGACAGGGACTTGCTCGGAACCGATCCAGATGCCCTCATCCCATGAGCCAATCTCAAGAGATGTTTTGTGTGGAAAGGAAAATAAAAATATTCCCAAACTCTTTAGTAAAAAGAATTATCTTTCTTTGTTTATGTGTTTCTCAATCAATAAGACTACACAGCCTTTTTCTTATGGTCACTCCAAGCTATTAATTAATTTTTCTCTATCCCTTGTATCCAAAGGAATCCGAATTAATGTCAGATATAAAATTGTTGACGAATTTCACAGAAATTAAAATTAATTTTTGTAGGGATATTTTTCTTCTGGGTGGCCGATTTAAACCAGATGCTTTTCCTTGCTCTTTGCCAAGAAGAATCATAAATGTTATTTCGGTGGCTATCCGGCTTTCCTCATCGACATTGTTTTTCTACAAGGATACATTAATGGCTTCATTCTTATCGACGGGAGTAGCGAAGGACAGGTAGTCTTGGTTTTGCTCAATCTTATTGAATTCTCTCCAGTTAAATTTATGTTTGATTGTCTTGGAACTGTTCAGAATTTCATTTATTATTTTGAAACATGATTTTTTAACGCATTTCGTTTTTAATTTTCTTCTCAACTTTTCAATTCACTTTGCTGCGAATTTCAACAATTATCATCCAGTTACTAGACTCTTTCCTTTTCCTTTTTTTTTGTTTGATTAACTCCTTGAGGTCCCAGAGCCGCAAGTATAGTAGGGTCAGTTGAGGACTATATGTGAGAAAAAGAGCACCATTACGGCTTTTCACTCCGCTAGAAATTTGGAAACGGCATGCTGTACTGCTTGGCGTTCGCACTAAAACCTCCAATACGAACATTTCAGAATGTTTGGATGTCAATCTGAGAACAGTGCAGAGGATTCAGAAAGAGTTGGATGAACTTAATGGTGATTACAAAGTTACGGCAGTTCGGAAAACTCACTCTGATCGTTCTGAAAAGAACTCCTGAATTTGTTGGTGAGCCCTCGGACTCAACAGGGCGTCTTGTATCAAGTGTCTTGAGTGGGTAGTGCTACCGTGAGTCAAGGGAATGGCTGCTGGAAGACCTTATGTCTGGCAACAGGACTCTGCACTATGCCACACAAGCAGGAAAACATAGTCATGGCTGCCAATTTCTGTAACCACATCACTCCTTACATCTGGCCACCTAACTCACAAGACTGCAACCCATTGATTATTATGTGTCGGGTTCAATTGAGCGAAAGACCAACAAAACTCCTTGTAACGCCAAAGATGAACTAAAGGCAAGGATTATGGCAGCATCCACCAACTTAAACAAAGTGAGCGTCCAGAAGAGTTGCAGGAGATCCAGAAGTCGTATGGAGGACGTGTTTGAAGCCAATGGCGATTTTATTGAATAAATTTACTCTTTCGTATTTGAAGATATTTTTGAGTAATTTTCGTAAATATATCTGTTAAAATTTGTTAATTTAAGAATCGGTTCGCGCGAACCGGTAGGATGCTTCTACCATGACTACTATATATATATATATATATACAGCGAATGACATTATAACGCTCTCGAAAATCTTTCGGTTGAGTACTGTTGAGAGATGGGTGAATTCTATAAACAGCAGGTGTCAGCGTTAACACATCGCTCTTCATTAATGAATAGAGCACTCTGGCTGTCTGGCGGTTATTTACATTCGTAAAAACAATACGCTAGAATTCGTCTTTCTCTCTGCCGAAGCGCCGATGGCTTGGGGATAGAAAATGATACCAAATCGGTTGGGTTTCGATCATGGCTTGAAGCGTTCGGTTGTCTAGTCGCACTCATGAGCTGTAATACAGCGAAACTGGCCTGTATGTGAATGACATAGTGCGTTGACCCGTAAATTTGCTGACATTAATTGTGAGTCCCATCCCTGGGCTGGGTAGTATAGACTTAAACTCAGTGAAAACAGGGCGAGCAATAACTGAGCAGTGATAAATAAAAACAAGGCAAGATGACTCCCCTAGACGTGAACAGCGAATAGAGAACAATCTACTCTTGTTGATTGAACAAACGGTTCGAAATTCCCTGAAAGTTACCTGAATCGACAGACACGGGAAGAAAGCCGGAGAAGACAACAGTCGAAATGTTGTGATAATAACAATAAAAATGAGGACATGAAACAATGCAAAACTAAGTAAAGTGAAACGCCCTTTCACGTTTCATAGCACTCAAAAGCGTCAGTTGTATGTGTTTCTTTACTGAAGTTATTGTTGACGGAATCAGCATTAAAATTGTAATCATGTGTCTTTTCCACTGTCTGAATAATACTGTCAAGCCGATAACTTGATGCTAGCATTGATTTCTTTATAGATATTTCAAATTTTAACATTCATGCATTTTTTCAATCACATACTGTATTTAGAAATAACATCTTATGTCCTTTAGAGGAGGAATTGTCAACTGTGGTATTTTAAACACACGTCATCATCCTCGGCTTTACTCAAATTGTTTATTGTGACACTTCCATTTTCCCCTACTCACAAGTAGAATATCCCAAGGCCCTCTTTATCTAAATCCGTCCCTGAATACCAGAGGTCGGGATTGAATTTAATGTCCATCAGGAAACTTTGATCTAAGAAGAGTTGATCTGTGGTGACCCCAAAATGTACTGGGTTCACCCTAAGAGATGCCAAAGGGAGCTATGCACTTAATGTCATCTCAGAAATTCAAAAGATCTACTAGCCAAGAGAACTGACCTAGAAGGTGACCTCAAGTGCTGAATCGAGCCTCGATGGATGTCGATGGGTGCAGCAACATAAACAATGAAGTGAATCCTTTGAATTTAGAATGTACATGCACAAGACAACTGGATAACAGGAAGTTATATAAACGCCTGACGTAAGTCGGGAGATGGCAGAATCCCTCACACCTTCACAAGAGAAGTGAACGTTTGTAGAAATACCCGAAATCACATACCTCGATTCCTTAATTTGATGGAGTCCATAAATGAATAAACAATTATTTCAAGTATGAAGAATTTAGTCTCGTATTCTTATCAAACGTTACTAGCATTAGCTATGCAAGTGGGTTCGTTAATTCCAAGTCGTGCGTTGGTTTAAATGTACATGCGTTTATGAGAGAGTTTAATGTAGGACAGGGCGCATATCGCGGATGTAATTGTTTGTAGATAAAAAAAAAATACCCAAACATTGTGAGCTACTTTTGTTGGAAGCAACTTTGTGTTGAGATTCAGCCTTTTTGATGTTTGATAACATACAAGAGATAGCACATTGTAATGAATACTGATTTGTAAAAAAAAAAAAAAAAAAAAAAAAAAAGAAGATTTTATTTGTGCAAAGTTTTCATTATGGTTCACTTGGGTTGACATTTTTATATTGAATAAAATGTTGCAAATATGTTTTTTTAGTTGAGAATGAGTCTCGGTGCTAATTAGTGAAGAATTACACAACTCGTTGTAAATCATTGAGCGATTATGGGTCAAAAGTGTCCAAAGTGATATTTAATGAAAGATCATAAGCCTTTTTTTCTCTCTTTGCCCACAGAATGTTGTAGTAACAAGATGTGTCTCAGTTATCCTCACAGGAACTTTTTAGTCTCTAACGAAGCTTGTAACGAATTGTATAAAACATAATAATATCCCTACATCATCATCTGTTGGATAAATACTTCACCCAACCACAATAATATTGTAGAGGACCGTGTGGGTTAAGTGTTGTTAGATTAGAACACGTGCGTTTATTTCCTGCTAGAAGGTGCAACTACAAGAACATGGCGGATTCAAGTTGAATCTAACCGAAGATATAAAGAAAACAAACAAGACTGATATATATGTCAACAAATATATGTATTAAACAACAAATTTACATGTAACAAAGACATTAACATTTGTGTTTGTGTGTGAACGTAAAGAGTTTGTATTTTGGTGAATGTTCGTATGTACGTGTATGTGTGTATAATGTTCATGGCGTCTTCCACAAATGGTAAGACGCTATCTTCTGCGAGAGCTTACATTGTAGATGTGTTCGCTGAAATGAAGAAATGAAAAAGAGAACGAGGCAAGAAGTCGCCCAGTATTTAGAGTGTAGGGAGAACGTGCCCTAGTGACAATTAGAAAATTAAGGAGGAGTTAACTCCGACAATATCTCCAATATTTGATCTTTCTATGGTTGCTAGGGTTGTTGTTGATCTGCGTTTGAGATGTCTAGACTTATTGAATAATACTTTGACTCTTTTACGTCTTCAAGAATAGTACAAAGAACCTGTTGATCCATTAATTCAATAAATTTCTCACAAATACCTGCAGATCAATATGACGGATTCCCTTTTCCAGAAATTCCATACATTTTGAGTTCTTCCAAGAAATGGTCAAATTCACTGAATAGTTGCCATTTTTTTCTGATCTAATAATCTGATTTTCTCCACAAAATGGCAACCCTCTAGAGGCAAAAAAGCGAATTACAGAAACCACACGTGTCAACACTTTATACCAATATTCCTGCTCTATGTGATAAAGAATCTACACTTCCAGTTTCTTTATACCTTATCAAATATGCAGTCATACACTTTCGACGTTCTCCATTTTCAAATTCTACAATAACATTGCCGTTATTTCTTGGACAATAGGCGACATTGGGATGGTGGATAGAGTAGCCATTCACGTTTTACATACTCGCCATTCCGTTTGAACACATTGTTTGATAAATCCCTTCCCTTAATATTTTCTACTCCAGCTGTTTTATACGCTCTGCGTGAGTTTGAATGGTTGTTATTATGATCCTGACATGATGAGGGTCCACTATGAATCCCGTAATTTATTGTGCTAGTATCATTAATGTTTTATAGCCCCGGATCTGTCTCTTGGATTCCAAACTGCTTTACTGTTACAGATTTGGGTATTTCCTTTTGTAAAATGTCACCAGCAACAGGCAATGATGATATGTCTACCGAAACTGGGTGATTGTAACAGCAATGAATGTAGATGTGGATGCTATATCTGAAGGAACAGTACTAGTGGCTGATATTGCAGAAGTAGATGTTGATATGGATGCTATATCTGAAGGAACTGTTTTAGCGGCTGCTATTAATGTTGATGCTAATTTAGGAAGTTTTCCAATTTTCTACTCCTCCTCCACAGCTCTCTTCTGTGCTCCACTCAAGACATTACATTTCATTTCTGTTGAAAGGGTTATTCACCAGGAAATATATATCTTAAATATTTAGTATTTAATCTCACACCAGGATGTAGGGTTATATTGTATGTGTGCTTGTAACAAGACTTAAATATTTAAACATTCTGCTTTCGTAATGAACATGTCCTTCCTTTAATTGTACAAACAGTATTTATTCTTAATACAAACTACTCTACTGATTCACAAAACTGTCAGTCAACACATAGCTAGGGTGTCTGACTCTGATCTAACCTCATCTATGCATAAACCTACACTCTATAAGACTACATTCAACACTTTTCTCAATTTGCACAGTTAAAAATTTGTCCATTCATATATTCACAAAATATCAATACTTGGTAGTTATGACTGCATCATAAATCCATAATCTTAGCCTCTACATGCCAAACTTAACGAAAACAAAATTTTATAGTCTAAATTTTTATGTTATCATTAAGAGGAAAGACCAAAGTACTTATTAATTATTTTTAATTTTTTTTTCCTTCTTTTTAGAACACTTTAAATTTTGATTAAAAAAACCTTGTTTCTCTTTGTATGACCAGAACTAGTAAAATAACATATACAATTTTTAGCACATTTTTTTTTTTTTTTTTTTTTTGACAGACATTAATTTGGAAAATCTTGCAAAAATAAAAATAATTGTCGGATGTTAATGGAACTTTCAGAAACTATTCACAAATGATGGAAATTATTATATGTTTTCTTTTTTTAAAGTCATGGCAAAAAATATTTTTTTTATATTTATTCCCCCCCCCCCAACTAATTTTATGAAAACTCTAGAAATTCAGCATTGTTCAGCTTAGTGATTACATTAGTTAAAAGCACAAGGCTTTGAGAAAAGCAAATCATTTTTATTAATTAGATCCCCGCTACCTAAGTCAGCTCTGAATTGTAACGTACAAAACTCAATAAAACAAAGATATTATTTAATTTCAAATGCTTTTATTTGCTTTTAGTTGTTTTTATGAACATGGACAATATTTTCTGAAAGCAAAAAACTTTTTCGATGAAAAATGAATTTTTAATACAATTATTTGTTATTTCTTTAATTATTTTAAATTTTTACATTTAAATTGTTAAAATATAAAATTAGTTGAAAGCCGCATTCAGTTTCGTAAATGTCCTTATGAGATATATCTTTTTTATCGCATTGTAAATTGTATTGTTTCAACGAATCAGAAGACCCGCAGTAATTAAGAAATTAATTTTATGTTCATAATACAGCTGTAATTATAAAATTAATAATAAAATGAATGAAAATACAAATACAAATAACACAGTAAAATGTAATAAATGTACATAAAATTATAGTATTTTATGTACACTTTTGATAAAATTTCATAAGAAAGGTACCTATAAATGAATTAGATACCTTTCTTATGAAATTTAATCTCACTCTCAACAGTTTTATTTTCATTTTTTATAACATATTTCCATAAAGGTGAAAGCGAAGTGCAAAAAAAAAAAAAAAAAAAAAAAAATATTAGAGCGCTTGAAAGTTTTCCTAAAAAAATAACAAGGTAAATAATTTGTTCACTTAAATCTAAATAATTATATCACTTCTATCCTCCCGTATGATAACTTTTCCTCACGTTAGCTGTCAATACGTGATGAAATCATCACTCATCACCTGTGAAGTAACACGAAGTGTTATGACCTGCTTTGTCTTATTTTTAAACTACTTCTTTTCGGCACAGAAACTAAGTAATGCTTGTTTCAAAATATTTTAAGTAAAGATTATATAATTTATAATTTCCTTAAAATAAGTTTTGAAAAAATTATAATTGATTCTTAAAAGAAATTGAAACTGAGATTTTCATTTTTTTATAAAATGGAACAAAATGTTTGACATAGTTGATTATCTGTCAATTTTGCTGACTATAAAAAAAAAAAATTAACGAAAATTTCGGACATGCTAGGAACGATTAAAAGGTAAAAATATACCCCAAAATACTTTGATCTTTCCTCTTAATAATAACATAAACATTTAGACGATAACATTTTGTTTTCATGAAGTTTGGCATCTTTTTCATCATGCTATGCTCTTTTTTAGCGATCTCATGGAGGTACCTATATAAATATATCCAATAATTATGTCATTGCTATTAATAGTACTACAGTAGATCTAATGTTTTTTTTCCTTCGTATTTGCATTAATGTTTAAATCAAAATATATAGCTAGCTGATATTTTAATAAGCGAAATTCTTCATCCAACGAAATTGGATGAAGAAAGAAATTGCTCATCAGAAAACGACATTTTTAAACAGACACAAAGTCAGTTTTATCAAAGAGAATATCTGAAGAGAAATATGAATTACTTTGTTGTAGTTGTCAAATGAACATCGAATGAAAAAATTATTTGTTTTAGTTAAGATAGCTGAAATGCTGTTTTTGTTTTGAAATAAATATCAAAGCTTAGGACGAGCGTCCATTTTGTCATGATTGCGACGGTTGAGAAGGAAGGCGAAAGACAAGGAGAATAAAGAAATGCTAGCAACGCTAGAGTTTTATAACAATAAAAACAATTCATTTACAAAAGTAAAAATATAAATATATTACAATTCAACATTCAAATATTTATTCAGTCTAGTGGACATTTAGGAATTAAATAAAACCAGAGAAAAAAAATAGATTAAATGATTATATTGTCTCCAACAGAAAGTTTATCTTTTAATATTTGTACCCAAGACGGGTACAAAAAAGATAGAAATGAGAGTTTTACCGGCGAGTCTGTGCTGCGAGTGTGCGAAGACAAATCATCGGGTGTCAGGGTCTGTTATTTGATTTTTTTCCATGATAGTGAAATTGTCTGCAGGTTAAGTGAACTGAACTGGCGAGATAAAACAGGTCTTCCATTTATATAGGTGGGCGGCCCCTTTGAAGAAAGTCATTGCCATTTCCGGCGTCTTCTAGATCAAAAGAGGACATTCTCCCACTTTCTTTTTTATTCGAGAACTAAACTCAAATGAAATGGATCTTATTCTGACATATTTTCATCAACCGCAATACAGGTGGTTTGTAGTAATTTCTATTTTTAGTATTTCCTAAAAAGAGGCTTCTGTAACACTTAACAAAACATGCACAGATTAGCATGGACCCCTATGCTTGTGGGATCCCCGAACAAGTGCCAATCGGGCACATGAGTTAAGATGGCTCTGACCACGTTACATTCTTTTAGCAATGATCTTCGAGAGGAGTAATTAGAGGGTGTGACAAGAACATTCTGGTGCATTGGCGTAAGGGGACAGGTGCGTGATTCGCCATAAAACTTTATTTGTGGTAAAACTAAAAAGATTTTTCCGAATAATTTATTTTTTCCGAATACTATACTGAAGTGAGTTTAGTTCACGAAAGCAGCTGGATTGGCTGTAGAGGATCTACGTGGTGGCAGCAGTAACTGACGGGTGCTTTTAAAAAGAAACCCTCTCTTCTCTTTTCTTTCACCTTTGCGTTGAGGCACAGAATTAATATTATGTTCTCAAGCCTCATTGGGGGGGGTATCCTCCCAGACTTGACCTCTCCATTGCAAGAGGGCTTTGGCTCATTACCTGGTGCTTGAGACGGGCGCAAAAGGGTGATTACCGAGGGAGCTTGTGCAAATTTTGTCCGTAGTTCATGTACGTGCAGGTTCACATTTTAAATTCGTCCTCGTACAATATTCTGTTCGAATGGGCTTACTAATAAATAATTAATACACCTTTGCAAAATGGCTCTTTGTTATTTCCGCCCATGGAGTCAGTTGAAAATATGACACCAAACGAAAATGGCGTTGAAAATCTCTTTTCCTCATTTTCGATTCAAATAACATTAACCTTTTCAGATTTGTAACTGTAGTCAATTTTTCTAATTCTTTAACTTTCAAGCATTTTCAACCATTTGTCAATTTTTTTAACAGAAAATAAGTATAAGTATCGTATATACTCGGTATACACTTTTTATGATTATTTTTTTATGCAAAAAAATAGAGTTTCACACAATACACATGTAATTTTTTTTTTTTTTTTTTTTTTTTGAAGTGGTTAAAAATCATGTATTTTCGTAGACCGGTTGCACGATACATAGATATTTTTTTTTCTGGAGGAGTTAAAATTAATGCAAAAAAAAAAACAAAAAAACATCAGGAGGCACAATATAAATTAAGTCGTCTTATACACGAGTATATTTTTCTATTTTTAGATAAAGAAAAATATAAATAAACTCCCAAAAATTATAAATTAATTTTAAAAATAAAATATTTTGGGTTTTTATGTAATGTTTTCTGTCTTATTGTTTACATTGTGGTGGAGTTGATAATCCCTTAATTCTGACTCCCGATAAATTGAATGATCATAATTCGGTTTTGTGGCTTTTTTTTTTTTTTTACCCGGAATCATCCCGAGCAAGGTAGTAATGCCACTAAAACACAAGGGGTTACAGGGTGTGGAAGAATTAGGAACAGAAACATTAATGATGAGCAGAAGGAGAAGAGAGTAATCAGGTGGACAGTAGATAGCGATTGACATTTCATTTAAATTTTTGCAGATTAAAGTTGACTGGAAAGCATGGAGCCGGAAGGAAGTTCCACAAACGAGAACTGTTAACATAGAATTTACGGCTACATTTAGCCAGCTCAACTGTAAATTGATGCGATCTCAACGCCAGTCTAGTGCTGCGCTTAAATTCAAAAAAGGTTCCACGGCGAAGAGCTCATTCGAACAATTACCATAAAAGTATTTATAGAAAAGGCTATGAGAAAGTGAATGTAGCTGAGCCGCCAGATCATGACGTAGTGAACCAACTCTCTTAACAGCTGACCTAGCAATGGATTCAATATAGTGTTTCCACTTCATATCAGAAGAGAACGTGAGCCCTAGAAGGCACAACGTCACTTTTCTGGATGGTAGCACCAGTCATGCTGATAGAAGGCAGCAAGAGGTCTCTCAAATGATTAATGGAGAGAAGTTTAATTTTGCATTAAAATTAACAAGTCATTTTTGCCCCAGTTAACTACAGACTTTAGGTCATTTTAGACATCGGCTGCCATTTTGACATTGTCAGGCATAAACCTTACTATAGAGGCAAGAGTAAATTGTTGTGTCGTCAGCGTAGTTGAAAGCCAGTGTCATCAGGAAGGTCATTAATAAAATTTAAAAATAGAGTAGGACCAAGGACGGAGCCCTTGTGGACACCTGCGTTAGTACGAAAGGATCTAGACGAGTGGCCGTTCAGGATAACTCTCATTTCACAATTTGAAAGGAAAGACTGGATCAGTTCAAAAAAGTGTCCGGATACACCGTAACTTTTCAGTTTGTGCAGATGACTTGAATGCCAAATCCTGTCAAAGGCTTTCGAGACGTCCAATGCAACAGCCCGGGCCGTTTTTATCTTGAGTAAGATAAACTCTTTCCGCAAATATCGTCAGTACATCAGCACTGGAGAAACGTAAGCTATATTTCTTGTCTGAGAAAAGCCCTGCAATGAAAGGTGATGAACCAATTTAGCACTGATTAGAGATTTTAGGAGTTTCCCTAAAAGAGATAGAAAGTTAATAGGCCGATAGTTGGAAGGGTCGGACGGCTCACCAGAGTTCTTAAAAACCGGAACAACAGATGATGACTTCCAACAGGCAGGAAAGCAGGATGGTTTATATAGTGTTGTTTATTAACTTTCTTTTTACCTGCTAATTATTATTGATTACTTTATTATTAGTTGTTTATTGTTATTATGACATTTACTTGTGTTTATGTGCGCATTCGTAGTTTGTTAATAATTTGTTTATTATTTACATAATTTGTTTATTTCTTGATTTGAATTATTTTATTTTACTTATTTTTTTCGTTTATTTTTAGTTTTCAATTTTCAATGTAGTGGTGAGTTAGTAGCCATGATCAAATGCAAAAAGAAATAACAGAACTGACAAAGTTTGCAATAAAAAGAAAAAGAGGCAAAAATGAAACAATACCAATCAAGCAAGCAAACAGTATGTGCGAAACGAAATTCACAGTTAAGAAGGCAAAATATTAACAAACTACGAATTGACGTTTACACACAAAAGCAAGGTCAGACAAGTGAACGCAGTTGACTGTCTTCGAGACAAGACAGATCTGGACTTAGTCAAGTCAAACTGTAAACCGACCTATATTATTGGCTAAAAAATATCCTAGCATGCATTTGTGGACTTTTGCCTATAAAACGAGAGGGGGAAATGTTTTGCAGCCATTTCTCCAGTAGAACAGGATTTTTTTTGGTGGGGGGGGATTGTTTTTTGTTTACACGTGTGCTGTTGTGGGAGTCCCGTCACTATGGAGGCGTCTACCCAACAGTTCGAACAACTATCTCCCGCTACTCCATCGGAATGAGCAGCGGATAGACCGAAGAAGGGCACGGATTATTATGAGACTCAAAAGAAAGTCTTCAAGGACTATATATCCGAGAACGAACTTCTGACAATTCCTTCCGTTTTGGATGCGTACGCATCTATGACGAGCTCCCTGCTAACCACAGATGTAAAAACAAGGAAATTGATTGGCGCCAGCAGGGAGATAATGGAGGAGGCGATGAAGAGCCTCAATATAACTCTCAAAGTGTTGGCCAGAAGATCGAACGCTATGTGGGACATCTTGCTAACTGCAGTTGAAGAAACCAAGACATTAGCAGGAAGTATCCTCACCTCGAAATTGGTAAGGCTACAAAGTACCTGAGAACACGGAAGACAAAAATCACATTTCACGGTGTGCTCTTGGACATGTCCGAGAACCATTTGGGGGCTTTTTTTGCAAACTATGGTCGAGTCAGGGTAAAGACCAAAACCGGAACTGCCACCAGGGAGATTGTACTACAGGTGACAATGTTCCGCAAGAGCTTCATGGACATCCCCAATATTTTGATGTGCAGGGGTCGGAACATTCTAATAATTGTGGAAAACTGTCGACCGCACTGCTGATCCTGTGGCACTACGGGCCATTTATCGAAAGCATATCACAGCAGGACCACGGTTCCACCACTCCAAGACCCTTCAACATCAAAGGAACCAGCAACATCGAAGAAAGCAGTGGGGCCAGACAACTCTGGCCAGGCTCCCGATGACCTCGGTGAATGGCAGCAGGTTGTAAGGAAGAGACAAAAGGCTGAAACCCCTCCTCCTCAGCAGGATGTCCCACAGAAGTAGAAACATCAGCAACAACAGAAGCCGTCCATGAGACAACAGCAAGAACAGCAATAACAACAGTCAAATGAAATCATTTGAATGATTTGGGATTGTTAAGAAAAAAATGAAAAAATGACGGTGTGTTGAAATAAAGAAGATGCCACACGTCGCATGCTATTACGTAAATCTAGAAATCTGACGGGAAACTAAATCAAGATGCCGTATTGCTAAGTTGAATTCAATATGGCGATGTATCGATGAAAAGGAACGCCGAAATGTGGTGCGGTTGCTAAGTAACCAATAGGCCATCATGATAGTGTTTCTGCAAACGAATGTTAAGAGAATTAACATGCAAAAACAATGAATAATTAACAAAGCAACAAGAACAAAGCAGAGGACTGGGTTTGCACAGTAGAAATGACAGGATGTCCTCGACCGTCAAATCCGGAGCAGATGACAAAGTAAAGAAAGGTAAAGCAGATTGACTGCATCTTCCCGAGAGAGTGGGTAATCAGAGAAGAGAAGGGCAGACAGACTATTAAAAATTACATTTCCAGCTGTTATATTCACAGAAAATAGAATGCACTTTCATTTAAATATCCCAAATTAACTAATTTTCCTAAACATAGAGTTAACTTGATCAAACCAATTCCTCCTGTAGGAATAGAATTTAGAGGACATTTAATGATTAAAAATGAAACGGGTAGAAGTAAGATGTACAGGATGTTCCAAAAGTCATGCAATAATTGGCAGAAAACATACACTTATGAAATAGCAGCCAGGGAAAATTTGCATGACATCATCTTCCATAATTCAACCGATAAAGTGTCTTAGTAATAGACTGCCACATACAGAAACATGATTTAATTTCATAAATATAAAATTTACATGGTTATCAATGGTAATGCGACTTTTGGAACACCTTGTATATTTTAATCTTCGCCTGAATGAACGTAAAAGCAGTTCATATTGAACGTATTAAGGAAATGAGTGCTCGAGAGTTTGTGCTAGCCTTCATAAGATTCTCTAACATTTATGGGATTCTCATTCATATTTATAGTGATAATGGTAAGTCCTTTATCACTGGATGCAAGTTGATTAAAAAGTTCCTTGATTCTAAAGAGAGTTTAGGCAGATTTTCTAACTTTAGCATTAAGCACTTCACAATATATTTATATTCAGCTTGGATCGGTAGTACATGGGAATGTATGATCAGGACCGTCAAACAATGTCTTTATAAAACCGTAGGAAGATCTTAAGTGGAGTATTTTGAACTAATCACTATTCTTTCGGATGTACAAAAGGCAATAAATTCCCGGCAACTAATTTATCGCTGCTCTTCTGATTCGGGTTTGGTAATAATTACCCCCAATTGCTTTTTATATCCTCTTTATAAAGAACACTTGCTGTTAAACGTGGAAGATGAAAGTGTTGCAACTTAGTGAAGGTTACTGAATAGAATAATCACACGAAGGTTGGTAATGAACAATAATACTAAGGACAAGAACAACACAGATAAGATTCGCCAGCAGTACGTAGAAGTAGTAGTCAACTACCAACCGCTACACGCGGTCAGATGTGGCACAAGACCAAATTTAATGTGGGGTGTCCAAGCCCGTAGGCTCGGCCAAAAATTTCCTGTAGACCCCGTATAAAACGGGGTCGGGTAGCTGTTTCCCGAGACGAGACTCTGCTCTTCGACATAGCCTCGTCTGGGGATCCTCTCTGACCGAAGGCAGTGAGTTCGACCAGCACAGCTGGAGACGAATCTCCAACTACAGACGTTTTGACTTTGTACAGTCGGTCGAAAACTACCTCACAGCATTCTTCCAACAAAAAAACACGAAGTTTCTACGAAGAAGGAGTCAACAATCTTATTCTTATGGAACGATGAAAGATAGTTGTTAAAAACAATGGCTACTACGTATGTGGCTAATAATCTTTTTGTGATTATGAAAAGTTTTGTTTTTAATTTTTTCATCGTTCACAAACTTTTGCAATGATCTAATATCATAATCTAAGGTATGCTACAATAGATAGTATTATTGTGTCTGAACCCAAGGAAAAACGTAATTACATCATTAGAAATAAAGAATTATTTAGTAAATAAATTTGAAAAATTGTGGTATAATGAATATCTTCTAAGAGAACAATGTAATGATCTGCGTGAAAACAAATATGAAAATATTATTAAGGTGAACGATGTTATAATCATAAAGAATCCAACCTCACACTTATTGGCAATTAGGAAGAATAATTAAGCTAATATCGAGTGATGACAAAAGGGTTCGCTCAATTAAAAGAGGGGATGGTTTGACTCAAATTCAGTGTTTGAGCTATCTTCATCCTTTGGAATTATCTTTAACCCACAACTTTAATCCGGTCCATCAATCCAGTATCTTAAAATGAACCTGTTTCCCGCCACTCCAAAGGCTAGCTAAGATGAAAAATAAAAAATCTGATCCTAAAGATCCTTATATTTGGTATTAGGCTCTTATTATTACATATTTGTGAATTAATCCAAAAATGGACTGACTTCTTTAAGCCAGAATTAATGTTTATAAAATAAATAAAAGGAAATATATTTAGCGTTCAAATATTGTGCCACTAACACAGAAAAGAAAAAAAATATTAATTATTGTTCTAACTCTGTAAATGTAAGTTCAACAATTGTAAAATGTTTTAACATTCAAGTTTTGTTGATAATGTGGAAATAAAATTTTCTGTAAATGACCAAAATAAAGAAATGCAATTTGTTCTTTGTACAAAACTAAATCATTTCAAACATTGTGAAAAAATCCTTGTAATTGTAATACTGTATACTTGCTGTAAGAAAATGTATAACATTCTGTACTTATAAAAAACAATCCATTCTGAATTGTTCAAATGTTCATTAGCAGTTTGCTTGCATAAAAAATGCCTGTTATTCAATATAAATTTATATGCAAAAAACTGTTGGTTTCTTGTATCTTTATCTGAGAGGAAAATATAAGAAATTTAAGCTGCTTGAGCATGTATCGTCCACTTTTCTGAGAGAAAGCAAACGGTGTTGGGCTCTGGCTTAATTTTTGAATTTCAAAAATAATTTTGGTACATTTCGATTTGTTTTGCTGCGTTCGTTTTTCATCCAGAACCAATTAAAAGGTTTCCCTCCAAATTCCAAGAAGTGAATTCAGAGCCTACCTATAGGTTATAAAAGGGGGCCTTGGATTTAATTGAAGGAGCCGACGAATATATGCTGCTGGAACCCAGGTCGCCCCGGTCCAGAAATAAAAACAATACAGAAGAAATCTGACAACCAGACGAGAATTGAAAGTAACATCAAAGTTATTCCCACATCAAGGAAAAGTCTTTGGCTGGTGTTATTGTTCTATTCTTCGCCGTTACCACAAACTTTGCTTCGAAAATTGTACCAATTCTTTGAAAACTATTCAGAGAAATATTTTCTCCTTTTCTACAGTTTATATGTAGTTTTCTTTTCTGAGGACCTTATGCAGCATTATAATTTTTATTGTAAAAGGGTATATTTCATTTACATAGATAATTTACATACATGTTATTGGCCTTCATTTGGCACACAACGTACTTAATTAATGCACAGAATAGGTCCTTTACAACCGCATTCTCTAACTCCCGCTACAAGAACCTCCTAGACTGTGAAAGGTTAGTAGGCCAAGGAATGACCTTCAAGGCCGCTCTTTGAGGAATCTCGACTGATTCCAGGGCTTACGACGGCTCTCAGCCCTAGAAACGAGAGGAGTAATAGTAAGGCTAGGGAAGGCGTCCCTAACACACTCACTCAAGATCGAATCCTCTGCCAACGCACGGCATAGGAAAGCCAATCTCGAGGCGTGTCGATAACTCGCCAAGTCCATGACATGGACGCTGGACACAGACCTCTCTGCAGACCCGATGCTTGCCACCACCCACAAAAGGGAGGAGAGAAGACCGGGAGTACAGACAACCAGTAAAGGATGAGAGGAAAGATGTACGTGGTGCGCGCCTCAGCTCTACCCTAAACGGACAACCGCCTTCGGAGCCAAGTCCAAATTGAAGCTCTAACCTTTGTTTGCACCTCCGACCAATTCTTCTTCAGCTGGAGCCTGGGAGCGAACTACACTCCAAGAATGCAGACGGGTCCGTCAGTTTAACTAAAGGTTCCCAGAAGAGCAACGCCCTTCCAAGCACTTAACCGCAAGCAGGAAGATTTGTTAGGGTTAATCTTGGCCTCTGTGACCTTCTCGTACCGTTCAAGCGTTATGTACCACCTCAATCTCACTGCGGCGTGACACGAAAATGGATACGTAATCGACGTACGTTGAAACCCTGGGTCGAACACCACCAGGGACAGCAAATCCACAAAGGGCTGGACTGTATGTCCTGTTGCTTAGCCGGTGAAAAAAGGGCTCCAACGTGCCCTGTTCCGTTTAATTGCAAACTTTGTCTATTCTGTTTGTTGGACAGCTCTGTCATTTATTTTGCATTTGACCATGGCTATTCACTCCGCAACAATTTTTCAAAATTGGTTTCCCAACTCCAATATCTGTTATTGCTCTTTCTAGTACTGATGGTTGGGGGGGGGTATTCCTTTTATTTCAAGTTGTGCATAATGTCAATATTTTGATTATGTCATTTTCTCTTTGAGCTACATATGTTATCCATTTTAGTTGTTGCTGCTGTTGATCATCATCAAGTGATGTATTTTTTTATTATTTGGTACAGTTCTTTGATTGCATAGCATCAGTCCAAAATGTTTGAAGAAGAATGGTCTTGACCAAGATCTACAGGTTTCACTTGCTCAAAGCTATTTTTAACCATTGATCTTAGAAAGCTAGGTGGGGTATACAGCTGACAGTTCAGATACTTCTGAATGGGGTTGGTGCCATATGTGACAAGCCTAAATAAATGGTGGGAAAAAAAAAAAAACCTTTCCTGGATGATGTTTGAGAATATATTTTTTGGGAATATGCTAACCATACACAGAAAACTCATGTTTATATTAGAAGCTACTTTTGTAATTGTATTGGTTACTTTTTCTGCAGATTTTTATCTGTACAATTAACTCTTATCTTACATATAAGGAGAGATTGTTTTTTTTAAATCTGTAAAAGTAAAATTATCCAAAGTTAATTTCTGTCTGGTCCAGACATGATATCCCTAGACATAGGCAGAGGACACAAGAACAGTCTATCCCCATAGATTAAATAAAGGGTTCAGTTTGGAATTCCCAATAGGTTACCCAGATTGACATACACCTGATGAAGGCCAGAGGGCCCAATGGCTGAAATGTGATAACAAAGATGATGGCAATAGTCTGCATGTAAATAGTGAAAATGTAAAAAAAAAAAAAAAAAAAAAAAAAAAAAAAAAAAACATTCCTGGAGACATTGATTGAAAATCTATAAGTATTCATTGAATTCTTGGAGTATTTTGGGGGGGGAAAACCATAAACAAACAGACAATTCACATTTTATATTTGAGGCAAGGCCTGTAGCATTAAAAAAAAAAAAAAAAAAAAAAAAATGCAGAAATATTTAAGTGATTTTGCATTGGTTATTTTTTCTACAGGCGAGATCTCGAATTTTTATCAATACAATTAACTCTATCGTCATCTGAAAAAAGAAAAAAAAAAGCACAATGTATTTGCAATTAATTTTTTTTTAAACTGTAAGTTTCAATCTATACAAGGCCAAGGGGCCACTCTAGATAGAGTCACATTAAGCGACAGAAGAGAAGATGACAATGGCTAACCCTAGACTTGAACAGGTTAAGATTGGGAAAACATCGTCTTGAATGTCAGTTCCATAGAGCAGTGGTTTGCAGGAAGAAGCTGTTTGAGTAGAACTTTCTTCTCATCAATGGAATACAGAGGTAATGTTGGCCATTGGCTACAATGAGAGTGGCATGGTGGGTACTAGCCAAAAACGTTAGAAATGGTGGAACCAAGGAATGTCTTCATAATAAGGGCGAAGCTTAAGCTGTGACTTTAGATAACTCAAAGGTGTTTGACAAGGTGTGGCATGCCTGCCTTCTGTATAAGCTTCAGGGATATGGTATTACAGGATGGTTATTTGACTATCAAATGAAGGTCATCTTGAACGGGTTCTCTCCCAGTTCATTTCATATGAATGCTGGTGTTCCCCAAGGCTCTATCCTGGACCTACATGGTTTCTGATTTTTCTGATGTTACGAGTTCACAAGTAGGCATTTATGCAGATGACGCTACCATTTACTCCTGTCTCAATAGAAAATCTGGCATTGCTGACAAGCTTAACCTGGCCATTGGTCTTGAAGAGGACCTCCAATCTATGGCTGACTGGGGCAGGAAATGGCTTGTAAATTTTAATCCCTTGAAAATGAATCTGCTCTCATTTAACCACCATAGAGTAACCTTCCTGCCCTCTCCGATCAGCATGGTTGATACCCAACTTCATGAGACATTTCACTGAGCCTTCTTGGTCACATGTTTTCCACTGACCTGAGGTGGAACAATTACATTGAATCAATAGCTACATCAATAGCTACATCTATCGCAAGGAAAAGTTAGTTCCTGTGTTGTGGCAGAAGGTTTTTCTCGTCTGAGTCCATCCTTTACATATACAAATCTACCATTCATTGAATACTGTTGCTATATATGGTCTAGTGTCCCTGCTGTTCATCTAAAGGTTCTTTCAAAATCCAAAGAGATATGCAATGCGATCAGCCCGGATTTGGCATCTCAACTCCAGTCACTTTCTCACAGATGTGATGTGGCTTCCCTCTGTCTTTTCTACAAATATTTTCATGGTAACTGCTCTGATGAAATATTTTCACTGGTACCCCAACTGCATGAATTTAAGTGTGCTACTTGGTTGGCATCTTGGTCCCACCCTTTTACTGTTGAAAAAGTTAAAAATGTAACCATCTCTTACAGCTTCTTCTCTCACACTTCCCGACAGTGGAACTCCCTTCCTCTTATTTGCTTCCCTGATAACTATAATCTTAAAAAAATTTAAAGATGATGTCAATCGACATCTTCTGATGCCTTGATCCCAGTTCTTCTTTATATCCTTTTCTCAATCCTCCACCCTATACTCAGTCTTTTCTCTTACTTTCACTCTCTACAAGTGGCACTCTCACCTTGCTTGGGGTGAAATGCTTAAAGAAAAAAAAAGTGGGGGACTTAGTTGACATATGCTACACCTCTATCAGTTTTAGTTATTTCCCTTTAGCATTAAAGGGAATTAACTGAAACTGATATATCAAAAAAAAAAAAAAAAAAAAAAAAAAGGCATGGCATGTAGAATGAGAACAATTTACCTCAGTGGACTAAAAGAAGAGTTAGGTTCAAAATTCCAACATATCACCTGAAAAAGGCCGGAATGTACAATTGCCGAAACTTTGTGAATATGAATAAAGAGGATGTCAACAGTCTGAATAATGTAAATAGTTACAATATCTTATCTCAGAAATATAGACAGATATTTAAAGATGTGCCATTCTTAAAATAGAGAAATTAAATCTGGTTTTGCTGTAATGTCTTCTTGTAGATTAATGGTAAAGCATACCTGGCTTGAAAATGGCTTCCTAGATTGAAGTAAATACAGGTTCAATTTATGTCAAAAGGCACATTTTCTTTAATAACTTTCTCTAGGTTAGTAGATATCTCAATCTGAGTAAGGGTTGTCTACTCAAACATGTGCACCCACTAAATATCATGCTTATAATAATAATTATGTATGTTCCATTGATTCATTGTCAGGTTCATAATATTAAAACGATTGATTCAAATAAAAACAGATGATTACTTTCTTAGAACTAAAAATTACGTTGTTTGAAAATCTGTTTACCAGAAGAAAGATCACAACTGCCAAAAATCCAAATTAAATTTCATCAAGATTTTATTTCTTTCATACATTTGATACTAAACCCGTTTGATGACAATAGTTTTCCCCCATAAGAAAAATCAGCTTTATTTTCCTTTTTATTTGAAATCAAATTGGATCTTGACAAGATACCTCATTTTTACCTGTCTTGTGTCATAGATGATGTATTCATTATAGTTAAGGGTGTAGCCACAAGGGTTTGACACACCAGTATCAATGCCTCTACCTAATGGGACAACTGTACCATTTGGTCTGAAAGAGTAAGAATCATAAAAACAATTAAAAATTTCTACAATTTTAAAAGTGAAAGTTGCATTATATAATGCTGAAAAAGTTATATAGAAATTTCTTCATATAAACTTTAATTAAATTTTTATTAATTAATTGTAATTAATTAATGAGGTTATCGGGTTGGTGTATTTGCAAGTAATATATTCGACAATTTGGTTTATGATATTCCCAGAAAATCCTGATTTCTCTGGAAAATTCCACTGAAATTCCCTGATTTTGGGATATTGCATAATAGACAGAAACTAGTAAGTATATAGTTGTGTTGGAGAACAGTTAAAAAAGAATGGATAAAGATACACATTTTAATTCAACATTTACTAACCCATGAAAACAAATATCACATAACATAACATTTATTTTCAATCTCAAGAAGCATATGCTAAAATCCCTAATAATTTATCAATAAATAAAAAAATGACTATTTTCCGCAATTCTTGATAACTCCCTAATTAAAAAAAAAAAAAAAAAAAAAATTAAAGATTATTTTCCAATTTTATTTTTTTCCAGGTTGGCTGTGAACCCTGGTTTAACAAAAGTAGGAGTTATGAATGGTGAGTTCAAAAGATATGTGAATTAGTTATGTACACATCCTGATTATGTAGCTTTGACCATGGAGTCATATAAAGTGAGCAGTAAGTATCCAATGAACAACATTCTGACCCAGTTCTGCTTTCCTAGTCTTTTCATGGTTAGATGAAACTTCATTCTCTGTTTAAATTTTACAACTATACAGGGAAATCAGAAGTTTAAATCATTTAATACGAGAAAAAAGTAATATATATATATATATATATATATATATATATATATATATATATATATATATATATATATACACACACACACACACACACACACAAAGAGTGAATGACAAACATATTCTTTGTATATTTTTATGTTTTTTTTTATTTAGTTGACATTTGAGAAAAAGATTTTTTTATATATTAAAAAACTTATTAACAAGAAATATTGAAGGTGTTGTTCATGTAGGCTAAGTCTTCACCTGAACAACATCTCCAATATATCTAAACATCTACAACCTGTCCACATTTGCAACTCAGAAAAATCCGTGTTGAAAATACCTCTATGTTTTTCCATGGAAAAAAATAAACACAAACTAAAAATTCTCAAAGCTATTTATATAAAAAAAATTGAAAACAAATCTCAATAAAATTAATCATGAATACTTCACAAACATTTTAAAATGTCTACAATAGATAGCTTTTAAATGTTGGCGCTTGCCATTAATAGTTTTTCATTTATCCAGCAACTACTCGTGTCAAGAATTTTTCCACAGCATACCAAGTTACCACCACTTAAATGAGGTCCATGTAACCCAAGCCATGATACTGTGTTCCAGATTCAACATAAGAAAAAAAAAAAAAAAAAAATATGGTGAAAACCATAAAAATGTTTGTCTTTCACAACCATTAACACTAAATTCATACTTTATAATCAACAATATCCTGATGATGACATTATGCTATGTTGAAAGTACTCAGAATAAACAAAATATGAGCCAACACAGTGTTTTCCTAGCGTCCTTTAATAACTGAAAAAAAACTTATACCAAAATATGAAAGAATCCTATCGAAAATAAGTAGACACATCATGTCAAAATTATTTAACAAAACCTGTCTTGGTATATATATATATATATATATACACACACACACTATATATATATATATATATATATATATATATATATATATATACACACACCCCACCAAGACATATACTATTAGGTTGGTGCAAAAATAATGTTGTTTTCTCACATATTAACATATGTGAGAAAACGACATTATTTTTGGACATTAAGATATATATATACACACACACCAAGATATATATATATATATATATATATATATATAGAAAGAGAGAGATTTCACACACACACACACACCCCCCAAGACATATACTATATATATATATATACATACACACACCAAGACATACTATACACACACACACACACACACAAAGACATATACTATATTAGGTACCTCCACGAAAATGTAAACAAACAGAGATAGCATGATGAAAAAGACGCCGAACTTGACGAAAACAATTTTTTATCGTCTAATGTTCATATTATTAAAGAGGAAAGATCAAAGTATTTTTGGGGTATTTTTTTACATTTTTTAATCGTTCCTAGCACGTCCGAAATTTTCGTTAAAAATTTAGTTTTTTTTTGTCAAAAAAAAAAAAAAAAAAAAAGGACAGATAATCAATCATTTTCAATCATTTGATAAAAAGATGAAAATCTGACTTTGATATTCTTTTAAAAATCAATTATCATTTTTTCAAAACTGATTTTAATAAAATCAGAAATTATAATGTTTATTTAAAATATTTTGA
>OZ010597.1:48313799-48428799 GCA_963932145.1 Acanthosepion lycidas | reverse complement strand
GTTCTTTCCTTATGCTTTACATAAGTAAAACAAAAAACTAACGTTTATTCTCTTCATAAAAATATAAAACAATTTTGTATAAATAAATCTGGATTAAACAAGAAAATTGGTTTCTATATAATTTTTCCTCTAGGACATATCCTTAAACAATATCGACCATGTCAATATTCCTTATTGCACAATTTCAGAGGAAGAGATTCATTTTTGGTTATTATTATTACAACTAGTGAACCACCAAAATGACGGCAGTTTTACAACAGTCTGTGATTAAACCTCTCTTCTAATGTATTCATAGATGATAGAACAGACATTATAAGGCTGATGACATACTCAGTGCCTATATGATATACACCTGTAATTAAAGGCTCTATAATATGCTTTGTTCCATATATGATATAGCAGGCATAAAAACTTAAAGTATCATTGATATATCATTTTATATCCATTTATTTAAAAGAAATTCATTATTATTGAAGGAATCATAAACATTATAAATTTTGTCCTGTCTAATTACATGGAATGTGACATGAAAGATACAAATAAATACACAATGGTAATTATCATATAGTGTTGATCATACATTTAAAATTAGCTGGTTTAAAAAAACAAAAACAAAAAAAAAAACAAATGTAAAAAATATAAAAGAGAGTGATACCAACACACACACACACACACATAAAAAAAAAAAAAATCTCGACTAGGGTATGTCTGGTGTAGGTAAGACTTGTGTTCTCTAAAATAATTAACTGTTTGAAGAAGGCAGCCTCATAAGATGCCATGGCTATTAAATTCACATGGCAGCTGCAAAGAGCAGGTTGGTGGATACTAATTGTTACACCGGCCTCCTAACACAAGGGAATTACTCCGGTTCTCACTATATATAGTGCCAGTAATACCTACCCGGTGTGTAAGCAGCGACAGTACTACAACTGCCTAGCTGAGTAGTACCCGTTTCCTACCTTTGTATCTGTGATGTTAAATACACTTGTTCCTTAAACCAACCTCGACTTGATTTTCTTATTTTTACTATTGTGCCACGACACAACAGATTGGCGATGTCGGAATCGAAACGATATCACTCCAGACAATCACCTAAAGTGATTGAAATACAAGGATTCGCAAGATTCTTACGGCAAAACACCTTCGTCATTTCAAACAGATATTTGGATACGCAAGGATTAATAGCAAATTAATTACTACAATAGTAAGTTGGCGACGTAAAAAAAAAAAAAAAAAAAAACAACCAAAAATTTGCTACCAAAAGTCTACAGTGTGAGAACACGAATAATATTGTCAAATAAAAAATAATTGAAATACTGACACCAAGTGTTTCGAAAAAAAAAAAAAAAAGGTTCACTGTTTTTTTTTTGTTTCTTTACAAGAAACCAGAGTTTTTTTTGTCACGGTAAGATTTTTTTTTTTTCTCCTCTTCAAAGTTAAATGATTTGTCGAGTGAAAAATATATATTCGCATAAGTCATTTGTGCTTAACAAAGACTGTTAAATATTCAAGTCATATTTGTGCAAAACCACAAAGAGGTTGAAAAAAAATTTTGTGACTTTCCCATTAGTCGACACTCCATAAAGCTATGGATTTTTTTTTTTACGAGAAATACATATTTCTTGTTTGTGTATTAGTTGAGCAAACTAATTTTATTAAGCAAGCCTTGGGAAAACTGATTTGTTTAATACAAGTGTAAACTGTATGGTGCGTAAATTGAATTCGTACCATGGACACAGAATTAAGAGAGTCTCTTCTTCAATTGTTCAAAGCAACAACTTCAACGACAACTTGAAAGTGAGGAGAAATTTAAAAAAGAGTTGTTGGAACAACAGAAACGCGCCGAAGAAATCTTTATGAAAACACAGGAGGAACAGAGGAAACTTCTGGTGGCAACACAGTTAACGAATGCAAGCGAGAATCATAATACATTCTCCCAGACGGCTATGTGGGACGCTATTGAAAGTTTCAATTATAATCCAGAAGACGATGTCACGTTTGCTCATTTCTATAGAAGATATGAGGATATTTTTGTATCGGATTGCGGTACATGGACAGACGCTAAAAAAGTTAGGTTTCTGCTAAGAAAACTGGGAACTGCCGAGCATACAAAGTTCGTGAATTTTATCCTTCCAAAAAAGACCAGTGAGTTGAACTTCCAAGAGACAGTTACTCTACTAACAGAACTGTTTTCTACAAAAACTTCTCTTTTTCACAGGAGATATAAGTGTATGAATGTCACTAGAAGAGAGGAAGATGATTACACTACTTATGCAAGTATTGTAAAGAAGCATTGTGACAACTTTAAACTGGAGAAATTATCATCAGATAATTTTAAATGTTTAATATTTGTGCAAGGGCTGGTTTTAGGTAAAGACGCTGAGATCAGGTGTCGTGTTTTAAATAAACTCGAAAACGAGCCGAATTTAAAACTACAAGCTTAGTGGAAGACTGTGAACGGTTTGTTGCGTTGAAACAGGACAGTCGTGACATAGAGGAAAGTGGAGTGTCGCACATTAAAAAGGTCCATCAGAAGAAAAATTTAACTTAAAAAAATAACCAGAGGAAAAAACAGGGAAAAGATCCACCTGGACCGTGTTGGAGGTGTGGAGATAAACATTGGTACAATGAGTGTCCCTACAAATTCAAACAATGTGACAACTGCTACCAGAAGGGGCATAAGGCATCACATTGTAGGATAAAATCTGGTAGAAAGAAGACATCCATTAAACTAACGAAAATTGAACCTGAGGAATGAAATATCCGGAAATTTGTACAGGTCAAAATGTTTAAAAAGAAAGTAAGACTACAGCTTGATAGTGGGACTGATATTTCCATCATTAATGTACAGACATGGAAGAAGCTTGGGAGACCCACTATGATTAAATCACATAAAATGGCGAGAAGCGTCAGTGGTGAAAAAAATCACCTTTGAAGGAGAATTATTGACGAATATTTCTTTTCAGAATAAGACAGAAAAAGCGAAAATTTTTGTCATGCGAAAATCAAATAACCTCTTTGGAACTGATCTGTTTGAAAAATTTAGACTATGGGATCTGCCTTTAAGCTCTTTTTGTCAAAAAGTTGAGGATTCGAATGTGGAGGCAGAAAAACTTAAGAGGGAGTTAAAAGAGAATTTTCCAGACGTATTTACAGGTGGTCTTGGAAGGTGTACAAAAGTGGTAGCAAAATTTGAAGTCAAAGAAAATGAACAGCCAGTGTTCAAAAAGAAAAGAAAGGTTCCATACGCCGCTATAGAACAAATAGACGGTGAATTAGAAAGACTCGAAAACATGGGTGTCCTCGAAAAAATTGATCACAGTGAGTGGGCTACGCCAACAGTTTACATCAAAAAGAAGAGCAAGGAGATTAGGGTTTGTGCCGATTTCTCAACAGGTTTAAATAATGCATTAAAGGATCAAAATTATCCCCTTCCGAGCCCTGAAGAAATATTCGCAAAACTGAGTGGAGGGAAATATTTTTCTAAAATCGACCTCAGTGACGATCAGGAGTGTTCAAAGCTGCTATGCATCAATACCCATAAGGGATTGTACAAGTTTAACAGACTTCCTTTTGGGGTCAAAGTCGCCCCTGCGATTTTTCAGCAAACAATGGACATGATGTTAAGTGGGTTGGACTTCGCAGTAGGGTACCTGGTTGATGTGTTAATGAACAGCGCTAGCAAAGAACAACACAAAGCTCATGTAAACCAAGTATTCAAAAGGATCCAGGATTATGGATTTAAACTGACACAGGAAAAAGGTACCTTTTTCATGGAAAAAATAAAATACTTGGGGCAAATCATCGCTGAACATGGAAGAAGGCCGGATCCAGATAGATCGAGTGCAATAAGGGACATGCCTGCTCCAGAAAATTTTGTGTCTCTACAAAGTTTCTTAGGTTTGGCGAATTATTACAATGTATTCGTGCCAAATAAGCATAAACTAAGATCACCCTTAAATGAATTGTTAAGGAAGGACCAAAAATGGGTCTGGACGCAAGAGTGCGAAGAAGCATTTCAGGAAATTAAAGATATATTAACGTCTGACTTGTTTCTGGCACATTATAATTCCAAGCGTGATATTATAGTTGCAAGCGATGTCAGTGCCTATCGCATAGGAGCATGCATACTACACAAAATGGATGATGGAAAAATAAAACCCATAGCCCATGCATCCCGTTCACTTTTACCAACCGAAAAGAACTACTCGCAAATCGAGAAAGAGGCGCTAAGCATTATATTCGCAGTAAAGAAATTTCATCGTTTCTTGCACGGTAGACAATTTCTGTTACAAACAGATCACAAACCTTTACTAACGATTTTTGGATCGAAAAAGGGACTACCACAACATATGGCGAATAGACTCCAAAGATGGGGTACCATTCTTCTGAATTATAATTTTCAAATGGAGTATGTACCATCTAAAAAACTTGGTCATGCAGACGGCTTATCAAGGTTAATACCTATGCACACAGAACCATTGGAGGATATGGTAATAGCAGCCATTCAAGCGGAAGTTGAAGTAAAAAATACTTTATGTGACATGATAAGAGAACTTCCAGTAACACTTGATGAGATTAAGAGTAAGGCAGAGGTGGACGAATTTATTATAAGCACGAAAGAAAAAAATCAACAATAACCAACTGGATGAGGAAATTTATTCAATTTGTGATAACGTCCTGTTATATAGCGACATGGTCGTAATTCCTACGACATTACAGAAAAGAATGCTCAAGGAATTCCATGTAGGACATCCAGGCATATTGAGAATGAAAAGCCTTATGCGCTCTTTCGTTTTCTGGCCAAACATGGATAAGGATATAGAAGAAAAAGTCAGGGAGTGTAGAGGATGCGCATTAGCTATGAAAGCTCCTCTGACTCAATTTGGATCGTGGGCAAAATCGGACCGACCTTGGTCGAGAATTCACTTGGATTTTGCTGGACCGTTAGATGGTTTCTACTATCTCATTGTTATAGACAGTCTAAGTGGCCGGAAGTACTGAAATGCAAGAACCCCACATCCGAGGCAACTATTAACTTCCTGTATGAACCATTCGCTAAGTTTGGAGTTGTAGACTGCATTGTCACAGACAATGGAACGCAATTCACGTCTACCGAATTTAAACATCTCTGCGAGGATTATCTAATCGAGCATATAACCATTCCACCATACCACCCAAGAAGTAATGGGCAAGCGGAGAGATTCGTAGATACTTTCAAGAGAGCCCTGAGAAAAGCTAGTGGATCACCGACGGATAAGTCACTCCAACAGTTCTTACAAGTTTACAGGGTCACTCCGAATGCAAACATCGAAGACACCTGCTGAGGTCATGTTCGGACGCAAGGTTAGATCAATTTTCCACAAGTTGTTACCAAACCAGGATAGGCCAAACCTCAAAAAACCGATAACAAAAAAACGGTATAAAGTTGGCGAAAGAGTTTTCTACAAGATTCATAGAAATAATAGGACCTTTTGGGAGTCCGGCACTATTGAGAAACAAATAGCCAACATGGTCTATATGATTAAGGGACCAGATTTTGTGCACAAACGTCACACTAATCAAATCCGGAAAAGATACTCGAACAGTGAGGTGACCAGATCGCCCGAGGAGGACATCCTGGACACAGTGTTTGATACTTTTCAGGTGCCCATACCAGAGACAACTCCTGAGATACCAGAGACAGCTCCTGAGAATAGGGGGTCAAAAAGAAAACGGAAATCAACGGAGTTGATTAGGGTGAACCCAAAACAAAAACGTTATTAATCCCCAGATGGGATATTTTCAAAAGGGGGGGGTGTTACACCGGCCTCCTAACACAAGGGAATTACACCGGTTCTCACTATATATAGTGCCAGTAATACCTACCCAGTAAATCAGCGACAGTACTACAACTGCCTAGCTGAGTAGTACCCGTTTCCTACTTTTGTATTTGTGATGTTAAATACACTTGTTCCTTAAACCAACCTCGACTTGATTTTCTTATTTTTACTATTGTGCCACGACACAACACTAATACCAGCATGACACTGGTTGTAGGGACTGGGTAACTTTTGGCTTTGACCCATACGTATACATATGCACCCAATGTCATATCACCACATTTATATATGCAGGGTGTGATGGGTAAATTGTCACCATTTCATATTTTTAATTTTTCACATGGATGTTTTTAATTTTGTTGACTGCACAGTATAGCTGGGTCAGTTGTGAGAAAAAAAGCACCATGATGCAATTCACTTCACCAGAAATTTAGAAACGACATGCTGTACTGCTTGGCATTTGCACTGGAAAATCTAATACGAACATTTCAAAGAGTTTGTGTGTCAATCTGAGTACAGTGCAGATGAGTCAGAAAAAGATGGATGAGTTTAATGGTGATTACAAAGGTACAGCAGCTTGGAAAACTCATTCTGATAAGAACTCCCGAATTTGTTGGTGAAGGCCTCAGATTCAACACAGAGCTCTACATCAAGTGACTTGAGGAGTTAGTGCTGCCCTGGGTCAACAGGGCGGCTGAAGAAAGACCCTATATCTGGTAACAGGACTACACCATGCCACACAAGCAGGAGAACCCAGTTATGGCTTTCAGTTATTTTGTTCCTGTATCTATGTGGATAAATAGGAGTCATTACTTTGGGAGCATCTCTTATTTTTTAAATTCATATTTCCCCTAAGATGCAAATGGATTAAATTTGTTGTTCAATTTTCACCTGAAGCCATATCCAAAACACTTGTTTCCTGAAAAATATTTTCAAGGACCATAGAAGTGGCCCAAATAACAAAGATGCATGCACACAAATCAGAATAATGTTCTGTAGAGCAATGGACGTAATCTTTTGTAACAAATGAAAGAAGATTTTGAAAGAACCTACCTCACACAGGAGAGCCAAGCCGATATTCCTTGTTCTTGTTGCAAAACAATAATTAGCACTTTTGCTTGACATGTCAGCAAAATAAACACCTTTCCCGAACTGGAAAATAAAAAATTAAAATTAAAGAATAATAATAAAGTCTATAAATAAAATATGTCCCTTTTTGCATAATACTAAGTTTTAAAATTTGGAGACCTAATTTCAGTAGTCTTTGTATCAGAATACTGATTATTTCATCTTATAGATCAATTTGGTCATTTCAAAAATGTAACATCCTCAGTATGATGATAAACTACATCTGGCAGCAAAGCCTCTGATCAGGAGATCTTAAGGAGCATGGAACCACCTCTTAATTATTGTTGTTCCCAGGTTTGTTTAAAAGCTATTTTTAGTGGATGCCCATATTTGAGTAGTTGCTCTGTTTACTTATTAAACAGTATATTTATTTATTTCCATCTACCATCCTGAATATTAAAAAAAAAAAAAAATCTCATTAAAAAAATATGCATCCACCGGCAGGATTCAAACCTGCATTTCCTTGGGGGAAACCATTAGATCTGGCGAGGTTTTGAACACAGACCTTTCCAGACTTCTTGAAATATACATCCCTGTTCAGTTTTGTATCTTAATGCAAACAAAGGCAATTTTTATGAACAGTTTTTTCGCTTAATAATCTGACATTTTTATTTTATTGTTTAAACATTATTTTTTGTGGACACCCATATTTGAGTATATATATATATATATATATATATATATATAGAGAGAGAGAGAGAGAGAGAGAGAAGCATATATTCATTCAAACAGGTTTTATTAAATAATATAAACATATATTTATTTATTTTTGTAATAATCCTTTCTAGTTCTCTAATCAGTTTCTTTATGTTGAGTTGAGATTTACTGATGAATTTCAACTCAACATAAAGAAACTGATTCGGGAACTAGAAATGGTTATTATCAAAATAAATAAATATATGTTTATATTATTTAACCTTTATCTATATGTAACTTCATTTGCTGTACAAAAAGGTTTATCCTGTCACTGAAGGTGACTGATCCCTGAACAATAGTGGGTTTGAATTTCATATTTGTGTTGTCATATCCTGCTATGGTAACAAAAAACAACTTTGAGTGAAATTAACAATAAGGATACTGCAACTGAGAGGCCTTGAAAAGGAACTCAAAAGGAAAGTGAAGTAATATTAATACAGAGTGCTAAAGGTTAATGAAACATGTTTGAATGAATGAATGTGTGTGTGCGTGTGTGTGTGCACGTGACATTGAGGCCATGAAGTGTTTAAATGCTAATTATGAGCTGGACAAAGCCAGGAAAGGGTTAAACCTAAAATTAAATATAAACTGAATTATATATATATATATATATATATATATATATATATATATGTGTGTGTGTGTGAGAGAGATGGGTGCAGACATCTTCCAAAGTGATGCCAAAGTGGAAAGGAGCCATCTGGCTTTCTTCTCCCCAAAAATTCATTTCCTTCTTTTATCTATTGAGAATCTGGCAAGCAGGTAAAAGAAATTGAGAAATAAATTTGTCTCTTCCTTGAGAATTTAAGTAAACAAATATTGTTAGCAGAGGATAGATTTGGATTCTGCTTTTGTGAAAGGAAAAATTGGGAAATAACTGTCTCTTGATCAGAAATTTAAATGAACACAAACTTTTTTCTTGAAGGTCAAATGTAAACGCTTTAAAAATTAGATTTGTCATAAAGACACTTATGTGCCCTAGGAAGGGGAAGTAGGTTGAGGTTGAATGCTGAGAAGGAATGAGGAAGATGGAAAATTTAGCACCACCTGTATGAAGTGATGGTATGAGATGTAAAGTGAAGCAAGTTGGAGTTGAAGGGAGCAGCAATCCCTGTAACTACTCCCAAGGTGTATAATTCTCCAAATTTGGAAAGTTGATCAATAAAGCAGAAACAGGGAACTAAGAACCCTTGTTGCAATTAATGTGAAAATTAGGGAATCACCAAATTTCCAGAACTCTTTGGTCCAATCTCGGTTTTGGGCTGAAATGCATATAAAGCAAATAGCTTTGAGAGCTCAAGGACTTACGTGGTGAATTCCCACATCGGTGCCTCTGGAATCCATGTCAGCTGCCACCAGATATCTTGATTATGAAGAACTTTGAACCCCAAATTTTAGACAAGGCACAATGTCACTGTAGTGATTGATGTAGGAAGGGTTAACTTTTGTTGTATCAAGAACTATATAAAACCAATTGAAAATTAACCCAATGAATCCGTTGTTTTTATTTTTCGGTGTGAAGATATTTCTTCACATTATACAGTACCCACCATAGTACCCAACCAGCATTTCGATTACTATGGCATCTGATCTTCCAATGCTCTGAAATCAAGGACACAACATGGGCAGAGTTGATATGGAATGAAACGTATCGTAACCAACAGCCAGCTTGTACCAGAGTCAGTATTGACCTGTGCAGAGTTAGGACAACGTTTTAACCAAAGGGCTAAGACGCTGAGGACTGGACCACTAAATGTGGTTATACCATCAGGTGTAGGTGGCAGTAAAAGGGTTTTATATATATATATATATATATATTACAAACACACACACTGGTGTGTGTGTGTGTGGTACTTATTAGAAAGTGCTCAATATCAGTGATAGAGCTAGCATATTCAGTTGTATGGATATGAGTTTGTGACTCCGGGTTTCATGCTTTCACGATAAATATAGAATATTTAGGCACCATTCTTTTTTTAAATGCCTTATGTGACGCAGCCCCGATTTCATTAACCACATAGACGTTAGGCTAAAAAGCACCCCAAAGTAAATATCTTAAATTCTAGTCGAAAATTAGTTAGATATAAAAGAAAAATAAATAAATAAATAAAAATAGAAATTTAATCCAATGCTATCGACTTGCGAGCAAATATGTTCCATGATCAGCCATACACTCCTCTTCTCTTCACAAATTCTTTCCCTCTTTATCTGCTCTTCCACCCACGAGCCAAGGGCCCGTGAACTTTGAAGTGACCCAACGTGAGAATGACCTGGTTCCAAAATTTCGCAGCTATCAGGCATTTGACCATAAGTGAATTCCAGGCACCATCAGGATCTCCTGCTGCGATTCACGTGATCAGAACACACTAAGCGTGGATTAAACTTTTGGCCATCACACAAACACTGCGTGATTTGTGTCCCATCCTCCTGCGTACCCGGTCAAGGACAAAGGGAACCCACGTGACTGTCTTTGGGGACAGCAGAATCTAAGAAAGGATTTTCAGTTTCCCTCTGACCAGCGGCATTTGAACGTCGATGGGCAAAATCATCAGACTGCCCACTGAGATGAAGAAGACAGCAAAGTCTGTTGACTAGGGGCTGAAAGGACTGCTATGAAATGGAATCAACCCAACGAACCGCCTATACGAAATGTTGTGGAGCCCCGAACACTTGTGAAGGAAAAGGAATTCAGGAAAATTGCCGGTCGGCCAAAATGTTGTTTTAGCATCAGAACTCTCGCTTCGGCGAATCAGAACTTTGTGTGAAAATATCAACTCGACTGAAAGATAAGTTGATTCTCTTGGTTTGATCTGTTATATATATATATATATATATATATATATATATATATATATATATATATATATATGTGTGTGTGTGTGTGTATTTGCTCGCACCCTCTGTTGTTTAATGAACCCTTCCCCTTTGTTAAATGAATGTTCTTTTTTTTCTTTCTTTATTTCTTTATATATATTTATAAATAAATGTTGATTTCCTTGTATCGCTTCCATTTCTGAGTGAAGACCGAGAAAAGATCCCACGTTTTCCTTTTTTTTTAAAAACACGTGGTTCATCTATATGCTACAAGTTCGTAACACTTATTAAATAGAATTTAAATCATTAGTAAAATTTATTTCCATCTACTTTCCAGTGCTTAAGTTGGAGATGTCAACTTCCATTTTTTTTTTTAACTACCTATATCCACTTTTTGATGACTCTTGCAATTTAGTCTATTTTTTAAATATTTCTTGCTCATATGTTAAAATCAAAGGTACTAGCAGTACAATTAAAAAAGTCATAAGGAATTTCTACCTGCACTGATTAGGCACAGGACAGTAAGTGTAATAGTGTTAAGATGCCTTTGAACCATAAGGTCATTTTAGCAATATGGCAAAAAATCTATTCCAAAGGTTAAAAAAAAAAAAAAAAAAAAAAAAAGTGACCATTGAAGCAATTTTCAGACGTTCAACAATAATTCTGTCTATTTCTTGATTTTCTAACATCTTCCTTTATATTCAATTAAAAAATAATTAAAAAAAAAGTAAAAATTCAGTTTGGCCACTGTAAATGACAATCTTTAATTTCATCTTGAAATTAGTTCCAGCCAGCTGGGAAATGTCAGAATTGGCCAACCACATTATCATAAACAGACTAAACATACAATCCATTATAACGACTGTAGTGACAACAAAAAGATTAAAAACAGAAAATAAAGGAAATTTGGAAAATTGACCAATTTTAATTCTGTCATAAAACTTAATTGGAAGTTAGGAAAACTTAAAAGCTGGACAGACTAACCTCAGTGTTGCTTAAAATTATATATATATATATATATATATATATATATATATATATACGCAACTAATTACTTATTGATGCAACACTTACAGACTACATTCATACCCCCAAAACTTATTTTTCTTTGAAGATTTCAAAAATTAAATAATTTTTAATCTTCAGGTTTCATCCCAATTTTGAATGCTTAAAAATCACTTGAAATATTATTTACATTTTCAATAAAACAAGATTTTTCAACAAATTTTGTACAGCAATTCAGGAGCATTGAAATTCACGCAGCTGTCACATGTATCAACTCTCCTCAAAACATTTCTTAGTTTTGTTTTAGGAAAAAAAAAAAAAAAAAAAAAAAAAAGCAAAAAAACATTTTTCAACATTTTTATTTCACTTCTTTTAAAAACAACTTCATAATACCATTCTTTCAAAATTTTCATTTATCTATTTTATCAGCAAAAATCTACTAAGAGGTCAAGATTTTATTTCATTAATTAAATTCCGAAAGAATGGCCACCTAAAGACAGAATGTCTGAATATGACATATAAGCCCAAACTTTCCAGTCAAGATGTAACAATTTTTACCAGGTTGTAAAAATATGAGACCTGAGAATTGTACTGTTTTCCCACAAAGCTAGAGGAAGTGTATTGACTCTTAGCTGTGAGTCTGGGGACAATGACAGATTTGAAACAATACATATTTTGACTATCTGGCTGACAAGGTCAAAAGTTGAGAATTTTCAAAACTATGATTTTACTGGGATCCCAATCAAAACATGGTAAATGTGTGTATGTTCAGGAAATTGGTGAATCCCCAAATTGCAGGATCGTTGAAATTGGGTGACCCAGGTATGAAGTAGGACCCCCACCCCAAGGAGTCGTGATCAGAACTGACCAATCTGGTTGAATTATTATAATTACCCTAAAATATTCAGTCTAATTTTATCCAGCTGAAATATTATGCTTTTTTTTTCTCTTTAACTAGTTCCAGACAATTTTCACCAATTTTTGCCTTTATTTGGTTTAATTGGGAGCAAAACCTGTTCAAACTGTTTGGTTATCTGGAAAGAGTTTATAGTAAGGATGTGCCTTCCAATCACACCATGTACAGCACAGGATTAGATGAAGAACAGCCTTTGGTATGGTTAACATCAGTTCATTTTCAACTGCACCATGAATTTTCAGCTCCATATTATTATAAAATATCAACTCTCCATCACCCACTTTGTGAAAAACAATTTTGTTACATTGAAGTATTGAATCACACAGAAATGGAGTCCAGTATGTTTTTATTGTAATTTTTTTGATTAACATTTTTTTTTCTTATAGTAGTCAGAGAGAAAAGCGATTAACAGACCCAAAGGCAGTTTGAATGATATTTATTGTCCAATTTGGATATTTTGAATATATTACCCTCTACAAGCATTATCAAAGGCTGATTATTCTCAGATCATCAGGTTTATTGCTACATTATTGCTTATTCAGCTGTGTGCCTTTTTCCTGTTTGTAATTTAATTGAAGAAATTTGTCTTAAATTTCATATCAATTAATGTTGAGTCATTTCAAAGAAATTTTAGGAATCATTTCAAATCAATTTTCAATACTAATTCTTCACCTCAGTTTTTAAAATATTCAAAATTTCACTAATATTTTAGTCTATTAATAGAATTGTTTGCAAAGCTAATGTGTAATTATGGTCAGATAATAAAAGAAAAATAAAACTAACCATGTATCCTGTAACTGGTGCTTCAGGGGGTGCAATTCTTAGACCTCTGCTCAAAATACCCACCCAATTGGTCAGTCGGGAGCCATGCCACAGTAACATTCTGGGGAAGAAAAAAAAAAAAAAAAAAAACTTTTATGAATTATTGGCAAAAATGAACTAAGTTTTCATGAAGAAAAATATCTGAATGATTTCAAGAAATTATCCTATAAGATAAAATACAATGCGATTTTAGTTTTATTGGTCATGCAGCCTGATCTCTATTTGCTAATGAGATTCTGTTGTAACAGAAAGCATTACTTAACATGAATAAGCAAACAAGTTTCAGTTTACCATAAGCTCATTAGGAGAGATAAGGCTGTTAATACATTCCTTTTTATTTTTTTTTGGTACTTTTGATAGTTTAAAGAGTGATGTCTTTTTTTTTTTTTTAATTATTATTTATATGTGACTATGTTTAACTGCATAGATAAAAATACTGGAAACTATAACCAATGCAATATATGTGTCAATTTTTTTTTTTTTTTGGATGATATGGTCAAACAAGTAAAAAAACAAAATATGAATTATAAGTTTACATTAGACAAATCAGAGAAATTTATAAAAAAAAAATTTTTTAGGAAAATAATTTGTTTTAAAATGTCCCTTGAATTAAATTTTCATAGAGATTTTTAACAATTTATTAATCTTAATGGCTAACTTTGTAAAATTGGAAATGTTCACATTAATCCCACAAATGACATTTTTGTTGTTAGTGATGGATCTACTTTGAAACTAATGAAACATAAGTTTCAGGGGTTCTTAACCGCAAAGGGGGACCCTAAAGCAACTTTTTTTTAATGAGTGAATTTTTCAACAAAAAACAATATTTTTTTTTTTTTTAAAGGACATTTTAGTGATAGAATCATAAGCCAATGGGTTGAAGTAGCTAATATTGGCTTTAAAACATGCTCTAATATCCATTTTATATGCCCTCGAAATTCCCCCATAATTGGTCAATTTCAAAATTTTCTTGGGTGCTTGTAGCACGTAAACATATGTACTCATTGAGCTTGCCAGAATCTATTCATTGTCTACATTCTGGCAGTTGGATCATTGAATCTATTATTGCTGGTTGCAAATGGACCCCCATATCTGTTAAAGCTTCAGGGCTTGATGTAGGTTTACCACTGGTTTTAGTAGATAGGTCAAAATTGATTTGTTACCTTGTTAAGCTTTTAATTCCAAACAATACTGTTCCATTTTTTTTTTTAATGTATTGTATGATCTTATTTTTGTAATTTCTATGTGGGAGTCTAATATTTGATATTGTCATTTTTGCTGCCTTCTTTGCAGGTTAGGAAGGAAGTTGCCATCACTATTGAAGAATGCTATAACGGTGGTCTTGGGAAACCTATTTTCCTGAAAGTGTTTTAAGAGAAAAATTTATGAATTTCAAACGTAAAGAGCACTAGCTGCTCAATCAATGAATGCCAAATGTCTCCTGAAAATGAAATGGTTAATATTACCATTATCATGAGTTTTTCTATAATCCAACACTGTTGGTATTTTAATGTATGTGAAGAAATATCTCACCTGTTGCCATAATCAAGGAACTGTGATGTTTCAGCGGACTTGTGACAGCTGAAAACTTCCAATAATTTCATTGAATAACCAGTGTGAGTGGCTGCATGGGTGTTGAGAAGATAGGTTTCCACTAGCTAAAAAAAAAAAAAAAAAAAAAAAAAAAGTATTAAATAGAAATAAAATACCAAAGAATTTCATTCTATCATATAATATTACTATAATTCACCAATTGTCTTTCTTTATATCTGCCAAGTTATGAGTTTAGGAAGGCTAGAGCAATGATCATCAAAATTTTTGTGGTTACTAATAGGACCTTGGAGTATTTTTATTTAGAAAATTTTATAACTTCTTAAATTATTGGCAAAGATTATATTTAAAATTTTAGTATAATATCAAATCTTTATATCTGTCAGGTTAGGTCAAACATTTCTTTATTTTTTTTTGTATATTGCAAATTTAAGTGTCTGTAAAAGACACACCTTGATTCTGAAGACTGTTCTTTTTTAGGGCATGGGTGGTGGGTCAATGTAGCCATATTTGAAATATTTTCATTGAATAAAAATTAAATCCGAATTTTAAATATTAGTAATTATTGTTCTAAACACAAAAATAACTGAAAACATAAAAACAATTTTTTTTTTAAAGCTTAGTCCAAAACCTACAAAATCTACATTGCTTTCACTATTGCTTGGAAAGGAACAAGACATTTCCTTGTTAGATTGAATATTATGATCAAAGAAAAGATCATTCTCAGTGCCCCATCTGTTGTGTTACTGATACCAAAATTCTTAAATGACTTATCACAGTATCACTTACTCCAAACCACATGTTTACTTCATCTTGTAGAGCTCATTTAAAAATCTTCCTGTGCCATCCAACCATTCTGTTCTTTCCTCATTAAAATCTTAAAGAATTTGTTAATAGAAACATTGATAGGTTGCTGCTGACTTGTTAAAATGCCAAGTATAACAACTAGGTGTATTTTTTATTTCATTAAATTTATCCTTTATTTGTTTTCCTTTCACTTCCCCACCCCCAATTTATCTGGACCTGGAACAACTGACAATTTTCTGACAACTGACTGTCACTAAAATCAAGGTTTGAGAGTTTCAAAACAACCACCCACTATTCATAAACAGAGAAAAATAAAATAAATGTATAAATAAATAAGTTTCAGAGTCAAATGGAACTCAGAAGGCAGAAAATTCTAGTCATGGGCTTATAGATAATAGAAGTTGATTGATTTGTTTTTACATCTTATCAACCCTTTGTAGGTTAATTAACTGTTACCTCACCAAATTCCTTCTAGACTTGTTCCCCCCTGCCACTGCATTTTTTTTGTGGGCATAAAAATCATGAGCACCTACTGTTTTAAAATTGTTATAACTTCTTTGTATTGTGTATCGATTTTATTTTTTGTATCCTAATAAAAGAATAGATGAGTAATATTTTGATGTAATGCATTACATTCTACATGCATGTTTTGACATTGAAAACAAAAAAAAAAAAAAAAAAATTCAACACAAAAAATAAAAAACAAATACATTAACAATTTAATATACTTTAACTTTCATTACTCCTTGTGGAGTTCTGGGGTACAGTCTACCTTGTAGCCTATCAGACAGTGGAACCTCTGGAAGTAGGAGATATGGGCAGAGTGCCACATTGCGCTTTTTGCACAGGAACTGGTTCTGGTGTGTGGGGAAAAAAGGAATGGCTTACCTCCCAAACGCCCTCGCGTCTGTCTGGCCTGTGGGTTAAGAAAGGAAAGGATCCAAGATGGCATCCGTGACTTTTAATATTTACGGTCTCGTGCGGTCACGCAAAGTCGCGTTACACGCATGGTAATGAGGTGTTTCTGGACTCCATAAAAGCAGGTCGCTTGGAAAAATGAACAGAACAGCATTTCACCAGTGTTTGGTGTACATGGCTTTGCGTTGCAGCGTGTGAGACATTTTCCGACGGAAAGAGTTGCGTCCCTTTCACCCTTGAATTTGACACCCTTGCTACAAGCTATTTCGGCCATTACTACAACATGGACAGATTCGACTTGAAGTTGATACCAGAGTTCGACGGTTCCCCTGCTGGCCTGTCTGTGGTCGAGTGGTGGGAAAAGGCCGAGCGGGTCTGCCGGCTGTGTAAAGTTAAAGATCCCGCACTGGTCATCCCTCTGAGGTTCACCAAAGGAGCTTACGCCGTGTATCAGCAGCTCAGGGATGACACAGTCTTGAAGGAAATTAAGCAGGCTCTATACGTGGCATTCGGTGCGGACCCCTCTGTCTCCTGGAGGCAGTTCACTGAACGGTGGCTTGAGCCAGATGAAACGGTAGATGTCTATCTGGCCGATTTGAGGAAGCTGGCCGCATCGTTCGGTGGAGCAAGCGACCAAATCCTAGGATGCGCCTTTCTGGCCGGACTCCCAGACAACGCCAGTCGACTACTACGAGCATCGTCAAGGCTCAATGAGCTGGGGTTAGACGAGTTACTGGCCAGAGCCCGGAATATTCTGAAGGACAACGCGGAGCCTGTCTCAGCAGCTGTGGAAGCACCCGCACCGCCAACTGAGGACAGAAGGTGCTATAAATGTGGCGAACTGAACCACTTCTCCAAAGACTGCCGAAGCAGTGCGAAGGATACGCATAACCGAGGAACACGGAGACATATGCGTTGCTACAGGTGCAACAAGCTGGGCCACTTGCAAGAAGCTGTCCGGGAAACGGGCAAGGGGAGTAAGCTACAGCGCCAGTCTTCTCCCCAGATCGCCGCCGAACAAGGCGCTACCCGCAGTAAGCGTGCGGATTAACAGGCGTGAGCGCTTGTAGACACCGGGTGCACCCAGACCCTTGTGCGCAAGGCATGTTGTGACACGTGGGATGAGAAAAAGATTCCAATTCTGACTGTTGGCGGGGGCTCGCTAGCCTCTTGTGGAGCGAGCGTCATCCGCGCAAGCATCGGCGATGGGCCTGCAGTAGCCGTACAAGCCCTGGTCGTGGACGGAGAACTGCTCAGCTATGATCTGCTCCTGGGAATGGACATCATCAAAAAAGTGGGTGGCGTCCATGTTGACGAAGAGGGTCGGGCGCGTTTCACTGAAACTGGTCTTGCTCTAAGTGCAGCAATGGAGCTAGAACGGCCTGACTTTCGTGCGGAATTCGACCAGCGCACAAAATCCTGGACGGTTTTCTGGAAATGGTCGGACGATCAACCGCTAGAGAAGCTGTACAACAGTGTCCCAGAGTATAAAATCCCCCAGCTAGCTCGTGCGGAATACGACAAGGAGTTGCGAGCCTGGATTAATAACGGGTGGTTGGTTCCTTATCCAGAGAAGGAATTGGGGCCCCCGAAGGGCCTGTTCCTGCTAATGGCGGTTCTCCAGCACAACAAACAAAAGGTGAGGCCGGTGCTCGACTATCGGGAACTGAACGAGCACGTGGACCCTTTTACAGCCCGCGCGGATGTGTGTACCGAGAAGCTAAGGGAATGGCGACAGGCAGGATCAAATGTATCTGTGCTGGATCTTCGCAAGGCATACCTTCAAGTGCGTGTGCACCAATCACTGTGGCCCTATCAAACTGTGCTTATCAAGGGGCAAAGGTATTGCCTGACCCGTATGGGGTTTGGACTCAATGTGGCGCCATCAATTATGCAGATGACTGTTGACGCCATTCTGACGAAGGATGAGCGTATACGGCGGGCAACATCTGCATATATTGATGACGTGTACATGAACAAGGGAGTCATATCTGCGGCGGGCGTGAAGGAGCATCTCTACAACTTTGGCCTCCTCCGCAAGGAACCGGAGAGGCTGCAGGATGGTACACAAGTGCTTGGTTTGCAGGTCTGGGGAGAGGATGACGTTCTGTATTGGAAATGGGGACACGAGATCCCAGACATGCCCACCGTTGTCACGCGGCGAAGCATATTTTCCTTGTGCGGCAAGTTAGTTGGGCACCTTCCTGTAGGTGGCTGGCTGCGTGTTGCGGTGCCGTTCATCAAGCGGAGAGCATTTGATGTCACCACTGGATGGGATGACGAAGTTCACGACGCCCCTCTCCTCACCATGATGAGGGAGGTCCTCGCTAGTGTACGCAAGGAAGACCCAGCGCGGGGCAGATGGTGCGTTGACAGCCAAGACCTCAGTGTGTGGGTTGACGCAAGCTCTCTTGCAACCGGTGTATCGATAGTTCACGATGGAGCCGTGGTGGAAGATGCTTGCTTGTTACGTCCAGAAAAGGACTCCCAGCACATAAACCTAGCATAGCTCGATGCTGTCATCAAGGGGATCAACTTGGCGATCCTCTGGAAGTCGACCACCCTGCGTCTGTTCACGGATTCCGCTTGCGTCTATAAGTGGATCTCGGATACCCTTACCGGGAGGGCCAGGGTGCGGACTAAAGCCGCCAGCGAGATGCTTATCCGATGACGGCTCGACACGATCATGAAGCTGGTGCAAGAGTACACACTGACAATGGAGGTGTCCCTGGTCAAATCTAGCCTCAACAATGCGGATGCCTGGGGAGTGCACCTATGGTTCCGGTGCGCCCACGTACCGAGTGGAAATGGGATCATCGAGCGGAACAACAGGACCGTCAAGACCATCGCAGCCAGGACGGGCTGCGCGGTGTCTGAGGCGGTCTACTTGTACAACGTGACCCCGAAGGATGATATCTCACCCTCTACGACGCCAGCCGACACATTGCATAGGTACCACGTCAGAGTGAAGGGCATAGAGACCAACCTGCTGACGGAACTGAAAGTAACCGGAGAGAGGCTGAAGAAAGGCGATGTCGTCTGGGTTAAAAACCCGCGCAGCAAGTGCACGACGAAATACGGAACCGGACGTGTCACTGAGGTGATCAGCCCACAGGCGGTGCGGGTCGACGGTGTGCCCCGTCACGTTAAGGACCTGCGGCCGGCGATGCAGTTGCAACCATCGCTGGACGACGGGAGCGAATCGGAATCTGAGACCAGTGAGGCATCGCTCTGGTACATGCCAGCTCCATCAGGCAGTGACTCAGATATCAGCAGCCTCCCAAGGGACACGGTGTTTTTCGACCCTCAGACCGCGGACATGAGCGCAAGCGACGATGAGGCTCGCAGCGTCCCTCTTCGTAGAAGCACCCGGCGAAAGCGATCGCCGCCTCCCTGTCACCTCGTGTGATCATGAGATCAGGGGGGAGTGTGGGGAAAAAAAGGAATGGCTTACCTCCCAAACGCCCTCGCGTCTGTCTGGCCTGTGGGTTAAGAAAGGAAAGGATCCAAGATGGCGTCCGTGACTTTTAATATTTAAGGTCTCGTGCGGTCACGCAAAGTCGCGTTACACACATGGTAATGAGGTGTTTCTGGACTCCATAAAAGCAGGTCGCTTGGAAAAATGAACAGAACAGCATTTCACCAGTGTTCGGTGTACATGGCTTTGCGTTACAGCGTGTGAGACATTTTCCGACGGAAAGAGTTGCGTCCCTTTCACCCTTGAATTTGACACTCTTGCTACATGGTGGTGCTTATTGTCTCTGTTTGAACAAACACCACAATCTGGGTAAGATGGCCTGCCACATTTCAGGCAGATGTTTACAAAGTGGTATCCTGTTAACACCAGCCTTTCTGGGGTGGGCAGGTCTTCAGTCCTACTTCTCCTTCAGAACATATCTGACTGGTAGCCTTCCAGCAGAGAATGTACAGCCTAAACTTTTCAGAATTGACCTGGCGAGCTGATATTGCATTACATATGACCAGGGCATTGCAGAAGCAGAGATCAAAGAAAAAAGAAAAAAATTTCCACCAATTGGTAGATTGGTACAGTACCATGTAGTATGTTAGCTGCTTGTCAGCTCTGTCTACTCCCCCATGTACTGCGAGAAGGACTGCATAGCACAAGGCTTCTACACAATCCTGGTATGACTTTCATGACATTTTGATCAAATTTCTTTTCTGAAGGTCTCAGCTGTGTAAGCAGCTGTCATCAAATTTACTGGCCTTCTAACATACCAGGAAATATATAATACTAGCTTAAAAGCCGCCCTATCAGGCAGCATTTAAGCTAACTCCTGGAGGGTGGTGCTCTTGATTGGGCCTTTGGCCCCACAATAACACTTTGTGCATTGAGTACATATTAAATTTTATTAAACTTGAATAATATTTTTCAAACAAAAACAATCATATAATTTATCTATTTGAAAATTATTGCAAAACTGCATGATAAACATCATTTTTGGTTTTTCCATTTGGGATCAGTACAAATAGCTCGTTTCAATTCCCAAACCCTGAATAACCAACAAAGAGCTGGCCATGAGAAAAGCAGGGTTCCATCAGATGAAGTCCAGTTACTTTCAATGATTGTCCTTGGGACTTATTGATTGACTCATGACTTATTGCATAGCTCACTCTCATTGGAAACTGAAGTTTTTTGAACTCAAAAGGAAGATCTGGAGGAATTAAGGGGATTCTTGGAATTAAATTGGTAAATAGTAAATTGGGAAAAAGCTTTAAAAATAAACTGGAAAACAAGAAAAGAAATGCTGTTTTTCAATAGACTGAAAGTATTCTGATAACAAGACAAGGGAAATGAAAGGAAAGTATATTTGTTTTTCTTTTCTCTCTCAACTCCGGGAAGAGGGGGGGGGGGCTAAATTAATATTAATTGGTGATATTTTAAGTGTCCAATTGTCCCCCCCGGATAAAAGAATAGATTATATTTTAACAAAGCTCGAGTGCCGATGAGGGAACAAGATAAAGCAATAGTGGGCTACTCATTGAATGAAGTGGGTAATGGAAAGGCCACCCACAAAGGCTAACAGCAAGTCTCTAGCCAAAATTCAGTCAGTTGGACTTTAAGACCAACAAGTTTCCAAAGGAAAACAAGAATGGAATTGTATTTATATTTCTTTTTTGTCTGCCGAAGACATGATAAAATTCATTAAAAACAAAGGAATTGTCTCTTTTTGTCTTTGAGCTGGCGAAGGGAAGCGACAGGTGATAAATCCCAGATGCAACTAACTCCACAAGGATGCAATAAGAATTCCCTGCTGATGGCAATTTTGGATGATAATTGAATTTAGCAATTTGGGCTAGACCATGCCTAGCCTCTGGGAACAGGTTTGATCAGGAGACAAAGTGAGGTAAAGGCCCAGAGTGAATTTCAATGTAGGCAGAGGAATTTCCTGCACCCTTTGGGCGGTGATAGTGAGTGGCACCCATGCGAGATGGAAGGAGTTGGGCAGATTGATATTCTGCTATTACCACTCTTTGGAGAAGAGATCACCAAATTTGGTCAGGCAATCAATTCCCTAACCACCTCAGGTCAGCCCGAAGAAATCACAAAGTGGAAGAAATCAGACTTCAGCCTTGTACGAGTTTACCGAGCGTAGCTAAACAGTGTCACGGGGTATTAAGGGGGGTGCTGAAAATCTGCATGTTGTTAATTAAGTGAGTAGAACGTTCATTGTATGAACCTTTGATATAAAGTTGTTGTATTACACAGGTGTCTCTTATTTTGTTCCTTGTGACGTCATCTTGCCAAAGATACTGGATCAGCGACATTTAGCATAAAACTTGGTCTTCATCTGCCTTGTGATCTACAACAAACACAACATGGGCAGGGTGGGATTGAGGATCAGGGCAACCAACTCCAAGGTTGGCCATAAGGATCAGCCATGGAGTTGATCGAGACTGGGATTGTGACATCATATTGGTTCCTCTTTTGATGTTGCAAATAGGGGTTTCATTCTAGTTCAAATCCAATGGAAGTTTGAAGGTATTGTGTGCTGCTCTGAGCTTTGCAGTTTTCATTTCATTTTCAGTTCACATGTAGTGTGCTGCATGCTCTTGTTCAGTATTGGCCTAAGTGGTGAAACAATGCAGGGTTTGAAAAAAAATTGTCCATGTAAATTACATGACCCCTGTTTTGTATATTCTCTGACAGGGAGGACAACTTTGTGAGCAATACCAACTGCCCTTGGTGCTTGAGCTGTTTCATAGCCCAAGTACAGCAGCCAATTGTAGATGTAGCTGTTTTTTGTGTCGGCCCACTTGTTTGGTTTTGCTGGCATGTACATCAGTAAAATGGTCCTGCTTTTGAAAGGAATCATAATTTCATCCACTGAAAGTTCCTTTCCAGGATAACAGTATTTCTGCCAAAGTGACAAGTTTTTCTGAAAATGGCCAGATCTTGAATGCCCTATCATGTTCAGGGTGGTTCCTTGGTTTTGCATTTGAGTTATTCGAGAGATGAAAAAAAAAAAAACATGACAAGATCCTTAAAACCTATCTTGTGGCATGATGTGTCTGAAACCTAGCATTTGAATAAATTCAACAGTTGAGCAGTATAATTCAAATGATGGCTTTTTGAGTCTATTAAGAAGCAAAATGGCTAAGACCTTTATTTTGTCAAAAGTGCCATCCTTCTACATGTTTACATATGAGTAGACACCTATATTTGTTCCTCTACTTTCCTTCACCTGACTAGCATATTTGTCTTGTTGATAAAGAAAAATATTATTTCATCATTTATGAATAGACTTGGGCTGTAAATGAGATAAAAACAGGGAGAACAAGGTGACAAGCAGAATGGTTACTGTTGTGTCAAACAGGCTACACTCAGTGGAGTGTTTGAGAGGAAACAGATTTCGAGAATTGTTTGCAAGAAAATAAACAAAGTTTAGAACCTTTTATCAATTTGAGATTCCAAAAAGAGAAAATTGGCCAAATTTTAGATAGACTTCAACACTTGAATGTAGATGGAATCTAGCAAGGTAAAAAGTGTTGGCAATGTTTAACCTTTGAGTCTGCAAAAAAATAGTGTATCAAAAGGATGGTTATTCCCTTGACTCCGCTATTACTTGATATATCCTGGAAAGAGATATATTTGAACAAAGTAGCTAAATGGTTTTGGCTACTATAACCAAGTAGAATAGGGTAGCAGTAACCGACTGGTATGCATTGTAGTTGCAGGTAAGAAGCGTAGTCCAATGGGCGTCGTTATAGACTTAGCTCTCAGACTAAGGCTCTTCACACTGTTGTACCTACACGTCCATTGGTATTTATGATGGACGCCAGCCAATCATATTCCAGTGAGGGGGAACACTGGTGTATGCGTATTCCATTATATCCTTACTGTATGCACTTTTTACTCCCTTGGCAATGTTTATTTACAAGATTGTAAAAATATGAGAACCAAATTCAACGTGATATTTATCATTTACCATTTTATAAAGAAATAAATTGTAAAAAATCTTTTTATACAAAAATTACAAATTAATCAAAGTATGTAAACCAATGCAATATTTATCACTTACATTTTATAAATAGCTACAGAACAAGAAAATTTGAATAAACATATAACAAAAACATAAATTAAAATATTTGGTTCAGAGGAAGAGATGATCACAACCTATTTTAGTGAATTTATGAAATTGAAAGAAATATCCTGAAAATGAATCTTTCAAAAATTTATAATTAGTCATCATCCTTTGACCTCCCTATGGTCGGTTGGAACTCCATTGACAATCCCTTCCCACACTTTTCAGTCCTGCATTGCTCTCCCTAGATCACCAATGTTCAACCTTGAGTCCTGAGCTATAGTGTCTGGGAAAGTCAATTTTCATGAGAAGATACTTCCAGAAGGATACCATAGGAGTAAGGATGAGACTATTTCTTTGTCTGCTTAGTGACAGCGGCTGGCAAACCCTAATTGTTTTTGTTTGAGCTTGAGAGAGATTGATCTCAGTTCTCTGTAAATTGTGTTAAGCATTGCATGGGATCTCCAACTGATTTTTCTAACTAGATTTGTACATGTTCCATCCAGTAGGAGTAGTTCAATCAATGTTCGAAATGTTTCGGCTTTTAAGGAGGATGGAAGGTTAATAATTATAGTTACTAGTCATTGTGTTTATTTAAATTTTCTTATACAGACATTTTTATAAATTTATGGATAAAAAATATTCTTTTCATATTTTTTTATAAAGAGGTGAATAATAAATTTTTCATTATAGTTGATTCAAATTTTTTTGTAATCTTGTAAATATAAAATTATTCTTGTAAATAAGCAATCTTATAAACAGTATCTGTCTATATTTCTGAGATGAAGTATTATGTACACTATTTACATTATTCAGACACATGGCACAGTGAATAAAGGCGTTAGTTAGATCCAGTGACAGGGCCCAAAGAGTGTGAGTTCAATACCTGGTTAAGGCAGTGGAGAACTTGAAGTGGGGAATTAACAAGAGATAACCGACAACTGACATCCATTAAAGCATGGCACGTGGAACTAGAACAGTCTACCCGAGTGAGCGAAATAAAGGGCTTAGTTCAATATTCCAACCACCTGAAGAAAGTGTTGTGGTGTGATTTCACAGTGGAGGCTTGTATTTGTACTAAGTCAGTCCTAAAATAGGTTCGACGCACAAAATGTTAGGAACTTGATATAATAGGTATAACGCAGAGTAATCTAGTTGTGGTCGCTGATACTTTAGTATTTGACTAACTCTTGTACAGCATCGACTGACTCACTGAGCGACTCCTACTTATTATAGGTGGGAGAGTCTATTAACTATAAAATAGGTATGTTCCACTATAACAGAAAGCCGGAGTGTACAATGGCCTAAATGTTGTAATAAATATGGTGACAACGATGAAGAAAATAGTTCGAATACTGTAAATAGTGCTTATAAATAGTGTTTAAAATTTTTGTTGTCGATTCTCAAGAATAAAGAAAATGTATAAATCCACTTTCATATGTTTGGGTTTTATGAAAATTCTAATCACTGTTTTTTAAAACAATAAATATTGATGAGGGAGTCAAAAGTGTATACAATAATAGCAGTGTCAAGGGAATAATTGTCCTTTTGACACACTGTCCCTCCACCCCAAAATTTCTGTTTGGTAATGTTCAAACAAAATTATGAAGCGTAACCTGGACAAAGAGCTACTGGATCAATGCTATGATGAGCAATTAATTTGTCACATTGGGATTAAAAAAAAAAAAAATAAAAATAAAAAAAAAATCTTCTGAGAAAGAAAATTAGGAATGGAAAGTTATGTGGTTTAATCTCAAACTATCAATTATTTTATTCTAGACAATAATCCTTGTCTGCTAAGAAATTTCAAGACTTCTTTTAGAATAGAATACCATTTTTATGATTTTAAGTGCTTTTACTTGGTACAAATGCAAGCCATTGACAGTAAATTTTGTTACAAATAAGTTCATCACTATCAGGACCTTGCAGAACATCAGATAACTTTTTGATTTTTAGCACACTCAGTCAGTTATGTGCCATATGTTATACACACTTAGATGTTCATGTATCTTTCGATACATGACTGACGAGGCAGATTTTTTCACCACAGTAGGTTGCCATTTCTTTCTGCAGTAGACCAGTTGTCATCAAAGGCGATAGAACCCAGTCTGCCCTGCTATTTACCCATTGCTTGGTGGTGGGGGTATGTGTGTTGGGAAAAGAAGAAGAGGATTCATACCTTTCCCAAGGGTATTAGCATGTAAGTGAATGTAATGGATTTAACTGGAATTCAAACTTGGCTCTCAGATTCTTCAATCCGAGCCGTTATCCATTACTCCACCATGACTCCATTTGGCACACTACATTCTTCATAACATTATATTCACAGTGGCAGAACAAATGTTTTGTTCTGCAAACCAAGTCAACTACAGAGTATTTTAATGCTGTTTGAATAAAATAATAAGGGATAAAAATTACTGTAAAAAGAGCAAATGTAGATTTCATGTGATTCAAAGACATGCATGTGGAGCCCTGTTAAAATTTGGGGAAAAATTTTTTTAATAGATTTAAGTAATATCTCTGAAGCTCAAAGTTGACTCATTTTTATGCAAACCATTGGCTCCAGATTTGAATTTCCCCATTCACATATATTAACCAATCAGCACTGAATGCTTTGAAAAACAAAAACACCTATGTTTATCGTCTGCTACAAAATTTGAAGGATTGCTCCAGAAAATGATCAACAATATTTTCCCTCCTAAAAATAGATATTTAAAAATTGGGAAAAGTATTTATTAACTAATAAATTCCGAATTTACTAATCTAATTTTTAGCTTCTTTGAGCCTATCTATTTCTTATAAATATTTATGGTGTTAAGTTAGTATTCAGATTTTCTGTAAACCTTTGACCAGGGTTGGTTGTTCTTGTGGACAAGCTGAATTCTCAAAACTTTTGTATAATTTGTTACTCAACATTTCAAATATTTTATTTGAGTAACTTCTTACAAGGCCTAGCAATTTTAAAGTAAATTAATCACACATAAAACATACAGTTTTGTAAAGAAAATGTCAGCTTTGCCGACTACTAGAAAATTACTAAATTACACACAATCATAACGTAAATACGTGACACTCTCCTTATATAGACATGTTTCTTCAAGTATACTAATGCAATTGATTTGGTTGTAAAGAAAAACAGTATTTTTATGTGAATTTGTTTTGCAAGGATCTTTGTAATTTGCTTTTTTCAATTTGAAAGAAAATATACTCAGTAAAAGTTAATTAAATTTGTAGAGCTGTGTTTGTTTCACTTTTCACGCTAATTCCTCTACATGCATCTTCAAACATTAAAAGAAAATTGAACAATTCTTACCTTATATTCGGTACTGTTTTGGGACAGAGATTCTATTTCACACTCTAGTGATTTGTATGTTCGATCAATTGGGTTTTCTGTGATATCTCCTTGCTTCAGGATGTTGATAGCAATCTCAATATCACCTAAGGCCTGCAATCATCACAAGGACAAAGTAAAATAGCATACAGACAAGATAAGACACAACAGACATTAATTTATACTGATGATATGTTCTGTAAGGAGAAGGATTTCTTTTTAATCTGCCTCCATCTTACAGTTAATAGAAGTTATATAAACATAATGAGAGAAAAGATATTTGAAAGGCAAAGACACAAATATATTTTCTTTTAAGCAATAAGTGTTTATTCCAATCAAGAATTGCTGCTAAAAATTCCACCTCCCCAAATTTATAGACAAATCCTACAGATGCATGTTGGGATTTCTTCTTAGCCAATAAAATGGACATTTCTTGGTCTAACACGCACACTTTTTCTTGTCATGAAGTCAAAGGCTATAACCACTTGACTGTATCCCTTTTGCATATAAAAACTGTTTCTATTTTGTTTTAATTTTACTTTTTGTTTTATAGTTGCTTTGCTTTACCTTGCATTACATTGTTCATTTTTTGCATTATTTTGCTCTCTCTCTTCTTATTTTATTACTGTTGTTGAGAATTTTGTCAATTCCATTTAAAAATGCCTGCTTATTCAACAATAAGGAACAATCATTCTTAGCAGATATGCTTAAAATGCATTTTGGAAGCTAGGATCCAAAGTATTCAGACATTTTCTTCTACACAATAAAGAACAATTGCATAGTGAACATGCTCAAAATAGATTTTGTTCAGCTGTGGGTTAAATAGCATGGCAGACTTGGCTATTTTGTTTTGTACAGTAATCAGTTGAGAAGGAAAACTCTTAAGGTAAAATTCCCATCGGCCTTTGTGTAACTTCAGGTAAAGGAAAGTCTAAAGAGTAGATACTACACAAATTTAGATTGGATCTTGAAGGTAGATGGATGACATACTGCGTCACCTTCCAGCAAGTCTGCAGTGAAACCGTTACCAAGCTGTATGGGATTATCCTTTACTTTAGACTCTAATGGCAAGGCAGTGAAGATCTTGATCTATGTGGAACACACGTTTTCCATAGCTCCTGTTCAGGCTTGTAGTGGTCTATCTTACACTATCACCTGTGACAGACAGATGTCAACTCAACATATTTCAAGAAGAGATTTATTCACAAAATACACAGAAAGGATTTTGGCTATTAATCACTCAAATAATTTCTAACAACCAAAAATATATTTCGGTTTTAACCCTTTAGCGTTCAAGATGCTCAAACTCTCTCCGTAAATATTGGCTTTCAAAGTCTCACTGTTTTCCTACCCTATCAAAGCATACATTTTGACTTTTCTTCTATGACTTTTTACCCAACAACCTGTTATATGGCATAATCACAATCTGACACTGTCAAAGGTGTGACCTAAGTATTTGGAGAATTTGAAAAATTAAACAACTCACCTAATGTCTTTTTTCATCTATCTCTTTCAAACTTGTACTCTTGTGAGTCAATAAGGTTGACTGTTCACAAAAGGTTAACATTCAAATTCCTTAGCTTTTGTATAGTATCAAAGAGAAACACAGGGACATAAAGAAGACATCTCATTATAATCATAATTCATCATTGTCATATCACCTATCTTTTCTACTGACTTTTTTCACGCTACCTAATCCAGCATCACGACTAGCAGTCATGTGCTATGTGTGATACACGCTTAGGTGATCATGTACGTTTCATACATGACTGACGAGGTAGATTTTTTTCCTGCAGTAGGTTGCCATTTCTTTCTGCTGTAGACCAGTTGCCATCCAAGTCTATAGAACCCAGTCTGTCCTGCTATTTACTCATAGCTTAGGAGAAGAAGAGGATTCATTACCTTTCCCAAGTGTATTAGCACATAAGTGAATGTAATGGATTTGACTGGAATTCGAACTTGGCTCTCTGATTTGCCAATCTGAGCTGCTACCCATTAGCCTCCCTGACTAGCATGTAACGCAATCTACTTAGAGTTAGATACTAGGTCATGTACCCCACAAGACAATTCCATAAATGGAAACTCAAAGCCATAACCCTGGAACATTCAACAAGCTCAAACCTGCTCAGTAAATATTGGCTCTCAAAGTCTCACTGTTTATACCATTATCAGTGGTGCTCGGCAGCTCTGTCTGCATTTCATTTATGCTACAGTGAGTTTGGGAGTTTTGAATGCTAAAGGGTTAAATAACTCACAAAAGGTTTATAAACCATTAAAAAAAAAAAAAAAAAAAAAAAAAAAAAATCAGTCATGTATATGAAGAGATATTTAAAAGTTTTGGGTGGAATTCCCTTTCAAAACCTTACCAAATATTGGAATTTTATTTGAACTTTTTCTTGGCAAGACAGAGAACGTTTCAGAACTCCCTTTAATAAACAACTAATTCTATTTTCAGTTACTTGTCTAAATAATGCGATAATGAATGCATCTGATTTCTACTTAATAGTGAAAAAAACCACAATGTTCTGATGTTATAAAGGGAAGTAACTCTTACCTCAAGAAGTTGAATCTTCTGCTTGACAGTTTGACTGTCACGAATAAGAGGAGGTTTCTTCATCCTGCAAACATTTGGAGAAAAAAAAAAAAAAATTACAAAATTAATTTTTAATTATTGATGTCAGATACAATTTTAAAGTAACTTCCCTGACAACATTCTTTGTTCTCTTAATCGGGTTACAAATTCCATACTATACAAATGATTGTATATAGGCAGACATTTGTTAATTGAATCTTTCACAAATGATTTGTTTCTGGCATTTTTAAGGTTTCATTTATTGCAAAAATATCTAAACATAAGAAAACAAGGATAATAATTTTATTTATGGGTCTATTATGTGCTGGCTGTTGCCTTGTTGAACCAAATTAAATCAAGTATGTATGTGTGTCTATGCACGTGTGTGTTGAATATGTGTCAGTAATTTGACCGTGTGTCTTTTTTTTTTTTTTTTTTACAGTGACAGTTGGCACTGGAGAAAATCATTCCAGGGGCTCTTTATATATCTTGTTGAACAAAGAAAACCTGTTTGTAAATTATGGTTTGGCTTCTGATTGGCTTGTAAGACTGTGACATCATATCCTTCTTGGAAACGGATCTTGTTTCTGATTGGCTTGTGGAACCATGACTTTAGGACCTAACAAATTTTATTTTGTTAGTATATTCCAAATTTGTCTATTTTTGCAATGAGGAAACTTGCTTGAATTTTCTAGTTTTAGTCATTACTAGTTTCAATTCAGTTTTAGAAAACAACAAAGAAACTAAGTCAAGAACTATTACGAAATTATACAATGTTTGAATGATATATATTTTTTTTTAATTATTATTCAGTTGAACTAGCTCAGACATTCAGGTGTCTCTCACACCATCATCGCTCTGCATCAAGGTTAAAAAGTCATTAGGATGGCATTCTGTGTCATAACAGTTGATCAATGTTGGTGATTGCTGGACAACTAATCTATCTTGCACCATGGCTAGGTGTTAAGAGCAATAAATCACTCAAAAGTTCTTATTTTGCTTACCAGCAGTGTCCTGCAAAATGCATTCTGCATCCACATATGATTGTAGAAATATCAGGTATGGATCAATAAAACTGTGATTTAATTGGATGTCGTCTTCAAGAGAGGTTAAATATAACTATCAGCATCATAGTGTAGGTTCCATCAAACTCACTATGGTTTTAGTTCATGTTGAAGCAGTGGCACCATATATTAATATCGTCTCTACAGTGGCGTGAAAGAATCTGTCTGGTAGATCAGATTTTCAGATTACATCCATTCTATTTAAGGCTGCCCAGGTTTTAGCTATGCGAATTTTCACCTCCTTTTCAGTAGAATTTATTTCGCTTCTTAGGCATGTAAAAACATTCAACAGATTTTATTGATTCACCCAAGACAATTTGTATTAAGCTTTGCTGGCTGAAACTCATGAATTTTGTTTTAGAGACATTGGCATTAGTCCAAGATCATTAGCAGCATTTTCTAGATTATGCTGGAGAACTGTGGCATTGGCAATGGGGTCTGCAAGGATAGCTAGGTCATCTGCATAGTCAATATCAATCAACTTTGTTTTGCAGAATATCGATTTGAGAGTCTAGTTGATAAAGTTAAATCTAGATTTTTTTTTGGGGGGGGGGGCTTCGTGTTAATTCGAGATAGTTTCGTTTTAAATCATTAAAACAGAAAATATGTGAAAACTGAATTCATTTTATAGATAAAAACCCAAAACTCCTCACCCAGAAAATATAGCCAATGCAATGGCAAAATTATATATATATATATATATATATATATATTCTAGTTAATGTCCAGGCCATGACACAATACATTAACACCACCTTTACAATGTCTCGAAAGAAACTCAGTTGGAGGTTGTCTAGTAGATCAGATTTCCAGATTATATCCATTATATTCAAGGTGACCCAGGTTTTAGCTATGCAAATTTTCACCTTTTCAGTAGAATTTATTTTGCTTCTTAGGCATGTAAAAGATTTGACAGATTTTATTGATTCACCTAAGACAGTTTGTATTGAGCTTTGCTGGCTGAAACTTATGAATTTTGTTTTAGAGGCATTGACAGAGCCCAAAATTGTTAGAAGCATTTTTTAGATTATTTACGAGAAATATGGCATTGGTGATGGGGTCTGCATTGATAGCTTGGTCACATTGACAAATATCACGATCAAACATAAGCCTTGTATTAAATTATGTAAGTCAGCCAAACTGGATTTGTTTGCTTACCAAACAGCTCCACATATACAACATTTACTGGTGTCATCATAAATGCTGCATAAATATTTGTGTAATGGGTTTATCGGTGTGTGTGTGTGTGTGTGTATATCTCAACATATTTTCATGTGGAAAGTTCCTGGGAAGTGGAAGGGGAAGAAACTCCTTTATTCCATTTGAATTGCATAAGTGAGGAAGGTTAACAAATAGATTGGATACGATATGGTTAACAACAAAAACAGTTCAAAGAATTCTTTGCTGTTCAGGAGTTAAGATGGAAAGATACCACTTTAGAATCAATTCTAAATAAAATGAGTGACTGAAAATGGAGACTTACCCAAAAGTATGTGGGATTCTGGTATAGAATTCATCACAGGCTGCAGTCAAGTTTGGTCCAAAATTATTTGATTGGATACAGTTGACAATTTTTTTCAAGGCTATATAACCGGCATTTATCTGCTCGACAGTCAAACGTCCTTAAACAATAAATAAATATAAAACGATATAAAATTCTACCGTCAAATGGAGGTCAATCAAACTCCTTGTAAATATATTTCAATATCAATACTTTTAATAGAGAAAGTACATTTTTTTTTAAATCTAATTTAATACCATAGTATTTATCTTCCTCGCTACATAAGGTATTTGTGGAAAACCATTACAGAATTGTAGAAAAAGATTACTTAAACTCAAGGAATAACTCATTTTTGTATACAAATGGCTCTGAATTTGAATTTCTATATTTATATATACTAACAGTCAGTAAGGTTATGAGATGCACGGTATCCTTTGAATTCACAGACAATTAAGATTTGTTGTTTGCTATAAAATTTTGGAAGATCATTTCAGAATATGATCAAAAATATTTTCCCTCCTTAAATTAGATATTTAAAAATTGGGGAAATATTTATTAACCAATAAACTTGAGATTAATAAATCTAATTTTTGTTTTTTTCTGGAGCCGACGTTTTGTTATAACAGTAATCAATTTTTAGTTCGCCAAACCTTTACCACACAAGAGGTAAAAACTGTAGCTGTAGAATTCACTCCTTTGCTACTCTAGGCATATTATATCAACTTGAGACATTTGCTATAAATAAACACTTGTCAACTGTTATTTTTGGTATTTTAAGCTGGAAATTGCTTGCTACTGCTTTAGAATGGGGCTAAACTTTTGAATTCTTCTAGACTACACAAGGCATAACATCGATTAAACATATGCAAATTTTTTCGCAATTTTTTATAAACAAAAATGGCCACATCAACATCCAATGAAGCCTTTATTCAGTTTTTCTTTGACTCAGACTCTGATGATGGTTTTGAAAACTTTACCTAAGTGGATATTGATGGTGAACTGGTCAAAGATGATAACCACGTGTCACTACATGGAGAAAAACATTGAGGACCACTAGCGGCTACCATCATCCATGGCCGACTTATTTTATGGAGCTACTGGCAACTATCGATATACCTGATAGCCTTTCTGAAAGCGAATTATTTTGTCTATTTATAAACGATGAAATAACTATTTGTCAACGAGACAAATATGCTAGTCAGGTGAAAGAAAGACCAAACACATGCTGGTGTCTTCTCATACGTGAACATGAGGAAGCACATCACTTTTTTGATAAAATGAGAACCTTCTTAGCCATTTTGCTTCTTATTGCATCCCAGAAATCTACAAGAATAAAAGTTAAAGTATGTTAAATTGTTAATGTATTTGTTTATTTTCATATTTTTATTTTGAGTTTCATTTTTTTTTTTGTTTTCAACGTCAAAACATACATGCAAAATGTAATGCATTACATCGAAATATTACTCATCCATTCTTTTATTAGTATACAAAAAGTCATAACAATTTTAAAACAGGTGTTTGTTTTTGTGCTCTCAAAAAAAAAAAAAAAAAAACAGTGGCGGAGGGAACAATTCTACAAAGAAATTAGTGTCGTAAAGGTTAAAGTAGTGTGAAAAGTCGACATCTTGATCATTTTCTTATAGAGTTACATGTGCTATCATTTTAGTTGTTGCTCTTAGAAAGTTTACAGTGATTTCATTGATCTGAGAAAGCGGTTGTATACAACTGACAGTCTAGGTATTTCTGAACAAGTTTGTTGCCATGCATGACAACCATCATAATGTGATCTGATGAGACTATTTGAGAACCTGATTAGTGTAAAAATAAAAAAGAATACACACACACACACACACAGTAGGGCAAGTTGATTTTGGAACCGTGGTAATCTGAAAGTTGGGGTTTAACATGATAAATAATGATGCAAAATATTTTTTTTTCAAATCATTACATTTTTTTGAGGAAACAAGTTTAAAAATTAAATTTAAGCTCAAAATTGCAGCATTGGAATTTCATTCTAGTGATTCTTATAGCACAGCCTTATAAAATTTATAATTTACTGTAGCTTTACAAATTTTATATAGACAAGATGATCATTGTGCCATCAAATAAGACCATCATTTACCTCAAAGGGAATTTATACTGAATAATTTAGATAAATTATAATGTAATATGTTATACAGTGCAGTAATGCGATTTTCAAGTATTATATACTTTTTATACTTTTATCTCTTTTTTGTTTTTATTAATTATGATCTAAAAATTCTTATTCATTGAGCAGCCATTTTTGTATTTTTTTTTTACATGATTTTTACTTATCAAATACAGTAAAATGAAACTGTATATTTTGGGAGGATTCATAATTAGAATTCTGGTTTGAATATATTTTCCATTCAATGTATCTAATACAAAAGATTAACTTTATTTGAATTTATTCTTGAAATAATAAAATTCTGTAGTCAGTTTGTAAGCAAGAAAACCCTGCGTAAATTTGGTATTTTTTCACATGATCTTTAAAACTAAATACTCAAAAATTGGTAAAAGCTATGATTCTAATTTTTGGTGTCAGTACTTATCTCATCAAACCCCAGCTTTCACCCCGAGTGCAATGTTGATTTTGTAAAAAGAGTGAAAAAAAAAAATCAACCTACCCTAACACACAAAGAAGTATTTAACTTTGTTTGCATTATTTTTTCTGAGTAATTTGATATTTATTTACTGAGTAAAACAAAATTTAATTGATCATAAATAAGACAGAATTAATATTGTTGGTTTAACCAAGATAAAAAAAAAAAAATCTTTTCATCACCCACTTATAAACACAATATTTTTGACTCATTTTATGTGGTTGTCAGTAAATGGAAAAACTCAAGATGCAAACTACTAATTGGAGACCCCAAAATCAATCATGTATAAAAATTTAAATATCTGGGAAGTGTTTTAACAGTGGATGGAAAATGTGACACCTAAATCCAAAAGGCGCATTGAAACAGTGAAAGTTGCTTTCTAAAAGCTAAGCAAAGTATAAAGAAACAGGAAAATTTTGTTAGAAACAAAGAAAAGAGTACTGGACTGTTATGTAATATCAATCCTCCTATATGGCAGTGAATGCTGGACAAGCTCTTCCCAGAGAAAAATGTGGTTCTACAGAAGGATGCTGAGGATACCAGGGACTGAATATGTGAGCAATGATGAAGTTTTAAGGAAACTGCAAACAAAAAGGATGATTATACATAGAATCAAAAGAATAGAATACATAATAAGGAAAGAGGGCTTGAAAAATTTGATACTCACAGAACATGTTGAAGGCAAGAAGAGTAGAAGAAAGCAGTGCATAAGCTGCCTAATGAGCTATACTTGGCAGAACAGGGATCAGAAGAGATAGCAAAAAGACAAACATTATTCAGAGCTACAAAGGACAGGAAGTTGTGGAGAACCATGATCACACATGTCCTGAAGGGATACGAGACATAGAAGTATCAAACTGAAGGTGAATAAATGATTATATAAACTATAAACACTAACCTAATGGAGCTTTCTTTGCATCATATTTCATCTCAATAACTGTTTCCTTCATTGACTGTATGTCAGAGATGAGCTTAATTAATTTCTGAAAGTAGAAGATATATATATATATATATATATATAAAACATTTAAAGAAATACATTTTTTAACAGTTAATAAAAGAGAATTGTTGTCTAAAATTCTGAGGTATTTTCTTTTACCCTAGAAAATGATTAAATTTTAGGTAACCTCTTCCTAAAAAATTGGACGCCATGCTTATTCTCTTGTGACTGAGCCGATTGTAGAGAAGACACAAGCAATGATGATGCAGCCAGCTGCCGCCAACCAGATCTTTTTTTCGCCTCATGAAACAGCATCGCAGTCCATCCTAGTCCATTCTTCGATGTAGGCTCTCCAGCTTTTGGATTGCCTCCCCCTACATCTACCCACTTCCAACGTACCTTGAAGGGACCATCTTGAGTAGAGTATTGTGGTGTATGACATGTCCAAGCCACAACAGCTTTCTCCTTTTTACTGTTGCCAAGGGGAGCTCCTGGGGGCCTACCAGTTGTGTTACTTGGACCTGTACAAAGTCATTTGACTTGTGTTCTCTCCAGGAAATCCCGAGAAGGATTCTGAAGCATTTTGCTTCAAATGTTTGGACTCTTCATGGTTTCTGCTATCAGAGTCCAGCTTTCACATCCATAGAGCATTATGGACAACACCAGGGACTTGTAGAACTTAATCTTGGTTGGAAAGATGATATTTTTGCTCTCCCAAATCTTATTGAATTTTACCATTGCTGATATTGTCATAGCCAGTCTCTGTTGAAGAATGTCCATCTTTGGTGAAGGTAATGCCAAGGTATTTAAAGGCATCCACTTCTTCAAGTTGTTCTCCATTCTGGGCCCTGATGTTGGTTTTGCTGTTGACCAGGACTTTATTCTTTTCAATGCTGACTTCCATTTCATATGCTCCTGCTCTGTCAATCTGTTGGTGAGACCCTGCAATTCAGAGTTGCTACTGCCCAACAAGTCAATGTCATCAGTGAGGCATAAGTGGATGCCATGTACTAATTAGTTAAATAGTTTTAGCATCCTAGCTTAGTAGGAGTTCATTAAATCGAAGAAGGCATGAAACTTACTAATTATTAAATCCAGACCCAGACTTTTGGCCTAGTGTGTGCATGTATGTTTTAAGGTATGCTACATTTATGGGTAAAAAGCTCAATATCCGGGATAGAATGTAGTGATTTTCTAAGTATAACTTAGATGTAGCACAAGTCCGAAAGTATGGGGCACCCAGTGAGGATCGGACTCGCTACTTAGTCATAATTGTTCTAGCGAGATGAGCTCACTAACCATTACACCACCTTGAGAGGGATACAATGTATATAAATATAAAAATTATATATAATAATAAAAATAAAAAATGATATAAAGAAACAGAAATTCATTCTATGCATGGAGGAGAAACTCAAAATTATAGAATTTAAGAACATGAAGAAGTTAATAAACAAAAGGAATTAAACTATTTCAAATTGTTGGCATCTTGACACATTCCTTTTGAAAAACATGAAAAGAAGAATAGATCTTTGGAGTGTTCAAAATAAACAGACACCCATTTAAAAAAATTGCTAAGTGTAAACGACATTATTGGTAAATAAAAAAAAATGTTTTATATATGCACACAAATAACATTTTATATATTACTTACAATAGGAATCAAGATTACTCCATGGGTATGATCATTTCACCCAACTAATTAGGATTAATTTGTAAGGATTTTCAAACCCATCAGATTAAGAAAAAAATTTTTTTTTCTTATTAACCTGAAGGGTTTGAAAATCGTTACAAATTAATCTTAGTTCCTATTGTATGTAATTTATATGCTCTGTTTGAATAAAATATTAAGCTCTCCATATGAATCAGTTTTAATATTTTATATTATATTATTAGGATTTCACTTAGATTATATACCAATGGATCATTACCTATAGATCAATACAAATAAGATTTGAGGTTATATTTAGCATCTTGACTTTAGAGTTTTGTAGACAAATCTTTGTAATTGATCAGCCCACTCATTTTATATATTTTCAATCAGCTTGTCTGAATTGTCTCCAAGTGAGAGCTAGATCTAAAAGGTCAGCCAATGTAACAGTGATCTCATCCCACAATCCTTACTCTTGCTCCATACGCAGCCTTTGTAAATCACTAGCGGGTCTTAAGTGCCACTTAAGATTATTGCACAAAATTCCATAACTGAATCAATTAAGCTGTAAGATCCTCATATGTCATATACACATACATACTCACATGAAAATAAATATAGTTTAATAAATAAGCAAATAGTCTACTCAAACAAGTGAGATATATATGAGAGATATGTGTATGATGGATTCTCCCATCAACAGTTCAGTTTAGAACTGAGTCGCCAGACTACCCACACAGATTATTTCATTATAGCGGTGAAGTTTTGCATAGAACCAGCCACTTTCCAGAAAAACTGAACAGAGAAATGGTGCACAATATGTAACAAAATTTACCAAACAGTCCTCCTCAGGTTTGAATTCAAGGTTCATTTGATAATATATAAATTAAATATAAATCATTTGAATCTTTATAAAAGAGAAAAACAAATAAGTAAGCAAATATTTACCTGCACGTTCTGAGTCAATTTAGAGTCAGGAACTTCTGTTGGTTCTTTCTTCAAGGCAACAGAATCAACATCATCCTTACTCTATGAAAATAAAGTGTACAACAAATATACAAATTCTAAATGGCTTAATTCAAACACCAATATTTCACATAACATCAATTTTTCATATTTGCCATACAAATCTTGTACTCACATTAATTATTGCAACAATATTTATACAAATATATTTTAGGATTTTCATAATGAATGAATTTAATATAAAAACAAGATGAGTATTATGTCCCTCAATGAGACTTTCTGAGTGTTTTGATTTTGTCAAAATTGGAATTAAATTAAATCCTGAGAATAGTGGAGAATTTTTTAAGTTTGTTCAGTCAATAGTGATCTCATTTTTTTTTTTTTTTTAAATCAATTTCACAGCTGAAAATGCTTGTTCACATCTGTATGTTGTTGCGAAAAATGGCACACATACTTCTGAGAAAATTTTTTTTTAATTCTGGAAAATATTCGCAGGATAAAGATTAATGGTGAAAATGGGCTTTAGAAATTACAAGCAGGTAGTCATTTTCTCATTTTTATACTGCTCATAAATTTCATTTTTTTATGATCATTTTTTCTGCTTTTCTCTTGTTTGTTTTCTTTTGAATTTTGATGTGGAAACTGAATTTTTTTACTATAAAATTTTCAAAAGTTTAAATACTGACAAAAAAAAAAAAAAAACAGAAAAAAACGAATAAAACAGAACTTAGAAATGTCAAGTGTTTTTTTTAATTGGCAAAAATCACAGGGATCACACAGGCAAGGTGTCACTTTTTGGTCATCCCTGACATAATTACATAGGATTTCAAGAAAGTTAATGAAATAAAGAAAGAAAAATAACAGCTCAATAAGCTTGATTTTAATATCAGACAAAACTGATTTAGTTTGGTTGATTTTAGATAGGTTCTGTGACACCAAATACAAGGTCAGACTGTATTGAAAAAAGATCCGAAATAATTACTTTTGGATTATTTCTAGGTATTATTTTTAATTTATTAAACTAAGTAAACTAAAATGTAAACTTAAGCTAAATATAAGGATTTTATTTGAGAAAATATTTATAAACAGAATTAAAAATATCATTAGTTTCTCAAAATTTTTAAATTTAATAATGCCCAAAATATTCTTATGGCTGTGAAAGTCAAGGTAAACTATGGAGGATGCAAAGTGATGTAATTTAATACCTAATAAACAAAAGTAAGTAAATGTTGGTATTGCTGCTTAAGTATTATTTTCTTATTTGTTTATATATATATATATATTTTTAAATATTGATGTAATTATTATTTAATTTTATTTACTTTTCACAGTATTTAGTATTGTTGAAGTTATCTCTAACATTTTTTTGTCAAGATTTACAAACTGTTCTCCCTACTGTGTTTATATTTACAGTGCTATTACTGTGCATTATTTTTTTTACTAGAATGAAATATTTTTAAAAACTTAAAAAACAAAACAAAACAATATTACATTTTTTAGAAATAAGTATTTGTTATTTTATTTATGTTGTAATCTAGAAAACTCTACTGAATGAGGAATAACCAAAACGAAGGTTGGAAATGAAATGGTAATCTTTATAACATCAACAAAATACAATACTTGTCAAATGAGGTGTGAAGTAGGTAAAAACCACTGCTAGTAGTGAACTATTAGGTTGGTGCAAAAAATAATGACGTAATAATGTTGTTTTTTGACGTATTTTTAACGTCAAAAAACAACATTATTACGTCATTATTTTTTGCAACAACCTAATACTTAGGCAGCATATTACCCCCACTTACAAAAGGGTCCAACATATTTATGAAGATTGGGACATACCAATTAGTGTTCATAGGTATGGTATATAACAATTTATTAAATTGTTTTTAAAATAGTGGCAGTATTAAATGATAAAACTTAATTTAAAAAGAAAAAAAAAGAAGAAAAAGAAAAAAAAGAAAAAAGAAGAAAAAGAAAAAAAAGAAAAAAGAAGAAAAAGAAAAAAGAAGAAAAAGAAAAAAGAAGAAAAAGAAAAAAGAAGAAAAAGAAAAAAAAGAAAAAAGAAGAAAAAGAAAAAAGAAGAAAAAAGAAGAAAAAGAAAAAAGAAGAAAAAAGGAAAAAAGAAAAAGAAAAAAGGAAAAAAGAAAAAGAAAAAAGGAAAAAAGAAAAAGAAAAGGAAAAAAGAAAAAGAAAAAAGGAAAAAAGAAAAGGAAAAAAGGAAAAAGGAAAAAAGAAAAAAGGAAAAAAGAAAAAGGAAAAAAGAAAAAAGGAAAAAAGAAAAAGGAAAAAAAAGAAAAAGGAAAAAAAAGAAAAAGGAAAAAAAAGAAAAAGGAAAAAAAAGAAAAAGGAAAAAAAAGAAAAAGGAAAAAAAAGAAAAAGGAAAAAAAAGAAAAAGGAAAAAAAAGAAAAAGAGAGAGAAAAAGAGAGAGAGAGAGAAAAAGAGAGAGAAAAAGAGAGAGAGAGAGAAAAAGAGAGAGAAAAAGAGAGAGAAAAAGAGAGAGAAAAAGAGAGAGAAAAAGAGAGAGAAAAAGAGAGAGAAAAAGAGAGAGAAAAAGAGAGAGAAAAAGAGAGAGAAAAAGAGAGAGAAAAAAGAGAGAGAAAAAGAGAGAGAAAAAGAGAGAGAAAAAGAGAGAGAAAAAGAGAGAGAAAAAGAGAGAGAAAAAGAGAGAGAAAAAGAGAGAGAAAAAGAGAGAGAAAAAGAGAGAGAAAAAGAGAGAGAAAAAGAGAGAGAAAAAGAGAGAGAAAAAAGAGAGAGAAAAAGAGAGAGAAAAAGAGAGAGAAAAAGAGAGAAAAAGAGAGAAAAAGAGAGAGAAAAAGAGAGAGAAAAAGAGAGAGAAAAAGAGAGAGAAAAAGAGAGAGAAAAAGAGAGAGAAAAAGAGAGAGAAAAAGAGAAAAAAAAGAAGAAAAAAAAAGAGAGAGAAAAAGAGAAAAAAAAACAAAACAAACAAAACAAAAAACACACAAAAAAAAAAACTTTATTTTACTAAGCTATACATCTTAGTAAAACCAACTGTACTTTGTACATCCCTTGTGTGTTTGTACTTCTCCCCAAAATTTGGTTTTGATCAGTCAATGTATGGCTATTTTAGAGGGTATGATGGATGGACAGACTAACGGAAATCACAGAATTTCATAATTTTATTAATGTTAGTAAAGAAAAGTTTTCCTTTTGTCTTTATTCCTAGGTGTTATTTTATTAGCAGTAAAACAAAAAGACAGATGACAAAATTATTTAAATGATTTGAAAAAAAACTTTTTTTTTCCGATACGTTGATTGAAATCCTTATAGGCTCTATTAGAGCCAGCATGACAATTGTCATTCTCAATCCTGTATCAAAGAAATTTTACCTGAGTGCTATAATCCATGTGAATAAGATCATATTTTCCAGGAACTTTCTGGAAATTCTGTCTTTCACTCCATTCATTTTTAGTTTTATCATGAAACCTGAAATTAAAAAATAAAATAAGAAATACACCAGTTTATCAAGAATGAATTGACTTGAAATATTGGCAAGTTACATGTTAAGAATTTTACTTTTTAATAAAAGGAATTTGCCAACTGATAACTTCAAACATGATAAAGTTTTGAATTATTGTCAAAATGTATTAATATAAGATTAAATAAATAAAAAATGCCAACAACCTCTTTTTTTTTTTAATGATTAGTGTTTTTGGTAGCTTTTTATTATAATCAAGGAAATTCAGTTGCTAAAAAGTACTATATATATATATATATATATATATATATATATATATATATGAGGTTTTGTAATGTAAAAAAAGGAGGTGTGGGGGGTGCACTATACACATGTAAACTTTTTTGAAGAGGTTAAAAATCCTGCATTTTCAGTGACTGGTTGCACTATACACAGGTAAATTTTTTCCAGAAGGATTTAAATTTATGGTAAAAACCTTTGGATTCACACTATACATGAAGTCAGCTTATACACAAATATATACAGTATTAAAAACCTTTTGAAATTTAATTGTACTACATTCATGCATATAAATTCATGCAGTTTCAGATAAAGACCAATGAAAGTTTTAATTTTTTTATATTTAATTTACCTACAGTGCAAAATATTATGGCTTCCAAGAACTTGAACATAAATTGTCCCTTGTCTTCTGAGTACTTTCAAAGCTATTTTTTGTTGGTCAATTGGATTATGCCTACAAGTATGCATTGTCTATTTTTTTTTTTTTTATAACTTTTAAGTGTTGTGTAACTTACATCGGTAAGTGTAATATTGTCCCCACTCAAAGTATTGGATCCTTACATCCAAGTTTGTGATGTGCTATCAATTTTTAAATTGTAAAATAAATATTTTTGTTCCTAAATAGAATAAAATTTTTATGGATGTTGAATTGCTTGTATTTTATGATTAAGGTTTCTTGTATTTGTTGTTTATTTTTTACAGTTTATGTGAAAGTATTTTTGTGTGATTGATAAGGATTTATTCAATTTCTTGCCTCTTGCTGGTTGGTGATATGCTATTTAATTGATCTATGATTGGATAAATGTCACTGGTGCAATAATGTATTGATTGTGTAACCAATGTATGTGCTTTTTGAATTGTTATGAGAGATCCTGCAAGTGAGTAAATCAATTTGGAGACAATATTGGTTTGTTTTTATGTGGATTGCTGGTGATGATCATGTTAATGGCTTTTAGTAGTGAATGAGCAGTTTGTTTTTATTGATAAACAATATGCATCAGGTTATATATATACACATACACTCTCTCTAACTTGTCTAAGTTGATTTCAACATTAAAAAAAATTGTCTGCTTCAAGAAAGTTGAAATAAAAATACTTACAGTATAAACGTTTTTTTTTTTTTTAATTTTATTCACTTAAAATAGTTATTTTTGAATCAGATTAACTATTAATATGCAAAAAAAATATTTGTCTTTAATTTATAAATATTTTAATTTTAAAAAAATCGTCTGTTTGAAGAAAGTGAAAATAAAAATACTTACTGTATAAACAACTCATATTTTTAAATCTTATTCACTTAAATCATTATGTGCTGGGTGGACAACACACCACGAATTGAACATAGTATTATATCTTGCACATTGAGTGCTGGTTTTAATAAAATAGTGCTTGATGCAATACAACAGCGCTTTAAACTATATAGTTATATATATATATATATATATATATATATTACCTCAATTTCATGCACAATGCAATCTTCAGGTGCTGAGTTATGTTACTTAATTTAAATTTTGTTAAATATATCTGGTTGTTGCAATGATGAGGCAGTCCATATTTTATACAAGGATTGTTATTTTTTAATTTTGTATTTAATAAACAATGCTTACTTGCTGAACTGGGAAGGAAGATTTTAGCATTAAAAGATTTGTCTCTCATAGGAAAAGTACCAGTTTTTTGTTTAGTTTGTAATCATCATGTTTAAGACTACAATTTCTTTTATTATTAATATCCAGATAAGAAAAATATTTGTGATACAATTTCTCTCCTAAAAATTCTTTCTACTTTTCCTAGTATTTTTTCATTGGCGACCTACTAAGAACAAATTGAATCTATTTTTTCCCTGGTTTATGAAGTGTTCTGTGGGTATGTGTCTCACCATAGATCATGGTTAACCTGACAGATGACCCTTTGGCCACTAAGTAGGTACCCATGTGCTTGACACAGCAGTATGAGGAATGCAGGCATGGGAAAGAACTATCAGATATATGAACACCCACGCCAGAGTAGAAGAGCAGTTTCTCAGATATTGCAGACAAGAATGTAAAGTCCATGTTTCGAATGAGGGGTCTCAGGGCCATACACACAATGGCTGAGAGTAACTGATATAATGTTAAATATGAGAGATTCAAGTCTTGTGTTATTTTTCTTATTGGCACACACACATATATATATATATATAGATATATATATATATATATATATATATATATATATATAAAGTTACTGGTAAACCCAAAATTGTTCACATCTAGATGAAACAAACCTTGATGGGAAAAAAAGACAACTGAAAATGGTCCAAGGATATGTGGCCAAAACATTGTGTCTATAACTCTGTAACAAGACAATAGCTTAAATCAATCAAAATCTACCCTCCAGTGTTGCATTTTAAATTATTGTCAAATCTTGTTCTGAAGAAGCGTGTACTTCCCCTCTCTTATGCACATCATGGCTATGAACATCCAATATATTGATTGAACTTTGTCGCTATAAAGTTCAACACATACTCTGAAAGGTCACAGAATCAGTGTGGAGGTCAAGAAACAAGCACAAGAACATACAGATGCAGACGGGGTATGTGACATGTATGAGAAGTGAAGCACATTTCCCCTCAGAGCAAGATTCGATGATATTCCAGAACATAATGGACACCCAAGGAAAACCGGAAGCAAAGACAAGGAAATTAATTGAAATATTAGTCCAAACCAATTACAGGCAATGACAATAATTATCTATTTAAATAATAAACATTAAAAAGAGAAAAAAAATACCATTGGGAAGATCAATGAATTCATACCTGAAAAACCAAAAATATGACTCACTTTTTTGTGAACACACTCACAGCTTTGTTAAGATCATTGGAACAGCAGACCAAATTGTTTTGACCTTTGTAACCAACTCGACCCCAGCGCTGCCAAACATAATAGCATTGACTCGAATTCTCCTGCAGTAACTGAACAAGATAATACTTGTTATTATTATCAGCCGTGTTGGTCTGGAATTAAAAAACAAAAATTTGTATTTATTCATGTAGTTGAGGAAAAAAAAAAAAATTTGTGCAAATAAAAAATGAAATAAAGTATTGTAATTTTAAAATGTGTGTAATCTATCAAGAGTCTGGCATGCAGATGAAAACAAATTTGGAGAAATGATTTTATCTCTTCCTTGATGAATTAAGAAAACACATATCATTAGTGCAAGGAGAGACAGACAAGGCCTATATTTTTGTTGACGAAAACGAATTGTGAAATTTAAACAAAGAACAAACCCATTTTGAGGGTCGAAGTTATGAAGACAGACCCTGTTGTTGATGAGCAGGTGATCTGGTTTATATTTTTGTGGAGACATAAGTAAGTCCAAGAATAGAGAAATAATTTTAGGACTTCCTTGAGGAAACACGAGAATTAAAATTAATGATTAGAATAAAAACTACGCCATTTCACCCACACAGGAAGTAGTCTGAAGTTGAATGCTGAGAAGGAAGAGGGGGGAATTCGTCCCCACCTGTGTGGAGTGAAGCCGGTTGGAGTATAAGAGAAGTTCCTGTAACTACTACTGAGAAGGTGGATAATTCTCCAAATTTGGGAAGTTGATTAAGAAAGCAGAAAATGGGGGGGGATTATTAAGATTAATATGAAAATTGAAGAACCAATGAATCCAAAAAAACCCTTTGGCCCCCACACCAGTTTTGGGCCAAAGTGCATATAAGCAGATAGCTCTGAGAGCTCAAAGACTTGGGCTGCAAATCTTGCATAAAGTGCCTCTGGAATCCATGTCAGTTGCCACCAGATTTCCTGATTCTGAAGAACTTTGAACCCAAATTATTAGGTGAGGCATAGTGCCACTATAGATACTGAGGTGCAGGGTAAATGCAAGTTTTGGTTGGAATGTGAAAATGATCAATTGAATTTATTTTTCATGCTGCTAAATGTAAATGAAGTTAGATTTGTTTAATCACACAATACAAAATCAGGAAAAAAAGGCAAGCAGAAATGTGGAGGTTTAAGTGGCTTTGTTTAAAGTTCCACAAAGTTACAAAAATGTTAAAGTGAAGAATGAAATGTTTTGCAAAACAAACTTTTTAATGTAAAAAGCTGACAACTTAAAATTTTGTCCTTGAAATATATAACATAAGATAAATAAATGTTTAATATTGATCCTGGCCTGCAGATCCTTGATTATAGGGGGGTGAAACTTCAGTTGCCTCGGTTTTATTTTTTATTCTTCCTTTGTCTTTTTTCATAGATTCTACATTGTATTGAGCAATTTTAATTATCAAGTTTATCACAGTTGGAGTTTACTAAATATGGTTATGTTTTGTTATATTACTTCCAGATGTGCTTTATACCTCTCAGCCATGAAAGATTTCACAGCAAGGTTTGAGTATCTTTTTTAATACACGTGTTTGTTATATTTTAAGATGTTGGTTGGTTGATTTTATTTAGCAGCATAACAACATCTCTATGGGTTATTTAATGCCGAAATCTAAATATTTTGAACACAATTTTTATGGTTTCAACTAAATACATTTTGAATGCAATTGTATGCCTTCAACTAGATAAAATGTATTGTAGGTCATTTTGCCTTAGAATTGTATAGTTAGTAATTTTAATATAAATATGTATTGTTGGTAATTTTTTTTTTCATATAAAATGTATTTTTATACTTTCATAGTGCCTGATGGCTCACTATTTGACCATAGGTGCTACCACCCCGGGTCAGGGTGAACCTGGGAACAACAGCAATTATGAGGTGGTTCCACATACCTTAATATATTTTAAGAGTATTAAATTTATTTTATATTATTTTATATGCATTTATACATTTTCATAATTATTCATGATGCACATATAATAATCAGTACAGAAAAAATAAATTCATGAAAAGTGAACATACCTGGTTTAACATACAGTCCCATACATCATTACCCTGACAGTAGACATGGACTCTACCCTGAAGAGGACATTCACTGTCCACTGGAGCCTTACCATTCATGACAATGGTCTTAACTGAATATAAAAAGAAAAAAAAATGTTTAATTGATATCATGTTACTTTTTATGTATATTGTATTTAACAAAACATAACTATGTAAGAAAATTCAACATCATGACAAGGCCACTTAGCAATCTAGTCTTATTTATTGGAGGATATGATTGTAACTGCCACAAGCTGTGTGCTTTTTGATATCTTAAAAATAGGCGTACAGAAAAAGAAAAAATATTGTGGAAAAGAAAGAACAAAAATGGGAGGGGTTAAAAAGGAAAAGTGAAGGAAAGGGAAAGAAAAAGGAGAAAGATGGAAAGAGGAAGAAAAAGAAAAAGAGAAGGGAAAGAAGGTGAAAAAAAAGAAAGAGAGGGAAGGAGGAAGTGAGGGGAAAGTAGAAAAAGGAAAAGTGAGGTAAAAGGAAAAATGAAGAGAAGCAAAAAAAAAAAAAAAAAAAAAAAAAAAAAAAATAATGATGAGGCTGTATTTTCATGATATTGTGACAAGAGATTAATCATGATTCTCCACAACTTCCTCCCATTTGTCACTATAAGTAACTCTTACCCTTTTACTTCCTCACTTTGTGCTTGCTCTATCCTCACAAACTCATTAAGATGAATCATTGCCACCCACCACCCGTGCTTCTTGTCTTTAGTGTTACTTTTTCATTTGCGAAGAGATTGCCCAGCATTCATTAGTGGTATTACTGGGCTGCACTGAATCAGTGTTAATGATGCTACAGCCTCCTAATCATGCACAATCCTGTAGGCATCAAAAATGTACATAGAATTAAAATGATAAAATAATTTATAAAATGTTTATTAAAGAGGTAAATATGCTTTAAATCACTAACTGGACAAGAAAAAAAATATTTGCTTATGCTATCAAAAACGTTTATCTATAATAATAATTATTTACACTACTTACATTGCTCAGACTGCTGTCCTCATCTTTAGTGCCATATTTACATTTCAGCTGTTGTACACTCCAACCTTCTTCAGTTGATATATGTTGGAATTTTGACCCGAACCCTTTATTTAGTCCACGGGGGTAGATTGTTTTAATTCTACATACCACGTCATGAATATAGCAATAAAGATGAGGACAACAGTGTAATTAGTTGCAATACCTCATCTCAGAAATATAATAATGTTGATAATTTTAATTAACACACTATAATTCTGCTTGTTTCTTAATTAAGTTCATAAATAATGGACTATTCCATTTTTGTGAGGAAAGATGGATCAAACACCGTTTAGTATCACCGAGAAAAAGAAGCAAAGAAAGAGAAGATAGGGGAGGCAATAATACTCTCGGGTTTTTAGCATCTGCTTCAATGAAAAGGAAATTTCAATTGTCAATTTTAAATTTTTTCATTTGTACCCTCTTACTTCTTTCTATTGCAATATTTTGTTAGAGTTGTTAAGTTTAAATATTTAATAAGACAACTGGGGAATTTCCAGATGTATTTTTTTTTTTCATTAAATATTATGAGGAATCAGAAAATCAAAACGAGATAACCATGAAATTATCACAGGTACTACTAGTTACTAATAATCTGTATTCCTACAGTTTTTCATTATGACTTGTAATTAAGTTATAGCACTAACATGCAACAAGTGTAAGTCCCACTATATACACACTAAACGTAAGAATAATGGCCAACATCAGCTAAAAATTACTATGTGATTAACTGTGTTACTAGTGATTATAGTAAATGGGGTGCGTAGGCAGAAATTAATGTTAACAGTGTAGAAAATGGAATCCTTGATAAGAGGCCATTGAATTCATTTGGTATTAATGCCTTTGGGCAACACATGAATCCATCTCTACCCAGCTATGTCAGGGCAGACAATTCTGCTCAAGCAGTTTCTTCTCAGGAACTGCTACTTTGTGGAACTGACTATCAAGAGGATACTTCTCCAATTGTTAAAATCTTAACCTGTTCAAGTCTAGGGTGACCTGTTACCTTCCCCACATATCCGCATAAACTGTGTCTTACTCTGTAACCCTTTACCTCAAGTGGCTCCCAGGCCTTGGGCAGGGTGAATATAAAAGTAGAGAAAGCAATGAGGAATCACTCTACTACCTTTCCCCAAAACAAATCATGGAAATTTGTAATTTATAGATATTTAAGAAAAGAAGCAGTGGAGAGCCATAATCATCCATATCCTAAAAAAAAAAAAAAAAAAAAAAAAAAAAAAAAAAAAAAACACTTGCAGTGTGTGTATGTGTGTGCAAATAAAGTTTGATGAGAATCTGATGCAATGGGAAATAGACAAGACAATTTTTGCCTTGATATATTTAATGAAGTTGGCATCATCAGAAAATGAATTTTATTTCACAAGACAAAAAGTTTAATTTCTACAAGCCAAACAGCAGAGAAAAGTAAGTTACAAAAGAAGTTTCTTTTCTCTAAAAAATTTATTTATAAACAATAATTTCAGTAAAATATTTATTTTCTGAAGTTCTTTTTGCCATTATGCTAAGTTCACTTGAATTTCTGACTCTGGACATAGCTTTATTAAGCTATGAGAAAAGCATTTGAATAAGTTTTGTATGTTTATATTAATTATAAAAAAAATTTCGAAAAAATTTTTTTAAATTTGATAGTTTTAAGACAATTTAATTAAACAGATTATTTTGGTTTATTTAGATAATGCCATGTTATTTTTTTTTAATTTGTAATAACATAAAATGTCAGACAACACTAGTTACAAATGCTGTTGGGGCTCAAATTATAGGATTCTTTAATAATTATTTACTTTATAAGTGAAACATGTCAAGGTAAAAAAAATTTCTGAACTGTCTTTCCTGTACATATACAAAAATAAATAATAGCCACAGAATCCCTTTTCACTTTTAGGACTTTTTTCTATAAGTTAACAAATATTTATTATGGTTCAGGAATGCAATACGTAAGAAACAAATAAATTGAGAACATGTACTGTTTTTTTGAGTGTTGCAATCTTCTTGGGGGACAGCTGAATCTGGAGGTTCTTTTTTTATTTTCCTTGTTCCAGATGATGCGGACCGCTTGCAATTCTTCTTCTGTTCCAAAGTTTCAGGCAGCACTAAGTCGGTGACACCATTACTGTTTGTTGTACTTCCCCCACTGCTGCTACTAACACACAAGTCAGTTAAGACATTACAGGCAGCAGCTGGAGCTCTACAGTCACCTGCATTAACACAAAGAAAAAAAAAAAAAAAAAATTATCTTGGTGTGACATTGTGAATCACTTTTTTTGTAAATTTGTTAACAAGTGACAGTGACATAAGCTGCAGATTAATTTTTTAAAACTATTTTTCTCAAAATACCGCAATTTAATACATTCATATGATCAAAATTTTTTTCAAGGTGTCTGTACTGACATTTTTAACATTCGATCATAAAGCATATTATATGAATCCAACTGTCAAGTTTCTAGTCAAGCATAAAGGAAATTTGTAGCACAATGCATCTTCACTCAATTGTTTAGGACAAGTATCCTATTATAATTGTACTTGTCTCTCCCTTCATTAGTTTGCACGACCATTACACGCCCTGCCAAATACCTCATAAATAATGGACGATTCCGTTTTGATCACGTGGAAAGAGGGGGAAAGGCACTAATTGGTTTCAGTGAGAAAATGAAAGAAAGAAAGGGAAGATAGAAGTGGAGAAAGAGAGAGAGAGAGAGAGAGAAAGAATCAAATTAAGCTGATAAGAACAGATATTACCCCTTGATCTTTAGCCAAAAGGTTGAGAAACCATGGTGAGTGTGACAAAAGCATTTTTCAGACGCACAGTATTGAATGACAGAAACCAATTAAGGTAACTGCCAAAAATCCAGTTAACATAAATAAAATAAAATTGTCTACTGAATTATTTTAAAATTTTTATTAAGAGAAATGTTTGTAAGATGGGGATTTTGATTGCATGGAAAGAGGGAAAAGACACTACCTGGTTTCAATGAAAAAAAAATGAATGAATGAATGAAAGAAAGAAAAAGAGATGGCAGAAGTCTTTAATGACAGTTTCAGTGAGATGGAAAAGTTGTCAATTTCAAATCTTTTCATTTGTACCCACTTCTTAAAATAACGACCAGCATTCATATTTATGATTGGTATTGCAATATTTTGTAAAGTTGTTAAACTCAAATATTTAACGATGCAATAAGGAATTTCTACAGATATTTTATCGTCATAGAACTCGCCATGAGCTTATTCAATCATTAACTGAAGAATTAAGATTAATTAAAAAATTCAAATAGAAAAACTGTAAAGTTTTCACAGACCTTTCTAGTACTGTGAATAATTTTATCTGGATTTGGAACAACTGATGGTTTTATGACAACCCACCGAGTTGCTCGTAAAATTGAGATGTGAGACTTTCAAAGCAACCTCCTTTCTGTTTTATATTAATCTGCCTGAGAACATCTCAGATACTTAGGAAATATATATGCAGATGATATCACGGTGTAAGAGTGCAATGCTAAATATCTGTGGCTAACAGCTGATCTCTCCTCTCTCCTAACATTATCTGCTGGCATGAAGCGGAAAGATTACATTGAATCAATTGCGAGGTCTGTTGCTAAGAAAGTTGGTTCACTGTGTTATGCTAGATAATTTTTCTCTCCAGAAACTATCTTACATATTTATAAGTCTACCATTCATCCATCTTTGAATATTGCTTCCATATCTGGTCAAGTGCTCTATATTTAGAGATTGTTGATAAAATCCAAGCAGAATCAGCAATATTATTGATACTGACCTGGTATCCCAACTTCAGTCACTTTCCCACTGCTGTAATGTAGATTCCCTATGCCTTTTCTATAAATACTTTCATGGTAATTGTTTGGATAAACTTGTTGCTATAATACCTAGACCTTACGAATTTAAGCACAGTACTAGATTAGTACCAAAGTCTCATCAATTTACAGATTCAGTTGTAAGTTCTATACTAACGGTTTCTTTTCTTGTATTTGGTGCTTGTGAAACTCTTCTGGTTTCATGTTTTCCGGTCAAAATGCAAAGTCAATTGTTATCTACTGTCATCTTGATTTTTCTTTTATTGTTCTCGCTCCTTGATAATGTTTCTTTTTCTTATTCTTTTGCACTCAGTAACCCCTTGCATCTTAGTGGCTTCACTGTCTAGCTTGGGGTGAAATGATGAAAAAATAAATAAATAAATAAATAAAAAATAAATAAATAAATAAAAAATAACAATGGGAGTAATATGTTGGCTTTTATTCAATGAAACCTATATCCCACCCAAGTGGTCGGGGGAACAGGAGAAGCAACAGGTGACTCTGCATGGACCCTAAGGTGATGCATACCAAGTTCATATCATTTGATGTTGGGTGAGGGTAGTGAGCAATGAACAATAAAAGAAAAAGCCCAATAATGCTAATTACAAATTGGAGATGGCAAAATGAAACGAGTACAAAAGTTTAAATACATGGAAAGTGTTTTAACAGAGGATATGACATTGAAAATGTTTAGAAACAGGAAAATTTTGTTAGAAACAAAGAAAAGAGAACTGTTATGTAATATCAATTCTTGCATATAGCAGTAAATGCTGGACAATTTCCTAACAGATGTAGAGAAAACTTAAAGAAAAAAGGGAGATAGTGGCCCATCTGAACTGTAACAAACATCACACCCATTGTTCCTGAAGTGTGTCATGCCTTCCCTTGACAGTGTCTCTCATTTATATAATAATTATTATGGAAGATACTAAGATACTCATTTGACATGCAATACTAGCACCAAGAAAATACAACCAAATGTTGACTATACATTTGGAGTGGCATTACATTTGTTGCTTTACATTGGAGCCAGGGGAAGAGATTAAGGATTACCTTGTATGAGAGAGGAAACACAGGGAAGACTGCCATAGATTTGGTGGATGGTATTTCCAAGAGAGGTTTTGAGCTCTTATCACAAGACATGTGTAGGTTCCATCCAGACATTTCTCCATGCCTTTAGAGAGTGTCCATGTCTCTGAGCCATAGAGTAGAATGAGCAGTTCTGAATATTTGATCTAGAGTTTTCTGTTCAGACCTTGTGCATATCATTATATGCAGAGCATGCCATACCCATCCTAGTTTGGAAGACTTTCAAGAACTTGAAACTTGATTCAAATTGGTGTTATTTATAGGATATAAATACTAAGATACTCATTTGACATGCAATACAAGCACCAAAACAAAAAAAAAAAAAAAAAATCCAATCAAACATTGACTATACATTGGGTGGGGGGCATTAATGTTGTATTTTGGTACACAAGAGGATACAATCTCCAAAAGCTTGGGAACCATTGCTATAGATCAAAGCAAAAGATTTATTGTAGAAAGTAATACTTACTGTAGAATTAGAACTTTGTTGAATGGTTTGCTAAATACGAGAGTTCTTGGGGAGTTAAGACTGTAAAACCATAATAGAATCTGGTGTCTGAAGGAATCTGTACATATGCTAGACCATAGTTGCCTAGCATAGAAATAAATACCATATAGGAGCCATTAATAGAGAAATGACAGCAAAGCTCCAACAGTATTAAGAGAAGCAGTAATAAGGGTGGTCAGGCATATAGGTAAGAACATTAGGTTTAAGGCTTCAAGTTCTAGATTCAGGATTGTCCCATGAGACAATACCTCAGTGGATTAAATTTGCTAACAGTAATTGAGAGTTCAAACCCTGTGCCAGGTAGTACAGACTTAGATGGAAACAGGGCAAGCAATATTAAATAAGAAAAAGACGAGATATCTCTAGATATGTACAGTGGAATTTGAAAAGTTTTACACCTTTAGATTAAATACAAGTTTCAATTTGAAATTCCCCACAGGTTACCAAAAGCAACAAACAGCTGATGAAGGTTGGCAGGCACAATTGATTGGTTGATTGATCCATTTATTTTTTGTGGCTTATCAAGCTGAAATATATTTCGAATTGTAAGAATACATTTTTTTTTTTTTTTTTGAAGAATATTGCATTAACAATTTTTCTAGATACAAGTTCTACTATTTAACCCATAGTTGGGGAGAGAAGAAATGGATCTATACCTATCACAAGTGTATTTGCATATAAGTGAATGTAATGAACTCAATTGGAATTTGAACTCTGCTCAGATTTCTCATTCGGAGCTACTATCCTGGAGGGCGCAACGGCTGAAATGATGATAGTCTGAATATGAAGAAGGATAACTCCTCATCCCAGGAATTCAGAAGACATAAAAGAAGGATTAAAGCTTAATTAAATGCAGATAATCTTGCAAATATAGAAAATAAAAACATGACTTACTCTGAATTCTTTGTATTTTCCTGGTTTCACTGGTAGCAACATTTGTTTGTGACATATTCTTCAGGTTAATAGCAAGAGAATGGTTGCTACTAACAATGTCAACAGAAGGCATTCCACGTTGATAGGCATTCTCCAAGACCAAGCATGAAAGGACACTGAACATCTCCCATTTTCCCTTTTCTCCTTGCCACTGCCAGGAATAGAAGGCTGTTCCAGAGAAAACATATGATGGAAAATGTATTTGGTAGATTTAAACAAGAGGGGATATTCCAAGATGGAAAACTAAAAAAAATTATATGAAAAAATGTTAGCAAAAATTTAACCTCTGGAACCAAAAAAAAAAAAAAAAAAAAAAGTTTTTCTCTTGACACTGATATTACTGTAAACTCCCTCAGTAATGTTTACTGGTTTTAAAAGCTATGTTTAGAATTTTAATAACAAAAGATGTTACAGAGTAGGTGTTCGTATATTTACAAGATTAAAATATGTGAACCAACTACAATGCAATATTTATCATTTACAATTTTATAAAGAAATTATGAAAAATAATGTTTTTGCCATTATTAAAATTTCAAACATAACTTTTTAAAACAATAAACACTGCTGAAGAAGCATATTGTAATACTGATGACAAACCAAAAAAAAGTCCTTTTGACATGCCTTTCTTTTGTTGGTTCAAAAAGGTTGAACATTGCCAAAATATTTATGTAATTCATTTAATGCCTCCTTTTTGTGTGAGGAGAATTGATTGGGATATTCAATGTTAAGCTGGAAAAATATCAAGATATGTAAAAGCAAGGCATAAAAAGACACAAAATGGCTACTATAGATAATATATTTCCTAAGGCTACAAAAAGACTTAATCCAAGTAATAATTTAGTTATATTTTGTTTGGTTGATTTTGTTTATCAGCATATCAACCTGTAGGAGTTATTTAATTCCTAAATCTAAATATTTTGAACATAATTTTATGGCTTGAACTAAATATATTTTGAATGCAATTGCAAACCTTAAACTACAGATAAAATGTACTGTTGGGCATTTTGGTATAAAATTGTTGGCAGATAAGTATTTTTATACTTACATAGTGATTTGTTTTTTTTTGGTTTGGAGATTCACTATTTGCCCATAGTTGGATCCTAACAGGTGCTAGCATCGCAGGTCAGGGTGGACCTGAGAATTACAGTAATTAAGAGGTGGTTCCATGCTTCTCAAAACCTCCAACTCCTGATCAGAGGCCTTGTACCTGATGTACTTTGTCATACCCAAAACTAGTTATAATGTGTGTGTGTGCACATATTTTACAAATATTTTCTAATTTTTATTTATACTGTGAACTTTCTTTACACTTAACTAGATAGGAAAAAAAAAAAAAAAAGTATTTGCAGACATATTTTTTGTCCTTGCTTGGGTGTGAGGAACTCACCCAAAGTTTGTAGAAGTATTTTTGATACACCCTGTGTGTGTGTGCGTATATATATATATATATATATATATATATATATATATAGTGTGTGTGTGTGTGTGTGTGTGTGTGTGGAGAGAGAGAGACACTCTAACACACTTAAGTTTGTTATCAGAGATCCAATGATGAACAGAAGTTTTTTTTTATAATTACTGTGTATAATCACAAAAGTCATTGTTTGAGCTTGGCCCTTACAAAATCCTTAAAATGTTGATAAAGTTATGAAGCATAATTTTATTACTTCACAATATAATACTTGATGAATATATATATATATATATATATATATATATTTAAGTTGTAAGGAACTTGGTAAACCGAATTGGTAAATCCAAAGTGGATGAAATCCTGAGAGCTCAATGTTAGGACAGAGCTAATATGTAATGAAAAACAAACCACTTTAATGTACCATTACGATAATTTATTTCACCTAAATCCTTTTTTAAGGATTCAGGATCATCAGGTAAATCTTCCAACAACGAATTGAGAAAAAAAATGGGATTAGAAATTGGTGGGTAGTGTAATTTTTGTAATTTAATAGAGGGGGTTGAGAGTGGTAGTTAACCAGACAATATAAAGTATAGGGAGGGGTTAATTTTATATCTCTCTTAAGTATGTTTTATATTGGAGTAGGAGGAGTGACAGAAAACTTGACCTCTTTAGATGGTTAATAAAACGGAAATGAATTGTAGAAAATGTATACAAGTGAGAGATAGGGGGGAGGGGGAAAGAGAGATGGAGTTGTTATAATTTTGTTTTAACAAAATTATGTAAAAGATAGTTTACAATGTTTGATAGAAAATTCGATGTCTGAAAAAAATTTTGTTAACTTAAATGTTTAATTTTTTAAGTAAATAGTTTCAGGACTAAATATAACTATTATTGTAATAAACATATTTATCTAGGACATAAAGAAATATTTAAAATCTTAATAGTTTATTCACCCGACTAATTGTATTTCCACAATATAAAAAAAAAAAAAAAAAAAATATATATATATATATATATATATATATATATAACATCTATGAATGTAATTTATTTATTATATTGGTAAACTAAATTAAAGATTAGGTTTCATTATTTAATAGAATTTGAGGGTAATATTAATTTTCATTTATTCATATATGCCTCACAAATGTATTCATGTGAATCCCTACATACATACGATCATTAACAAGTAAAAAAAAAAAAAAAAAAAAAACATTTGAGATAATTTACACAAAAATTCATTTATCCTCGTACATAAACTATATATACATTTTACAATCTTTATCTATATTTCAAAATATATATAGATTTCACAGTTAAAATTTAATTTTATCAGTGTGATTTCGGAAGTGTTTCATTTTAAAGGAATTTAGCTAATATTATTACTATTATTAATAGTCAAAGAATGGTATATTTAAATTTAAATTATCAACTTAGAAATGAAACTCCCTTCAGAAGAAAACAAAATTTAAACTATAGAATATTACAAAAGAAGACCCAATATTTCCTTTAAAATCAATTCATGTACGTACGCACATATATACATACACACACATACACACACACATATACATATATATACATCCACACATATACAATTCATATATCCATATACAAATCTATATATCAAAAAATTAATCTAACCATTTAATCATCCGTATATATATATATATATATATAGAGAGAGAGAGAGACATACTCATATACACATACACACCCTTAAATAGATATACATTCATATATAAGCACAAAACCCTACATACAAAACAAAATATAAAAAGAATACATATATACATACATACATATACATATGTACATTTACCAAATATAAATTCTAAGGTAATTACGTCTATATACATATATAGATTACAAGTAGTTTAAAACTATAAAAACACACATGTTTAAGTACATGTACACACACATATACTCGTACATACATATATAATATACATATACATACAAAACAAACATAAAAACATTTATACATATACATCCACACCCATGCAGCATACACGTTAAAAAAAAAAAAAAAATATTCAGTATTCAAGCATGCTTCATATTAGTATATCTATACTCACACACGTGTATATCTATTTATACATATATATCCATACTACCATACATATGTGTCCACAATATAAATACATAGTTACCCTTATCTATAATGTTCATATATATATATCTAAATAAGTTCACATAAAAAAAAAAAAAAAAAATTGTAAGTTCCAACACATATATCAAAGAGCACAGTGTCAGTATTTTTATATATTCATTTAAAACAATTTATATTTTCTATTTATATATCTACACATACTTTTTTAAAATGAGGTGATTTTTATGCCTACATTTACAAATCAACTCATTATGTCTGTTCAATAGTATGTCCGGATCCTTATGTTTTATAATTAGTATTTTTTCCATAATGCACAAATTGCATCGGTCTCTGAAATTAATCGGAGTTTTGGCTTTTGAGACGATTTTCCATTCTATTTGTGGGGTTAATTTGTTTTCCAATAACTCCCAATAGTGCTTTGAAAGTGCAGTTTGGTGTTTTTTTGATTCATTATAAAAGCATTGGCGATGGTTGTAAAATCGTTGTTTCCAACTTCCTGCAGAAATACCTATGTAGATCTTCTTATGTTCAGTATTTTCTTTGGGGAAAATCGTAGCTTCGTATACTATGTTTTTGGACAAGCATACTCCTTCTACTGGACAGACAGATCCTTCCCTGCAGTTACAGGTAGATTTGGTCTTTGGGCTTGTATTAGGATCTTTTTGAAGTTGATTATAAAATTCATAAAATACTGAACATAAGAAGATCTACATAGGTATTTCTGCAGGAAGTTGGAAACAACGATTTTACAACCATCGCCAATGCTTTTATAATGAATCAAAAAAACACCAAACTGCACTTTCAAAGCACTATTGGGAGTTATTGGAAAACAAATTAACCCCACAAATAGAATGGAAAATCGTCTCGAAAGCCAAAACTTCGATTAATTTCAGAGACCGATGCAATTTGTGCATTATGGAAAAAATACTAATTATAAAACATAAGGATCCGGACATACTATTGAACAGACATAATGAGTTGATTTGTAAATGTAGGCATAAAAATCACCATTTTAAAAAAAGTATGTGTAGATATATAAATAGAAAATATAAATTGTTTTAAATGAATATATGAAAATACTGACACTGTGCTCTTTGATATATGTGTTGGAACTTACAATTTTTTTTTTTTTTTTTTTTTTTTTTATGTGAACTTATTTAGATATATATATATATGAACATTATAGATAAGGGTAACTATGTATTTATATTGTGGACACATATGTATGTGAACATTATAGATAAGGGTAACTATGTATTTATATTGTGGACACATATGTATGGTAGTATGGATATATATGTATAAATAGATATACACGTGTGTGAGTATAGATATACTAATATGAAGCATGCTTGAATACTGAATATTTTTTTTTTTTTTTTTTTTTTTTTAACGTGTATGCTGCATGGGTGTGGATGTATATGTATAAATGTTTTTATGTTTGTTTTGTATGTATATGTATATTATATATGTATGTACGAGTATATGTGTGTGTACATGTACTTAAACATGTGTGTTTTTATAGTTTTAAACTACTTGTAATCTATATATGTATATAGATGTAATTACCTTAGAATTTATATTTGGTAAATGTACATATGTATATGTATGTATATATATATATATATATATGTATATATGTATTCTTTTTATATTTTGTTTTGTATGTAGGGTTTTGTGCTTATATATGAATGTATATCTATTTAAGGGTGTGTATGTGTATATGAGTATGTCTCTCTCTCTCTATATATATATATATATATATATATATATATATATATATACGGATGATTAAATGGTTAGATTAATTTTTTGATATATAGATTTGTATATGGATATATGAATTGTATATGTGTGGATGTATATATGTGTGTGTGTATGTATATATGTATATGTGTGTGTGTGTGTGTGTATGTATATGTGTATGTGTGTGTATGTATATATGTGCGTACGTACATGAATTGATTTTAAAGGAAATATTGGGTCTTCTTTTGTAATATTCTATAGTTTAAATTTTGTTTTCTTCTGAAGGGAGTTTCATTTCTAAGTTGATAATTTAAATTTAAATATACCATTCTTTGACTATTAATAATAGTAATAATATTAGCTAAATTCCTTTAAAATGAAACACTTCCGAAATCACACTGATAAAATTAAATTTTAACTGTGAAATCTATATATATTTTGAAATATAGATAAAGATTGTAAAATGTATATATAGTTTATGTACGAGGATAAATGAATTTTTGTGTAAATTATCTCAAATGTTTTTTTTTTTTTTTTTTTTTACTTGTTAATGATCGTATGTATGTAGGGATTCACATGAATACATTTGTGAGGCATATATGAATAAATGAAAATTAATATTACCCTCAAATTCTATTAAATAATGAAACCTAATCTTTAATTTAGTTTACCAATATAATAAATAAATTACATTCATAGATGTTATATATATATATATATATATATATATATATATATATATATATATATTTTTTTTTTTTTTTTTTTTTATATTGTGGAAATACAATTAGTCGGGTGAATAAACTATTAAGATTTTAAATATTTCTTTATGTCCTAGATAAATATGTTTATTACAATAATAGTTATATTTAGTCCTGAAACTATTTACTTAAAAAATTAAACATTTAAGTTAACAAAATTTTTTTCAGACATCGAATTTTCTATCAAACATTGTAAACTATCTTTTACATAATTTTGTTAAAACAAAATTATAACAACTCCATCTCTCTTTCCCCCTCCCCCCTATCTCTCACTTGTATACATTTTCTACAATTCATTTCCGTTTTATTAACCATCTAAAGAGGTCAAGTTTTCTGTCACTCCTCCTACTCCAATATAAAACATACTTAAGAGAGATATAAAATTAACCCCTCCCTATACTTTATATTGTCTGGTTAACTACCACTCTCAACCCCCTCTATTAAATTACAAAAATTACACTACCCACCAATTTCTAATCCCATTTTTTTTCTCAATTCGTTGTTGGAAGATTTACCTGATGATCCTGAATCCTTAAAAAAGGATTTAGGTGAAATAAATTATCGTAATGGTACATTAAAGTGGTTTGTTTTTCATTATATATATATATATATATATATATATATATATATATATATATATATATATATATATATATATATAGAGAGAGAGAGAGAGAGAGAGACAGAAACTTTTCTTTCAAATATATTTTGTTGAATATGACAGACAAGGAAAATATGATGAATTTTTTTTTTTTTTTTAATTTTTTCTAGTATTCTTAAATTTTTCCGTTTGGTGGGCGATAAGGCAGCGTAAAAATTGTCTAGTGTGTATTGTCCTAAGTGCTTTCGATTACTTCTTTACCCATTTTCAAGGGGTCTGTTATTAATTTATTTTCAAAGTTGTCTTTTAATATATATCATATCAACTGAAGTCAAGATAATAGAGTTGTTGTAAACTCCATGATCTTTTTTTATTGGATGTACTGTGTATGCTTCACCAGGGTTACACATGGTTTTAAATTCAGGATTATCCTTCTTCTGGACTGGTTGCTCTGTTATATAACCTATAACTGGGGAGTGGGGTAGAGAAGAGAAGGATTCATACCTTTCCTTAAGAGTATTTGTGTGAAACTAAATGCAGTAAAATTAACTATTATGGGGACTCAGCTGATTTCTTGTTCATAGCCATTAAACATTATAATGCCTACACACCTTTATATATAAGCTGGATCATGTGGCTGAGATATTTTGCTCAAGTGGTTGAGGATCAATTGCCACATGTTTCCATGAGTGGACAGCAAGGCCTGCTTTACTGCATACAACAAAGCCACAGTCGACCTTGCTCAAACTTTTGTATAGATGAGGAGCAGCACAGGTGCCAACTCCTTCGCTCTGACACTTTGTGCTGTATTGCTTCAGATTGTCTTTGTGTTTGTCTTTGTAACACAATAGTAGCCTTTCAACTGACCTGATGTTAGAAGTTGGCCAAAGTGGAGTTGTTTTGAAAGTCTGCTATTGCTCATATGATGTCCTGCCCAGCTGAGTTGGATTTTCATTAGGATGGCTTCAATACATGTCATGTTGCATTTAGTCAGAACTTCACCGTTTCTAATGCAATCACACAATTTTATATTGCAGATTGTACATAGGCAATGCATATAGAAGGCATCAAGTTGATTGATGTGTTGTCAGTACAGAGTCCAAGATTCTGTACCATAGAGTAGGGACATCAGTACTGTTGACTTGTATACATCAATTTTTACCTTTAACAAAATATCACAAGTATTCCAAAGTCTGTGATAAAGATTACTAAAGGCAGAACTAGGCTTTCAAAACCTACACAATTTCATTGTCCATTTTAACATCTTCAGATACAATAGAGCCAAGATAGGTGAAAGAACACATTGTAGATGCTTGTGGTAATAAAACCATGTTTAATATAAAATAACAGTGAAAATTTATAATATATATATATATATATATATATATATATATTTGCTGTGTTAATTGCTTTTTTTTTTTTATCTATCAATATTTACCCATGTATTCTTATGACAAAGTGTTCAAAAGGGTCCTTTCGGAAGAATGCTTTCCTGCGTTTCTTAAATCTAAGTATATTATTATTAATGCATATGTATATATCTTCCCTTGCTTAAATCAATTATCAGAGATAAAGTTTACCCCCAAAATGACTGGTCCTAGCTGATTACAAAAAGTGCAAAATTGTTAAGCTCGAGAGCAATGCTAAGGATGATATAATTACCTCCCCTTTTACTGCAGTTTCATCTTTCTTTTGGATCTTCAGGCTGGTTTGGTCATTATTATTATACATCACACCACTTATTATTATTACTACTATTATGATAACAACAACAAAACCAGCCTAAAGATCTAAAAGGTGAAACTGCGCTTGCAGGGGAGGTAATTATATCTTATGTCTGTTCTGTTCACACCAATTAGAAAGGCATTAATCAATTACTTCTTCCTCACAATAATGGCTCAAATAGTAGAGTAGACTGGGCCCTTTAGCCTTGAGTGGTAGTAAAATTAGGAGAAAGATAACAAAATTCAAACCTATGGGGGGGGGGAGGTAAAAAAAAAAAAAAAAAAAAAAAAATCAATGGCAAACTATTCCACTATCTTTTCCAAGAAGCCAGGGCAATTCACAGATAAAGAGAAATCTTTGGAGAGTCATAATCACTTAGATCTTGAAGGAAGATGAAATTAAAAAAAAAAGATTTGTTACCTTTACTAATTTGATACCTAAGCAGAATAGACAAAGTCAGTGGGTTGGAATAAGTATGTTGACATTGTAAAAGAAGTGTTCAATCTGCTTTTCTCACCACTGTCACTGGTAGTGGTGGTAGTAGTTTTATTGTTAATGAACACAGATATACACACTCTTTAAATTTTTAGGAATGGAAATTAGAGTTTGCATGTACATTCATAGTGGGAATTTGCTGAAAAGATTTGGCAAGCAAAAGAAAATAACTCACCATCTTTGGTTTCATCTAATAGGCAACATCGAATTCGTTTTTCCGAACTGGAACGTTTATTTTTCTGTACAAGACGATCTAAATATACCAACAATTTCCCTGGTTTACCATCAGTTACTTCAACCTGAAACAACATTAGTTTTTATTGAATAAAGAGTATTTAAGCAGTAAGAATTGACTGATTCGTTTTTTATGACATAACCATTTGAAAGTTAAAGCCAGAAAATATTTTTAGACTGTAATTTGGATTTTTTGAGATGATTTAATGATACAAGTTTTACCCATAGCTGGAGGGATAAGATGTGGATCCATACATTTCCCAAATTTAATGAACCCAACCGAAATTGAAACTTGACCCTCTGATTAACAATCCCAAGCCATTATCCGTTACACCACCCTCACAGCACCTGATATTACAAATCTTAAGCTTCCTGAATGTAAAATTAAAAAAAAAATTTTTTTTTTGTTGAAATTAACTTTACATCTGATTATCCTTCTATCACTCCATTCAATGTCCTTTTAAAAATTTAAACATGATATTTTTCTACAATCACAATACATTTATTGCTTACATATTTTCCGCAATTGTCAAAGTATTGAAACATGAAAGCTTTTGTGTAGTGATTTCAACATGTTTTTATTATAACCTCTTATAATAACAAAAATAATAATATATTGCTCTACTTTGTATTGAGCACTTTTTAAAAAAAAGTAAATGCTATGAACAGTGGAATTCTACTCCATATGTACTTTCTCTCATTTGGAGATGTGTGTGTGTATGTATATATATATATATATATATATATATATATATATATATATATATATATATATATATAATTATAATAATATTTTTTGTTTAAAAATATGATTCCTTCACTACATAAGAGTTCTCATGTTTCAAAAACGAGAGCCGAAATCATCCAAATAATGAATAAAATTAAGTTGGATTGTGGTGTTTAGTCCCGTTTCATCTTCAAGCGAAATTTTAGGAATAAGCTATCTCTCGGTTTACGTGTATTTTTAGGCACGGTCCGTTACAGAATTTGTTATTGTGGGAGTGGCTAGACTATTTTCCTTCTTTAAGTGGTCAGGGAGTTAATTCTTATCAATAGATTCATCATCCTCTGAGAGGTTTTGCTAAGGTTGGGTAGGGTATCTATTTCAAGGCTAATGTTAACGGTCATCCTTTAGTTGGTTCCCAGTGAAGGATATTTTTATGGCACGCCTACAGTCGTTATGTGTCTGGAGAATTGTCTTATTATTGTCTATCTGATTATCTATTTATTTATTTGTTTATTTAAGTGGGTGTTTTATATACAGATCGCTTTGCATTGAATTTCAATTTGTTTTTTTAGTTTTTTTGACGACGACAAAAAGGGTTTTTCCTATTTAAAGGTTTGGCTAAGCTTTTTAGAATTTTACTTAGCTATGTTTTTTTTTTTTTTTTATGCTAATTATCTAATGCGAAAGTCTGTTGATGTCGGCAAAAAACTTAACTCCTGCCTATGGTTTAATAATTTTTCATTATTTAGGAATTTAATGATGTGTAGTTTTTCCTGTAAGCATAAAAGGCATGGGTCATCCCAGGTTCTACAGGTTCTTGTTCTATTTACTATTTTCCATTTTACTTTTGGTGTTTTATTCGTTTCCTTTATATGCCAGAAATATTGGGATAGAGATGTCTGATTTCTATTTTGAATATTGTTGAAGGAGCTCTTGTGTTGTCTCCATCTAATTTTAAAATTATTCTTTGTTGATCCTATGTATATCCTATCAGTGTTAGGGCTAAAATTTTGAACATGTTAGAAATGAGCAAAAAATTAAAAATACTTTGGTCTTTCACCTTAATAATAAACATTTTAACAATAAAACTGTCTTTATTGGGGCCTTTTTTCATCATGCTATTCTGTTTTTTAGCAAAAAGTATATATATATCCCCTTGAGATGAGGTATATGATTACTCACATTATTCGAACTGTTATTGTTACCTTCATTGCCATGTTCACAATGTTTTAGCTGTTGTATACACAGGTAAGTGGAATTTTGAACCAAACCCTTTATTTTATCCACCAGGGTAGATTGTTCTATTAGGTTGGTGCAAAAATAATGACGTAATAACGTCAAAAAATGACATTATTACGTCATTATTTTTGCACCAACCTAATAGTTCAACATGTCATGCCTCCTCCAGATGTCTCAGTTATTACCATTTAACTCAACTTTCCCAAGTTTTGGTTCACCACTTCTGTATCCTGGTATTGAACTGACAACTCTTTGGGTCTAATCACTGGAGCTAACCGACACCTTTATCCACTGGGCCATGCATCTGTGTATGAATTTCTGGACCTTATAAACCCAATATCTCACCATCATTTTTTTTTTTACCAGTGCTCATATTGTAATTTTTTCCTGTTATTATTGAATACTTTTTTTTTTACTAGAGCTTATATATTGCTTTTCTCTAGCACTCCTTATTACTGGTTTCCATATTATATTTATTTCTATGTGTGGTTGGCTCAGGAGATTTTCATGGCCTAGAACATGTGCTGATTCCTTAAGTTTTCATATTTTCCAGTGATGTTCCCTGTCTATTATTTCAACCTCATCCCACAGGAGGTGGTGATCTCCCTTTTCCCTCCATATGTGGTCAGCTATGCCTGATTTTTCTATTTCACCTCGTGTTACTGCTTTACAATGTTGTTGCAGTCTTACCTTAAGGGAGCAGCCTGTTTCTCCTTTATATTTCTTACCACAGCTGTACAGGATGACGTACAGTCCTTAGTCATATTCTCCTCTATGGGGGTGGGGGTCTTACCTGGAAGAGGTGTCTGCAAAGTGTTGAACTACTCTTGAAGGTTGTCCTGATGTTATAGCAACCACAGATCTTCTGTATTTTCTCTGATAATCCCTTCACATAGGGTAAGCAAACTGAAGCTGTTTTCTGAGTGTTGCTATCCTCTTGTACTCTTCTATCCCAGTTTGTTGGAGCTGCTGCCACGTACCTGGGGTAGTTGTAGGGTACTGCTTATACTGACCATTTCTTATGTCTCTGGGTCGCCACTTATGACTTTTGCTTGATGTAAGCAGCAAACGATCCCTTTCTTTACACTGTATGGTGGTGGGAGTTGAAATTATTGTTGGGTGAATGTAGGCTTGCGGTATACGGACATCTTGAACCCATGCTTTGTTTGAGATATTAGTACATTGTGAACTATCGATGATCATATTGAGTTCACATGGTCCAGTTGTAGCTGGACCTCTTCTTGGTGTGCTTAGAGTATGAAGGTGTCATCTACATATCTCAGCCATAGGGTTGATTTTAGAGATGTAGATTATAATGCTAAGTATTCCATATATAGGTTTGCCATTGCTGGTGATAATGGTGAGACCATTGCTAAGCCCTCAACCTGTCAATATATGTCTGATCCCATTTCAATGTGTGTTGCGTGCATACAGAAAGTCAGCATCTTCATCAGGTCATCTATTGGCAATGAAGATGAGGATAACAGTCTAAATAATGCAAGATATGTGTGTGTAAAAATAATTAAAAAAAAAAAAAAAATTCTTTTTGAATCACTTCATCCCATGCAAGATGAATAAAAGCTACTAAGATGCCTCTAAAACAAAAGTGCTTTAATTTAATCACCACAGAGAACCTTTTCTGCATGGTTGATGCTATCCTCCATGAGGGCAACACATAGCATCTTCTTTGGCTTATGTTTTCCACTGACATGAATTGGAGTCATTATATTGAATCAGTTGCTAGGTCTACTGCTAGGAAAGTTGGCTCAGTTTCATGCCAGACAATTTTTCTCACCAGAATCTCTCACATATTTATAAATCTAACATTTGTCCATGTAATGAATACTGCCACCATATCTGGTCTGGTGCTCCTAATATATTAGGTGGTGCAAAAATAATGTCGTTTTCTCACATAGTAACATATGTGAGAAAGCGACATTATTTTTGCACCAACCTAATATATCTCAAGATTCTTGACAAAATTCAAAGAATGGTTTGTACTGTAATCAATCATCACCTGGTATCTTGACTCCAGTCACTTTTTCACAGATGTGATGTGGCTTTCCTCTGTCTTTTCTACAAATATTTTCATGGCAATTCTTCTGATGAGCTTTCCTCCTTGGTGCATCGACTATATAAATAAGCTTGCTACTAGACTGACAGCTACGTATCTCCTTTTTTTACTGTTGAACTACATAGATGCAATTGTATGCTTTATTCTAATAGTTTATTTTCTCACACTTCTTGCCTGTGGAACTCTTCCGATTTCTTACTTCCCTGTCACCTAGAGTTTTCAAAAAATTAAATGCAATGCCAGTTACCATTTACTGTCTTGTTCTTTTATTGTCCCTTCTCGTCACTAATATCTTCTCATTCTTTCACTCTCAGTAACCTTGTGTCCTTGTTTGAGGTGAAAATCAAAAATGCTCCAGTTATAATAAAAACCCAAGATTAATTGAACCCACATAATGTGAAACATTCTTAGAAATTAGAAATGAACAGAGGCACCTAGCTGTCAGGTAACCTTTACAAAGTTAATTGTTACACCATTGTTACTGTGTAATGAGTGTGTTCCTTATTTGGTGACCCATATTTGTGGCCTTATGCCAGACTAATCTAAACTTACTAAGCGTGTAGACGTGAATAAAATGAACTGGCAAATACATTTGTTTAATGATAATTGTCTAATGTTACAGAAACAAAAATTCAAACTTACCTCTGTGTCTCCACCATTGTATCGATCAGTAAGTAGTTCAGACAAACTCTCTGAAAATGGTAACCATTTACGACTCTCTTCATATTCCCAGTAGACTTTTATTCCATTGATTTGAGGTGAAGGGTCCAATTTGGTTACTGATGTTTTACTTTTTTTGGCTGTTGTCTCATGACTGTCAGCAGAAGCTAGGAGAGGAAAAAAACATTATACACACAAAAGAAGGTAAAAAATTTTTAAAGTCTTTTTTAAACTAATTTTTCAGTCAATATAGGGCTCAAGAGCTACTCAGGTAGAAGGTTACAGTTAAAATGGTAATAATGAACGAGGCATATGACCAATACTGGTTTTACATATAGGCTGCAACCCCAGGGCCTCAAGACTAGAGACAACCCCTCCCACAAAGCCCTCTAGTCTTGGGGTCCTAAGAGATATATAAACAGAGGTTTGTTTATTTTTACATTTAATGGGGCTTCTTTGAACTAATTTGCAACAATTTAGAGTATTTGGGCCTGTCTAGTTGGAGTGGGCTTTTAAATTTCATGAGGCCCCTTGTAGAATGTAAAGATCAGATTAAGAAAAAAAAAAAAAAAAAAAAAAAAAAAAAAAGAAAAGAAAGAAATTGGATAAGTTTCAAAACCATTAAAAATTTTAGTTGAAGAGCTTTAACCAATTACACCAAAATAGCATCATCTAAAAATAGTTTTTTTTTTTTTTTTAAATATAGATGTGGGGAGGGCATGAGATACATAATAAAGGGTCCCACAAATTCTATTAACACAAGGACCACTTAAAGCCTAAATCTACCCCTGCATATGACATCAATGAAAAAGAAGTGGGTAGGAATTGAAGATTATGAGAATAGATAATGATTGGCCCATGATGAAGTTAAGATTGTAGTGTTCAGGGAAGCCATGCACCTTCTGGATGTAGACAATCAGAGCTCTCCAAATACAAAAAAAAAAAAAAACAAAAAAAAAAAAAAAAGGAATTGGCATACATCCTCAGGAAAGATAGTGAACAGGTTTTCTGTTTTCTTTATGGTTTGGAATTTAGAGCTTTTAGATTGGTTGCCATCAAAGGATAGAGATGGCCCAGTCTATCCCTATTATTTAACCAAAAGAGAGAGAGAGAGGAAAAAAAAAAACTTTCTTATGGCCATTTGTACAAAACTAAATGCAAAAGACTAATCTGGAATTTGAATTTGCACAAATGTCCTAGTTAAATAAGACACACAAAAAGGTATTCATGCCAATGATAATTATATTGTTGCTAATGGTGTTCTTCATAAGTGATATAAGTTTCAGACCTGAAGTTCAGGAGCCAAATCACTAAACCATTTAGCCATCAATTTGATTTGTTTTTTATGGCTTATCAACCTTTTGCAAGTTATTTAAAACCAGAAAATATTTTTCTAGAGATTGTAAGAATTTTTTTTGGAAATAATGATTTACTGATACAAGTCCAACTAATTAACCAATAACTAGGAAGAACCCCCCAAGAGCTGGATTCATACCTTACTCAAGGGCATTTGAACATAAGTAAACATAACAAACCTGACTGGAATTGGAACTCAGCTCTCCAATTTCCAATTCTGGGCCATTATCAATTACACCACCCACACATCCAAGCTTACAGCACCTGGTATTCCAAAGTGGTCACCTATCTAGGTACAGACCAGGCCCAATACCGGTGATCATACAAGAACCAGGGTTTCAACGATGTGGCCATAAACCTCATAAAATGAAATTAACTTAGAGATACTAAGAATATTTCTTGAAACTTTATTTTTTAAATATTGATCCTTTAAAAGCAATGTAACCTGAAATGAACATTTACTTAGAATTCTCAAAGTTTAACAACTTTCATTTTTTTTTTGTTTTAACTATTTTTATTAGCATATTAACATTAGCAACAGAGACAAAAACAAAGGTTCCATCATGGATATTTGTATATTTTGTATTGACAGTTGGGGAGTGAATTTGAGTAAAGCCAAAAGAATTCGCAAAACTGAGTTTTGTAAACATCCAACTGGGCAGGAAATTATCTGGTTTGTATTGGGAAATCAGCAAACAAAGAATTCATTGGAATTCAACAGAGAATTCCTTACTGATTCAAAATATAATATCCATCATAGATATTTGATAAACATATCATTAAATCCTGAAAAAAAAAAAAAAAAAAAAAATTATCTGAATCAATCAAATGAAATGGTATTTTTTTTTATTTTTTTTTTTTTTTAAATAAATGAATATATCCTCTCCTTAATGTTTATTTTTCAGACTTTCCACTTGTGCCTTAGTAGCTTTATTACCTTGCCTGGGGTGAAATAATTGAAAGAAAAAAAAATAAAATAAAAATAAATCGTGAGTCAGCACCTCCACATTTTGTTGGAATTGAAAAAAAGTGAGCTGTATTATCTGCCTAAAATCATTACTTATACTTGCAAAAAGTTTACAAGTCTCATTCTAGAAAATAAGGACAAACAGCCAAAAAAAAAAAAAAAAAAAAAAAAAAAAAGACTTTTTTGATTGAGTGGTTTAACAGCATATCAACTCCCATGGGTAATTTAATGCCAAAATTTAATTTTCTTGAGAATTTTGAAGTAATAAAAATTGTGTTATGGTTTCACAATTGAATACATGGTAGATGATACTCAGCTTTTGTGCAAATACATGTTTGGGCATAATTACTAGAGGCAGTGATATGTGCATTTTATGTTGTATTTATATTTTGGAATACAGTTTAAGATATTGTAGAATATTATATGAATTAATGTTATGAAAAAGTTATTTCATAATTGTTGGTCAATTTTGTTTATCAACCTCTATGGGTTATTTAATGCTGAAATCTAAATATTTTGAACAATTTTATGGCTTCAACTAATTATATTTTGAATGTAATTTTTAAAAAAAAATTTTTTCTCCTCTTTCTGATAAACAAAAAGGCCGAATAGAATGTTAAGCCCAGGTTGAATTGGAATGTTGAAAATATAAACTGAAGAAAGCAAATAAGAATCGTTATGAATACAAAAGCTGGAATATAAAACAGTTTGAAAACTTCTTGCTATTTTTTAAATAAATTTCAAAAGGCACAGAAAGTTGATTATAAGGAAAGATCATTATTTTGATTAATTGACTGTTTTGGTATTTGAAGGTCATTGACAGTTGGGGAGTGAATTTGAGTAAAGCCAAAAGAATTCACAAAACTGAGTTTTGTAAACATCCAACTGGGCAGGAAATTATCTGGTTTGTATTGGGAAATTGGCAAACAAAGAATTCATTGGGATTCGACAGAGAATTCCTTGCTGATTCAAAATAAATTTTTAAACACACAAGTTTGTTTACGAAAAAAATTATTGTTTGATAAAACGGTCGATTGCCAAGGAATGTGAGAACAAAGTTTAGCTGACTGCTTTGTTTGAGAGCTGGTATCATGTTTCAGAGGTTGGAGTGAATAAGTAATTGATGAATATATAATGAGCTTTCAGGGGGTAGTAAGAGTTGGGCGAGATGCATATAAACTGAATGCTTAGTTAAAGCCAGCAGTTGCATTTGGAGTGAAAGCTGAGATGAATCAATAGCAGATGAGGGAGCTGTTAAACCCCACATGACCTGCCACTGAAAATTCTCGACATAATCCTGTATGTTCTAACCCCTCCAAGTTTTTGAAGCAAGGGATACAGTCACGATAGAGAGTTTAACGGGAAGGGTTAATTTTGTTGTATCAATGAAAACCAATTGAAAATTAACCCAGCGGCCTTCTCCGATATTTGTATTTTCACTAGCAGAAGCATTCTTATTTTCACAGCACAGTTCTCTCAACTCAATTCAGCACTTAAGTATGGACAAAAATTCAATCTTCACTAGACTGCGATCAAAGAACACAAAATGGGTAGAGCAGATGAAGTGGTCAACAGATGACCATCAGTTGACCATCGTCAGTACTGACCAGCGTGGGAAAGACCATGGATTGAGCCAAGCTAGCCATATTAAATTCAACTATAGATAAAATGTATAGTTGGTCCCCCTGCTATAAAATGTATAGTCGGTCATCTCACTATAAATATTTGTTGTTGGTAATTTTTTTTATATATAAAAAATGTACTGCTGCTATTTCGACTACAAAAATATATTCCTACTTTTATAGTGCTTTGTTTTTGTTTGGGGGGGTTCACTATTTACCCATAGCTGGGACCCTAATAAATGTTACCATCCCAGGTCAAGGTGGACCTTGGAATAACAGCAATTAAGAAGTGGTTTCACAGCCTTCAAAACCTCCAATCTCTGAATCAAATTCTTTGCTGCCAGATGTAGCTTATCAGAGCCAGGACTAAAGAAAAAAAGTTTACAGCAGGATAACGGATCTAAAAATAAATTCATTTTATGAGTGGGTCAGATAAAAAAAAATAAATCTGGAATCTTTAAAAATCAAGATTTGATTTAACTCCTTGGCTTTTCATTTTGTGGAGCAGTAACTGTCTCAAAATTTAAAAGTCCCTTGTCCTCCTCCACATTCTTTGAACAACCATGCACAAACTACAAGAAACATTAACTTGAATAGCTTTGAGATTTATACAAACCAATAAAAACAAATATGATTTTTTTATACCCCAACATGCACAGCTCAATTTTACATGCCAGAAATACCTGGTTTTGTTAGATACTGCTGCAAACATCAGGAAATGCATCTGACCCTAACATAGTGCATTAATTATTTTTAAGCACCAATTGGCATTTTATATTAAGATAAAGTGGACACAAAGTCAGGGCCCAGTTTAGAAGCATGGTCACATTGTATACTGAACTCCAACTTTAGAGCCAATTTGCTTATTTTCTCCTTGAAAGAAAATTTTCCTCAAATCCCAAGGCTCCATCCTTGGCCCCACTCTTTTCCTTATTTTCATCAACGACCTTCCTGACGCCATAGGTTCCCAAGTTGGCATCTACGCGGACGACACTACAGTTTACTCCTGCCTCAAAAACAAATCTAGTGTCACTGTCAAAACTAACTTGGCCATGCGTCTTGATATAGACCTCCAATCGGTTGTTAACTAGGGCAACAATTGGATGGTCAAATTTAACACCTCAAAAACTAAACTACTCTCCATTAACCACCATAGAGATCCTTACCTGCCCCCCATTAGAATGTCTGATAGTCAACTTCTTGAGAGCAACTCCCTGCATCTGCTCGGTCTCACGTTGACTGCTGACCTGAGATGGAACAAATACATTGAGTCAATTGCATCGTCCACCGTGAGGGAAGTTGGCTCTGTGCCACGCCAGGAAATTTTTCTCCCCTGAATCGATACTTCAAATATACAAAACGACCATTCGCCCTTGCATGGAGTATTGCTGCCATATATGGTCTGGAGCACCTTCTGTTTACCTTGGAGTTCTTGACAAGATCCAGAGACGGATATGTAATGAGATTGGCCCTGATCTGGCGTCTCATTTGCAGCCACTATCTCACAGTCATGCCGTCGCCACTCTCTGTCTCTTCTACAAATACTTTCATGGTAATTGCTCCGATGAGCTGCTTTCACTAGTTCCCAGTCTCCATGAATTCAAGCGCCCTACAAGGCTGGTATCCCGCTCTCACCCTTACACTATAGAAACTTTTAAATGTAGGCGTCTCTTCTACTCCAATAGCTTCATACCTCGTACCTCTCGCCTGTGGAACACCCTTCCCAATTACTGTTTCCCTGATGGCTATGATCTCCAACTATTCAAATGTAATGTCAATCGACATCTCCAGTTACCTTGATCTACCCACTACCCTTCCCTTCATCCTTTCTTCTATCACTCCTATCTGCTCTTGCTGCAAATCTTCTGCAACCCCCCTGCATCCTCGGGGCGCAATGCTTAAAAAAAAAAAAAAAAAAAAAAATTGACCTCTATTTCTTTGAAATAAAGATCATTTTCATAAAGTGAAGAACAGACATTACAAAAATATATTTTTTTTTGGCAAACATTTGGTATTTTAGTCTTAGAGAATTCTAATTTCTTTTCAAAAATCAGAAAATAGTTTTGTTTCTATTTATATTATTTAAAATGTATTGGGGGGAAAAACAAACCTGACTTTCTCTGCACTGTCCCTTTGCCAGTCATCTCGAGTCATTTTAGTTATATTGTTATATTAACACTGTCAGATAACTCCTTGCCTAGTAAAAGGGTAAACAGAGATTGTACCCTAACACCTCGCCACATCTGGTCCCAAAACGAATACAATATTAGAAAGGGAATTTGAAATAATTTTAAATCAATGATTATGGAAATATTTTCAAGATGAGAGAGAAAGCAACAGAAGTATAAGGAGGGGTAAAATCAATCAATAAGTTAAATTCCTCAGGTGTCCATCTATATTGCTATCTACCAAGTAGAATTTTCACATTTTTAAAGGGTTAAGTTAAGATCAGGGATAAGTGCTGACTTCCGTGACAAAAGTCATTGAGACTCTGGACGAAGTTACATAAAAGCATATGGTGTCTAATATTAAAAACCGGGTGTTATATTTGTCCTTGTGAAGAGATGACATTGTCTACATCTAAAAAGCATAGTACAAGTCAAGTACTGTGGTCCGTACTGAAATGTGTATCTAACGTTACAAACAATTCACAACCAGGTAAAAATAACGTAAATTTCAGTTACCTAAAAAAAAAATTAATTTTAAAGTAAACCTTTCAGTACCCAGCATTTATTAATTTGTTTAATAAATTTAATTACTTGTTTTAATTTTTGTTATTTGCAAATTTTGTTTGATAATCGGTTATATTTCAATGACTGGATTTGATTTGATTGTTCGTCATTTTCTGCAAACGGCAGACACACACGTTTCTTTGAAAATTGAAATTGAGTTATTTGTCAATTATGCACTGATCGGTTTTAAATGACAAAAATGAAAAAAGTAAGGCTTTTAACTGGAATTGCCAATCCATGATAAAGAAAAAGGGTTTTTTTTTTTCATTTTTTTTTAAACTGTTACATAAGGTTTGGCCACTATTATAAAATTCATATACGTAAAAAAAGTGGTTATTTTCGGTCTTATGGAAAGTTACAAGACTTAGAAGGTGCATCATTTTTTACAAAAAGAATTTTTCAAGAAAATATTCATTTGCAATTGTTATTTGTACAATATATACGCAAACCGGCAAACAATAAATAAAATTACTGTTTCTAAAATCGGCTATTAAATTTCTAATAAAAAGTCATACGATGAGGTGCTGAAAATTTCTCAGCTTGACCAAAAAGGAAATGGCCGGGTAAAATATTCACCACAAAGTTCAACCAACACATTTTAACATTAAATAAAATAAAAAATTTTATTCCGATGTGTGGTTATTGAGAAATGATATGGGGAAGCGAGTCAAGCCGAGAAATTTCCAGCACATCCCCTCTGTATATATCACCACACACACACACATAACAGAACATTGGCACTTAAAGAGTAAAGAAGACTATTCTTTCACATAGAAAGATCTCAAGAAAGTAGATTGTTTAAATTTTAAATGTACTATTTTTTTTTACTGTTATCGAAAAAGAACATTAGCAACAACAGTAACACTATGTTTTAATCGTAGCGTTAAAAATAAAGATCACCCAGTAAAACCCCGCCAAAAATAAAATAAAAGAGAAAAAGACCGAAGGCCTTTCAAAAACATCATCTCATAGAAGTTTAAACTCCATCAACGTTTTTGTAAGGGTAACGATGTAATGTAATAATTTATTACATTACAAATAATTACTGATTCTTTCTCAGCACTAAATATTTGTTTGAAATCAAGGGAAAAGAAGAAGCTTCAAATAGACAATATTGTTTAGTAAATGATAAAGAAGAAAAAGATCTACGCAGTGACATTACTGATGTAATTTCTGAACACTCTTTTTTTAATAAAACCTTCTTTAATCCAATCGACAGTAAATAGGTTTACTTTAGTTTAAAATAAATTTAAAAATAAAGTAAAACCCTTTGTGTACAATCAAAAACGGATCTGTACTTTTATTTTTCGCAGAGGATTTTTTCCTGGAGTATTTGTTTACAAATAAAAATGAATGAAAAACAAAAAAACACACACACACACACAAGAGAAACAAGAACACGTTTTGTCATAGGTCACATGGCAATTTAATCAGATCGATTATTCAGGAATAATAATAAACTTTTTTTTTCATAAAAAATTCTTAGACATCACCCCCCCCAAAAAAAAAGTAGAGGGTAACATTGATAATTGGATTCAATCGAATTTAAAAATTGCAATTAAGAATTATGAATTTTCAACTATCCCCCCCCCCCGACCAAAAAAAAAACAAAACAAAAAAAAAACAGCTGTCTCTTCTTCTGAAAGTGAAAACAAGTGTGGAGGGGGGTGCAGGTTTACCCTTCCTTTAGAAATCTCACAAGTTTTACTTTTAAAACTTCTATTTTTATTAATTAAAATTTAAAATCCTGTAGTTTTTTTTTTTTTTTTTTTTCACCTACTCCAAGAGAAAAAAAAAAAAGGTGAGTAAAAAAAAAAATTAATAATATTAACCGACAATCTAATAGCGAACAAGAGTGTCCCTTTGTTGCATTTTTTCTTTTTTAACAACGATTTACTTTAAAAAAAAAAAAAAAACAAAAAAAAAAAACGAACGGATCCTTTCGTATTAATTACGGTTCTAAGAACGTTTTTCCTCCAATTCTTTATTTCTACATCTTTTCGATGCCGCATCATTTTTACTACTAATAATATTTAACAATGATGAAACAATGAAGAAAGAATAATGAATTTTTGAAGTCAGAATGAAAACAATGCCGAAAAAATTATTAAAGAAAATTCTGCATGAATGACTTCGGTACAATTTTTGATAATATTCATGTGATCAAACACACATCCATCCAAAATCGGGACGAGAAAAGTGTCTGTTTTTGTATTTTTTAATTTAAAACGAAAAAAACAATTCTAAGATTGTTTATATTCATTTTAAGTCAATCAATGTTCTCAACATGAGTAGAACAAGATATTTTATACTCTTTCATACGAAGAAAACAAGAAAAGTAAATTTAATTTATTCTAATACGCAGTCTGTTATATATATAAAAAAATAAAAACGATAGACATACGTCGTCCGTTGTATAGAAATCTTTAATAACAGATATTTCCTCTCTTTCACAGCTGGGTTATGGGTCCCAGGGCGGGCTTTCTAGGATCTCTAAAGTACTTTTTTTCTAGGAGTTGTAAATATGGTTTCAAAACAATTTAGGGTCACAGGGTGTAAAAACGAATGTAAAAAGAAGAAAAAAAATTAACTGCTATGAGGAGAGAGAAAATAAAAAAGTAAAAAACATTTTTTGTTGAGAGGAAAAATAAAGAAACCGCGCCAAAAAAAAAAAAAAAAAAAAAAAAAAAAAAGATGAAGGGTCTACCTACCAGAAGACTAAAGGAAGAGACAACAACATTAACTTAAAAAAGAAAAAAAAGAAAAAAGAAAGTCTTCTTTTTTCAAAGTTAAAGAGAAGGAAAAAGATGAAGCTCTATTTTCGAATGAAACAACATTATTATTATTATTAATATTAATATTTCCCACAAATATCAACTACTTACCATTACCAACCTTTCGACGGGGCATGACGTTGTGAATGTGAATAAAAAGTAATTTTTTTGTAGTGACAAGCAACTGTCAAGGCTTTGGAAGGTCCTTAAATGAATTTCCCGGTTTTTTTTTTTTTTTGTTTGTTTTTTTTGTTATTATTGTTAGACTCGTTCCAGCTTTTATAAAACCGGTTTCTTCAGAAAATACTAACAGAAGAGGCAATGGTAGAAATTAACTAATAAAACAAGCAATAGTGTTAGTGATCGTATTCTCTTCCTAGTTTTAAGTTTGTAGATTTTTTACACCAGTCGTAACGTCCAAGACAATTATGAAAAAAGTACCGGCCTGCCTCGTGCATTTGCTTGTTATGTCCCTTAGTGACGGTCACTTGCAGTTGAGTAGTAATGTACAAACCGAGTTTAACTTATACAAGTACTTTTCAAAGTAGTTGCTATTTTTTGTTGTTAACACGGGACTTTTTTTCTTTTTACTTACTACTATAATGAATTTAGAAGACTATTTTGAACAAGTATTACCTAATGACAATTTTAAGTTTGTCGAAAACTAAAAAGTATTTTAGCTTCTTACTAATTTTAATTTTTCATTCACGAGTTAGTTCATTTAACTTTCTTTTTTTCACAGACTTTAATTAAATGGGTAAATTTAGTAATTACATTTAGTAGTTACATTATGTAACTGTAAAAAGTTGAACAGAAACTAAAAATAAAAAAAGGAAGTAAATGTCAAAGTAAAAAATAAAAATAAGTAGTAAAAAATTAAAAAAGAAAGTAAACAAAAATATTTTTGTTTGTAAAATTGTTTTAAAGCATGTGAAATGAGGAGCATAAAAAATTCACCATTTTTGCACTGACTAGTGAATGTAAATTTAATAACATTTTATTTTTCTTTCATCATATTTATGAATTTATCAACGAAAATCACAATGCATTTAAAAATCCTCACGCATTCATTTACCCAGACCCTTCTTGTCTTTAAATGTTAAATTTTTAAACAATAATTTAAAATTAATACTTAAACAATATTAATATTATTAACATTTTTTAACAAGTTGACGATTTCTTAAAGATTTTTCGAAACATTTGTAAAATTTTCCAGTTGATCAGGAGCAACATAAATGAAAATTCGCCACATTTGAACCAGAAGGACAATAAAACTTGATTTAAAAAAAAAAAGGAAACAAATTATTTTGAAACTTGAGAAGCTAAAAAAAAACAACTTGGGGTCGAGGTGTTTTTACCATGAACAGAAAATGAAATGAAGAAAGTTACATTTAATAAATTTATAATATCTCTTAACATTTTTATTTGACAATTATTTTTACATTGCCAACACATATTCCAATGTTTGCGAAACGAAATCAAACTTATTCAAATTTCAATGCCTTTGTTGAAAAGTTCAAAGGATTTTTTTGTTTGCCGCTGATATCTTTTCTTTATTTTCTTTAAATTTGATGTACATAAGTTTTTTGTTTTTGCAAAGTAAAATGAAAAATCACGATGTCATTTTCAAAAAACAATATTGGTACAATTTATTTTTAAAAAAAGTAAAGAAAGACTTTTTAATAAAATTAGTTTAAGGATTCGATTAAGGAACAGCAATTGTTTCCCTTTTTAGTGAGACATATGATAAGGTCATTGCTTGAGTGTCAAAATCGGTAAGAAAAATAACTTTATTATAATTTTATAAAGTACTGTAATAAATTTATATTTTATCAGATGCTTAATTGCTGTAGGGAAAAGTAACAGAGAAAAATAGGTAATAGTTTTAATAAAATAATAATTTAATAATTTTAATTTGTTCACTATCATAGCTGCTTAGCTTAACCTACCATTTTTAATACTGAGAAAAAACCTGTCGTATCCTACCGGTAATCCCACATTTTATAAAAAACAACCAGAAGAAGAAACTTAACCAGAAAACTAATTCAAGATATAAAAAGGCCTCAAAACTTGAAAAAGCAGCATTTTGCAGCTCCTGCCTTCTGCGGCCATGCTGTGAGATGCGTATCATGTCAGTTGCGTCTCTGTCATTGGGCAGATTGTGACTCAGTTGTGGCTCAGTGGACAAGGCTGAAGCTTAGAAAATTAATACTTTGAGATGCCCGGCCCTGGGAAACAGCTGCCCAAAGCTGCATCCACTCATTACACTACAGAGGGAGATCGGTGGTCACCAACAAGGCCAGTGCAACTGACAATTGTGGGAGCTTAGGCAATTTTTGTACTTGGGCTGAATGTAAGTATTCAAGTTCCTCATGTTAAGCCTGACCTTATATTGCATCCTGTCTCAGTGGGGAGACATGAATAAATACCAATTTCACAGCTTTGGATCATTTAAAAATAACAATAATAACTCCTTTCATCACAAATTCAAGAAAAAGATTTTTGTGAGCCAGCATGAAATTATTTTCTAACCAATGAAAACCTTGTATTTAAAACATTTACAACTCCATGATATTAATATTGTCCCACAGTACTAATTGAGGGTTAATAAAATAGTCATATTCAATTTATCATAATGAAATAAGTAATTTTTCAGTAAACTTATTTATGATTTTAAAAAACTAATTTATATTTTTGTTCTTTTGAAATGCTTAATTGATAATATTAGGTTGTTCAGAAAATAATGTCTGATTTTAGAATCAAATTTTATTCCAGAATGAATGTATTTAAACAATGTTTAATTCAGTCAAAATAGGAACACTGAACATCTATATATTTCTGCCATTGAGTTACAACGTTATTTATGCATTTCCAATCAAAATCTAAAGGTTTGGAAGCCAGAAAATCTTTGACTGCTGTTTCTGCTTTGTCCATGCAATGGAATATCTTTTGGCTTAAAAAATTGTCAAGATGCTTGAAAAGGTGGTAGTCAGTGGGCAAGAGATCTGGAGATAATGGTGGGTGTGGCAAAATCTTGTATCCTAAGTTGGTGAGCTTTTGCAATGTCATTCTAGCAATATGGCTAAGCATTGTCATTAAAGCAGAACTAGACATTAACCAGTGTTGTCTCATTTGGCTTAACTAAATGTGCATTTCATTCAGATGCTGGCTGTAATTTTTGGCTGTGATGCTCTGGTTAGGTTCTAGAAGGCTGTAAGGGATAGCACCAATGGTGGAACACTAGACAGTCACCATAACCTCCTATTGGTGTAACTTCAGTTCTGGAAAATGATTAGATCCTTTGTCATGATCGAGCCATTGATTGTCATAAAGGATCCATTTCTCATCACAAGTCACTATTGGATCATTTGAAATTTGCAAATGCAGGACTGAACACTTCAAAATGTCAAAATCTTTGAGTTTCACTGAGTTCATACAGAACCCATTTATCAAGTTTCTTCACCATGACAATTTTTTTAAGATGGTCTGATATTGTTGAAATGCTGATACCCATTATCTGAGACATTTCTGACACTTTGATGCAGGTTTTGTTTGATTAGTAGTTTCAGCTGTTGATTGTCAATTGCAGATGGATGTCCTCTACCACCTTCATCTTGATTTCACTTTGGAATTTCAGAAACCAGTACCATACTGTCACCCCATGCTCTGTTAATGTTGATAGCAGTTTGAGAAAGATTACAACAAAGCTTGAACTCATACAAAAAATGGAAGCATATCTCTTCTTTTTTTCATGTTCAAAGTGTGAGATATATAATATATAATCCAGATAAATTCTGAAAGAGATTGCTATAAAATTAACAAAGAGGACACATTAATAATTTGGAATGAGTAAGCAATTCGGATTGAGGAATTGGAGAGCCGAGTTTGAATTCCAGTCAAATCCGTTACATTCACTTACATACACTTAGGAAAGGTATTAATTCTCTTCTTCTCCCCCCCCCCAGCTATAGGTAAATAGCAGGACAGACTGGGTTCTATAGCCTTGGATGGCAATTGGTCTATCACAGAAAGAAATGGCAACCTACCGCAGGAAAAAATCTGCCTCGTCAGTCATAGATCAAAAGATACATGATCGCCTAAGCATGTATCACATATGGCACATAACTGAATGAATATATTTTTGTACAACTATTATCATATATCAGAACACAAAAGGTTTCTTCTGAAACGGGACATTATTTTTTGAGCAGCTAGCAAGTCATCCTATGCTATCAAGCCATCCTATAAATAATGTCCAAATTCTTATGCTGAGAGATTAAATGATATTTTTACTATTTTCAAATAGGAAAATGATAGTATTATATGTTTGTGCATGGCTGTCATGTACTACCACTGAATCCATCAGCTGGGGTGGGGGGCAAGCCTGAATGGGGGATCAACATTTGCTTTTATTCTACCTACATTTATATACATTACAAATTAAACTAAGCACAATTGACATCATTGTGGGGTCTTTTTTTGTCCAAATCTATGAATTTGTTTTGCTCATCTCAAAAAGACACTATATAAAATTTGCTATTTTTTATATATAATGTTGAATCTGTTAAAAATATCAAGTTGATGTTAAAAATTGCCACAAAACATTGTTGATTTATTAAAGATGAAATGATCTATTATTACATGTCTCTAATTTGCATTTAGATACATTGTATTTATTTTCAACTAGCAGCATGGCCTGGCGTTGCCCATGCTTGATTCAAAATCGTATGACTCATACAGCAATCAAGATCACTTGACTTAAAATATTTTTGCCCTTCCTTGCCTTTAAAGGAGTGCCTTTTGCTGTGCTGATGTTGCTACATGCCTTACTTCTTGCCTATCTCACACTGTGAATTTTTTCTAAGCTCTATACTAAACACTAAATCTGTTACGAAAAAAGAACTAAACAAAATGAACACAAAATGATCAGCTTTAAAAAAGGACTCGTAACTGGAAAAACTGAATGGAAAAAGAATGTTAACAACAAATACTTTTTCACACCCAACCCAGTTCTGCGGAATCAGAATCAATGTTGAGTTTAAGCAAGCAAATGAGCCAATTGGAGTAAACTGCCATGCAGATTTAAATTTTTCCAACTTGTGACGAATGCAGCTATTGATTTTTTTTGCATGCTAGCATGCTAGTTAACATTTGTGTCAGTCAGCTGTTGGCTCTCATGCTGGCCAATAGAATCTTCCTGCCTATTCGTGGCAGCCAGCTATAGGCTCTCACTCTGGCCAGTACAAAATGGCCGTAAACTACATGAAAACTGCCGTAGAAGCATGAAAAAATTGATTATTTCCACTATCGATGGGAGTTGGTCTTGGCCTTTCCGCTAACTTGGAGCATGTGCATGTAAATTTTGGTACAGATTTGTTGAAAATTGCGGCCATGCATTCATTACACACACACACACACACACACACACTTCCTGCTTTTTATAGATAGAGATTTTTCTAGTTGAATTGATCACCTATATTGCATATAATCCATTATAGTACATAATCAGGTCACAATAAAATTTGTATTTTATATAAATACTACCTTATGAAAATTGAAATGTAGTAGAGATGGGGCTTGTATCATAGATTTGGTGAGGCATGAGACCCTTGCACTAGTCCTGTATTTGTATATGAACATACAGTGTGAAATGAGTAAGTTATCATCAAAGTAAATGTCAATTAATTTGGTTATTAACTTAATCTTTCTAAAAATGAACATATGGAATACATAAATTTAATTATTTATGATTTTAGAACATGTATTAATGCTGTAGAAGCAGCCCCAAATATTCATGGTTTTTATAGGATAGATATTTTAAACAAAAGAAATTGTTGAAAATGGTTTGAAAAATTTAGAAAAGTTGACTTAAGTTTAAGATAGCTGTCACACAAACATGTTATTTTGTTGTGTTTATGATGACTTGTTTCAGTTTCAAATCAAGAGAAAAATATGGGTATTATTGAATAATTTACTGAAATAAATAAGTAACAAATAAATAAAAAACAAGCATAAAGACTATAGTTTTTCTCAACAGAATCTATCTTACATGTTTATAAATCTACCATTCATCCATGCACTGAATATTGCTGTCACATCATGTCACATCCTTCTATTTAGAGATTCTGTAATGTTATTGGTCCATACCTGGCATCTCAGCTTCAGACATTTTCCTACCACCATAATGTAGCTTTATAGGGGCATTATTATTATCAATAAATAAAAAAAATAATAATAATGATGACTATCATAAATAAAATAAAATAAAACAAATAGCATTAAAACGTTGTTTAAAATAAATTAAATAAAACCAAAAAAAAACAATAAAAATTTTCCAAGAATTTAATAGAAACATTTCCTGCCTGAAAACAAATTTTGCACTAAAAGATTCTGAATTCACTCTCTTCACTAGCGACCATTGGAGGGTCAAAAGATGTCCAGCTCGTTTCTTTGGGACATTGCTTGTCATAATATGAAGTGACTTCTTCCTTTTATCTCATGTAACCTTAAAACCCTGGTAACCAAAAATATACATACATCAGTACACAAAAAATAAATAATTTGCATGGTTTTAATTTGCAATTTAACATGCTTTAGTGTTATTTCTGTGTATATTTTCTGCTATGTTTTGCATATCTCTCTGTGTAGTAGTAGTCATAGTGTAGAGGGGTTACCATTTGTAGAGGTGAGTTCTCTCAATTGAATTTAATTTTGGTATTAAATGACCTCTCGTATGTATATTCAACGCAAAATACCACAAATAGGAAACAATAAGAAGGAACACAAAATGGTTTTATAACAAGAACAATATTTATATTTTTTGTAGATTGACAGGTTTTGAGTTGTGATAAAAAACAACTGAAATTAAGATGAAAGAATTAGTAAATTAATATCTATTTCAGTATTTTAATTTTATTTTTATTAGATGAGGCATTGTCAGCGGTTATTATTAATTTTGACTAGTATTTACTTTCATCTCAATTTTTTATTTGCTTTTTATGGCAACTTCACTGAAATCATCAATCTACAGTAGCAAGTATTTATTAGTTCTAGTTAATCTTAGTCAGAATTGTTAACAATGGCTTCTATTTAAATTTGTTTGGAAATTTATTTCAAGGAAGGAAACCTTTATGAGAATTTAGTGTAAGGGAGAGAACTCATTTATGATAAATCAGGTCACGTTAACCAACACCACTACCTCGGTGGGGTTGCATTAACCCAGGAGATTTTTTTTAATCATTTAAACCACAAACAATGCGATAAAAAGCTGCTAAGATACAAGGGGTGATTGACAGTGAAGGTAACTGAACAAATGTTATGAGGAGAAAGGACATTAAAAGAACAGAATTAAAAAAAGACAGAAGATGACGAGTGACGTTGCATTTTTAAATTTTTGCAGATCATCATTTACACGGAAAAGCAAGAAGTCGGAAGAGAGTTCCACAAGCGAGAAGTGCGAGTGAAAAGACTCTTAGTCTTAGTGTTTATAGTTACATCTATCAATTTCAACAGGAATGGTTATAGGCATTTATACATTAATTTTCAAATGAAAATTGGTTAATATAAAAAAAAAATGAAGCTAATCCACATTGCTCAGTAGTGAATGATCAAAACAAAATATAATAAAAATGATTTGTAATCTTTTTAAGTCTTATATATGTTTAGATACTTGCAAAAAAAAAAAAAAAAGAAAAAGCGATACCTAAGATTTAAAAGGCATTTAAAAAAATGAAAAAATCTTTCTTGTAGCTGTGGTGAGTTTGAAATAAAGAAAAAAACTCCTTTCAGATTCGGTCAAGCTGAGAAAAAAACAAATTCGCTGTTGTATATCTGCTTCTTTCTGGTGGCAGTATTTTAGTTGACAGGGTCATTTACATAATGAAGCTGCATTCTTCTCTCTCTCAGCCAAGTGATCATTAGTTTTGTATTTGGAGGTAAAATGAGAACTTCAACAAAAGATTTTAAACTTTTCTCTTTTATTAAGACATTGATGTGTACATTTTTAACTAGCCAGTGGGGTCGCTCTATCACCCCAACTGGGCAGCAAGTTCCCTGAGACATGAAATAACCACATCTGATCTCTTTGCCATGTAAAGCTTAACCCCTGAAAACACTTTCTATCTTTAATATTCCCACGTTCAGCTCAGCCAATCAAAAACAATTTTCTTTGTTTTGTCTACTAGCTGACCCCAAGGTCAGCCTCAGAAGGTCTGAGCCAAATACACTGCTACTAAAAAATAATAGTCTGAAACTATTATTTAACATTCCTTACCTCACCATCAAAAAAAAATTGATTTATGAATTTTATTTCAATTACATTATATTTAACAACTCTTACCCAACCATTAAAAAAGATTCATTTCTGAATTTTATTTCAACTATTTACTCTAAAATACCCTCTATAATTTTGTATATACAGGTTGTGCTCCTTACAATTTATTTTATTGGGCTTCGGACACATAATCACTCCAGCATACACATAAACAATTCCTGAAGAAAATGAACATAAACAATAAAATTCTGACCAGTTTTTCACACTTCACAAACATTTTTTTTAAACAAAACATAGAATACTGGACAATCCTTTGTTCATCCTTAGTCACTAGCTTCCGTGACCCAAGGTCAGTGCCTCAGATACCAGTCTGAATTCAAGTCACTTCAACCGTGAACTTTGACCTCTCCAATAACCTCTTCATCCAGGTCAGTAGGTACTACCTCCGCAATCCAGTATTCCTGGGGAGAACAAAATTCCTTGCTTCTTCACTTCGGACTTCGGACTTCACAAAATGAACATATAATTCATTGAAAAACAAATACTGGTCCAAAAGAACACACAATACATGCCAAAGGTCCCACACCACATCGTTAAACAACTTTATAACTGAGCCACGTCCTTGCCACCCAATTTTTACATGCCAAATACACCATGATTTACACTCCTCTCCCACTCACAGTGACACAGCACACCTGGTTCATTTTCACTCTATTCAAACAACCAATTAATTACATTTTTTTCTTGCATATTACCAGTTTCACTTGAACAGATCCCCACCATTTCCTACTGTTATTGCTCATCTGCCTCTGTGTGTCAATACTCAGCTTGTACCATGCCCATCTCCTCCTGCACTTGGCTGCCCCTATGGGCAAAACAACCACACCCACTTTGCATCTCCTAACTAATCCATTACTGGCTCTACTATGATTACAAAGAATTCTTCCTTAGCCACTACTGCAGCTTGGCATCCCACAAGCCACCTGACCAATTCCACTAGGTCATTGGGGGCCCCAAAGCTTGGCCCCACAGGTATCTTAGGGCATATTTATTCAATATAAATACTTCATGGGGCACAGGCCCCTATTCTACTCCCCATAAATCACAGAGTCCCTAACTATATAGCTAGGTGTAACCATTTCCATCTCAGGACACAGACCCAAACACATTCAGAAATCAGAAACTATGCAGGCCAAATCTACTTATTCTCATAACAATTAGCTAACTTACTTTCTCCACAAAAAATTCATTCTTAAAATTCACCAATTAATAACTTAATTAACCAATGAATGAAGGCAAAATGACACACACAGCTTTTAAAATAAAAGATTCTACCCACTGCTACAAAAATGAAAAACAATCATTTGTCAGTTAATGACAAAATAATTCTAAACTTAAAATATTTGAATGCACACAAAACCATAGTCATGAAAAATTTCAACTCATTAACAGTCCACAGAAATGACAGTGGGAATGCTCCATCATAAAATGCCATCAGTCTTTTTTTCTGCAAAAAACATTTTTCGTTGTATTCATGTACACAATTCAGGTTTCTATGTGGCCAATCACTGAAACTGGTCAAATTTACTTCAAGAAAATTTTTTTTCTTTAACAACGAAACTTTCATGACCAGATTTTTTCCACAACAAAATAAAAATTACAACTGCAACATGAAATCATACCAAACATGACCTTAGAGAAAATATTTAAATCATTGCAATCAAACAATAAATATCTGCATATGGTATAAACCAGGGGTGAAATTCACCCCCAGGGTGTGAATTTTGAATTTTCAGGGGTGAATTGTGACCACAGTAAGTTTAGGTGGTGGAGAAAAGAGCAATTATAGAATTTGATCTGTCTGGCCTTTCACATAGCATTCTGACAGATGATGAAAGGGGTTCATGGGGCAAGCAAGGTTGAAAATCCCTGGCTGTAAAAAAGACAAAACAAACAAAATCAGTTTCCTATTTTGGTTTGTTGCTTAGATCTGTGTGTGAGTGTGTATGTGTGAGTATGTGTGACAAAAGAACAAAGTAATATCATCATACTTACACACTGTTCAATATGTCTAGACTACTTTTTTTATATTTCCTTTTTGAGTCCACTGTTGAAAATCTTTTCCACATTGTGTTGTAACCCTCATTCTGCATCCCTTCCTTGTTGGAAGGCTCTGGTCAACGGCGCCAAATAACATATATGTTGTATACTCCTGCTCTTCTTTTGGTTGATGGGGTCATTTACATAATGAAGCTTCATTCTTCTCTCTCTTGGTCATGTGATCGCTAGTTTTTTGATTTGGAGGTAAAATGAGAACTTCAACAAAAGGGGTTTTAAATGTATCTATTTTATTAACACATCGACATGTACATTTTTAACTAGCCAGTGGGGTTGCTCTATCACCCCCACTGGGGGACAAGTTCCCCGAGACACAAAATAACAACATCTGATCCCTTTGACGTGTAAAGCTTAACTTTCTATCTTTAATATTCCCACATTCAGCTCAGCCAATCAAAAACAACTTCCTTTGTTTTGTCTACCAGCTGACCCCAAGGTTAGCCTCAGATGGTCTGCCACTAAAAAATAATAGTCTGAAACTATTATTTAACATTTGCGAGCCTATGTGAAATTTTATTTGAACCAATGAAAACCTTACCTTCACAGAGATTAACCATTGAGCCAAGAGAAAGAAAGAAAAGAAAATAGCAAACATATGCGAAATCCTTTTTGATATAAAATAAAGAAAGAAATTAAATCAATGGGAAGAGTATCTGAAATCATGTGAAAAGTTTCATTTCTGTTCACATGTCTAGCATTCAGATTTTTGTCTGTAATGAATAACACGAAGCGAATAAACTTAGGAAAGCTTTATTCAACTTAATACAGCTACCAAAAGAAAAGAATTAAGCTAGCTTATTTATAAGCATTTCTGGAGTCTGTCCATTAGACCAAACAGGGGGAGCAGGTTGTGGGAATTACTTACAACATTCTCTCCCACCGGCTAGTTATTCGTACAGAATAAAGTCTTTCCAATGACCTGGCATTTTGCGGGTCCTTTGGGAACATCTTAATTGTTCAGATGACTGGTGGCCGTCTATATCAGACGACAAGTTATAGTTATCGTGATTAACGCATTTCTGCGTAGAGGGTCTAGCCTTGAAACGGCACCGTTTTTTTTTATGTTTCGGTTGCTGGGTGTCTGAAAAATAAGTGTCAGTCTCCGATGTAGGGTGAGTCCGTTTTTGTGGTATCGGTCTTCCTTCAGAATCAGATGTAGAAGAAGGTTCATAAGGATAATCGGATTCATTCGGTAGAGTATCTGAACAAGATGTATGCGGGATTTGATCGCCTAGCTTAACTGGGCTGGTTCTGAAAACTGGATATTCGTGATTCTCCATCGCAGTAGCCTCTTCAGATGTATTTCCAGCCGGCGTGAGATCTCTTAAGGAGACTGTTGATTGTCTTCCTTCCGCAGTTTCAATCTGGGCGTATTGGGGGTTCGCCTCAATTAGTTTCACTTTGCTGACTAAGGGGTCATGTTTACTACGACGAACATGGTGTTTCAGTAAAACGATTCCAGGTTGAGCAAGCCATGAAGGGAGGGAAATGCCTGTTGAGCTTCATCATTGGAACGGAAAAAACCTCTCATGTGGAGTAGCGTTTGTAGATGTACACAGTAGGGTCATGATAGCGTTTAGAGCCTCAGTGATGACACTTTCCCATTTTGAGATCGGCATTTCCCGGTTTGCCAATGCCGACTGTACTGTCTTCCATATTATTCCATTATATCTTTCATAAAGCCCGTTCCCTTGAGGGTTGTAAGGGGAGGTTCGGCTTACCGCCACTCTTCGTTCATGCAAAAAATTCTTGAGATCTTCTGGCATAAAGGCAGATCCCCGATCTGTATGAATGTATGCAGGCACTCCGAAAATTGCGAAAAGGGAGAAGAGGCCTTGAATAACTGTTGTGGCCGTTACATCAGGGCGTGGAATAACAAAGGGGAACCTTGAGTACTCGTCAATTACAGTAAGCATGTATTTATTTTGTGTTTTAGAAGGTAGTGGACCCTTGAAATCCAGATTAAGCCTTTCGAAAGGCTGAGTGGCCTTCATGAGTGTTGCTTGAGGGGGCTTATAGAATCTTGACTTATTTTCTGCGCATATTTGGCAAGAGTTGGTAATTCTTTTTACATCTTCAACTGAATATGGTAAATTCCTGCTCCGGACTACATGTGTCATTCTTGTGATGCCCGGGTGGCACAATTCTCAGTGTATGCTCTGAAGATCAGATGAGCTTGTTGTTAGATCACACACCCTTGAAAGTGCGTCAACTGTAGCATTCTCCTTTCCAGGGCGATAGGAGACGTCGAATGAATAACAGGAGAGTTCCATCCGCCATCTTGCAATTTTCTCATTTTTTATTTTACTTGAGGTTTTCGGGTTAAACATGAATGATACCGATTTTTGGTCGGTGATAAGGTGGAATTGTCTACCGATCAGATAATGCCTCCATTTTTCGTAAAGCTTCAACTATGGCGTACACTTCTTTTTCTATGGCAGTATGCCTTCGTTCAGACTTCGAGAGTGTCCTAGAGAAAAAAGCTACAGGCCGACCATGTTGTCTTAAGGAGGCAGCTATTGCCGAATCAGATGCATCGGTTTCAACTACTAGTGGAGCTGAAGGATTAATGGCAGCAATGGCAGAATTAGCAATATCCCTTTTTAAATTTTGAAATGCTCTAATGGCTGAATCGGATAATGGAAAAGTTCTTACTTGAGTAAGTAAATGTATTTTTTCAGAAAAGGACTCAACCCATTGGGAATAATGGGCAAACATGCCAAGGGCTCGTCGTAATGCAGCTATATTTCCAGGAATTGGTAATTCCATTAGGGGTTTAAGTCGCTTGGGGTCCGGTCTCATGGCATCATTCCTGACTATGTACTCTAGTAGCTTGATGCTTTTCAAATTATATGAACACTTTTCCTCATTAAGGGTCAGGTCATATTTATTTACAGTGGCCATGAATCGTTTGAGGTTGTGGTTATGATCTTCCTCGTTATAACCGCAAATAGTGACATTGTCTATGTATGCCACAGTACCCTTCAATTTCTCATTAGAAATGATTTTGTCTACTACCCTTTGAAAACTTGCGACCCCATTTGTAACCCCAAAAGGGATCCTACGGAATTGATATAAACGCACACAAGCTTCGAATGCCGTGTAAGGTTTTTCCTCCGGCTTGATGGGTATCTGATGGTAGGCACTCCTAAGGTCCAACATGCTGAAAATACGATACTTAGTGATATCGGAAACCATTTTGTCAATACGGGGCAGCGGATACGCATCGAGCTGTGTATATCTGTTGATGGTGATGGTTTGGGAATAATCAACAACCATCCTCTTTTTATGGTTTTCATTAGTCGTTATTAGGACCTGGGCTCTCCATGACGATTTGCTGGGCTCTATAATATTTTCCTTAAGAAGTCTCTTCACTTCCATTGCAATAAATTCCTTGTCTTTGAGCGAATAGCGTCTAGATTTTACGGCTATAGGTTTGCAGTCAGAGGTTAGATTTGAGAAGAGAGATGGATACTGGACTTTTGCAGTTGCTAATCCACATATTTGCAGCGCTGGTTTGATACCACTGAATGGAATTGTAAGGTGAGAATGTTGGTTAAGAAAATTGTGCCCTAGAACTACTTCACAGCAGAGGTTCCTCATTGCCAGCAACTTGATTTTAGAATAGAAATTTTCTTTTGGCTCGAGGTTAACCATGCAGAATCCGATTACACAGCAGGATAAGGAAGAAGTGGCCATCAATATTTGATTAGAACAGGAAAAGATTTTCCATTTGTTTGTTTCCACAATATGTGCATCAATAAAATTTTCAGAACTACCCGTATCAATAAGAGCGTGGATATTTAGTCCGTTCACTCTGGCTGGCACAATTGTTTTAGATAGGCATTTGGGAGAGACAGTCGATACGGTAGATAGAGATAGGGTGGCGGCTAAACGGGTTTTCTGTAAAGGGGCCGACCGACAAACCTTTAAAAAATGTCCCTGCCTGCCACATCCATGACATCTACTGTTTCGAGCCGGGCAGGATGAACGAGCGTGTTTACGAAGGCCACAGAAGTAGCATTTAATCTCAGCTGAAGCGATAGTAACGGATTGTTCAATAGTATTTGAAGAATCCTTATCCTGGGGGTCACAATGTTGTGAATTTGAGATGGGAATTTGTTGGGAATGAGAATGGGCAGGAATAGTAGCCCCTGAAAAATCAGGTTGCGAATAGAGATCTGATTGTTTCTGGGCCATGTCCAACGTAAGGGCTAGTTCGTAGGTGGTAGCCAGATCCAAGTCCTTGTTTTCGAGCATCCTTTGTCTGATTTGGTTAGACCGTACTCCACTGATGAAGGCATCTCTTATTGAGATATCCCTGGCTTGGCTTGCTGTCAGGGCAGTAAAATCACAGTCGCGACTTAACATTTTCAGGTTTTGAAGATAGAGCTCTAGACTTTCTTCAGTCTCTTGACGCCGAGTAGCAAGTAAGTATCTTGCAAAATTGGAGTTTTTCTTCTTAATGAACATACCATGCAGAGTGCTTATAGCAGTATCGTAATTTTGACACCCGGACAAACACTTATAAATGGGAGTGGAAACATGGTGTAATAAGAGGGTTAATTTCTGTGAGCCAGTCAATGCCGACGTAGAAGACTGCAGCTCTGAAAGAAATCCCTCGAACATATCCCTCCAATGTTGCCATTTGTCACTAGAGTCAGGGTCTGACGTATCGAGTTCCAGGCGGTCAGGCTTGAGGTATCGTTCCATTATTTTAAGTTGAATAAATTGTAATGAATAACCCGAAGTGAATAAACTTAGGAAAGCTTTATTCAAATTAATACAGCTACCAAAAGAAAAGAATTAAGCTAGCTTATTTATAAGCATTTCTGGAGTCTGTCCATTACACCAAACAGGGGGAGCAGGTTGTGGGAATTACTTACAACATTGTCAGTGTCAAATTACTTGCTAATTATATTATCAGCTTTTAACTAAGCATGCAGCACTTCAAAGAATTTTCTTTCAACAATCCAAGAAAGCTAAATATTTCAAACTATCTCTCTTTGTCTACTTTTGAATGTATACAACCGTATATCCTTTCTGTGAACAACAAACCAACTCACATTTGTTGTAAACATTTTGAATCAGATGATTTAATCTATTGTATATACATTTCCTCTTCATGACAATTCATTGAAACTACAGACTTTAAGACTTTGTGACTTATTTTCCTGAAACGAGCTTCTAACACATCTTCAAGCATGTAAATTCATGAATAAATTTCTTGTTTTGTTAAAAATAACCCATGTATTTCCTTGTCATTATCTGCCTTCCTTAACCTTTTTGGCATGGGTAAATCAATTGTTCATTTTAACCCTGAAAACCACGCCACTGTAAAGCTTTTATTTTAATTGAAAAGCTAATAGATTAAATTTAATTATTTCCAATAAGCAAAATACTTTGCTGTGTTTCAAACCAAAATGATTGGAATAACTTTTTCTGATCATCAATAAAATTGTTAAAATCATTCATATTGACAAACCTGTCAACATGACATAATTCTTTTTATTAAAAAATCTTTCAAAAATAAAATATAGTTTTCTGACATGTTACTTGATAAAAATTAACTGATTTAAACTTTAATTAATTTGAATTGAAACAAATATTACTTTTTGTTTAAAATATTGCAGAAAAGCATTTTTAACAAGAAGATGGGTGTTTTTATGAGGTGTTGACACATTGACAGCTTGATCTAAAGAAGAGATAATAGATATAATATTACATGAATAAATGTGAATCTTTTTATCATGGATGCTCAATTTTTAGCAAATCTTTGAAGATACCTACTCATTGTTTAATTTTTTGCTTGTATTATTTTTCTTTATTAAGAAAATCATTAAATTAAATCAGTTTATGAAATTTTCAGTCCACACTACTATTATAAAATATGTATATAAAATATATATATATGTTTTCATTTACTGTTTGTTTATAAAAAAGAAAATGTTGTTTTTTTTTTATTTAAATTTGGAAATTTAAAAGCTATCTGTTTGACTAAAATTCTGAATAGAAATGATCATTATATCTGAATTGTTATAGGTCTTCACTTTGGTTTAATAGCATCATCTGTTGACTGACATTGAATGCCAGATGTGTGGGAGATCCCAAAAGACCTGCTCTTTAAAGAATCAGCCACCAACAAGAGAGCATGAAAGTAACTTCATCTTTGTTTCAAAGTTATCTGTAAAAGAAGCATGAAGTCACTGGAGATTGAAAGGTAGTAAGATATTGTAAACAATTTCACTCGTTAAAGATGGGAACTATGTTGAAAGCTGAAGTGAGAAGTAAGACTGAGAATTGCTGTGGAAGTCAAGTGTAGTCATTGGAAAAACAGCAACAAGGAAACATGTGCAGTTACTATAGTCAAGACTGCCACACATTCGTGGGTCTGTATAGCCATAACAAAATCTGCAGTGCCAATATCAACTGAATAAAAACTGCCCTGGTTCAGATCTCTGGTCTCATAAAAATAATGGATGTCATATACTCAAGTTATGAGTCTATAGATTTTAGACTCTTTAGAGTAGCATAAAGATATTTTCTCTTAAGTATATTTAAAATTATAAACTATCTATTAATCTATTATTAGTATAAATTATAAATTATTTATTAAAATTGTAAACTATCTATTTTTAATTAACATATTTTTATTAACAAAATTATAAACTATTTTCATTCATTTTTTCTTATTCAGCACTTAATGCATAATTTTGTAAGTTTTAAATACAGATACTTTTTCTTGTGTCCATATATGATCTGGTACTACTACTATATATCTTGAGATTCTTGATAAAATTCAAAGAAGAGTCTGTAATGTAATCGATCCTGACCAGGCATCTCGACTTCAGTTACTTTCTCACTGATGCAACATGGCTTCCTTCTGTCTTTTCTACAAATATTTTCATGGCAACTGCTCTAGTCAGCTTTTTTCCCTGGTGCTTTAACTATATGAATTTAAGTGTGCTACTAGATTGGCAACTAGATCTCACTGTTTTACTGTTGAACTAACAAGATGCAATTGCCATTTCTACTCAGTTTCTTTTTTCATTCTTCTCACCTGTGAAACTCTCGTCTGAATTCTAGCTTCCCTGATAACTACAATCTTCAAAAATTTACATGCAGCATCAATTGTCATATTCTATCTTCTTGAATCCTGTTCCTTTTTTGTCCTTTTCTCAGTCCTCCCCATTCTCAGTCTTCTCATTCACTTTCACTTCCTGTAACTCCCCTGTGTTCTAGTGGCATTATCACCTTGCTTGGGATGAAATGATTTAAAAAAAGACCTTATCTAAATCAAAATTCTTTTATTCTTTAGATAAGCTTAAAAAAGAGCATGAAAAATAGATAACAAAAACATAGCAGATCATTCAAATGATTTATTGTGGTTCTTGTAAAACAGTTCTTTAACTCATCCCATTTCAAGCAAAAAAATAACCTCTAAATGGATCTTACACAATATTACAATTATCAAATTTGTGTATTTGTAAAATCGGTTATACCCAATAAGTGATATTTACAGCAACAAGAAACCAATAAAAATGTAGATTTTAATCTATTTAAATTCAATTTATATAGTTTTCTTTTACATTTAAACTTGAGCTGGTGAGTGCTAACAAAACCCCGTACTGGGAAGGGGAACTTGATTGGGGGCTCCATGCAGTGCTTTGTTAAATTAAGTACAACTGACTATTAAAGGATGAAAAATTTTTCTTTTTCTTTTTCGTCAAAATCTGTGAATTTGTTTTGCTCATGCTAAGTCTTGAAAAAACACTATATAAAATTCATGTTTTTTTATCCATAATATTGAAGGTGTTAAAATTATTTAATTTTTTAACAAGAAAAATCTCAAGTTGATGTTAAAAATTACTACAAAACATTTATTTAAGATGGGATGATCTATTATGACATGTCTCTAATTTGTATTTTTAGATACATTGTATTTATTTTCAATGTTTCTAGTTGAATTGTTCACCTATATTGCAGTTGATCTAATATTGTAGATAATTACAAAATTTGTATTTTATATGGATACTATCTTATGAAAATTAAGATGGAGTAGTGTGTGTGGGGAGGGGGGCACATAACAGAATGGGTTGGGGGCTGTATCATAAATTCGTGGAGCCTGAAACCCTTTCACCAGCTCTGCCATATAGTTTTATAGAAAGCAAAGAGAAATGGAAGATACCACAGTAAAAGGTGCATGTTCCACAGCAACTTTTCAAAAAAAAGAAGAGTTCTCTCTCATAAAATGAGATTGTCTGGTTTCATTAAGTCTGAGGAACTGAGGATATTTTTCTGGATACCATTGGATTAAATCATCTATAAGGCATTGATCCAGTGTGGATTCTTCTTCAGCCTTTTTCCGACAGTAGAACAGGCTTGACACAATTCCTATATCGTTGTTCCCTGGTAATCGTTCTGGTGAAATAAAGCACTCTTTCTGACAGAATACAGAACCGGAAGGAAGTGATTTGGGAGAACATTTCAGTCCTGTCATGAAGCAAGTCATACAACTTGTGAAGCAGTTGACACCATTGTCCTTGAAGATTTGTCCAGAGCTGACTGGAATTCCTATCCAGAACAGCAGTGATAGAACTAAAAATGCTGGCATGATCAGTCTACAGTCCATCATCAGTCCAATTTCTTAGTAAATGGCTGTAAAGAATATAGAGAGAATGAAATAAATTCCAAAGTTATGCTTGAAGATAATCAACATTAGTTTCAGTAATGAGGAAACATAATTGATTTTATTTATATTTCAAGGTTTATTCACATCATCATCTGAAAAAATACAAAAACATATTATAATTGTTGCTTTTTTGTAAAAACATGTGATTTTTATTTATCAGTCTCTGATGTCCTTTATTTAATGAGATATTGTGTTTTTATGATAGCATAAGCCATTAAGTGAAGATAACTTGTGTTACCATAACAATGGATATCAAATTTTTAAGTTTTAGCAATTTGCTCATGTATTGCTTTTTATTTGCTTTGTTTCATATTAGATTGTGTTGGATATTTTTATTTTTAATTATTAAAAAAACAACTCATCTTTGTTGAACTGGGTTAACACTTTTGGATTTCCATTCAATTAATTCACTAGAATAATATTTAGGACAAAACCTGAAAAGTAGGGTAGGGATTGTTTCAATTTCATCCAGAATCTCAGATTCTTTCAACATGGAACCAAATATTGGCTTTTCTGGTGGGATTTTCTAAGCTGCCCTCAGATGTGGCACAAGGTCAAAAGTATGGAGCACTGAGTAAGTATCAAACTCATTATTCAGTCATAATTGATCTAGTGAGACAAGCTTGCTAACCATTACACAATATTTGGCATGCTCAAATGGTTTTCTAAGCATAGCTCAGATGTGGCATAAGGCTGAAAATATGTGGCACCCAGTGAGGCTCAAACTCACTACTCAGTCATAACTGATCTAGTGAGAAAAGTTTGCTAACCATTAAACCAAATCGAAGTACCCAAATAATGGTTTTTATACTGGGATTTTGTAATTGCTAATGATGATCATAATGTTTTTGATAAATAAATTATTTTTGGTGCCTACTGTTGTGAGATAGTTCAGAAAGACCTTTTAGAGTAGAGAAGAGATCGTTTCAGTACAAGGAGAATTCTTTTCATACAAAATCCCAGATTCAACAAGGAATAAAAGAATTAGTTTCATTTTAGGATTTTGTCATTTCTAATCTTGATGAATACAAGTCTGAAGTCAGCAGCCAGGGTGGAGGGTTCCTCTCATGGTTGTTGATTGATTCATTGATTCATTTTTTTATGTGTTATCGACCCTTTGCAGGTTATTTAAAACCAGAAGATATTTTTAGATTCTAATAATTTTTTGGGAGATAATAATGATTTAGTGATACAAGTCTTACTAATTAACCTGTAGCTGGAGTGAGAAGAGGTGGATTCATACCTTTTCCCAAGGGTATTTGTGTGTAAGTGAATATAATGAACACAATGGGAATTGAAACTTGGCTCTTTGATTAACAATTCTGATCCACTATCCATTATGTCGCCTGCACATCCAAGCTTACTGCACTTGGTATTCCCAAGTGGTCACCCATCTATGTAATAGCCAGGCTCGATGTTGCTCAACTTAGGTGATTGTATGGGAACAGGGGAACAGGTGTTTCAGTGTGGTGGCTGCAACTCAGAATTAAACAGAGGGCATTTGTTCAATGCCTGAAAGTCATTGGTTGATGGTGATGTCATAAGATTTCAGAACCCCCAATCAAGCTACCAAAGTGGAAATGGGGGTGTATGAAGTGGTATTTAGTTGTGGGGAGATGTATTAAGGTGCAATCAATGCTAATTGGATCAATCACGGAAAGAGTTTGATATTGAAAGATTTGAATCCCCTGAGGATCCTGGTTATAAACATCACTGACAATATTTCCCCCAGTGTATCAGAAAAGCATATTTTGTGATTATGATTTACATTTGGACTAATGTCCTCATTTTTGTTGTTATTAGCACAATGTTTTGACTGTTGTTCCTTCTGGCCTTCTTCAGTTTTTCAATTGAGGTAAACTTCAGAAAATTTCAAACTGAGCCATTTATTTAATTTATGCGGGTAGAATATTCTCATTTTGCTGTCCATGTCAAGGGATATTTCATCTTCTTCATATTTAGTATGGATGAGTTATTGCTTGCCACATTAGGGCAGGTTGATTTTTCACTTTTCTAGAAAACTGCGCTCAATATGAAAGCTGAGGTTTGATATGATAAGTACTGGCATGAAAAGTTAGAGGTATAGCTTTTACCAATTTTTGAGCATTTAGTTTTAAAGATTGTCTGAAAACAAATTATCAGAAACACCTAATTTCTGCAGGTTTTTGCTTACAAACTGACTTCCAAAATTTTACTATTTCAAGAATAAATCCAAATAAAGTTGATATCTTTTGTATTAGATACACTGAATGGAAAATATATTCAAACCATAATTTTAATTATGAATTGCCACAAGCAAAATATGCATTTTTTTTATTGTATTTGATAAGTAAAAACTGTAAAAATTGTAAAAGATTACAAAAAGGCGACTCAAGGAATAAGTTTTATTAGATCCTATGTTAGATCTTAATTAAAACAAAAAAATAGATAAAAGTGTATATAACACCATAACACTGCTGGGCACAAACCATAAGACAAAATGTTTTAAATTTGCCTTGTTTATTGAAAATCACACTAAATCTACTGCACAGTATAACATATTACATCATATTTTAGCTAAATTGTTCAGTATAATTTCCGTTTCATAGTAAATGAAGGTCTTATTTGATAGTTCAATGATTTAGCAATAATGTGCTTGTGCCATGCATCTTGTCCATATACAATTTGTGAAGCTTCAGTAAGTTATAAATTTTATAAGGGTTTGCTATAAGACTTTCACTGATCACCGGAATGAAATTCCAATGCTACGATTTTGAACCTAAATTTAATCTTTAAAATTGTTTCCTCAAAAAATAGTAACAATTTGGAAAAAATATTTTGTGTCTTTATTTATCATGTCAAACTCCAACTTTCAAATTTAGTGCAATACCATGGTTCCAAAATCAACCTGCCTCATTATCCCATTTCTCCTGAGTTTGAGTTTCTTCTAACCAGCCTTGGGATTGAACTCACAATTACTATACTAAAAAATTCATGAGCTAATGCTTTAATTTGCTAGGCTATTGTTCTAGACATGGACAGTTGAATAAAAAAAATTTACCCCTGTAAATTAAATAAAAGTTTAGTTTGAAATTCCCTAAAATTTACTGGGATCACCAAATACGTGAAGAAAGCCAGAAGCCATAACAGCTGAAAAGTTGCAATAACAACAACGATATGGATATTAGTTCAAATAGCAATAAGAATATAAACCTATTATTCACTATATACTCTATGATTATATTTCTCATTATTATGACTTATGGCCATGTCATGTTGAAACACAGGTTCCCCAAATCTCAATCTGATTTATAGGTAGTGAATGGTGAGTATGAAGAGTCCAGTAAAGGTGGTAAATGAGATGGTTGGTGGTGTAGAAAGGCACATCTTGATTTTTTGAAGGCTTTATTGGCTTTTTTAGTCAAGGCAAATAGTTTGCTGGCTCTGTTCAGTGTGTGTATAGGAGCGATCAGGGTGAAAAACAAGTTGGGTCAAATTCATTGATGAATTGTCAGTTCCAAACAAGACATCCAATGAGGTATTGTAGTCCTTTTTCCATTGTTAGAGGGCTTATTTCATTAGTTTTTCAGATGAAACTCAGAATTGTAGCAAATGGTGAAAAAAAAATCTATATTTATTAATAGTATATAAATATATATATATATATATATATATATATATATATATATATATATATATATATATGTATGTATGTAGTTGTATGGTCCAAAATATGTCACAGAGTGATTTCAGTTTTTCTTATCCAGATGTGATGAAAGCCTGTCTAAATTTAGAAGTGTTTTTAGTAAAACATGTAAGGCTATGTTTACGTTTCTTTACGTATTCCATGATGAATGCTCACATAAATTTATAAGCATCTCATTGAACAACTAAAGTATGATGACTAAACATGGCAAAACATGTTTGCCTATGTTTTAGATTACATTATCCATATGCAATGAAAGCCAACTTAAATATGTGTGTGTTTCAATGAATTATGTGTGACCAATAATGAGGAAATATCGCAAATGTTAAAATGTTGAATTATAGACAACAACAGTCTGGTATTCAATTTTTTACGTTTTATTAGTCTTTTTATTTTCATTAGGAGATTTTACAATTTTTAAATATAAGATGCTTTTTGTTATAGTAATTTGTTTTAATTGAATATTTTGACGCACATAAAAGTTTGGGCAATTTTTAACACTCATTCCCACAAAGATGTGGTATGTCAAAAGGACATTTTTTTTTTCTTCACTGCTATTGTTTAATTACTTTCACTCCTTGGCAATGTTTATTGTTTTAAAAAGCAATGCTTAGAATTTTAATAAGATCTAAACATATGATCAAAGTGAATTGATACATTTTCTTTGTTCTTGAGAATTGACAACAAAAATAATAAACATTATTTATTAGATTGTTTATTGTAATGGTTGGAAAAACATCAGTCAATTGATTTGAACTTTATAAAATGGTTGATAATATGGATTTCCTTATAGTTGGTTCACATATTTTAATAATTTAGTAAATGCTGATAAATTTATGAATAAAAAATTGTTTTCATGTTTATTTCTTTATAAATTGGTAAATGATAAATATTCCATTGCATTAGTTTTAAATTGTATTAGTTTTTAGAATGTTGTAAATATAAAATTATTCTTGTAAATAAACAATCTAATAAGATAGTGTTTAAATATTTTTGTTGTAAATTTTCAAGAACAAAAAATGTATAAATTCACTTCTTTATAATAAATGCGAATATCAGTGTGTCACGCTTTTTCAACTTTGCTCTTAGAGGCCGTAGCCCAACATATCATACCATTTTGGAATCAGGCTGATTCCGTGAACAAATTAAAAACATTCTGGACTGGATCTGAACCTGCAATCATGAAATTTTTGATTCTCAATTTTTCATTACTGCAATTATTTTTAGTGATTTTTTTCACATGATTTTTTGCAACAAATTTTTATGTATGATAACAATTTTTATAACTTGGAAATAAATTTGGGAATAATCAAAATTAATTGCAAATCCAGCAAAAGTCACCCGTGAAATAAAAACAATTGTTTGTATGGAAAGTCCTTACTTTCCGTACATCAAATTGTCTTTGAATTAAGTGCTGGTAGAAGAATTATCATCAAACTTTTAAAAGGTAAGCTTAAATATTAATACAATATTTAAATGCAACAATCAGTTTTGAGTTCTTCTGTAGTTTATTGTTAACTATTGCATCTACTCCTCCCTACCTATTATGATGAAGGCCCAACCAAGAGCACTTTGCATGAGCTAGCTTAAATGCTGCCTGATAGGGTGTTCTTTTAAGCTAGTTCCCTATATATTTAGGTTTTATTAATCTAATCATCACTTTTTAAAATAATAAACATTTCTGAAGGCAGTTAAAATAATAGCAGTGTCAAGAGAAAAACTGCTCTTTTAACACAACATTTTTTTCCCAAGCAGGAAAGTTAAACATTGCCAAAGTTTGATTATACAAAGAATATGCTTAAAATCAAACAGAAATTGTAAGAACAAATTTGAGAAACATTTTGCTTGAATCACAACCTTTGGAAATGGGTGCATATTATTCTGAATAAAAGCTTCAGTTTCATGTATAAGCTACAAACAATCAAAAGGTCAATTTTTCCCCCTTCTGGTTTACTATCAGCTGAAGAAACCCAAATTTAAATTCAGGTTTATGATTCACACCATTTTCTTTGACTGTAGTAGCTTGTTTTGATTCATGATGATGATGATGATATTTCATCATTCTAGAAATAAAGATCTGAAATTTCATCATTATAAAAACAACCTTTCCACCAGGGATGATTCATGATGATGATATTTCATCATTCTAGAAATAAAGATCTGAAATTTCATCATTATAAAAACAACCTTTCCACCAGGGATGATTCATGATGATGATATTTCATCATTCTAGAAATAAAGATCTGAAATTTCATCACTATAAAAACAACCTTTCCACCAGGGATGATTCATGATGATGATATTTCATCATTCTAGAAATAAAGATCTGAAATTTCATCATTATAAAAACAACCTTTCCACCAGGGATGATTCATGATGATGATATTTCATCATTCTAGAAATAAAGATCTGAAATTTCAACATTATAAAAACAACCTTTCCACCATAAGCAAGAATAGCAGTAGTAAAAATAACAACATAGACAAGACTTATCTTCTTTGCTCCATGAAAATCCAGAGTTGATGGTTTCAAAAGCTTCCGTTAACCAAGAAATTTTCAGAACAAATGTAGACAAGTAAGCCCAAATTTTAAAGAAACAAAAAAAGACATTAACACTGAGAACATTTAACACACACAAAACCAATATTGTAAATAACATCATGAAAAGAAAAATACACATTCTTGTCATTAATTTCAACACGTGTCTCAAAGTCTTATTGTTGTATGTTATTGTTGTATATTTTATTCATTTCATTGTCAGTACAAAAAAAAAGGAATCCTCTCTCAACTATTAATACATGTAACACGGAGTAACTTTCATTAACAACCCAACATCAACACTGTTACAAATTCGTGCAATATGAGAGTAACACAAAATTTATCAACTCTAAAGTAAAAAAAAAAATGAACACAAAATAACAACACTGTTCTCTCTTTGACTAATGACAGTCCTCGTTAAAGAATTTCTTGTATGTCAATGAACGTTTTTCTTTGTAATATTCATACAAGCAAGCATAGAAAGATTTTGGAGTTGTTATAAGTTTAGTACGACAAGATCCAATGCCATACACAACTAGAAATGCATTTCCTTCTGGTAACTCTTTCATGTCGATTTTGCACCTCTTACAGCAGTCTTCTATTCCAGTAGGTATGGGAGCACCAACCAAGCATCTCTCCTCTCCAATCATGACACAGGAGAGACAATCAGAAACACAGTTTACACGTGGATCACGGAAACAGTTTGCAGTGGCTGTATAAATGTGGAATGAAAGAAGAAACAGCAACAAGGCACTTCGGTAGGGTGTCATGGCCGACAATTGAATGAATGCAGATGATTCCAGCTGCAATGTAAAAGAAGCACATATTTCAGAAGTTCTGCATCAAAGGAATTATGGCACTAATTAAATAGAGTAGTCCACTTGTAAAAAAATAAGGATAAATCTTTTGGAAATAATTTTTGTAGATTAGTAATTTTTAGACTTTACATAGTCCATGACACTTGTCAGAATAAAAAAAAAAAATTATCATTTTAGAAGGGGGTGTCTTGTTTTTAATATCAATACAGTGTAAAGTCAATCCTTGACTTTTACAGACTATTTACAATTGTTGTGTACTTATATCATTGATATCTGTGTACAAAAATAGACTTTTTATTTTACAAAAATATTTGTTTGAAATAGCAAACAGATATATACATTTTTGCAAATATGGACCCTCCTACCTGCAAAAGAACCAAGTATCAAAAAGACTGTTTTTCCATTGACATCACTATTATTTTAACTACCTTCACTCCTTGGCAATGTTTATTCTTTTAAAAAGTGATGATTAGAATTGTAATAAGACTTAAACATATGAAAGTGAATTTACAAATTTTCTTTGTTCTTGAGAATTTACTACAAAAATAATAAACACTATTTATTTATTATATTATTTATTGGAATCGCTGGCAAAACATAATTGCCAATTGATTCAAACTTTAGAAAATGGTAAATAATATTTCTTTATACTTGGTGTACATATTTTAATAATTTAGTAAATCTTTATAAATTAATGAATAAAAATTTGTTTTCATATTTATTTCTTTATAAATTGGTAAATGATAAATATTGCTGTAATGACAAAAGTATGCAGGTGTAGGCTTTAAGAAAGCTTTATTCAACTGAGAATACAAGGTTTGCATATAGTATCCTTTTATAATTCCAGTAAACAGAAATAGCTCTTTCAAATAGGAGAGTAACAAAACAAGGGGAGGCCACTTGATTATTCATAACAATAGCATTGTATTAGTTTTAATATAATTGCATTAATTTTTAGAATGTTGTGAACATAAAATTATTCTTGTAAGTAAACAATCTAATAAATAAATAATAATTAATATTTTTGTTGCCAATTCTCAAGAACCAAAAAAAATGTATAAATTCAATTTTGTCATGTGTTTAGATTTTATTACAATTTGAATCGCTTTTTAAAACAATAAATATTGCCAAGGAGTGAAGGTAGGTAAATTAATACTTGTGTCCAGGAAAAAAACATCCTTTTCACACTTTGTTTTTTTTGTGATTATGAAGGTCCAAGTCTGCAAAAAAATATTGATATTTTAACATCAATCCTTGACTTTTACAGAGTTATCAGAAACTAGTTGTCCATTTATAATTATAAATTTTCAAACTGTACTTACATCATTGATACTTGTGTATGAAAACATACTTTTTTTAATTTACAAAAAGATTTATTTTAAATAACAAACAGATATATACATTTTTATGTATTTTATTGTAAGAAAATGTTTTAAACAAGCAATTTTTTGGCAAAATAGATTTTTAAAAATTATTTTTCTTAAAAAATCTTTTGTTCTTAAAGAACTAACATATGCATTTTAAAGTAGTGCCACATTTTTAATTAAAAAAATTACATAAATTAACAAAAGTATAAAAAATATATAGATATCAATGACTTAAACACATTTTCAAGGTATGACAGATAATTCTGTAAAAGTCAGAGATCAATTTGACACTGTTTCGATATTATAAATAGGACCCTCACTTCTAAATCAATAAAAATCAATATTTTTTCATTCTGACAAATGTTGCAGCTTGAGGAAAGTGTAAAGAATGATAATGAACAAAAATTATTCACCAGAAAATTTTTCCTTATTTTTTTCAAGTGGATCAGTTTATTTAAGTAGCCCAAAAATTATCAATGTGAGGATTGGTTCCTTTTAAAATCTAATTTTTAAGCAAAAGATTTCAACCCATGAAATATGTGCTTGGATTTGTTGAAATTTTAGGGGGTAAAAATTTGGTCTTATAAAAATATTCAATTTATTCACAAAGATCGAGTAATGGAAAAGGTGAAAACAAACAAAGTGTGAAACCAAAAGTTTTATATTTCAGAAATCATTGATGTGTTTTACAAAAATTGTTTCTTATGAAAACAGTTTTCATACAACAGGAAATAGATTATGTACAGGAACATTTCTTAATGACTCCTCTTACTACTTTGACTTGGAATGTTACATCTGTCTGCTACTTGTACTATAACATAGGCTGACTACCTGATACATTGTCATTTTATTATATCTGGCACATGGATGTAGTAGTAAACAAAAAATGCATGCAAATATTTAAATGAAAAATGCTCAGCTCAGCTCTGTTTGAATGTGTCTTACTTGAAGATTATAAAATTTCTAATAACTATACATGCTTAAAACTATTGCAGATTAATAATTTTATATATACTTTAGATGCTGTGCAATTTTTATCTTCCTCCATGAATTATATATTAATTAAATTTAACCAGTCAATAGGTACATCATAACTTATTAATTGTCATCATTCTTGGGATACAAAAGGTGATTATCTTTTTTTGGTAGAGATAGTCACATGGGTCACATGACGGGTGTTTAGTGACATCACTTCATACAGTGAGGAGAGTGGCTAGTCATTCAGTTTGTTTGCAGTGGTCAAACCAAATGTTTGCTTTTTTAGCCTGTGCTGAAGCTAAATATGTCTCCTCCAGCAAATACTGCAGCTTACAAGTCCATGGTGCTGTTTCCTTTTGGGAATATATCTTCTCCAGATACAGAAAGAAACTATGGCTCACAGTCCCCAAACCTAAGACTCGCCATTTCCCATCTGTGGAATATGTCCTTGCCTGGAACATAGTAGATGAATTCAGCCTGTTTGAATCTGGAGTTCTAAATATGATTTCTCCAGAAACACAGAAGAATCTCTTTATTGTGCGTAAGACCCTATCTTTTCATCCTCCTTTCAATCTACTTGACTGTGTAGATATATGATATATTTTTCTATGCATGGGACACATGTAAATATGTATATGTAGTTCTGTGTATGTCTTAGTAACATAAAAGTCTCTCTAAGAACCAGGCATGTTTGTCATTCCTTTTACTTTCAGCCATTTTGTTCTGTCCATGAAATACAGTGTTATATTATGGATATAATAATGCTCATAATGGGGAAAATACAAATTTCTTTTAAAGCTCAGCCATTATAGGTGATACACCCATGGGCAAATGGTTTGAAATTAAAGAGGTCCATAGTGTCATGCTGTATCCCAGTATTGTGTTTGTTTGAACCATTGTACTAAGCCTGTGGAGTCCATTATTTCTGTTGTGGCTTGATGTAGGAGGCTAATTCCTTTCTTCAAGACAACATGCAAGGTGGATTTATTTTTGAAGTTGCCATCTTCTAGCCTTTGCCTAAAGATAAAGAGGCAGGACTTACAAGGCAGCAGGTGGTTCGAAGTCAGAGTTTTCCTTCTCCTAGACTGGTTGCCAACCAAGGCTATAAGGCCTAGTCTGTCCTGCTATTTATCCATAGCTAGGAAGAAGAGATGGATTCACACCTTTTGCAAAGGTATTAAAATATAAGTGAATGCAATGAATCTGATTGGAATTTGAACTCACGTCTCTGATTCCTCATTTTGAGCTGCTATCCATTACTCCACCATGCCTCTACTAACTTATTAATAATTTCCAATAAAAAATGTTTTTGTTTGAAACTGATTAAATAATAGAATATGTTTTGATATGTCTGCTATAATTTGAATCTGTCTAATGTGTTCATTTAAGCAAATTTAAATTTATATAGAATTTTAAAAGTTTTTCTTCATAAACTACAAATTAAACAGCAAGAAAACAGAATGCATGGTTATCAGCAAAAGGATGAACCCAAAATGCAAATTAAAAATTGGAGATGCTAAAATCAAAACAAGTACCAAAATTTAAATATCTAGGAAGTGTTTTAACAGAGGACAGAAAGTGTGACACTGAAATCCAAAGACACCTTGGGATAGCCAAAGATGCATTTCAAAAGGTAAGTAGAGTATTAAGAAACAGAAAAACTTTGTTAGAAACAAAGAAAAGAGTACTGAACTGTTACATGACATCAGTCCTCCTATATGGCAGTGAATGGTGGACAATCTGCTCATAGATGAAGAAGTGACTTGAAGCAACAGAAATGTGGTTCCACAGAAGGATGCTGAGGATATCATGGACCAAACATAAGAGCAACAAAGTTTTAGAGAAAATAGAAACAAAGAGGAAACTTATACTTAACATCAGGAAGAGGCAGTTGAAATTTCTAGGGCACATAATGGGAAAAGAGAGATTGGAAAATCTGATACTCACAGAGTAGATTGAAGGCAAGAGAGACGGAGGAAAACAATGCATAACTTAATTAGTGACCTTGAGTAAATGGATGGTGGAACAAGATTTAGGAGAAATAACAAAAAGACAAAATTTATTAAGAGCTACAAAGGACAGGAAATTGTGGAGGGCCATGATGGCCAACATCCTGAAGGGACATGACACGTAAAGAAGAAAAATATCAGTTTTATATACACTATTTGCTTTTCATAGCTTCCTCTATTTCCAAACAATAGTACCATGTTAACTATGTAGCAAAAGTAGTAATTGCTCTGGGACTTGCATTTTTGTTGGCCTTGCACTAGTGGTGGTGAGTCACTGGTGTTGAGTTGGTGGTGATGAAATGTCCCCTCCTATTAATTTTGATCCCAGAATTTTTTTTTTTTATTATGGCACTGGCTACTTAGTCAATGAATACCAAATGTTTAGAATGTAACTAGGTTCAAATTTGTACTTTTTCCAACTTATGTTTTGGTTTATACATTTTCAAATGTCTTGAGAAAATTATTTCCATTTCCTCATGCATTAAAATTTTTCCCCCTGTAAAGTGAATTCAACTAAAACTATATGAAAATTCTGAGATGTAGACTTTCAATGTGTTTCATGTTTTATTTCATGTATAAGTTTTTATTTCAAGGATTTTAATAAAGCATTCTCAATAAATATTTGCAACATGAAGTATTTTACATTACTTTGGAAGATACTGATATTAAAAAGGTTCAAATATCTGCCTTGCTCAAGAAATGCTTAATTTGATACTTGGGCACTGACAGTATTTACAGATAGCATGTGTGTGCATCCTTTTGTATATGTGTACATGAATACACACACACTTGTAGAATGTCTCTGAAAATAATTCAAATGTGTGCCTTAGTTACACAACAACTACATTGTCATGATGATTGACTTGCCATTTAGTTCAATAATAGTTCAATTAAATCACTTATCACAATCAATACAACAATAATTTAACTTCAAATAAGAAATGACATATTGTAAAGCTATTGAGTAATACAATACTGTAAAGTTATTGAGTGATATGAGTACAAAGATGAAAATTGAGAATTTGAAAAACGATCAAATAAAGATAAAAAATATAATGAAAACATTGGCAAGATAAGAATGTGAAAAAAACTCACTTTAAAAGTGTTGCAAGGAAAGATTTTATGAAAATTACAAGTGTAATAAGAAAGCAACCTGATAAGCAATAAAAGATTTAAACCTAGAATTGCAAATATAAAGAGAGATAAAATCATATAATATTAAAAACATTGACAACCGATAAAAAGATAAATGCAATCAAATTACCATATTTAACTAAATATCACAAAAAGACAGTTGGATGAAGAAGTACATGAAAACTGATTTCTCAACAGTAATTTTTGGTGATGAATGCCGAGCTAGAGTGGACGTACCTGATGGCTGTGTAGGAACATTATCCCTAATTTAACAATATAAAAAAATTGAATAGCATGACAAGCAGCAGCAGCCCACAGTAAAAAGCAAACACCCATGTAGACCTCCTACACACAAACAGCAATCACCCATGCACAAAAAGTTCTAGCCTGCCTAGACAGCCATGAGATATAAAAACAGACCACATTTTGTCAGGAGAGTAGTCTTAACAGTAGTCCTGATAGTGGCTCCAAACCAGCTGATTTGAAGTCACACATACAGCTGCTTAATGAATCTAACACAAGCTGATCAATGAAAGAACTTTCAACTTATACAGTAAGTCATATACTCTACATGAAACAAATACAAAATTTCTACATTACACACACAAAAATAACTTTCTTCCTTTTCTGGTAATCTCTCTTGAATTGTTATATAAAATGCTGTTTTTATTATAAAACTTGTTCTTATTTATTTTTTTTATTTCTTGATGGAATTTCAATACTCAAATTATTTATTGAAGTTTGGGTTGACAAATCATTTCTTCTACTCGACCTGAGTTTGAGATCTTCATGGAGATAGCTAATTAGTGGAGAACACTAGAGAAGGGGAGTAATATTTGGGCTAGTATTGCTGGCTGTAAAAATATAGATCCCTTCAATGTTGATGAGAGTATCAAAATAAATGCAAAGAATTATTATCAGATGTTTATAGAGTGTCAAAGGTCACAATGAAGGAGCTTAAATTAAACAGGATGTTCATGCAAGACAATGGTTCTTCAAATTCTGTAATTCTGCTTTAAAGATGTATTGTTGGTAATTCTACTATAAATATGTATCATTGGTGATTTTTAATATAAAAACATATCCCTCGTATTTTTAATATAAAAATGTATTTTTATACTTTCATAGTGTTTTGGGGATTACTATTTGCTCATAGATGTTAACTATTTGCCCACTTTTCATTTGGTTCCCTATTTATCTACATTCATAGTTTTTTGACCCCAGTTTGAGGATTCAGTATTTGGCCATAGTGAGGACCCCTAACAGGTACTAACTCCCTAGGTCAGAGTGGATCTGGGAATAGCAGCAATTTAGAGGTGGTTCCACACTCTTCAAAACTCCTGATCAGTAGCCTTGCTGTCAGATGTAGTTTATTGTCATACCCAGGACTAAGTCTGTGTTAGCATGCAAACTAAGAAAATAATTTATTAAGGTAGATGCTGTATTTTGTTAATCAAATATATATATTTTTGTGACTTATCTCTTTTGGATTTATTTATAAGTAAAAATTTATAACGCATTTAGGTTTTTGCATAACCAAAAAAGTTATTATCCATATTTTTAATAAGATAGCGATGGCCAACTGGAAAGGATATGGAATAGCAGCATCAACCTCTAGACCAAGTTCAAGATCTACAAATTGGTGGTTGTATCCAGACTCCTCCATGGGTGTGAGACTTGGATACTCCTGGTTGAGGCAGGAAAAAGGATCTGAGTATTCAAGAACAAATGCTTGAGAAAGCTCCTCTATATGACCTACTGGGATCACAAAATCAATGACTATGTACAGAGCAAGGTAAAGAGTCTCATGTGCTGATAGAAATCTCTCCTCATCACAATTAAATATCAGAAGTTGTCATGGTTTGGCCATATCACATGGTGTGACAGACCATCATGCAAGGCACTGTTGAAATCCGCTGCAAGCAGGGATGACAATGCATTCTTTAATTCCACCAGTTCTAATCTTCATGGGTAAGACCCACTATGCCACTCTTGAACAGCTTCTTCCCATAAACTGCTGCTTTGTAGAACTGACTCTCAAGAGGATGCTTCCCTGATCACTACAATCTTAACCAGTTAAAGTCTAGGGTTAACCATTATCTTCCTCATATAACTCCATAAACTGTGGCTATAATTCTATAACTCACTACTTGGAGTGGCTTTGAGGCCTTGTACAGGGTGAAAATCATTTAAAAAAAAAAAAAAAAAAGTATATTCAGAAAATTTTGCAAGTTTTGGTTGGCTAATATCACTTTTCTTGCAAAAACATATATAAATCTGACATATATAAAAAAAACAATTATATATATATATATATATATATATCTATTAGGTTAGTGCAAAAATAATGACGGTTTTTGACATTAAAAAATACGTCAAAAACCGTCATTATTTTTGCACCAACCTAATATATATATATTGAACATGTAGGTCTGATGAATTGGACCGTGATTACGATTCCAATGTAATAAATTATAACTATGGAATATTAGTGTTTGAGTCTTTTATATTATATTCTTGCTCTGTCTTGTACATTGAGCTCTACCTGGAAATACATATATATATATATATACAGATATATATATCTCTTGGAAATATATATATATATATATATATATATATATATATATATATATATATATATATATATATATTGACCACTAATATTATCTCTCTCTCTCTCTCTCTCTATATATATATATATATATATATATATATATATATATATATATATTGGAAAAAGTTTTTGTCATACATCTTTTCTTTCAAAACTGATCTTGATATATAAAAATTTATATATCATTATCTCATATATATATATATATATATTAAATATTAAAAGAGTAGGAATCACTCACACACCCACTACCATGGTTTCAGTCATTATGTTTATATTAGGCGCTAGTTGCTTGTTATTTTCCAAACACTTTATTGATCTATTTTATGTACGCACAACAGGGAGTGTTACAGAAGGGGAATGTAAGGCAAGAATGGGGAAGTAGCGTGGGATGGTGAGTAAGAAAAAGAAAAAAAATTTGACGTATTCTTATCTGTGTTCATATAAAGCCAAAATATACTTTCTAGTATGCCTACACATGACTTCTGACCTTTCATTAAATAGCTTTTCTTGCTTTGTATACTTTACTATCGCTAGTTTTACTTTCTGGCACAGCGTACACACATCACTACTATTATTATAAGGCTTGGCTCTCCTCAGTATATTAAATCGTATATTTGGGCTTTTGTTATCATTTCTTTCTTTTAATTCCCACATATGGCTGGTCAGTCTGGTACAATTTCTATGGCTTTCTACTTTGAATGATGACTTGTGCTTGCACCATCTCTTTTTGAAGGTACCTTCAATACATCCCACATATATTTTGCTCTGACCATTTTCACCTTCAATTCTGCTTTGTAAACCACTCTTTCCATATAATAAACAATATTAAATACATTTACTGGCCTCAATATCTGAGAAATTTCATAGAAAATATGCATCCTCCGGCAGGAATCAAACCTGTATCCTACATGGAACTTCATTTGACCTGACATATTATAACATTTAACTACCTGACAGGTCAAATGATGGTTCTGTGTAGGATACAGATTGGATTCCTGTCGGAGGATGCATATTTTCTACAAAATTTACCATTCTGAATGTCCTTGTTTTGGTGTGAGGAACCTGCCCCAAAAGTTTGTAAAAGTATTTTTGATACACCCTGTGTAGATGAGATAATGACATATATTTTTATATATCAAGAACAATATTGGGGAAAACTGTATGACAAAGTGGAAAAGTTTACTTGTGATGTGTTTCATCTTTTAGGACTTCATCAGACTAAATTCGTTATGTTAGTGCAACTACACATGTGCATGAATGAGGGATGCTGGGAATTTAACATTTATTTTTTAATCTATTTGATTTCATTTAGATTCTTTTTCTTTTTCTTTCCATCCCTATTGTTAGTATATATCCCACACTGTGATAATAGAAATTCTGCCAGGAATGGTGAAATATTTTAAGAGCCAGGATGCAAATTTACTTTAGATAATCTTGCAATCAAGACACTTTCTAGACATTTTTGCTGTAGTGAATTGTCTTCTCTTTTGAACTGAGTAGCATTTTTATGTCAAATCTGATCAAATCATACATTTTTCTCATGAGGAAGACTGACTTTGAGAATAAATTTAAAATGATGCTTTGAGACAAGCACTTAGAGGCTGATGATAGCTATGTGAAGAACAGTTTGAAATAGACACTACCCATGTTGAGGTAATTTTTGTTTTTTGCTGTAAAAAATACATATGCTCTGTTAAAATAAAACCATAGAGCTCTCTGTGGATCAGTTTTAATAATTAATATTACTAGGATCCACCTGGATGATATACCAATGGATTGATTACCTGTAATATATACATATATATATATATATATATATATATATATATGTAGCAACAGTCTTGATGGTCAGAGATTGGCAGCTGAGCTCTCTTCTGATCTAATACCAACTTCCCAGTGTGGAAAAATTAGCTGGTTACATTCAATGCCTCGAAAACCAAACTGGTTGTATTCCATCACTGCTGATCAGGCCCTAAACTACTGCCAGTCAAGATGAATAGATGTTCCCTTGAGCAGATCTTGTGCCTTGAGGGTTTATTGGGTCTGAAGCTCACCCCCAACTTCAAGTGGAATTCCTATATACAATCCATTGCTAAAGGTGCAGGTAAAATGATCAGCTACCTCTACTGCTCCAGTAAGTACCTAATACGATCCTCTACCTTTATAAGAGCCAAATCAAACTGAAAATGGAGTACTGTTGTCAAATTTGGGTTGGAGCTGCTCAAATCTCACTTTTCAGTCTTGATAGAGTTCAGTAGCAACCTGACTCCAACCACTCTAACAGGCGGGATGTGGCAAGCCCCTTGCTGCTCTATTGCTACTAACACAGAAAGTGCTTGGACAAACTGCATCTCCTGGTTCCACTAGGTCTGACTTTCATGGCTAGGACCCACAATGCTGCTTACATATTAGCAAATCAGCCACATTCCCTCTGTATTCCATTGGCAAGAAGTAAGTCCTACTCAAACAGCTTCTTCCTATCGACCACTGCCCTATGGAACAGACTTTCCCTATCACTATAATCTTAACCTGTTCAAGTCTAGAGTCAACCATTATCTTCCCCTCCTATCCATATATACTACCCCTTAATGTAACCTTCTACCTTGAGTGGAACCCTGGCCTTGTACAGGGTTAACCTTACTGTAAAAAACAAAAAATCACACACAAAAAATTAAATGTTCATCTTTTTCTACTTGGAATTTCAGATACATATTATGAAATTGTCTGACAGCTTGGCAGTAAAATTGAATATATAACACTAATTTCTATCTAAATTGTTTACACTAATCGTATACATGGTGTGATGGGTAAATTCTCGCCATTTTATAGTTTT
>OZ010597.1:48293799-48308799 GCA_963932145.1 Acanthosepion lycidas | reverse complement strand
CGGAAGGAAAACACGGAACACAGATTAGAGGTAAGAAAGATATATTAAACAAAAAGGTTACAAAGATAGTAAGCTCCGCTTACACTTACACTATGTGCTAGTGTCCAATATTGGTAGTCGTACACGGCTGATACTACAGTATTAGAATACTCTCTCTCTCTTTCCTCCTCTTCTCCTAGAGTGTTATATCACATACTTTATATGGTCCTGGAAGAGTCCATGTTGTAGATATGTTACAGTCTCACAACAATATGGTGGTGAGAAAGTGACTGAAGCAGAGATGCCAGGTCAAGACCAATAACATTGCAGATTCTTCTTTTGATTTTATCAAGAATTTTTAAATATATCACAGGAGCATCAGACCAGATGTGACAGAAATATTCAAAGCAAGAATGAATGGTAGACTTATAAATATGCAAGATAGATTCTGGTGAGAAAAATTGCCTAGCACAACACAGTAAACCAACTTTATTAGCAGCAGACCTAGCAATTGATTCAATATAATGTTTCAACTTCCTGTCAGCAGAAAATGTTAGTCTGAGAAGATGCAATGAGTCACTCTCCTGGAGGTTAGTATCAGCCATGTTGATGGAAGGTAAAAAGGATTCTATTTTTTGTAATGACAATGAACACTCGTTGCCACTTTTATAATGTCAACGAATACTTGTTGTCACTTTCGTAATGCTCATTGGAGTAGAGACTTTGTAATTGCAGATACAACTATAGTAACACTATTGAACAATACTGGTGTCAGACGCCTTCAAATAACACTTGCACTAATAGTACTTGCTCGATAATACTCATTCGAAAAGTAACCACTGAATAGTGATCCGAATAGTAATCCATATGGTAATCAGTTAGATGCCATGCTAATTCCTATATATACATTTCCTTTACCATCATATGATCTACTTAATCAAAATGGGATCACCTGTGTTTGCTCTCTGGTGATCTGTGTTCAAACTCCAGTGTTGGCAGTAACACTTTATTCCTATATAACACTCTCAGACAATTAAATGAGAACAGTTTCATATCAATTGCTTTATTTCCACTAGTAGTATTATTAGTTGTAATATTATCTGGAATTTTGATTTGATGAAGCCTTGTCAAGCATTATTCACTTTGGACGAAGATTTCTTTCATGTTCATTGTCAACCATTATTAATTTTTTAAAATTCAATTTTTGTTTATGTCCTATAATAGTTGTTACATTTTGTGTATGAAATGTGTACATTGAAATAACAACTATTAAAGGACAAGCATAATAATAAAATCTCTATAACACAACATTCTAAATTTCATAAAAAACCTTATTACTGTCATCTAGTGGTCACGAGTTCAATCTCTGGATAAGGTAGTGAAGCACCAGTTCAACAGGAATGAACAATAACTGACATCACAGAAGCAAGATATCACAATAATCAACAGAAGACCCATATCAGCCAGTCAATGGATATCTGATGATGTCCAGAGGGTACTTGGTCGAAGTGTCGTGTCTATAGTAGCATCTATATCAACCAAGATGAGAACAATAGTATGAAATAATTCAAGAATATTACTCATCTCAGAAATGAAATACTAAAACTTAGGTTATTCAAACTAATATTCTCATATCTTGTATTTGGGCCAGTCTACTCTCTAGCCTTTACTGGTTGAATTTTACATCATGCAATCTCCAAAGAAACCTTTAATGAATGAAATATATTTTTCTTGTTCACAAATATTTCTAAAAGTGAAGCATGACGCTTTGCTATATGCATCTGTGAATTTTTCAAATTGGCAGAAAATTTAACAAAAGATGTGTTTCTCTTTCAAGCGTCTTGAAATATCTTCAGATTAACAGACATCAAAATAAGACTGGAAAAGGTATATATATGAAATAGAGTTGAAATAACATTTGAAGCAATATATATATATATATATATATATATATATATATATATTACTTCAAATGTATATATATTACTTCAAATAACACACACATATATATATATATATATATATATATATATATATATATATATATATATACATGAGATATGAAGTAGTTGAAGCAAGACAGATATAACATATAACAAAGAGGCTTAAAGGAAAATAAGAACTACAAGGAAAATTTTACTTACACTCAGAAAAAGACAGTTGAATTTTTGGGTATATAGTGAGTAGAGAGGGCTTGGAGAATTTAACACTCATGGAACATACTGAAGATGAAGGAAGCAGGGGGAAACAGTAAGTAAGCTACTTGATAACTTTGAGTTAATGGACGGCAGATGAAGTTGTAGAGAGTCATGACTACCCATGTCCTGAAAGGATATTGTATATAAAAAGGATTGTGCATATATATATATATATATATATATATATATATATATTGTGTCTTTGGGCAGTAGTCTCACTTTTATACAAGTTGTGTTAAAGACAACTGATAAGGTACTGTGACTAAGCTTTTTATTTAATTTGTCTTATGTTTGTACATTTTTTAAATTTTTAATTGAATGTGTGGTTTTTAAAAAAGATTTTATGTATGTGTCTAAATTTATAGGAATGTTTTGTTTTCCAAACACGGTCAGCACAATGTGGCCATGTTCATAGTTAATGTTATTGAGTGATGGCTTTTTGTTTTTTATTATTAGTGCTTCCATTATTTTTAATCTTTTTTTTACATAAGGATAAGGCTATTATATTTGTATTTTCTACTAGGATGTTGCAAATGTAGTTTGGTAGATTTCCATGTATATTTAAATGAATCCTTATTGAGCTATTGTCGGGTAGGTGTAACATGATGAGTTGTCTTGATAGAAAAATGAAATAAAAAGCTTAATCACAGCACCTTGTCAGTCATCTTTAAAACATATACCAGCCAAAATACATTGATTTCAACAACAAAGATAAAGATATCAGTCTGTATCATTTGGTAAATCCTTTACCTTGGAACTTTAAACAATATTTATAAAATCCATCTGATAATTTGGGAAATTTTATGTATTAAGTGCATTTACTCAATTCCATATCTCGTGCTGCTGAATTGAATGTGGTGCACCTATGAGCCTAATTGCTTACTGGATGCGTGACGTGAAATGACATGACTCACATGAATTCAAGTGAATATGAGAAGAATGGACAGACAGATAAAGAATTCCACTTCATCTCTGGACTATCCTCACAGGAAATTGTTCTTGTTTTTACTATATGAAGCAAGAAATTTAACTTTCCTTAAACAGATTTTGTTAATAATCCAGTGGGTTGAGGAGAATTTTTTAAATGTCATCAAGAGGTAAGTTTGCCATATTTGATTTTCCTTTGACGTAAGAATAATGATTTGACTCAGTTTCAAAAAAAATAACAACAAACATAGACATATGCACCAACAATAAAACGGAGTGTCAAAAGGTTGGTTTTTCCCATGAGACCACTTTTTTAATTACCTTTATTCTTCAGCAATGTTTATTTTTTTAAAAAGTGATGACGTTAATTGTAATAAAATTTTAACATACAAAAGTGAATTTATACATTTTTAATATTCTTGAGAACTGACAATAAAACTAATAAACAGTATTTATTTATAAGATTGTTTATTTACACAATTTATTATCATGTTTATTGGAATGATTGGCAAAACATTGGCCAATTGATTCAAACTTTATAAAATGTTAAATAATAAGGATTTCCTTATAGATGGTTCACATATTTTAATAATTAAGTAAATGTTCATAAATTTATGAATAAAAAGATTGTTTTCACATTTATTTTTTATAAATTGGTAAATGATAAATATTGTGTTGCATTAGTTTTAATACAAATGTATTAGTTTTTAGAATGTTGTAAATATAAAATTATTCTTGTAAATAAATAATCTAATAAATAAATAGTGTTTATTATTTTTGTTGTAAATTTTCAAGAACATTGAAAATGTATAAATTTATTTTCATATGCTTAGGTTTTTAGAATATTGCCCTGAAAAGGACAATTTAATACATATGCTCGCTGCTGGTGAAGATGGCAACAGATGGAGGTCTACTGGAGATGGCTGGATTGTCAGCTAGTGGAGGGCTGCAGATGATGATGGCTGGTTAGCTGGAACTGCTGTTAATTTCATGAGCCATGGGTGGAAGGAACAGATACTACACTTTATCCTGACATCATGATCACAGAGCACCTGGGTATTTACCCATGGCTCCACCACTGGAGCAGGATGTGAACCAAGGACAGTTGATTAATGTGCGGAACCTAAGCACATACACTTGTGTCATTAGTCAATTTTTACTCAGCGCCCATTGCTTTAAAAAAATGTGGAAGTGCCAACAGGACATGACAATCTAATTTCAGGCACATTTGTCCATATTTTCCTAAATTACTTTATTATTTTTCATATGTGGCTCGTGTGGAAAATTATTTTTATCTAATTTCCTGTTAATAACAAGGTCAAATGTGATAGTGTGTCATAAACTAAAATAAACATAAAAAAACAAGCCAAGTCCCGTTGCTCCAAATACCAAGATGGTAAAATATTACAACAATGAAAGACAAATGTCACAAGATGAAAGGAATCAAGTAAGAAATAATTAAATTTAATATTAACCCATTAATGACCAATGTACAATTTTGGGGTCAGTGGTCATTAATGGGTTATAAATAGAAACTTATAAACTAAGCAAAGTATTAAGATATCAAAAAATAAAATACTATTAGAAACAAAGAAAATAGTGTTGAATTGCTGTGTAATATTAAATCTATTAAATGGCAATGAATGCTGGACAATCTCTTCACAAGTAAAGATGACACATGAAGCAAGAGAAATGTGGTTCTACTGATGAATAGAGAGAATACTATGGATAGAAAAATGTGAGTAATGAGGAAGTTTTTTTGAAAATAGAAACTATAAAGAAACTTATTCTAACAATCAGAAAGAGACATCTGAAATTTCTATGACACATAATGAGGAAAGAATGGATGATTGCTTTTTAGAGAAACTATAGAGTAGGCGAAAGTGACGAACATAAAATCAAAGCAGCAAATGACAAAATTAAAAACACAATGCAAGGGCTCCATGCTGCCTTCTGGGTTTCAAACATGCTTCAAATTTTCAATTTAATAAAAATAAATAGCCAATAAAATCAGCTTCCACCAGTAGATAAACACAGGCCACTGGAGCCTACACAAGTTTATAAAAACCAAACATTCATTCAATTTGGCAGAAGAACTGACATCAGTAAAGAGACATGAGTCAATCTTGAGGTCTTGTCTTTCTCACCAAAGCAACAACGAACTCCCTTTGATCTTGTCTCCCAACTCCACTTTCTCTCTTCCTCATTGAAGAACTATTCATGTTATTACAGTCAAAGAGAAGAACTTTCTAACTTTCATTTCATGATAAGTCATTACAATTAAAATTTGGTTATCTTACATTTAAATAAATATCATTTTATTTGAACATGCAACAATCTTTTCTCTCATTTTTTTATTCAGTGACCCAAGGAATCTTTCCCTAACAAATGGTGACAATCTGACACGAAACAAACACTGCATCATTCTGCTCCTAACAATTTGTGAATACCAACACGAACACAGCATTTTTCAAGAGGTGCCTAGACATATTTGCAGACAACTGACTTATGGCATGTTGGAGGAAACTATAACCACGCAATTCATGGAGACCACATTAATGATGAACCTGCCAGCATTCAATTCTGCTAATATAAATATATGGTTCTTGCAACTAGAAGCAATTTTCAGTGCAAAGAAAATTACATCTCAATGTCTATGATATTGCTATGTTGTTAAAAAACTACCCACTGAAACAGCCACAGAAGTAATGGACTCAGGGCTAGCGTTAGGGTCTCTCCGTCATAAAACTTTGATATGGGGTCCTCCTATGTACTACATGTTGATTTCAATGTTTACCAAGCTGGGAGCTACAAACCCTTAAAGTAAAATTGTTTGGTGGGAAGGGCAGGTCTTTTTTTAAATTACCAGAAGTCAGAGAATAATTCTAATTTAAATGAAAACTTCAGTATATATTCCTTAATTGTTTACTTTTATCATGAATAGGTTTTTGTATTTTAAAAATTTCTGAGAAATATTCTTTTTGTAATAACCTCCAATATCTTTATGACTAAATTTTACTCTAAAAAATGTTTAAGTCACAAGTTTTTACATTTTCATAAAAATTAATCACCAATGAATCGCTACTGAAAAAAAATGTTTTACAAAGATTCCAACACAGCACAAACAGGATTGTCATAAAAAGTGTTGAAATCTTTAAGCATTTTTATTTTTTAAGCAATCATTTTCTTGGTTTTATCTTTCTAGAAATGTAAAAAAAATAGGGACTGGAAATTTTTATTTTAATTACTAGCCATGGACTTCTGGTTAGTATGTAGAGGACCATGGCTGTGATGTTGTTGATAGAAGTAGAAGAACACATGTGGGGTTAAGATTTTCCTGCTAGCTGGTCCAACTACATGAGAAAGTTGGACTTTAATTAAGTCCAAAGAAGGCAAAGAAAAACAAACACAAGACCGATAAATATATATATACAGATATGTGTATTAATGACAAGAAAGGTTACATGGACAGTTACAATGGACAGAGTGTGTGTGTGTGTGTGAATATTATATATGTGTGTGTGTGTGTGTGTGTGTGTGTGTGTGTGTGTCTGTGTGTGTGTGTGTGTGTGTATGTGGTGAGTGTTCGTACGTATGTGTATTGTGCTTAGCATGTTTCCAGCATTTGGGAAACGCTATCTCTGTGAGCGTTCACATCTGCGAGGTCGTAAGGCTGACAAGCCCGAGGAAAAAGAGAGGAAGAGGGGAAGGGTCAGCGACTATTTATAGCCAGGGAAGAGAGACCCCTGGTGAAAGAGTTAATAAACTAAAGGAGGAGTTAACTCCGACAAGTATGACTATTAGTAAAAAAAAAAAATGTGGATGATCTCAGAATAAAAAATGATTTTACTGAGATATATTAGCCTCTTAAGTGATTTAAAAGAACTGTTCAAAAGAAAATTGAAATTTAAAAAATAAGGGCTACTGAAATTAGCACAAAAAAAATATTGCAGAATATTTATAATCCAGAAAGTGTCCTCCTAGTAGTGATTTTGAAAATTAGGAGGCGGTAACCTGACATTGTCATACCAGCTACATCGACTCTTAAATGAACAAACACTACCTCCACACTAACACAACAAGCTGAAAACGGGTCTTTTATTTTGACATATGGTGAAAGGACCCTCACGCTAAATCTAGGGCTCTGGAGAGAATTCAAATAGACTTTCATAATGGCTGATGTGAAAACACCAATCATCAGTGCAGATTTTTTTTTACCAAGTTTGAACTGTCTGTTAATATGTCCAGTTACACTGTAATTGGTGAGGATTTTAGACTGAAAACACCAGGAATTTGCATGTTTCTTTCTACTACCGGGATAAGTACAGCTGTATTAAATAATGAATTTTCAGTCACATTCAGAAAAATCCCAGACTTAACACAACCATTAGCATACACATCCAGTAGCAAACACTTAACAAAACACCACATAGAAACCACTGGACAACCTACATATGCCACAGTTTGCAGGTTAATGCCAAAGAAGTTGTTATAAAATAAAATAAGTCATGTCTCGGCTGATTTACAGGCAAATACTCAAGAGCGAGAACAGGATGTGAACGAGACAAAGACCCGTCACAAAATGAACATTATCTTCGTTTACAAATGTTCCCGACACTCGAGTTCCGGTTGAAAAATAAAATAATATTGAAAGTGCTCTATTTTTCATCGAATAAAAATGCTTCCCTCCTAATTATACTCGCTTCGTTTTTCGAGCCTGTTAAGCCATAAAAAACGCTATAAAAGGGGTAACACGGAAATTCAACACCACAGTCAACAGGTGGCCAGTGTAGAGACCTGTCACGGTCAGACCGAGCGACACCAGCTATCAGCAGGGAGTGCCAGCGTCAACATGTGTGAACCACTATGAGAGATCGACCTAGATCCGAAGCCAGCTTATAAACTTTACCACAAGGGAGCTGTCCCTAACCCTCACGTTCCTGTTGAAATAAACCACGTAAATCTATTTCTGCTGTTGTCGTATTTCTTTTTTGCAACCATAAGCTTATCTATAACAAAGTTAAAATTTGCTAAACAAGAATTTCAGTGTTTATTGAAGCAAGGAATCATTTGACCTTCCATTCTTGAGCCTCACCTATACACTTGGTCCCTAAGGATGAGTCAATATTAAATGGTTAAATGCAGTGATCTCAGCTGACCGTTACTCCCTGACCTTCTTGAGTGATTTCACTCTGTCAGATACATTATTTTTTCTAAACTCGACTTAGTCCATGCATATTACCAAATACTAGTCGCTGATGAGGATATTCACAAGACTGTTGTAATCAAACCAAAATGCCATTTGGACAACGCAATGCTGCTCAAACATTCCAGAGATTCATAGACAAAGTTTTAAGAGGTCTACCCTTCATTTTTGCCAATGTTGATGACTTATTAATTGCTAACAAAGACAAAGAAGTGCATAACCAACATCTGCAGCAAGTGCTTAGTAGACTTACGTAATATGGACTAAGGATGAACCTCACAAAGTGCCACATTGGAGTTAAAACCTAATTTTCTTGGACACACAATTTCAAAAGAAAAAACAAGAACATTTCTCTAAATGCAGAACAACTTCAAGCTATAGAGAGTATCAAACACGCTATAATCAATTTCACCAAACTACAATTTTTATGGACTGATGATGCTGTCAAGCTGACCCTTACTATGGATACATCAGCAGTTGCAGTCAGAGCAATGTTGCAACAGGTTAGTAAGGATATTTCTCACACCATTTCTTTCTATTCGGTAAAATTAACTCCTGTTCAGAGAAACTATATTACATTTTCTCAAGAACTTTTAGCTATCTACCTTGCTATCAAGAATTATCAACAGATATTAGAAGGTAGAGATTTCACAGTTTACACAGAGCACAAGCCATTAATGTACTGATTACATTCAGCAACAAACAAATATTCTTCGAGAAAAGTAAGTCAGCTAGACTATATATCACTGTTCATCTCAAATAGTGAACATGTACATGGTACAGATACCATTGTAGCAAACACACTAAAATACACAATTAGCTTTATTGATATTAACTTTGAATCTATAGCATGTGAGCAGGAAAAAGACACTACCATGGATTTAATAACACAAGGGACATCACTCCAACTGTCTCAATTACCAGTTCCTTTTAACAATAGAATGATATGGTGTGATGCAAAGTTAAAAATGCCATGACCATTTACATTATTCGGGCTATTGTCCCCATCGTTGTTGCAATATTTATCACAACGTTTCGGCCATTGTACACTCTGGCCTTTTTCAGGTGGTTGGAATGTTGAACTGAACCCTTTATTTTGCTTGCTTGTTCCACATGCCATGTCTAATGGATGTCAGTTATCAGTTATCTCCTATTATTATCTCCAAGTCCTCAACTGCCTTATGCAGGTATTGAACTCACATGTCATGTCACTGGATCTAACCAATGCCTTTATCCACAGTGCCATGTGTCCTTAAAGACATCTGTATATGAATTTCTGGGACTTATAAGCTTAATGTCTTCAACAACAATTTTTACCAGTGTTCATATTGCAATTTTTGCTGTTATCATTGCATGTTTTTTACCAGAGCTCATATTGCAATTTTCATTATTATTGCTTTTCTCAAGCACTCCTTATTACTGGTTTCCATATTGTATTAATTTCTATGCTTGATTGGCTGAGGAGATTTTTATGGCCTAGCATATATGCTGATACCTTAAGTTTATGTAATTTTTGTAAACTTAAGTAATCAGCACACAATAATGTTGTGATAATATGGCAACAAAGATGAGGACAATAGTTCAAATAATGTAAATAGTGTACATAATAGCTCATCTCAGAAATATAGACAGATACTCCATGACCATTTGTTCCTTCAAATTTACCAAAAACTATATTCCTACACTTTGATGGATTATCTCATCCAAGCAGTAGAGCAGCAGTAAAACTTATCACACAATGCTTTGTATGGTTAAATATTATGTCAGACATTCGTAAATTTGACTAAAACTTATTTATCTTGTCAATGCAATAAAATCGGTAGAATCACTAAATCTCCTATTGGAACCTTCAGTGAGCTGGATGCTCATTTCACCAATATCCACTTAGACTTAGTATGACCACACATGTCATCACAAGGTTATCAATATATTCCCACTGTTGTTGACCAGTATTCTCATTGGCCAGTAGAATATCTAATTAAATATACAACCACAGAATCTGTCGCAAAGACAATACTGGATCATTACATAGCACAACTATCACAACAGAGTGTGAACCTCAGTTTTAATCACAACTTTTCAAGGAATTCACAAAAATACTTGGCATATGCCATATTAAAATGACTGTATATCATCCAAGTTCAAATGGCATGGTGGGGAGATTTCATTTCTAATTGGAAGCATCTTTCGCAACACAGGACAACCCTTAAGACTAACTTAATTCTACCAGGACAATTATTCATGGATAATAAAAATATTCAACAACATTCATACAACAACTAAAATCAAAAATGTCTCAACTACAATTTGCACAAACTTGGCAAGTTACCACTCAAAAAGATTTTCCACAATTGTAAAAACGTATTTATATGAAATGACTTTGTAAAAATAAAAATTTTATTCCTACCAAATCCAAGTTTTTGTGCCAAAGACAAAAACAGTAGAAACATCATGACACAAGCGGTGCAAAATTTTAAATCAAGACAACTACTGCGTAAAATTTCAAAAGGAAAACACATTTATTTACAGTTTACACAATTATGTAAAAAGATAAAAGTTTGCATAAAAATTTCCTTCTGTGCACCTCAAAGGCAGGATAATAATTTCAAGGATTACCAAAAAGAGCAAAAAAATAGCAAGGGAAAAACAAGGATTTTTTAAATGACAAAAAGAGAAAACAATACAAGAAGGCTGTGAAAAACAAATGTTCAACAACCTTTGAGAAAAAATAAAACTTTCACAGCAGCTGTTTTGAAAAAGATTCCTTTTCTTTTAACTTCACACAGATCTCACTTGGGAAAGTTTTAGGCTGTCCAACCACAGGAGAATTTTCACTTGAAATTTTGGTCTCTCTGTGTCTGGCTGGTAACTGATGCCTTCTTTGATATTCTCTTCTTGATGACAAATGACTGCTTTGATGCTGATGACCTATGTTGTTCCCTTGCTGTCCAGACCAGTCCTCTTGAAGTGTGGGCACCAATGCCTCTATCCTTGATCGTTAATAGCTACCTCATCAACAGTTCATTCTTTCTCTCTCTGCCTTTATCTGCTGATAGTAATCCTTTTTATTGAAAAAAGGACCATCATATTAGCTCACTTCAAGTTTTCCCAAGGGCTTCAAGAAAACAGTTCTCATTGGTCAATATATATGAAACCCTTCTCCAAGAATGCAAAAAAACAAATCTGCAACAAATAATTTTGGCGGTCAATCACTTGAGCCTAAAGGCCATAAAAATATAACAATTTTTACACAAACTGTCTGGCCTTCAGAAAAATACACTTCTTACAAAAAACTTGTATTAAAAAAACAACGTAGATGATTAAAAATAGAATTTTAACATTTTTAAAAATACTAAAAATAAAATTTTTATAAAAAAGCTACTGGCTCCATGCTACAGTGGGCCATACCTTGACCAACATAAGACAGACAAATACTTTACCATTTTGAGCAATGGAAAAACAGAGACTATATCAGTGGATAGGGTCAAGCCACTGTATGTTGATAATAGAAATGCATCAACATCAAAACCAACAATACTATCACAATCACCACATCCAAGTAACAAATCACGCCAGAGTGGTTCCACAGTGGAAACAAGCCAGCAACATCAAATTGCTAAATTGGTTATAAGCCCAAACATTTTAAACAGTATATCACTTACTGACTTTCTTTTAACTATCAATCTGGGGTGGGAGGAGGGGGGGGTTGTAGAGTAGGCAGAAGTGAACAACATCAAATCAAAGGAGCAAATGACAAAATTAAACACACCATGCACAGGGTCTGCTCAGCCTTCTGGGTTTTAAACATACTTCAAAGTTTCAATTTAATAAACATTAGTTTCTGCCAGTAAATACACTTTATCCTTGTCATGTTGACCACAGAATGTCTGGCTATTTACCCATGGCGCCACCACTGGAGCAGGATGTGACACAAGATCAATTATTTAATATGGAAGATGCAAGCACATACGCTCGTGTCATTGGTTAATTTTTACTCAGCCCCCGTTGTTTTTTTAAAAATGTGGAAGTGCCAACAGGATATGACAATCTAATTGCAGGCACATTTGTCTATATTTTCCAAATTTTTCAGTATTATTTTTCATATGTGGCTGGTGTAAAAAATTATCTCAGTTTCAAAACAATTATAGCAAACATAGGCATATGCACCTTCAATAAGCATGAGTGTCAAAAAGTTAGTTTTTCCCATGAGACCATTTTTTAAATTACTTTTATTCTTCAGCAATGTTTATTTTTTTAAGAAGTGATGATGTGAATTGTAATAAAACAATACGAAAGTGAATTTATACATTTTCAATGTTCGTGAGAATTGACAACAAAAATAATAAACAGTATTTATTATCATGTTTATTGGAATTATTGGCAAAACATTGGCCAATTGATTCAAACTTTATAAAATGGTAAATAATAAGGATTTCCTTATGGATATTGTAGTGGGCCCCCTAGAGAGAGCGCAATATAACATGGCCTGTGCACCCCAAGTAAGGAATGAGTCACAGGAGGCCCACCAACATTGATAATTAAAACATGACTCTGAATGGTCCACAAAAGGACAACAAACTTAAAATTAATACAGAATTTATTTACATGGGATACAATAATAGTGATTCATTGAAAGGAACATGAGCAAACAAAGAATAAGGTAATGGAGGCAGAAATAAGTATATTAAAGAATACAGACCAGAGTCTTTGTAGGTTAAATTGTCATGTAAGTCCACAATTAGAAAGTTAAGTTCACATGTCTGGTGAAAGTGTTGAAAAGTTGCTGGTTAAGTCCATTGATGAACCTTCTGTAGTAATTTAACCAAAGTGTACGGAGTAGGTTATGTGAAGTCTGGACAATCTAACCAAGGAGAAGAAAGTTCCATTTAAATGTCCGATGCCTGGCATTGAGTAGTTGTTGGTCAAGTCCAATATCCGGTGCTGGGGATGCGTAGTTGCTGGTCAAATTCAATAGTGAACCTTCCATAGTATTTTAACCAAAGTGTACGGAATAGTTTGTTTGAGTCTGGACAATATGCATGCAGCAATTTCCTAAACCAGGTGAGTTAGGTTGACAGGAAAGCCAGAAGCAGGAACCTAATGTATCTAGAAGTTCAGGGATGTTAATGTCGATCAAACAAGTGAGTTAGGTTGAGATGGTGATGCCAGAAATAGGGACCACGGTGTAGCCAGAAGTTAAGGGCTTTTGTAAGCAGGTCCATTAATGCTGGTCAAGCAAGTAAGTTAGGTTGAGATAAGAGTCAGAAGTAACAAAGGCCATGAACGCCAGGATTAAGATGCATGAAGATAAGAGACTGTGGTAGCTGGAGGTAAGTGTCTGTGGTAGCTGAAGTATCAAAGGCTAGGAATGCCAGAAGTAAAGGTCCATGGTAGTCAGAAGTAGTAAAGGCCAGAGTGCCAGAAGTAAACATGGATAGGAAAGCTCAACTAGCACCCAGTTGGCAGACAAAAAAATGCCAAAATGACTCAATATTGTCCTCTCGGCCTGGCTTCAATGAGAAGTAGCTGTGTTAGATGGAAAGGGCATGTAAACATTAACTGGTCCTGCAATGTACAAAAAATCTCAAAAATATAAACTGAAATCTGCTATGAAATATAAAAAGTATGAAAATGTTCATAAAGTTTATTCCAACTAAGTTCATAACACTAAAAGAACTAAAAAGTCATTAGGCTTATCATGAAACTAAATGAACTTAAATTGAAGGGTGTTTGGCAATGCAATGAAGAAAAGGTCAAGTTCATGAAGACATAACATCAACCCTTGGTCACATGGATGGAGTAGCAGAGGGTTAAAATAATAGTTCACATATTTTAATAATTAAGTAAATGTTCATAAATTTACGAATAAAAAGATTGTTTTCACATTTATTTTTTATAAATTGGTAAATGATAAATATTGTGTTGCATTAGTTTTAATACAAATGTATTAGTTTTTAGAATGTTGTAAATATAAAATTATTCTTGTAAATAAATAATCTAATAAATAAATAGTGTTTATTATTTTTGTTGTAAATTTTCAAGAACATTGAAAATGTATAAATTTATTTTCATATGCTTAGGTTTTTAGAATATTGCCCTGAAAAGGACAATTTAATACATATGCTTGCTGCTGGTGAAGATGGCAACAGATGGAGGCCTACTGGAGATGGCTGGATTGTCAGCTAGTGGAGGGCTGCAGATGATGATGGCTGGTTAGCTGGAACTGCTGTTAATTTCATGAGCCATGGGTGGAAGGAACAGATACTACACTTTATCCTGTCATCATGATCACAGAGCACCTGGGTATTTACCCATGGCTCCACCACTGGAGCAGGATGTGAACCAAGGACAGTTATTTAATGTGGGGGACCCAAGCACATACACTTGTGTCATTAGTCAATTTTTACTCAACGCCCATTGCTTTAAAAAATGTGGAAGTGCCAACAGGACATGACAATCTAATTTCAGGCACATTTGTCCATGTTTTCCTAAATTACTTTATTATTTTTCATATGTGGCTCGTGTGGAAAATTATTTTTATCTAATTTCCTGTTAATAACAAGTTCAAGGTCAAGTCCTGTTGCTCCAAATACCAAGATGATAAAATATTACAACAATGAAAGACAAATGTCACAAGATGAAAGGAATCAAGTAAGAAATAATTAAATTTAATATTAACCCATTAATGAC
>OZ010597.1:48268799-48286299 GCA_963932145.1 Acanthosepion lycidas | reverse complement strand
CATATATATATACACATATATATACATATATGTGTATATATATATAAATATATATATATATACAAATATATATACACGCACACCCTTATTATATATATATATATATATATATATATATATATATATATATATATATATATATATATATATATATATATGCACACACACACAGACACACACACAAACAATCAAAAGCCCTTTATGTAAAAAAAAAAGCCCGTTATATAAAAAATTACACCCAACAATAAATAAAATTATTATGAATATAGTAATAAAGTTTTAAAATGTTTATAACAACAAAGTTTTAAAATATGTAAATTTTAAATTGTTAATAACTACAATTGTAACAGAATATTTTAAAACACATAGTAACAATTTTTAATAAAGATTTTTACCATATAAATTAAGTTACCTCCCTTACATAGCAGCAAAAATTTTTGAATCAACCTACCATGTTCATATGTATGCCCAACATTCATGACTGTCAAATACATTAATTCTTTGTCTTAGCAATTCACTCCTGAAGATGATCTTGGATGAGATTGAAAGTACTTGGGGAAATAAAAATGAAAAGAATAATTACAGCATCTTTCTCATTCACTTTTGTACCAACACTAAGAAATTGATCCATGAACTTGAGAGGATTTTAAAATAAAAATAGACATATTTCTAGATTCAACCAAACATGCTTGAATGAATATATGCAGCCTAAATACACACACACATATATATAGTTAATGATATATATATATAGTTAATGATGGTAAGTTGTATGGATAATTCCAAGGAGGATATAATCCAGAGAGCTCAATGTAAAAACAGAGCAAATATTAATTATTATTAAGAAACAGACAATTTTAAGGTTTCATGAAGATCATAATTTATTTCCTTAGGATTGAAATTCAATCCTAATTCCTCAGATGGACTATTTTCATACAAATAAATAGGTGACAAATATTCCAGGCATAAGCTTATGCCTGGAATATTTGTCACCCAGCATCTAGCTGTCATGATGCCATGACCTCATCACCATGACAACAGATTGCTGACCAGCCACCATGTAAAGTACCACTACTGCTATAATTGCCGCCTTCACTGCTACCACTCAACATGACCACACATTTCAATGACCGTTACTACATCCTAGCTTGATCTACAACCTCGGCTATCCAATTTTCAACTCAACATCTCTACCTTGATTCCACCCAGCTACAGGCCTCCATCAATACCAACACCCACTGTCACCTTGGCCTACTTCAATCTGCCTCAATTTTCTTACAAGGCACTCTCTTTGCAGTCGACACAGCAACCTCTGTTTCACACAACAGCTCTACCTCAACTCGCTTTTACAAGGCACTCCCTTCACAGTTGATGCAGTGACCTTCATTCCACATGACAGCTCTACCTTGACTTGCTCACAAGGCACTTGACTCATGTATTAGGTTGGTGCAAAAATAATGACGCAATAATGTTGTTTTTTGATGTTAAAAAATACGTCAAAAAACGACATTATTACATCATTGTTTTGGCACCAACCTAATACAAAGCACTTCCTTTGCAGTCGACCTCAGTGAGATCCATTCCATACGATAGATCTACCAATGACAAGACGACTTACAACTATGACATCAATCAAGCAAATGTGCACTAACTGAATCTTGTGACCCCGGCCATGCTGGCATAAGAAATAGTTCAATCCCTGACATTATGTGTACACCTGACCATATTCCTGAACTATATACCACAATAAACATTGCTTCCCTCTAATCCATGTTATTCCTTTCTCTCGCTACCATACGCTTAATATAACACCTGTTTAACCTAGTTAAAAAAATGAAATTCAGTAAGTTGTCCAACAAATTTCAAGAAAAATTAAACAAGGACATAAAAACTATTAAAAACTCTAAGGATATTTGGGTTAGAGCTGACAAATCCAAAAACATTTATAAATGTAACCCCTCACACTACCATAAAATTCTCACTTACAAAATAACAGACATTTATAAACTATTAGGTTGGTGCAAAAATAATTTCGTTTTCTAACATATGTTACTATGTGAAAAAACGAAATTATTTTTGCACCAACCTAATAGATAGATATAACAGAATGATCTCTGAGGTCAACCATGTGAATGCCAATTTCAGAAACAATTTCAATATTGCGCTTGAGTGGGGAAGATCCATACCAAAGATGTATACATTTTATTTAAGGATCACAAACCTAACTTCACTAATAACATACAGTCTAGATTAATAAATCCAACAAAAACTGAACTAGGTCTAATCTCAAAAAGTATAATAAAAAATGTAACTGATAAATTACAACCTGTACTGATCTCTGGAACGATTTGTTGGATACAATCAAATGGTTTGTCACTATGGGTGATAAAGAAAGAGCTAAATTTATTAAATTTGATATCATACATTTCTATTCCTCCATCTACAGAGATCTCTTGGTTAATTGTATTAACTTTGCAAAAAAGTATATGGAGATCATGGATAAGGAGATTAACATCATCTTAACAGCAAGGAAATCACTGTTAGTTCTTAAAAATTCCACCTGGACTAAGTGTCTTAATGATGATTTTGATGTCCCTATCATATGTCCATATGATTCAGCCCAGGTTGCTGATTTAGTATGTTTTTATATTTTAGATACACTTAGTAGAATTGTAGATCTCAAAAAGATGGGCCTATATAGAGATGATGGACTCATTTTCATCCCCAATAGTAATGGCCCATTAACAGCGAAGACACAAAAAAAAAAAAAAATCATTAGGGCTTTTAAATTACAAGGGTTTAGGATCAAGATTTCTTCTAACCTTAAAATAGTTGATTATCTAGACATCACCCTTAACTTCAATAATTAAATGTTTAAAACATACTATAAAGACAATGAAACCCCTGCCTATATTAATGCTAATTCTAATCACCCCAATGCCATTGTGAAACAGATACCCACCACTGTTGGCACTAGGATTAGTTGATTATCATCCAACATAAACATCTTTTATAAAAATAAAGAATTGTATGAAAATGCTCTCCATAAAAGTGGTTTTAAAAATAGATTATCTCATCTAATCCCCATAAGTAACACTGAAATATCTAAAGTGAAATGTAGACACAGAAATAGAAAAAGAAAAATTATATGGTTCACCCCCCCCCTTCTGCAAACTGTCAAATATTAATACCGGATAGTACTTTCTAAAATTAATAAATAGACACTTTCATAAAAACAAACCTCTAAGTAAGATCTTAAATAGGAAAACAATTAGCTACATCTGTACCAATAACATGTATAAAATTATCAACTCACATAATTATATTTTAAGAAATTTCTATGGGATAAGCAACAAACCTGGTATTGAACCCTCTTGTAATTGTAGATATAAAGAAAATTGTCTGGTAGAGGGCAAACACAGATCTCTCAGGATTAGATATCAAGCAACCATTTCCCCCAAAGAAAATATGAAAAATTATATTGTTTACATTGGAATTTTCGCAGGGCAATGGAAACAGATTTTATACCCATAGACACACTTTTACTAACCTTAAATCAAAATACCAGACAGCTCTTTTTAAGAAATTTTGGGAATTGAATGAGAAAGGTTTGAACCTATAGATAGGTTGGAAGATTATAGATTCCACACATACTACAAATAAACTTAAAGATAGGTGTAACTTATGTTTAGAAGAAAAAATTAGAATAATAAAATACAATAATCAAAGCCAACTATTGAATCAGATGAATGAATTAGTATTAAAATTTCGACATAAAAACAAATTTAAATTTTCATAATATTGGTTTTACTTTATTAGCTACTATATTTCTCTAACTCTTTAAATGTCAAATGTGTAACTAATTTCTATATTTCCATTTTTACACCATATTAATTATATCTTATAATTGTCCCCTGTTCTAAGAACTTTCTTTCCTTTTATCACTTACATCTCTTTATCTATATATCTTAGGGTTGTTTTTGAATATAACTTTGTATTTTTGAGTATAACTTTGTATCTTTAAATATAGCTTTATATTTTTAAATATTACATGTTTTTATATTTAACTTACCTTTAAAGTAAAATTTTCTTTCTTTATTTATTTCATTATATTTTTATTTTTAATTGTATAATTTATTTTATCTTATATCTATTTCTAAATATATTTTTATTCTTTAATATAACCTATTGATTTTATTTTTAAATATAATTTTACTTAATTTTAATATAAATGATTTAAATATGACTTATTTTTAAAAATAACTTCTTTAAATATATCTTGTTTTTAAATAAAACTTGTTTTTGGAATAGTACCTTTAAGTATGATTTTGTAATTTTAAACGTAACTTTTTCTATATATTTTAATTTTTTTTTAAACCCCTTTTTATTCCACTCTTAGTTTCAAATTAACATTTTATTCTTCATATAACCTCAATTTAATGTCATCCAAGTTTAATTTTATAAAACCTCTTCCCTTTAAGATTAATATCTTCCAACCACCTCAGATCACTGTCTCGTGCCTTTCATCCGACTGAAACATTGAAATGAATAAATTCTGTATTAATTTTTCAAGGTTTTTTTTTAAATTTTTAATTCTGGCTCAAACTCAGTCTATACTAGGTTTGAATAAGTTTTTACCTTTTCATAAGTATATCTCCATTGTTAATGTAAGCACAATGATTTTTTTCCAATTTCACAAGAAAAATCTCAATGCAGTAAAAATCAGGGACTCTCTCATTTATGAATTATCTATCATCTTGCTTTTATTGATATTGTCTGATATATATTATCCACTATAGAATATTACTGTATTCTAATGATTGTTGGGCAATTTTTCGTGTAGAACATAGCTTTTCTCCCATACACAAGACTGTAGGATTAATCTAATTGTCTGACAAAGAACTTCTGCTAATAACCACAAGATGTCATTGCCAAAGAAGTATATAAGAATAGGTGCAAAAGTCTCATCCATTTCTCTTTTTACCCACAGGATGCTTTAGAGATAAAATGTATGTTGTTTACATCTGGAAGATCCCGTGATTACCAACAAAAAACAAACTGCATCAAACACAATACAGAATAATACACAACATACAAAGTCCTAAGTTTACTTGACTCCACACACAAAAATTTAATAATTTTACCAACAGATAAAAAAAGCTCTTCTCAAATCTAAGTCTTTCAAAATCTTTCATAGGGACTTCATACATACATACATAGGAAAAATGACATCTCTATACAAACACACCTTCATTCATCCATTTTGTATTCTTTCTGTTTAATTTACTTAGGCAATAAAATATGTGGTTGTTAATTGTATATAATTGTTTGTATATTTATTCTTGTTTTCATGTTTGTGGAAACTTGAGTGTATCCACAAATTTATCACTATTCTTCAACAAATTGGTGACTCCAATGGCGTCTGCCACTTCAATGATGCAATTGCAATTGGAAGAAACATCTCTTTATTAGTGTAGTACTTCAAGTTTAACTTTAAGTGAAAAAATAGTCTTACAATTCATTATTATAGAGTTTGAATATCACTTGGTGCTCCCTATTTATAACCTTGTACCATATGAAATAAACAAAATTTTAAAATAGATTTTTGAACAGCTGGAATCATTTTTTCTTTGTTTTGGCTGTTGTTATTTTTGTTTTTCCTGTAACATTTGGCCTATCCATTCTACAACTTTCCTCGGGTGTAGTTGTATGGAAAGGGAAGGGACACATATTTTTACTGTTACAGTAGTTTAAAAATAAATAAAACGGATTGGCTAAAAGATTGTAGGAATAATAATAATAATAATAATAATAATAATAATAATAATAATAATAATAATAATAATAATAATAATAATAATAATAATAATAATAATAATAAATAAATAAATAAAAACGAAAAAAGAATAAGTTCAGTTATTCAAAATCGCTTTGAATTAACTTATCAGAAACTAGCCTTTACTTTTATGGGAGGTAACTCGGAAATACTTTTTATAAATTACCTCCCTTAAATTATTGCCGCCACATGAACTGGAAATTTCCTTGAATTTCAAAGTAAGATTCATAAGCTTGTCCTATCACTATAAACATTTGCCACAAAAAGTTTATGCTTACATTTACGAGGAGGTGATGAAATATTCTCAGCCGGACAATTACCCATAATCTGTATTTCAATGACCAGACACTAAAGTACTGATGAGAAGAAATGTATCTAAATGAGAAATTTAACTTTTGACTACTATTTGACTACTTATTTATCTTCATTTTTATTAGATGAAGCATTGTTAGTTATTATTATTAATTTTTGACGGGTATTTAATTTCGTCTTCATTTTTTATTTGAGGAAGTATTGTCAGTCATTATTATTAATTTTGATTAGCATTTACTTTCATCTTCCTGTAATATGTTTTATATTTAACCCATGTACACATACCAAATTCTATAGCAAATGTTATCAAACTAATGAAGGAAGAATTTCTGTTGTCATTATTTTCCATTAGTAAATGTAGCTTGTAGCAACATTCTACAACGCATAGAGTAGACAAATGTTATTGTAAGTTGATATGCACAGAAGAATAGTGTCTGCATGAAAGTGTAGCGTCGTGTCACCATTATGTAGGGGGTGATGCTACATATATTTATCTTTTGACTAGGAAAGGTATGATTAAGGAAAGCAAAGATGCTGGAGGTTACTATCTAATGTGGCGTGCACAATGCAATTTATATATGACGTAAAATAGCACATAGTATAAAATACAAAACAGAATGTAATGATTCAAAACATAACAATTGAATTTATTAGTGTTTGGTGTACATGCATATAAGCTGAAGGTTTGATAGAGTTATGTCTCTTAGATTTGGAAATATTTGTATCTGAGCTCATAAAGTGAATTAATTATTAAACTGTAGTTTAAAAGAATAAGTTCCTGTTGCATGTTAGGAATTGTGTATTGGATAAAGTTGGTAAGAGTTCAGAAGAGATTTTAGAGTTTGTAATTGCGTGAAATGGTAATGTTCTTTAACGTCTAACCGCATGGTCAAGACAGGAGTTCTTGAAGATTACATCTTGGCAGCAAGGAGAAAGATGAATGAAAAAATGAAGAGAGAGAGAGCTTACACGTGTTTTGTTTATATAAGATGGTGTATCACGTGACTGGCTCAGAGCATATTGAGTGGGAAAATAGATTTGTTGCATGCAGGTGATTTGATTGGCCGGAACTGACCAATCAGCGAGCTAGTTTTGAGTGAATTAACCAATGAATGCTTGTTGCATGATTTCTATGTACTGTGTGTATGTAATGGTGGTGGTGTGATTCTACAAATGCTTTTTAAATTCTTTATTGAATGTTAACCATTTTAAATATGTTAAATATTTTTTTATATTGTAGGTTTAATAATTAAATTTTATATTTTAGTTGGGATGGGTAGATCTGCTTACGTTCATTGTTTACATTTTAACACTTGCTCTTAACTTCCAAGTTCACCAATTCCACAAACTACTCAGTTGTAAGTGTTTTTTCATTCTCATTTAGTAAACTTTACACTCTTGCTATAATTGCTAATATAAACATAAACGTAATTACTTAAGAGTAATTATATAGCATAAACAGCTCTCCTCTATGGGTCCTGATTCCTGGACCTTTTATGAGAACCATATTCACCAGCTTGATGTTTTCGATAATTGGTGCCTAATCTATGGTTATAATCTGGAAAATAAAATATCTGATATTAATCTGTTTTCAATGTGCAAAATTGGAGACATTTCTGATACAATCCCAACTTTACCAGGCTGGTTGTGTTGTGCAGGTGAGTGATGAAAGAACACTGGTGGACATCAACGTGTACAACCAATTTCATGATGGTTCCTGTAAAGTGGGAAGGCCTCTGTTGTATAAAAATTTTATATTTTTTAGTACTGTAAAAAAACATAAGAAAGCCAGATGGTTTGTTAAAAAATGTTGTTAAGTTGTGTGAAAATTTTATTTTTAGAATTAGTGGCTAAAGAACCGCCAAAATTATTTCTTTGTGAATTGTTGTGGATTCATTTTTTGAATTTGTGAAAAGGAGATATTTTATTGTATTTACTGTCCAATCAGAGATGTGGTCTCATGTCCTTGTAAAACTTGGAATTAAGGAATCTCTGGGAGCCTACATTTTCTCATAAAAGGAAACAAGTCAGCTGATAAATTCAAAAAGTATTCAGACTTCAAGGCAACTATCACCTGGACTTCAAGACAGAAAGCATTCAATATTCAAAGCAGAAAGAATTCAGACATCAAGGTAGAAAGAACCCACACCTCAAAGCAGAGGGAAGTGTCAAGCAGAAGTGAGTCATGAATCATTATGGACAAAGAAGGACAAACTGACAGCTAAATCACAACCAGAAGGCAGATTCAAGTCAACAGGAGAGAAATTCATGTGGACAGAAAAGAATTTCAAAGAAACTAAAAACTAAAATTGAACTTCTCTGTAAAGGGAAAACATAGGAAGTCCCCCCCCCCCCGTGACATCAACCAGTTCAAACCATAAAACCCCTTTGTACTGAGACATTCTCATTCCATTGTACAAATTAGGTGGGTCCACTTTTTGTATTTTCTGCCTTGTCTAATTTTTTGCTTCCTCAATTTTTTTTTAAATTTTCCAAAAGTATTATATTTTTTTTTTTTGTATATTGGATTTGTTATTCGGCTTTAGTTTTATTTAAGGCATACAAAAGGAAATTTTTGTGCAAGCTCTTGGATATAAATATTTTTTTGTCTGTAGTGTAATAAATGTTTGTTCCTTTAAATTTCATGTAGTGATTGAGTCTTGTTCATTTACATCTTATTCAATTTTAGGGATAAGAAAGGCACATTTTCCTATTCTATCCCTAAAAGTAAAAACAGAACATCTCTTCAGTGATGCCCAGTTTGGCTTCAGTAAGGGAAGCAGGTGCACTGATGCAATCTTTGCACTCCAACAACTGCATGAAAGGGTGATGGAACATGACGAAGATCTCCATCTGGCGGCATTCGTGGATCAGGAAAAAGCCTTCGATCAAGTCAACAGAGATAAGTTATAGGAGGTCCTCAAGCAGTATGATGTTAAGGGGCAGCTGCTAGACAACATCTGGGCCATATACACTAACAGTGAAAGTGCAGTCTGCACGGTAAGTGGAACATCTGACTGGTTTCTAGTAACATCTGGGGTTAGGCAAGGCTGCATTCTCTCTCCTCTACTGTTCATGATCTACATGGACCAGATTATAAAGGAGGCAAATCCAAAACCTAAGGCACTCAATGAACTCATGTTTGCCAATGACCAGGAAATGATGAACAACAACAGGATCCAGCTACAGGAACACACTGACCAACTCAACTCAAGCTGCGAGAAATACAACATGAAGATCAGTGTCAGTAAAACCAAGGTCATGACCATCAGCAAGAGACCAGAAAAAGTGGACATTAACATCAATGGGACCCAGCTAAAGCAAACCAGTGAATTCAAATATCTGGGCAGCATATTTACTGAAAATGGCAAACTGTTTAGAGCAGATGTCAGAAAGCCAACACAGTCAGTTACCAACTTGCTCCTCTTCTAAAACATCCTAAAATTTCCATGAGCACCAAGGCAAATCTCATCAATACCATTTTCCTACCAATGCTGACATACCAGTGCCAGACATGGCCCCTAACAAAATCCCTTGAGAGGAAACTGATCACTTGTGAGATGAAATGCCTAAGGAAAGCAGTGAACAAGACCAGGTGACAAGATCAGGAATGAGGCAATAAGAGATATGGTAGGAGCAATAACAATCATGCAACACATTGAATGACAGAGGATCAAGTGGTTTGGAGACCTCACTCATATACCTATCAACCAACCAGCCCTATGAGCATGCGCTCTCAGGCACTCTAGCTGGAGAGCAAGAGGCAGACCAAGAAAACGCTGGAGTGGCAGACACTCCCGAGCTGGCAAGATATCTCTCCTCCAGGTTACTTGCCTTGCTGTGTCTCCCCGTGATGCCTAACAGCACAAGTGGAAGGAAAAACTAAAACTAAACTATTCCTACTAACTAAATTTTTATATTTTACAAAAAAATTATTTGTTTTTTGTAAGGAACTAAATTTTTATATTTTGCACAAAAAATTATTTGGTTTTTGTAGAAAACTAAATTTTGATATTTTGCACAAAAAATTATTTGGTTTTGTAGATTTTGTGACATAATGGTGACCATTAATAATTAAGCAAAACTTAAGACTTCATTGTTAAATAAAACAGTATCTAATTACAACTTCAAATAAATATCTAACAAAAACAATGAAGTAAAAGTCAACCAAAGATAATTAACCATTTCAGTGGATACCTTGTTAGTAGCGTGGCTCGGCTTAATGTCTGGTAAATCTTAAATCAAAATCATTGATGCACAATAATTCACAATAATTCGACTGGATAGATCCACTACATAGTCACTCAATAATCACTGCAGTCAGTAGCATGACACTGCTATTTATACACCAGGCGGAAAACATATATTCTTAAGTCTGAGTGTCATGCTCAAGCCTGTGTATTGGTAGTTACTCATTTTCTTCCTATATGACAGTAGTGAACTAAATTTTATATTTTGCACAAAAAATTATTTGGTTTTTGTAAGGAAGGAGACAATGTTGAAAAATAAATCTTCTTATCAAAAATAAATCCTTTTTTTTTCAGAAGCTTATTGGTTAGTTGATTCTAAGACATACTCTACTTTTGTTTTAACAACCAGGAGTATGAACTGAACTGCTAAAAAAAAAATCATTGCTCTCCAAATTTATGACCAGTTCCTACAGATGCATGGTGGGATTTCTTCCTAGCCAATCAAAATGAACAGTTCTTGGTTTTACCCAAACATTTTCTCTTTCTTGTCTTGAAGTTAGAAGGCTATAACAACTTGACTGTATCCCTTTTGAGTATGAACATTGTTTCTTTTTTACTGTCTTATAACTGCTTTGCCTTGTATTACATTGTTCATTTCTTGCATCATTTTACTGTTCTTATTTTATTCTTATACATAACCAGTGTAATTGCAAAAGTAAGTAATGAAATATTGTCTTTATTTTTTATAGAAAGTAGTATTTGTATATTATTTTATCTATATTAGGGGAAGTTAAAAAAAATCATTTTTAATGGAATTTTTAAATTAAACTCTTTCAGTTTAACTCTTTAGAAATCAAATAAATAAAGACAACTAAAGTTGAAATAGGATATAATTTTTTCAAAACCTAATTGTATAAATAAAGTACATCTGAATAAACACAGCTTACAGCCATATCATATTGTATCACTGGCTCTCATCTGATCATCAAAGCCAAGCTACGATAAACTACATCCGTGTCCTGGGTATGACGATAAACTACGTCCGCGTCCTGGGTATGACGATAAACTACGTCCAACAACAAGGCCTCAGATAATGTTTTTGGAAAAATAATGTTGCCAGCCAGCTATACGTTTTTTGGAAAAATAATGTTGCCAGCTATACGATTTTTGGAAAAAGTAATGTTGCCAGCTATACGTTTTTTGAAACAATAATGTTGCCAGCTATGCGTTTTTTGGTAAAAACAATGTTGCCAGTTATGTTTTTTGGAAAGAATAATGTTGCCAGCTATACGTCTTTTGGAAAGAATAATGTTGCCAGCTATACGTCTTTTGAAAAAATAATGTTGCCAGCTATACGTCTTTTGAAAAAATAATGTTGCCAGCTATATGTTTAATAGTACTGTATATTTAATATATGTATATGTGTATGTATGTATATGTGTATATGTATATGTGTGTATATATGTATATGTGTGTGTGTGTGTGTATGTATGTATGTATATATATATATATATATATATATATATATATATATATATATATATAACTTAATTTGGCATTAAATGACCCACAGTGGTTGATATGCCATAAAACCCAACCAACCAACCAAAGCCAAGCCAAAGCCATGTCAGTACCTAGATGGGTGACTACTTTGGAATACCAAGTGCTGTAAGATTGGATGTGTATTGTGGTATAATGGTTAGTGGTTCAGATTGAGAAATCAGAGAGCTGAGTTTGAATTCCAGTCAGGTTCATTATATTCACTTACATACAAATACCCTTAGGGCGATTATGAATTGGAAAGAGACATAATTTTCTAAACATATCACATCCACCCCTACCAACACACATTTGCCTAGTGCAGTAGGGTAACTGATATCAATTACTCTACTCTCCACAAATCTGGGGAAGGCCTTTATCCAATAAAAGACCTTGACAGGCTTAGAACAAGAACACACATATATCTAAACACATATATTTAAACATGTGTATCTATACATACATATGTAAACATGCCTAACAATGGATGATATGCAATTTGTGCAGCTTCTGTTTTTCTTGTTTTTGTAATGATGTTTATTTTTTTTTATAAACCATTAAAGTCAGCAGAAGAGAACAGCTTAACCTATTTAAATGCATCAGTTGCATCTTAAGTGCAATAGTTGCATCTTGAGTGCAACATTTGCAAAATTCTGTACAACACATGATCATACATTAAAGAATTCCACATGATGTGGCCTAAATATTTATTAACCTCACTTTTGTTTCACAAAAACTTACCTTAATAAGATACCTAGTAGAATGACACAAAATCAGTGGATCATGAACCAAGCTTGTTATCCATTACACTACAACAATTTCTCTGAAGTTGAGCTTAATTTACAGCAGTAGTTCTCAATCAGTGATGAGAGGGGAAAATCCCCTCCTCTGGGGCGAATTTTATAGTTTCAGTGGGTAATTTAAACCAAGACTGGCAGATTCAAACTGGTGGAAAATTGGTCATTTAATTAATGATAATTCTACATTGTACCTGAGTCAAAGAATTTTGAATGAATGGAATATTTTAAAAGATGTTGAAAAAGGGAACCTGGACCAAAAAAACTGGATGATACATCCCCCACTCCCTAAAAAAAAAACCTGGATGATACATACCCCACTCCCTAAAAAAAAAAACTGGATGATACATACCCCACTCCTTAAAAAAAAGGGAACCTGGGCCAAAAAAACTGGATGATACATCCCCCACTCCCTAAAAAAAAAGGGAACCTGGGCCAAAAAAACTGGATGATACATCCCCCACACCCTAAAAAAAAAAACTGGATGATACATCCCCCACTCCCTAAAAAAAAAAAAAACTGGATGATACATCCCCCACTCCCTAAAAAAAAAAACTGGATGATACATCCCCCACTCCCTAAAAAAAAAAAAAACTGGATGATACATCCCCCACTCCCTAAAAAAAAAAGGGAACCTGGGCCAAAAAAACTGGTTGATACATCCCCCACTCCTTAAAAAAAAAAAAAAACGGATGATACATCCCCCACTCCCTAAAAAAAAAAAAACTGTATGATACATCCCCCTCTCCCTAAAAAAAAGGGAACCTGGGCCAAAAAAACTGGATGATACATCCCCAACTCCCTAAAAAAAATAAACTGGATGATACATCCCCCACTCCCTAAAAAAAAAAAACTGGATGATACATCCCCCACTCCCTAAAAAAAAGGGAACCTGGGTCAAAAAAACTGGATGATACATCCCCCACTCCCTAAAAAATAAATACTTTATAGAGAACACTGACATAATTCTGGGAACTTTGTTAATATCCAAACTCATTAACTGAATTATAAAACTAACTTACAAACCATAACCCTATAGAAAGTTGATATTTACGAAGATTAGGCTAGCCTGGCACAAGATCATGATAATGGAGTGCCTATCAAGAAATAAACTCAGGAATAAGGGATCGTGAGAAACAAGGACAAATGTGCCTGCAATAAGACGTAGTGTCAAAAGGACGTTTTTTTTTTTGTGACACTGCTTTGTTAACTACCTTCACTTCTTGACAATGTTTATTGTTTTAAAAAGAGATTGATTAGAATTGTAATAAAACCTAAACATATTAAATTTGAAAAAGTAGTGGGTGTTGATTAAATGCAATGAAGAGGGGTGCTGATTAAATATAATGAAGTGAAGGTGATTAAATGTAATGAAGTGGGGGTGCTGATTAAATTTGAAGAAGTAGGAGGTATTGTATTGATTAAATGCAATAAGGTGGGGTGCTGATTAAATATAATGAAGAGAGGGTGATTAAGTGTAATGAAGTGGGGTGCTGATTAAATTTGAAGACGTGGAAGAATGTTGATTAAATGTAATGAAGTGACGAGCTGATTAAATGTAAAGAAGTGGGGGTGCTGATTAAATTTAATGAAGTAAGGGTGATTAAATTTAATGAAGTGACATTTTTTCCTCTAATTCCACTTGTGCCATTTTTTTTTCTCGTTCTATTTGTACCATTTTCTCTTCTCATTCCACTTGTGCCATTTTTACCCCTCCTTCCACTTGTTACATTTTTACCTAAATTCACTTTAAGGTTAAGTAATACACTTGCCATTTATTTTGAGGGTTACATTATAAGTCAGTTATTGTTTGGGGATTTTTTTTCATAATGCCTATATTATTAGGTTGGTGCAAAAATAATGTCGTTTTCTCACATAGTAACATATGTGAGAAAACGACATTATTTTTGCACCACCCTAATATTTATGTAACAATTAAAAAATTATTATTTACTAAAAAAGCTTTATTACTAATTGATTTTAATTATGCTTTTCCATCTTCTTGTGTTTTTTTTCTTTTTTGTCTGAAATTGAAACAAAATTAATGGCCATAAACATGAACTTTCTTTATATTTTGTAGATGTTGCTCAGTTTTAGAATGTTGTTTTGAAAGGCAACAAAAATCTATGATCACCCATGGCAGCACAAATGCTGAGTATGTCACTGCTCTACATACATACATATATATTTATATATATGTGTAAATTTCTAAGTGAAATATAAGATGTAGTAAAGTTTATTACTTTCTTGACTCTGCAATCTTCTTATCAATGTCACTTAATTCTTTTCTGATGTTCTCTTTCTAACTTAAAACACTTCTCTTTAAAGTTTTAATTTCTTCAGCTGCCATCTTTCTTCCTTTTGCCTTCTGTTCTTTAACTGACACTCCTCCTGCCATTACATGTTTTAAACATTGATAATAAGAATTGGATCTGTCATCTTCCCATATTATTCAATGAAACTGTCTTTCAGCAAAAGTAGCAAATAGTTTCACTATGATCGTCTTTCACGGGTATGGCCCATGAAGAAACAAATTCAGGATTAAGACTTTGGTCCATCCGTTCACAACTAAAAGAAACGGACATTTTTGTTCTAATTTTACTATACCTAGAAAGCAAATATAAATTAACAAATTAAATCCATGAATGTCTTGGTCATTAGATGACTATTAATTTGTTCTCCCTCACACCCCATCACCTAAATTGGTGGGTGAATGTTATGAAAAGATGTGGGCAATTGATGACAATGTGTTGAGTCAGCTTTAAAATTTTAATTTGTTGTAGTCATTGGTGGAACTTGTTGAGTATTTGGGTGCTCATGAACATATCCTGTTAAATCTGAAGAGACAGCCAACACATTGTAGGGTAGGAGAGTTCAGGGGATGGAGAGCTCTGGCTTTTCTTTGTGTCTCTTCATCTCTTCTATTTGTCTTCTGGTGTTTTCAAAGGATGTTATTTTTTTGTGGACAGCTCTTCTCCAATTGGTTCTTTCTGCAGCTTCTGTCTACCAATTGACTGGACTGATTTCTGTTCTCAGCAAGGTGTTTTTGAGCTGACCTTGAATTGAAGATATTTTAATTACATTTATAAAATAGTTTTGATTTCCTGGTGAAATATTTTATGTTTACTTATAAGGAATATCAGCTGTTGTTCTAAAGAAATGTGCTCCTGAGCTGGCGCCAGTTCTCTCCAAACTATACAACTATTGCCTCGAGGCTTCCTGTTTCCCAGCTTGTTGGAAGTCCTCATCTGTAGTCCCTGTTTTTTAAGAACTCTGGAGAACCTTTTGACCTCTTAGACCCCCTTCTGCACTATCAGTCTCCTACCACTTTTTGGCTTAAATCAATGTTGAAGTGGTTAAGCATCTTACCTCTGAAGACCTACTCTCTGACAAACAATATGGATTCGTCTTCACCCAGTCCACTGCTGATGTGCTTATGACCATAATTAAATATATATATCATGCTCTTGATAAGAATGGCAAAACTTGAGCTGTAGCTCTAGATATCTCTAAGGCAGTGTTTGGCATGCTGGTTTTCTGCGTAAGCTTCAGGGCTACTATATTAGAGGATGGCTATTTGATTTAATCCAGTCATTCCTTTCAAATCGTGAAATGAAGGTTATTCTGAACAAGCATGCGTCCAGATCCTTTCTTATGAATGCAGGGGTCCCTCAAAGCTCTATCCTGGCTCCGACACTGTTTCTGATCTTCTTCAATGATCTTCCTGATGTCATCAGCTCCCAAGTAGACATCTATACAGATGACACTACCATTTATTCCTGTCTCAATAGTAAATCTGGCAGTGCTGACAAAGTCAACCTGGCTGCTGCTCTTAAAAACGACCTTCGATCAGTGGTTAACTGTGGTAGGAAATGGTTTGTAAATTTTAATGCCTCCAAAACAAAACAGCTCTCATTTAGCTACCACAGAGATAATTCCTTGCCCGCTATTAGCATGGTTGATGCTAGACTCCAGGAGAGTATCTCACTGTACCTTCTTGGCCTCATGCTTTTGAATGACTTGAAGTAGGACAACTACATTGAATCAATAGCTGCAAGGAAAGTTGGCTCACTGTGTCATGCCAGAAGGTTTTTCTTGTCAGAATCCATCTTACATATCTACAAATCTACCATTTGTCCATGCATTGAGTATTGTTGCCATATCTGATCTGGCACCTCAGATGTTCATCTCAATGTTCTTGACAAAATTCAAAGAAGGACCTGTAATGTAATCGATCCTGACTTGGCATCTCGACTCCAGTCACTTTCTCAAAGATGTGATGTGGCTTCCTTCTATCTTTTCTACAAATATTTTCATGGCAACTGTTCCAATGAGCTTTTTTCCCTGGTGCCCTGACTACATAAATTTAAGCATGCTACTAGATTAGCATCTAGGTCCCACCCTTTTACCGTTGAAATAGTTAAATGTAACCACAGAGTCTACTCCAACAGCTTCTTTTCCCACACTTCATGTCTGTGGAAATCCCTTCTGTTTACTTGTTTCCTTGATAATTTCAATCTTCAAAAATTTAAATGCAATGTCAGTTGCCATTTTCTGATGTCTTGAACCCTGTTCATCTTTTATCCTTTCCTCATTCCCACTATATACAGTTTTTACTGTCACCTTCACTCAATGTAACCCCCTGCAAACCAGTGTCACTGCCACCTTGCTTGTGGTGAAATGCTTAAAAAAAAATTTAAAAAAATGGTTTTCTATTAGCCGCAGACAAAATAAAACATCACTTTTTATGCCATGGAGAAACTCAGAAGTCAAAATGGCTACAATAGAAAGAAAAGAGGAAGTAGAGGTTAAGGAGTGAGTGTAAA
>OZ010597.1:48223302-48253302 GCA_963932145.1 Acanthosepion lycidas | reverse complement strand
GGATCGGGTGTTGTTTCTGGCTGCGAGACTGGCCGTTGGTTGGTATGCGGATGGGTCAGATGAATGTGCCTTTGCTGCTGCTTTTGGTGCCGATAATGTCAGTGAAGCAAATGAGTAAGTTTGCAGTGGCCTCTAGTTCGTCTCGGTTCGGGTGGTTTGGTAGCAATAGCCCCTTGCTATGCTTTAGCCAGGTTAGCTTTTGATCTAGTGTCTAGAAGGCTGGTTTTAGATGACGTCAACTTGGGCGCCATATGCTGAATCGTTGGTTGATGATGACAGTGATATGATTGCGGCTGTGTGTGTTGTGTATCCTGAGGAAAGTGTGTGTCTGAATTCTATAGTCGAATTTTGGTTGTTGATTAGATAGGAATCGAGCATGTTGTGACATAGGATATTTTGGCCGATCAGGATCGGTGTGGTTTGGTAGTTACCAGCACGTTAACCTTTTTGAATGTGGGTGAGTCTCGACTGCCGATGGTGATGTCGCAAGTCAGTTCACCAAGGGCAGTGGTGCTGTCGTTGATTGCTTTTACTACAACGTTGGCGTGGGTCATATATTTCTTGGCTTCTCTGGGTAACTGAGACATTTGTAAGATGCAGGTGGAGCATCCAGAGTCTAGCATTGCGACACCAGAGAAGGTGATGTCCCTGAAGTTGAAGGTGGACTGGACGAACGGTGAATGGTGAACGAGTCCTTGAAAGTTGAAGGTGTGATGGCTGATGTAGGGGCACGGCGAACAAGGCATCACATCTCATCCTGCCTGAAGTGAAAATCCTGTTCCACATCATTTATGGCTTGTATATTATCATTCGTTGCGGCGATATGGGCCTGAGTGCGAGGTGGGTGGCAATATAGGCAGTTGCGTCCATGGAGGCAGGGGCGACCTCTGAGGTAGTTCTTGCACACGCTGATTCGTGGTGTGTGTTGATGGTTTCTGCGTGTCAGATGGTGGCCATGTTCAGGAGGGTTGGTGAGGCCCGTCTGCTGTGGGTTTGCTTGCCTGCTGGGTCGGAGTGGCGCATTTCTTTGTTTTGCCCGCTGTGGTTTCTGTGTGAAATACACAGTGTCATGCGAAGTCGTGTCATTGGATTTTACACCGCGATCAAGGTATCTTTGAGCTTCGGAGGCTATGCCAATGGCTGAATACTGGTTGTCCATTGTCTTGACAAGATGTGGGTCAAGATTTGAGTTCCAAATTTTCACCTTTTCGCTCATTAGCATAGCACCGATGATGGAAATAAGTCCATCGACTGTTAAGTCTGTATTTTTGTCTTTTTTGTATTTGTTTTTTATGTGGATGGCTGCCTCTCTAAGGGTCTTTTTGAGTCGACCTGCGAAGTCTGTTAATTTTTCACCGTCTCGCCGTTCCAGATCCCAGGCTTGACTTAGGTGTTGGAAATTAGTCATCTGGCTTCCGTGGGCTGCTAATACGTATTCCTTCAGTCATTCGAAGGTGGATATGTCTTTTTTTGAGTCAACCATCTGCTGAAAGATACTTTAGTCCAGTAAATCTTTAGCAGTCTTGACAAATTCGCATTCCAGGCTGGGATAGGTGCTGAGTTCTGGCGTGACGTGGATTGTGTATGCTTTGTTTAGAGTCGTGACGAATCGGTTCACGTCGTGTCCAGGGTGAAAAGTTCTCTCTAGCTTCAATATGTCGTGTATAGTTTGTTGGCACATCATTAAGCTGTAATCGCCGTTTGTTTGAGTGGTGGGAGGTGTTTAAGTAGTTGATTTTAGGGCAGTCAGCATGTCGTTTATGTCGGCTTGAATTTCTTGTATCGTAGCTTTGGAAGGCTGTGTTGGTCCCGTTTTCAAGTTGAATAGTAGTGTTTTCTGTTCCTTGATGAGAATAAATAGTTCGGCTCGGGTGAAGCTCGTGTAGTCGTCCATATTTCTCTTGCTGTACGCTTCTGACACCAGTGTTATAGACAAGTGTATGGTTGCAAGAAAGAAATACAACAACAGCAGAAATAGATTTACGTGATTTATTTCAACGGGTGGGTTTGAGACAGCTACCTTGTGGTATAGTTCATAAGCCGGATTCTGATCTGGGATGATCTCTCATAGTAGTTATCGCTGGTTGGCGTGGCGCTACTGCTGCTGACTGCTCAGACCGACCATGACCGATCTCTTCCCTGGCCTCCTGTTGACTGCTGTTGTACTTCCCCGTGTGATCCCTTTTATGGCGTTTTTTATGCCTTAACAGACTCGAAAAACAATGTGAGTATAATTAGGAGGGAAGCATTTTTATTGGTTGAAAAATAGAAACACTTTAAAATTTTTTTTTTTCAACCTGAACTCATGCACCGGGCTTATGTGTAGATGACGATAATGTTCATTTTGTGACAGGGCCTTGTCCTGTTCATACCCGGATCTCGCTCTTAAGTATGTTTATTTGCCTTGCAAATCAGCCGAGATATGTCTTATTTTATTTTATAATATCACTATCCTAAACCTAGCTAATCTGATTCACAATCCATTTATTCTTACAATTGACTCATTCCCCATAAGAACTCATCCTTCATTACCCAAACCATCATTTACCAAAGTACCACATATTCACAAGGAACCTACTGAGAAAATCCTCATGGTATAAAAAGTTCAATATGTACAAATGTGATTTTTTTTCTTTTAAACTTTATTTTTTTACAAAAATATAATTTCTAGCTTTGAGGCCTTTTTATATCCTGAATCAGTTTTACAACAATTGCTGTGGCATGGAAGGTCAAGCTTCCATGTCACAGTATATAAAATAAATTCAATGTGATTTTTGACATTGCTTTCCTTTTATAATATTGTCAATATCTGCTTTTATGATCAGTCAGTTATGTGCCATGTGTGATACATGCTTAGGTGATCATGTATCTTTCGATACATGACTGACAAGGTAGATTTTTTCCTGCAGTAGGTTGACATTTCTTTCTGTGGTAGACCAGTTACCATCCAAGGCTAGAGAACCTAGTCTGTCCTGCTATTTACCCATAGCTGGGATAGAAAAAGAGGATTCATAGAGGGTTAGCACATAAGTGAATGTAATGGATTTTGAACTCAGCTCTCCGATTCCTAAATCCAAGCTGCTATCCATTACTCCACCATGCTTTTATGATACGAGTCTTTATTCTAAGAATGTTAGTTAAATGGGAGTCATTCAACCTATTTCTTTCAGCAGTTTTGATGTTTTTCATATACGAAAAGAATTGTTCCCAGCAGTATGTACTACTCCACATGCATAACCATTTTCTAGATAAGCTAAATTTTTATTTATCTCTTGCCATACACCAGCTGGTGTGTTTTGACAAAGTCCTTTGCCTCATTCTCCTTTTGCTACAATGGGGAAGTGAACATACTAGCAAAATATGAGAATAATTTTCTTGCATACATTACTAAAGTAAATGAAAATATACCTAAAGATTTTAGGGTGTAGTGAGCTGCATGAAAATATTAAGTGGGCTGCGGGTTGAATCTCCCTGGTCTAGAACATGCATGTGTCCTGGGAGTTCAGGGAATTGCATCCTTCCTTATCTGTACCATAGTAGCTAGTTTTTTGTATTTTATATCATGCCCAAAATGCTGAAAGTAGTAGCTGCTGCCAATAGGGTTTTTAATATATGCATGTCTCCATTGGGCAACCCCAAGGCCACATTATGTTGCAATCTGCAACAATTCCCTTCCTGCACATATTACATTAGCCGACTGACTGCTACTACTACCTTAGGCCTTTCCTTACCAAAACAACACACCACCGCTTAAGATGCAATTTTTAATCATCTTTGTTCATAAATGCGCATCTGAGGTCTCCTGGGCGAAAGCTGGCATTGATGCTTTCATTCTAGCAAAGAAATACCAAGTTAAACCACATTCATCTCCTTGGTTCTCACCTGTATGCGTGGCTGCTGTAGCCCACAGGAATCACTTCTTCCGATTGTACCAGAGCGATACATCTGATTGCAACAGACGTCTCATTGTCTCTGCTCATAACAAGTGCAAGTGCATCCTCAAAGAAGTGAAGTTACTGTTTGCTGATAAAATGAAACAATGTATATGATCTTGCAAGTTCGATTCTAGAGATTATTGGTGGCTCTGCAAATGTGTGCTGAAGAACAGCAAATCCTCAATCCCTTCTCTATTCAATCAATTCAAGGTCCTGACACCTACAGCAAATAACGTTGAATGCATTGCTCAGAAATTCTCTTCCAAGCCACACATGATTTCCCTCCTAGAACAGAGGCTCCACTGAGTGATATGTGCATAACCTCATCTCAGACATTGTCCTAAGGAACAGCGTTTTCAATTGCCATTTTTGTCTTCTTGAACCCCATTCAGCTTTTATTCTTTCCTCAGTCTCCCCTATACCCAGTCTTTTCTCTCACCTTCACTCTCTATAACTCACTGTATACTAGTTACATTCTTGACTTGCTTGGGATGAAATGATTAAAATATATATATATATATATATATATTTAAATAAATAATTATATTTATGCTCTACTTTTGTATCGAACACTGTTTTTTAAAAATAATAACAAAAATACTAAAGAACTTTGGATTATTTACCTAACCAGTTCTTTCCTATTTTATATATATATATATATATATATATATAATTAATATAAGTAAAAAGTTTGTCACTTAGTTGATTGATGTTACCTTTCGAATCCCAACTCCAATGTTTCATAGATGGACCCTCCAGGAATCACTCTGTGCACTCATCAGTGGGCATCAGCAATTGACTGCTCATACCTTTCAATCTTTCTTTTCTATATGCACTCTTCATTGGTGCAAGTATTTTTTTCCATGGTGTATGTGTGTGTGTGCGTGCATGCATTTGCGTGTCGGGCCATATGTGCACACATGTAGAATCTTGTGCTTATTTGTCCTTTTTGTTGTTTTTTTCACTTTACTACACTCACTCTCTTTTTCCACATTTTATTTCAGTTGTAGCCATTTTGACTTCCAGTTTTCTAGACATATATTATCATTGTTAATTCTTGAGAATTCTAGAGTTTTATAGGATTAATACAAATATAAAATTTATTGTTTAGTTGACTCATGTTATATTCAGCACTCTGATCAAAAAGTATCAGTTCTAGTGCTGTAAAAATAAAACTATAACATATATCAATTCAGCATTTAATCTCTTTTGAAGTAATCCCCTTCTGAAACAACACATTTTATTCAGCATTGTTTCCATTGATGGATGCATTCCTAAAACTCCATTTTTGGGATAGCTAGCAACTGTCTCATCACATTCTCTTGAATTTCCTTGATGTCTTGTTCACTTGAAGTGGGATTTGATTTTTGAATAGGAAAAGGTCACAAGGAGTGGGACCTGGGGAATATGGAGGTTGTTGGACCTGGGGAATCTTGTGCTTTGCCAAAAACTGCTGCACAAGATATGGTCACTGATGATGACCACACTCTACACACTTTCCTTCCAAGCACTACTATAAACAACAGAAGTGAGCATGAATGTCATAACTTAGTGTGCATACATGACAGTGTTCGAGGTATATCTGTGCCAAGTGACTTCACTCTGTGTACTTTAGCTCCATTACCATAGCAACAGTTCTGATACTTTTTGATCAGACTGCATATATATATTTATGTACAAACCAATATACTTCAGAATGGAAATATATACTTATAAGATTAGTTATAGTGTCTGTATGTGTGTGTGTGTGTCAGCAAAATGAGTGTTTATGTCCTTTCCTTTTATACTGCTTATTACCACACCACCTAGTGGGCATTAAGAGAAGTCTCCTGACAGACAAGGTGGAGTAATCCCACAAACTAAGTTCTTGCCAGAGTAAGAAAAATATTCTTAATGTCTTTTAATTCGAAACAAATAGCTTTTTCACAATTGTCAGAATTAGGTGATCAGTAGCATGTAGGACATTTTCTATGCAAGCTGAACCAATTTTTATTTTAAATAATGATCTATAAACTTTGGCAATATCTTTGGAACAAAGAAATTAGTGAAATGGCAGTTTACCAGGAAGAAAAATCTCACCTGAGAAGTAATCAAGCATTTGTCAGTTTTGATATTTCTTTTATTTATATGTACTTACTTGACTGTGATCAAATTTGGCATATGGTTTCACTTGAGATAGATTAACAATGGAGGTGATTTACCATTAGATATTTTTTACCTGCAAATTCTTAGTACAAGATTTATTTACAATGGAAGATATGAACCTGTTCAGTTTCAATTGCATGAAATCAAGCATTTTTGTCAAGTTTTTCTTTTTTTTTCAAAAAAGAGAATTAAAATTGAATGTTTTAATCATGTCTCACTATGCGTTATGCGTTGTAAAATATACATTGTATAATTTTTCCTTAATTGTTTATGCCAATTAATTTTGTTAAGTTATATATTTTTTCAGTCTTTTAAAAATAGTTTCACAAAAACAGAGAAAAATGACAGAAAACAAACGAATTAAATTAAGCAATTTTTGTATGTGTACTATAGTGAAAGAAAAGTTTTTACCTGACTTCATAATTTAAGAAATGACTATTCAAAAACCATAAAAATTTAACTCCCCACCAAATCTAAGTCTTGCACCAAACACAAAAACTACTTAATGAATACAAAAACAAAGGGAAAAGAAAAAACGTGCTTCTTTTCTTGAGGTTAAAAAAAAAAAAGTAAATACAAAATTTGCACAAAAATTTCCTTTTGTGCAGGATGGCGAATTTCTGGTGTTGCAAATAAGGATTACCATCGAAAAATGAAAAAAAAGTTACAGTTTAGGAAAAGACAAGCTTAAAACTAAAAGACAAAAAGAGTACTGTTCAGTGTTCAAGAAGGCAGAAAAACAATGGTGCAACCATCTTTCAGAAAAAACGGAAAAACCTACTTTTACTTGCCCCACGTGTGTCTCTGGGACATTAATAGTGATTTTAGAAAATCCCTATTAAATTCACATTTCGTGCTTAGGAAAATTTCTTTGAGTTCTTTGGTGTCCAACCGCAGGAGAATTTTCTCTTGAACTTTGAAATTGAAACTTGAAATTCTTTTTAGTCTCTCTGCAGTTGGCTTGTAACCTTGCACCTTCTTGATGCTCTCTTATTGATGTCAAAATGCCTTCTGCTCCTTGATGTTGATTTGCCTTGTCCCTTTGCTGTCAAAAAGTTTTTTTCCCTCTCTACTGACCTGAGTTCTATTTATTTGGAAAAAGAGGATCACACAAGGCTCCCATTAGGATTCTTACTAGGGTTGGAGTTGAGACCACATCTCTCATTGGTCAGTAATCATACGAAAATATATTTTTCCATAAGTTTGAAATGAATTCTTAACATTTTTTAGCATTTTTAACAGTTAGCTTTTTAACTTAAAAATAAAAAATGGTTACACTTAAAGCCTTTAAGTGTAACCATTTTTTATTTTTACCATAAAACTGTTTGGCCTTCATACAAACACACTTATTTCAAAAGAACTAAAAAACAACCTAGAGACGATTAAAGACTTTAAAGTGTAAGTAAACTAAACATTTTTATTCAAGGCTGACAGTGACATTATTAAAATTGTAAAATAGTAAAAATATATTTTTATAAAACAGGTAAAAAACCGTAAAATTTTTTTATTTTACTAAATAACTAAAATAAATATTTTTATCACATTAAGATCGATTTTGATTTTTGATTGTCAATAGAAATTGCTGCATTAACGCGGTTTGAAAATTTTTTGGTCTTTTTTTCCAAGAAATGATAATTAAATAATAAATTATTTTTCTTTTGTTTTTTGTCTATTTTTTTTAGTCATCTTTGAGCTGGTTTCAAAAAGAATTATTATTTAAACAAAACAAAAAACTAAGTATCGGATACACCACAAAAATCATCTACAAAGAAAGATTTTCAAAGAATGGTGTAACTTAAGTAAGAAATTTAAAAATGCAATATCAATCGTTATAATTCTTGCTCTTTTATTGTTCTCTCTCCTTAAGGGTGTTTTTTTTTTCTCATAATTTAACACTCGGTAATAATCTGGTGTGCTTCTTAATTGCTTTATTGCCTTGCTTGGGATGAAATGATTAAAAAAACAAAACAAGTGATAATCATAATTTTCTTTCGATAAATTTGAGTTTTCTGTTTTAACAAAGCTGATTATTGATTTTTTCAATCCTTAATCACTGTTGGCGTTGTATATCAGAATATTAACTTATTTGTCATAACCTTAATCTCACAAAGAAAGACATGGAAATTTTTCGAGCTTTTGAGAAAACAAAAACTACTAGAATATATAATTTGTTTGTTTATGTCAACTCATGGAATGCAAAAAAAGAAAAAAGGAAACAACAAATAAAAAAAAACAAAAAACAAACAAACAAAAAAGTAAACAAACAAAAACAACAAAAAACTGGCCATTTTTTGAATAAGCAATCAATAGGCTATTTTTTTTTTGTTTACACTCAACACACGATAGTTTTACTTACACTTACACTATCACACATTTAGGCTTCTTCTTAAATCTTCTTTACAGCATCTAAAAATGAGTAAGGAAGTCTGGTCATTTTTTGGTTTTATGGGAAATTTAAAGACAACATATCCCGGCAGCTTCAATTAATAATAGAAATTTAAATACGTTATAATATTTTTCTTTTATTTCTTTATGAATGAGAATTCTTTTCTAGTAATGTCTGTTACTCTTCATAAATAGCGAGAGTATATAAATACTACATCGTCAGCCATAACTGGGCTGACCTATTATCATGTGGGTTTGTTTACATCCAACAGCTGATAGGCTTTCCTCCCACTCCGACAGCCTCCCACTTCAATTTTTTTAACTCCTCCCACTACTACCACAATTTTTACTCTCCTCTCGCTATCATTGTGTCAACCAGTCCATGACCTTTGACACGCGAATGTCTCGGAACAATCAAACACGTCGTTAAAATAAAAGTCGAATAAAATATAGGTTGTTATTATTTTTTTAATTTAGTATTTTAGGCGATGAAGAATAACACTTTTAATGTTGGTTGCCCGATCTAATAATGTTAATTGTTATTTTTTCTCTTTCTTTCTTTGTTCACTCACTTGGAGTTTTGTCTCGCCATCGAATGGATGTCAAAATAATAATAACAACAGTTCTTCGGTTATTTCCGTTTGGGTTATTTAGATAAATCTCTGTGGGTTGTTTCAAATCTTTTTGGGGGAGTTACAAAAATATTGTTTCTTTTTGTCTAATAAAATGTTACTTATTTTTTAATTATTTTATTTTATGCGTCAAGCATTTCATATTTGTGATGATATTGTTTACATTTTATCGTCATCATCATCACCACCATCATCATCATCAACAGAAGGAAAAGAACAATCTTTGTGAACGAGTACTTTTTTATTCCCATTATTTCTATAAAATAAGCATGCTCTTTCTACTTCCTACTACTGATTTCATTTTTTTTTATTAAATAGAAAAAGGTGAAAAAAAGTTAATAAGGGTGGCGTAAAAAAAGAAAAAGAAAAGTAGATCAAGAGACGGGGGTTTGTCAGGAGAAGATAACAATTTGGTAGGCGTGGTCATTTTGGAGTCACGTGATTGCAAACGTCACTGAATAGCAGCAGCAGTAGAGTGACGGTAGCCATCGTTGTTGGTAGTGTTGTTGTTTTGTACGGTACATAATACATACAGAGTTTACTGTTTTTAAACTCGCCATTATATCTCTACACCTGGACTCATTGGCCTTTTTTCCTCCTTTCGTCTGAAGCCTCTCAAAGGAGTCATCTGCACAAAAATAAGCAAGAAAAATCGTCCTTTATCTAACAGAAGAAGAGAAGACTTAAAAAATACGAGAGGAGACTGACCCAAAGAAACAAACCAATTATTCAACCAACAACATTCATTAGAGAAACAAATATAATATCCACACATAAGCCTAATGTTGATGATATCCTAGCAGGGGTTTGTGTTATCATCCGAATCTGCTATTCAAGTAAATTGTATTTTGGTGACATCGACATTTATTGTCCTATACGTTTTGGGGCTCCAGCTGCTGACCAAGGAAATATAAAAAAAAAAATCTAGTACTTAGCAATTATTACACTGAAAAGCTAATTGCTAGATTTAAACCAGTATTTGAATTATATTTTGTAGTGATTAGAAATCATCTTTAATAAAGAAAATCGGATCTGTGATTGTTTTTTTTTCTAAATATTAAATAAATCTGCTACAGGTACTTTTGGAATTTAAAAGTAATTTTTTACACTGTCAACATATTTGGCACAAGTGTAAAAAGTAAACCTTTTTTTTTTTTTTTTTTTTTTTTTGTTAACTACTTTTCTACCAGTGATATTAATGTTGACTTTAATATAAAAAATCACCCGTTTCTTTATTTAAATAATAGCAGCATTGTCTCAACTGCTATCTAAATAGTTTTACATACCAGCAATCTCTGCTTTAAAACCTATTGAAACATTAAACAACCACTTTGGAAAGAGGTAAAAAAAACAAAAAAACTGCCCACGTTACTTAGTTCTGTTGTTACTTATATACATATAATATAGTCTGCTAGTAAGTACTTACTTGTAGTTCCATCTAGACTGTTGTGGGTCTCGCTGCCACAGCAGCTCCTTGAGAAACCCAGGTACCACAAAGGTAAGGTACCTGCTACAGTAAGTACAGAAAGAACATTTCGGGACACATCACGGATTCGTGGTCGCCATGTCGTCTCCCAGCCCTGGCAAGAGACGTATGGACACCGATGTGATTAAACTGTATCCTTCGCAATTTTAATGTTCATTTTATTATTATTTTTCATATTCTTACCCTTCTTTTTACTTGCAGCTTCTGCATGGACGCCATCAGTTACTTTAATATTTCAGTTTATCTTTGTTGTGATGACTTCAATAACAACACTGTTGTGATGGTGGTACCATTATTGTTGTGATGGTGGTACCACTATTATTGAATTGTCCCCACACACTCAATAATAGTCTCATTTCTACCATTGAGTCGATATTTGTTTTATTACCTGTAAAAATATATAATATTGCGAATGTGCATTTTTTTTTTTTTAAATTGCAGCCATAACTTTTGTTTTAGAACTCTTGGATTTAAAATTAGTATTCTTAAAAAGTAAATTCATACTTTAAAAATGTAGTAGTGTTTTTAAAAATACGTGAACGAAAAGAAGACTGTCAAAATTCAGACAATAATTACAAGATTTTTTTTTTTTTTTGAAGCAGTTTTTTTATTTAGTCACGTGAATTTTTTGTCGTAACTTGTACTGAAGACAAGAAAAATATTACTTTTTTTTCCCAAAATAAGCTTTTTTTAAAAAAAATTATCGCTATTTTTATTGGGTATTTGTAATATGAGAGATGGTAAAAAAATTATAATCATAATTTTAGTAAATTATGAAAGTTATGCAATGACTGATCGTTGGTTCTTTACCATCTGTTGTTCAATATTCGTTTCTTATCGCTTGGGAAGAAAAATATAAAAACCTATGTAGCTCTTAAAAACAAAACTAGCTAGACACTGTAACTATGGGTATGGGGTGAAATTATTTTAAAATCTTATTTTTACCTTTTCTTATATTGGGAGAATCTATGGCAGTCGATGTGACCCTTTCTTCTTAACTATTTTCATCTAAAGGTCGATTTATACAAAATGTGTTTTAAAGATTATTTCTCTGTTTATGTAAATAATGGTGGTCTGTTCAGTTATGTCACAATCAAAAAAATTGGAGTTTATTAAATAATTTTATCGTTAACGGTTAGACCCTCATTAGTTTTAGTTCAACTGTATTTATGAAGTTTATATTATAAATCATTAAAATACTTTAAGCAAGTTTAATTTTAATTAATAATAATAGTTATACAGTTTATCAACAGCTGTATATGGCCATTATTAGCTTTGTTTATCAAACTGCAATATAGTCAGCTGTGTTTAGTGAAGGAAGGATAGTTTATGAAAATGTTTTAATTTCAATGCCTTTAAATTAAAAAGTAAATCTGTAAACTTTAAGCTGGTTGTAGTTTTCTAATCATTTACGAAGAAGCCTTAACCTTTGGTTATGTATTTGTAGTTTATGTATTATTATTGTCTTTCCTTTTATGGCTTTGGTGCTTGCAAAAGAAGAACTGACTTTGTGTGTAAAGAAAGACTAAAAACTGCTACAGCATTTAACAACTAGTATCTGTACTACTACTATTGTAGATAAGTAATAACAATAAACAACATTACAGTTCATAGGGTCATCCTCCCCCCATTTTTTTTTAATGAGCACTATTTCTTTTTGTTTGATGTATATAACTTTATGTAATTATATTTTTTTTTCTTTAAGGGAAAAATAATCACCTTTCGTTTAAGACTTGGCTTTTTAAGTTTTCTAGCAACAACCCATCTTCCATCTTCTCTTTTGTTTTATTAGGTGTTAATTTTTGTAGCAACTTTTTTTTTGTTTATGCAAATGATAAGTGGGCATTTAATTGATTGCGAAACAAACTCAGGTGGGGGTTAGATGTTGTATTATTGTGGGTGGTGGGGATATTTTGATTTTTCACATCTATGGCGGCCACCTCTCTCACTTTATGAACCAAGAAAAATGCAATAATTCCTTCTACTACTATCATCATCACCGTCATTGTTCTACATGCAAGTTTTTATTTATTTTTGCCTCAACACAATAAATCGTTTTTTAGTCTGGTACTAAAGTTAAACACGTCATCTTGGTATTCTACCTTCATTTGCTCACAGACTTTAAGTGTTGGTGTTAATGCTTTTTTTTTATTATTATTATTAAATAGTCGCACTAATGGCCATCCCATCCCCCCTCACACTTTAACACTCAATATAGTCAATATTATTCGATCATGAAAGCTGTTTACAGTAGGACATGCCAGTTGTAAGTAAAATTAGAAGAACGGAGAGGCTGGGATGACACTTTTTCTAGCCTACATCAATGTAAGAAGTCGTCTTTAATTTACTGCTGTGGCTGAAGATACTATTATTTCGGGATGATCTATTTTATTTAGTCATAGTAGTGCTGCCAATTTAGGTTATTTTCTGCTGCTGCTACTACTACTACTAGTTGCACTTTATACTAACTACTACTACTAGTTGCATTCAATTAGTAATATCTATTAGTCTTTTTAGATTTTGAATGATTTTTTTTTTAAATATCAAAACGCTTTCTTTCATCATAAAAATATTGAATTTTTTGTGTTTAACATTGACACAATTTGTTTAAATACAAAATAAAATAATTATATTACTCACTGCATAAATAGCTTGACCCAAAAGGGCGCATCATCCAGAAACTGATTTATTTTTTTAAAGATTGATTTTTTTTGTTTTTAATGAATCCATTAGTACAGACAGTCTATGGGTTAAAAAAAGAAAACATTAATAATTTTGTGTTTGAATCAGGCTTTCAACTTGTTTCGTAGAGTACAATACTGTCAATACAGGAATCATAATTGAATTTATTTACCCTTGCAATCGTTTACTTATGTGGTGGTGAGATTATTTTCAATTCAACCCAAACCTCAGATAATAATATTTATCTTTCTTGATGTTTAAAAAAAATCAGAATCTCCAATGTTTATTTTTTTTTTTATAGCAAAATTTCGTTAGATTTATTTATAATTTATATTTTTTCCTTTCATCATTTATAAATTTAAACTTTTCTTTTCTTAGTGTGATGGTCACTAGTAGTAAGTACAGTCAGTAGTACACAAACAAAACAAAAATGTTGGTAAACTAAAAAAACAGAGCCATTCTACTGTTGTCATCCTTTTTTTTAGTAGTTTTATAATAAAACTTTTATTACAAGCATTTTCAAACTTTACTTTATAATTAAAAAAAATAATTAGAAATGAATGTCGTGAATTTCATTCCTGTTTTTAAAGCGTTTTTTTTTTTTTTTTTTTTTTTTTTTTTTTAGAATCTGTAACTTTTTAAATGACTTTTTAAAAATTAATTTCTCTTGGAGTCTTGCTTGTGAGTGACTGAATGATTTAAAGCTGTTTTACGACGAGTTTATAACTTTCATCTTAAGTTTGTTTTTCTTTTTATCATTGTTTAATGTTTACATAAGATTACATTTTAGATTTGGATTATTTTGTAACTTTCCATTCAAATATAAAATTATTCAGTTTTTGTAGCAAGTCACACCTTTTAAATTTAAATAAATGAATAAAAAAAATGGGATTGTAAGCCCCTAAAAAGTTTATGTACATTTTTAAATTTTTTATGTTTTTTTTATTTTTATTTTTTTACGTACATCTTGTAATGTAGACGACAAGATGTGGGTAAATTAAATTAAATATATTGTAGAGAGCGAAGGATTGTTAATTTTTTTTTTTTTAATTTTTTTTTTAAATGGCTTTCTTATCGAAAGTGTTTTTTATTGTTGATTTTAATTTAAATTAATCAATTCATCTCGCCACCGAATTTCTTTTACATTCTGCCTCTTTACATAACATTTTTTGGAGTTTTTCCTTTTGTTATTTTTTTAGAATCGTATTTTTATCGTGAAAATCCAAACAGTTTTTCTAGAAAAAATATTTCGTAAACGTGAAATTAGTATAAAAAAAAGACTGCTACGTTGTAAAAATCTAAATGGAAATTTAAATAATTGAGAAAAGAGTTTTTTTGTTTGTGAGATTAAAGAAAATAGAAAAATAAATACGCGACAGCATATTGGGGACCAAAATGTTTCGTACTTTTTTGACATTTCTTTCCTATGAAAAGAACCTGAATAAAATTGCTTTCGGAAAATAATGCAGTTAAGCTTCTAAATTTAATGATAAATTTAACACTCCATAAAGCGTTTAAAAATGAAGAGATAAAAATCGCGAATCGTTTTTTTTTTTTTTTTTTCTTTTTTGCTTCGTCTCGTATTTCGAATTTTAAGTCTTTAGTTTTCTCTTGAAAAAAAAAATCTTTGTCCCCCCCCCCTCAAAAAAAGGGGTGGCATCCCTAAATATTGGGAAATTTCTCTCTGATCCTTAAAGTGTGTATCTAAAATAAAGAATAATATTCGTTTGAGATTATTGTCCTTTTTTTGTGAATTCCAATTAAAAAATAAAAACGTGGGCTTCCTTAACTTATGAGGAAAGTTATTTTTAAATTTTAGTCTTTAATCATAATGTTTTCAAAGTATTAAAGCAGAAAAGAGAGTATGAAGGACTATGAAACAATTTAGGGCGCTTTTGTTGTTACAGCAGAAATGATCACATTATTAACAACAAATGTACAACACCAGCTGATCTCTATCCATGTATCATAATTTCAACTGTATGAATGGAAACTGCACTAATAATAAAATAATGTTCGTTTTTTTTCTTCTCACTTGTAACTGTGGCCATTTTATTGGCTATATATTTTTGTAAACTTTGAAAAATGATGAAGAAAGGGTTTTGTTTGTGACTATATAAATAATAATATTTTTAGCGTTTTCTTAAAGCTAACAAACAAAAACATAGACGATCAGATTGATTACCAGACAAGTGACTAACTTCTATTTGAGTTTACCAACTGCTTGTTTAAATTAAGACAAGTGTTTTTTTTTAGTTTTTTTTTTTTTTAACACAATTGCTGGTGTTATTGCTTGTCAGTATGAACCAGGAGAGTAGGACTAAAAAAAAGTTTTTTGTTCTATCTCGCTTGTTGAAGCAGTCGGTTTTTTAATTAACCACCGACTATAACGAAAGTTTTAAACTAGAGCAGTTTCTTTTTAATTAAATTTCTGTTGAAAAACGTAACGAGACAGCTATATCAACTTAAAACTTGCTTTAAAACAGCCCCCAAAGTGGTATGTGGCACCCAAATATTTTCACTTTAAAAGTATGACGCAGTTGTCCAGCATGAATTACCACTTAAAATTTATGGGGGTGAGAGAGAAAAACTTCAAAGAATTTCTGAACTTCTCAAATCATTGACGTATGTGTGTTTTGGAACAGATAATTTTTAAGTTAATAAATTTAATTTAACATAAATGCTTTTGACAAAATCTCCCTTTCACTCTCTCTCTCTCTCTGCTTTTCTATATTTTATCTTTAGAAACAAGAACCATATCTTTGAATTTAGAATTATAAGGCAATGAGTGTCAATTTCAACTGTTAAGTTTACCATTTACAATAAAATACTCTAAGAAATGAGTAAATTTCTGAAAAATTGTCCTGGTAGTTTTTAGTGTTATATATAAGCATGGAGAAAATGTCATTTACATAATTGTAACTCTACTTAGACTAATACTTTCTCTCTTTTTTTTATTTTTATTTTTTTTATATCAAGTTGTGTGTTTAAAATGGTCTGTCATCATTCCCGATTGTTCTAAATAATATGGGATTTAGAGAAAATTTACAATGATTGTCTTCTCTTTATTTGCTTTTGTCCTGTCAATGACCTAAAAATTTGTGTTGAATTGCATTAATAATTTGAATTCTTCCTGTTTACTAAAGTCTCTCTCTTTCTCTCTCTCATATATATATATATATATATATATATATAACTTGTCTAAGAAACAAAACTTATAAATCAGTTCCTTTAACACCACACAGCTTTGGAGCTTCAGAATGCTAAGTTTAAAACTTGTTAACCTCTTGCATAAAACATACACCTCTGTGCTAAATTTAATAAGCACCCTATTTGTCTCTTCATAGTGAATCAGTTAAATTAAGACTGGTTTAACTGTTTATTATTCTGCAGACAAAAATGCAAAGGGATACTAAAATGTTCTTTGTTCAACAAATAAAGGCTTCTCACATTTTGTTCAATTCTGGGAAGTTGAACAAGAACTTTTTATATCCACCTCATATATGTCATCCCATCATGAAAGTCAAATGCTCCAAGGTCTATGCATCACCAAAGGCTATAAGGAAATCAATATAAAATATAATCTATATTAGTTAACAGTAGAATAGATGATTGTCATCTTGATCCCAAAATTAGAGAATAGGATCAAGCATGTTGTGAAATTCTAATAACTTTGACAGAAATCTTTCCCCTTATACATGGGTTCTTGGCAGCTGTATATGTAAGCAACAAGAAATAATTTCTATTCTGTATTTATTCACACAAAAGGAAATGATTAATGTTTGGTTGGAATGCTCTTGAGTTTTCTTCACTTCTGTCTTTGGAGGTAAAGAACAGATTTATTCCACACATAATGGTAATGTAATTGTGGCACATAGCAATTGAAAAATTTTAAACAATGATGCTGCAGTTTAACTTTCCTAGGTATGCTTTTAAAGTCTTTGAATTTCTGGGATGCAGAGTTATCATTATTTACATTCAAACTAATCACTTTTGTTATCATGTTTTGTCTGTTGTGTCCTCTGGCCTTCAGCTATTTGTCAATCCAGGGAATCTCAAACTGAACTCCTCACTTATTCCATCAGTGTAGATTCTGGTTCTGCTGTTCATATATAGATATATCTTGTTTTTTGTTTAATCCTATTCCACTGATTTTTGCATCTATGTTACCCAATCAAGGGATTGAACTCACAAGCTTATGCTTTAATCTACTAGGTTATTGTTTTAAAGTTTAAGTTTATTTTCTTCTTGGAGGAACATATTTTACTATCAGTTGTCAAAATTTATATTTAAAATTGCTAATTATTTTTTGTCATTGGATTGATATGTCTTTTAAATCACAATTCATAGAATGTTCTTGATGGCAATGGTCTTTTATTATTAACATTTGATGCTAAACAATTGGTACACCTATTTGCAGCAACGTTGTTTAGAAAACAATTTGATGCTGGTTAAACTTGTAGCAAAGGTTTTAATTATTTAGTCTAAGTTGTTTGTATAGAACTTTTTTGTACAAATTTGTACATAAATTCTTGTACATATACACTGTTAATTAAATGTTGGGTTGATTTATAACTGATGTATGAAATGGGGGTGTTGAAAAATTCTTGGCCTAACCTATTTCCCAAAATCTGATTTCACTTTTTTTCTTTTTTTTTTTTCTTCAAGTTTCTTGGACTGGCCAAGAAGTTCAAAGCTTCTTCTTGTAGACATGCTAGAGGTTTGCACAAATGATATGTCTAAACATACAACATTACAATCTATTTACAGGTATTGTTTCAGTTCTACAGCTTTGGCAATAGCTAACTTTTTATGAGTGTCTTTTCTGAGTTGTTAAAAAAAAAAATGTAACAGGAGAGCAATTAATCAATTCAAATGATATAAACCTCATAATTGTTTTGGTCTATGATTGCAAATGTGAAAATGACCTTTTTTTTTTTTTTTTTTTTTTTTTTTTGTCTGGCTATTGGTAGACAGAATCAATTATGCTCAAATTGACACAAATGGTTAACACATTTCAGCACAACATCCTCAATTTACAGATTCAAATACACTCATTATTTTGTGCTCAAATTTTAGCCTCTTTAACATCATAGTGGTATTGTTTAAAGTTTAACTTTCAAGCAGGATACCCAAACTAAAATTTTCAATAAAAATAAATTATTCTTTTAAAAATATTTTTCTAAAGTCTAAATTTTAATGAAAAAGATTTAGTCTAAATTCAGAAAATGCTATCGATAAATTTAAAAAAAAAAAGAAAAAAAAAAGACTATTCTGTTTGAATTTCTATGATGAGCAGTTATTATTTACACTATTTTACTATTGTCCTCATTGTTGTTATCACAACATTTCGGCTGATGTATTCTCCAGCCTTCATCATGTGTATATCTATCCAGGTAACCTACATGGAATTCTGAACTGAAACTTTTATTTAATCTATGGGGGTAAACTGTTCTCGTTCCACTGCCCATGTCTAGTGTTATCTCATCTAGTTTTTATTTTTTTTAGTACTGTTCAGTTATTATTCACCGTTTCTACCAAGTCCAGGTACACACTGCCTGGAACAGGGATTGAATCCACAATACACCTGATAAAGACTGGAGTGCGCAAAGACTGAAACATGATAGCACCGACAAAGATGGGGACAATAGTTAGAATGTAAATAAAAAACAATCCTTGTTTTGTATTTTAAACAAAAACATAGTTTAATTTTCTAAAATTTTGTCTATTAAAAACTCTAGTTTACATTAAGACTTTGATATAAAGCCATAACATTTTAAATAAAACAAAATGGATTTGAAGATGCTGGTAGAAAATCGCTTGTATTTTGTCTCTATGTTCTAAATCATGGCAATAATATGAGTGCAAGTTACTGGCCAATACAGCTATTAAGAGCTTGCGATCTTTGAAAATGGACATGTTAAAGATAATCTCAGCTGCAATGCTATGGAGACGGTGTGTCTATCATATATTGTCATTTGTAACTTTGCAAATTTGATCAATACATCTAGTGAGTTCCACATGCTTCACATATTGTCTATATTTCTAAGTGATTTGATTGTACTGACTATTTAATTTTGTATTTTCACTGAGGGTGTATTCTAATAACTAATTAAAGATTTGTTTTTAGAATATGCTTTTTGTAAAACTAATCATTTTGTTATATTTTGGACTTCTCTATTTATATGTATATATTCTCTCAAAATCCTCTGTATCAAAATCAACTCACTGGCACTCAACAAAATTTATTATGAATATAGCGATAATATTTAATGCCATCTTACATTTCTACCAATTTTTGGTCAGTTCCTTTATATTGAAACACTTGCTTTGCAAAAAATTCCATAACTACAATGGGTAAATTTAAAATAACTATAACTAGTTTGTTCACAAAAATCACCCATCACAATAGAATGCAGATTTCATTGGAGTTACAATAAGTTTGTCTTTGTAATTTACCCCAGAAGATGACCTTAGAAATGGTTGAAAGTACTTGGGTTAAAAAAAGACTGTCCTCTTCCTTCATGAATTTCATCTTTGATTCAAAACACTGATTAGACAATTGGAAAGGATCAGTATAAAAAATAAGTAGACACAATATGTCTATATTATTCCAAGAAACATCTGAATGAATATATGCTGCTTATATATATATATCGTAAAAAAAGAGAAAGAACAGTAAGATATATAATCCGGTGTTCTTATTGATATTTTTATTTTTGCAAAACAGTGCTCAATGTAAATTTACAGAGCATAAATATTATAAATTAACTGATTTAAAAATATGGTTCCATCGCTACACAGGAGTTACCATGTTTCAAAAACATGGTAATTCCTGTATAGTGATGAACCATATTTTTAAATCAGTTAATTATATATATATATATATATATAAGAAGAGTACTCGATATCAGCAATAAAGCTATTTTTTCTTTTAGATAATGTGGACATAGGAATCAATACTACTTGGTGACTGTCAGTTTCATATCTCAGTATGATCTTCAGACCAAGACCAAATTGAGGTATTAAGCAGACAATTACCATGCCATGTTGATTCCAATGTCTGCATGCACATATGAGGTGACTTTGGGAAGTTCTTGAACAGTATGTGCTGTAATTTACCATACAACAGAAATGTGTGCTCAGATAATGTTCATTGGTACACAGCCTACTGATGAGTCAGTTGGCCATTGTGCTATCTGTTAGTATTTATTATGTGAACTTTGTAAAGGAAATGCTCTGCAGTCTTTACAATGGTTGACAAATTCAATCAACATTCTTGCATCAAATTTAGTGTGATTCTCAGTAAATCAGCTACTTATCATCTCAAAATACTTTAACTATTCTTGAGGTCAAACTCTGTTTTTGAATGGCATGTGTGTTTCAAGGTTGGTCTAGTGTCTGTTCAAGAGAAGTGTTTAAGAAAGCCAATCAGCAGCAAAACACTAGAAAATATTGAGGAAAAAAAAAAGAAAATCTGACTTCATTTGTGTTGAATGAAATAATCCATTAGTTTTCTGATAAAATTCAAATCAATTGTGGAGTATGCTGGGAGAGACTCCAGGAAAAACTGAGCATTCAGTGTATCACTGTGAATTATTTTGTCCTCTAATTGGGATCACTGGATGCTGGCAATGGGATTACTTTGGACAGGATAGGGACAAAATTTAAATACATGAAATGTATTATTCACTGGTTGGTTTAGTCTGAGAGCATTCTGATACTATTCTGATACCATTTTTGTGTGTACATGCAAAGAACTTTTCAGCACCTTATAAAGGATGTGTTGGAAAGGTTTTGTCTCCACCAAGAAACCAATCATCTCTAAATTGATATTAGGTCAGGCTAAAAAAAAGTTTCAGCACACTCTGTATGTGTGTGTATATATATATATATATATATATATATATATATATATATATATATACACCTCCACAGAAATGTGATAGCTAAGTTTTAAATTAAATTTTTAAAAATGAAAAATTTTTCTTGAAGTTTTTTAGTTTTAATTTCAAGCTAATAATAGATTAAATTTAATATTTCCAATAAGCAAAATACTTTGCTGGATTTCAAAACTAATTTAAATTGACTGGAAGGAGTTTTTGTTTTGAAATTGCTAAAATCGCCATCCGTCATCACAAAGTAATTCTCTTTATTCAAAAAAAACTTTTCAAAAATAAAATACACTTTTATGAAACTTTATTTGAGGATTATTAGCTGATTTAAAGTTTAATCAAGCTAATTTGAAACAAATATTACTTATTTTAAGTTTAAAATATCACAGAAATGCATTTTTTTAATAAGGTGGTAGCTGTCTATTTAAAGTGTTGACAACTTTACTAACAGAAGTTTATATAATTTTTTTTTTCTACAGTGGATATATCTGTAAAAATTACCTGAGGAATGTGAGTGCTTTTTTTATATAATTTTTTAACTACCCAGTAATATTAAAAATGTAAGAAAATATTTTCCCTAATCTAATGTTTTATTGAATTTTAGCTACTTTGGCTTTAAATTTACTATAGTTATTGCTTTTATTTTCTGATAATGTTGTATATGGACATCTGTATTTACAAAAACCGGCATATCTATACACATACATATTGGGGGTCGATGAATCATAGTAAGCTTTTCCATTTATGATTAGTAAATATAGTTTTTACTTAATGACAATATCAGAATTTTAAGATTTAAAACTTTATAAATTATTCTAATTAAAATTTAAAAAACCCAAAATTCTTGTAAAAATTCATTATTCATCAAAAAAGTTTTCTTAAGACAATAGTGTCCCTAATATATCTTATTCATAAAAGCAATTAAAAGTTTTTCTAATTAAATAATGTCTTAGTTTTATTGCGTTTTTATTTTATGATTCAGAGCAAATTTTTGGTAACTATGAGTCTTGTTTGACAAAAAAAAAAAATGATAATTTAAATTCTCCAAGTTCTGCATATAACTAATATAAACATTAAACTTTACAAAATTTAATTTCTCAAAATTTCATAAAATTAAGTGTGTGTGTGGTGGGGAGGTAACATAAAAAAATTGTCTTTACCCAGATTTTCAAAAAAACATTTCTAAAACAATTTCATTTCTTTGCAAATAAGTTCTGATTGTTTCATTAAAATCTTATAATTGTTTGATTTTTACAAGCATTTCCAAAACAGTTTTTTTTTTTTTTTTAAATTTCCTATGCTAATCTTTACCCCCACTCCACCCCAACACAAACAAAAAACAAGATTTTTAACCAAAATTTTGAACTTTTTAAAAAGAATAAAATATAATTTAATAATCAAAAAAATTCTTTTATCTTAATAAGATTTTGATGCTAAAACTTTGCTTTTATTAAGTTTGGGTTGGGACATTTTTCATCATGTTATGCTAATTTTTTTAGCAAATCTGTCTATCTATATATATCCATCCATGTCTCTGTCTCTCTCTCTCTCTCTCTATATATATATATATATATATATATATATATATATATATATATATATATACACACACACACACACACACCACACAAAATATTTTAGTAAATAGGTGCAATTAAATCTTGAATAAAAAGAAAATTCTTTATTTAAATATCTTAAACAAAAAAAATAATTCAGGAAAATATTAAACATTTAGTTTTTTTTAAATAAAATTATATATGTTCACTTGTTCTGGACACAAACATTAGGATGCATAAACCTACACTGATATTTATCTATATATATTTTTATTTTATTGCTTAAGTGTTATTTTTAGTGGATACCCATGTTTTAGTAGATGCTCTGTTTATTTATTAAACAGTATATTTATTTGTTTCCATCTTCTGGCCTGAATATTCGAAAAACTTATTAGAAAATGTTTGCATTCTCTGGCAGGATTCAAACCTTTCTTCCCCTAGGGAAACCATCATTAGATCTGATGTGCTTTAACCTCATGCCTAAGCAAAGCCCGAATAAGGCTTTTGAACACAGACCTTTCTCTATTCTTGAAATATACACCTCTGCTCAGTTTTGTATCCTAATGTAAACAAAGACTATTTATTAATCTGACATATTTTATTTTATTGCTTAAACATTATTTTAACGGATACCCATATTTGAGTAGATGTTCTGTTTTTAATGTCATTAGTTAAATGTGACATGAACTCCTCTCCTTCACCAACAATAACTTGATTTTTTTTTTTTTTTATTTTTTTTTTTTATTTAAATGCTTATGCAAATTTTAGGATTGTAAGTTGAAAAAATGTCATTTCTTTTTGTTGTAAGAACAAATGAAGCTGTTATCAAAATTTGGAATAGCTAGAGTGATTACTTTATGCTAAGCACATGTGTGTTGTTGGCATTAAACATATCTAATCTTGCAAAAGAACTGAACAAAAATATATAGTGGAGAACTGAACAAAAATATATAGTGGAGAACTGAACAAAAATATATAGTGGAGAACTGAACAAAAATATATAGTGGAGAACTGAACAAAAATATATAGTGGAGAACTGAACAAAAATATATAGTGGAGAACTGAACAAAAATATATAGTGGAGAACTGAACAAAAATATATAGTGGAGAACTGAACAAAAATATATAGTGGAGAACTGAACAAAAATATATAGTGGAGAACTGAACAAAAATATATAGTGGAGAACTGAACAAAAATATATAGTGGAGAACTGAACAAAAATATATAGTGGAGAACTGAACAAAAATATATAGTGGAGAACTGAACAAAAATATATAGTGGAGAACTGAACAAAAATATATAGTGGAGAACTGAACAAAAATATATAGTGGAGAACTGAACAAAAACTGAAATAGTGGATGCTTCTTGTTATTCTAAAATGTTTTTGAAATTCTTTCTAAATAATCTTCATTTTTACTTTCCAAAAAAACTTATAAAGGTGATTGTTTTTTATTATTTATTTATATCTATACTATTGTAAAATTCTAACTGGGTCTACATGATCCCAAGAAGATATCTTGGATGAATTATCTGTTTGAACTGATGAATTAGTGAATTATTTGAAAGATAATTTTGATGTAACAGTTGTTGTTTAGAAATAATTTTAAGTCCCACATTTTATTTTATTTTAGTTAAGGAGAGAAGTGGATTCTTCTCTTGAATTTGATTTCAGACTTGTCCTTTTCCTAGATTGTTTGCCAGTCAAGGCTAGAGAGTCTAATCAGCCCTGCTATTTTATTTATAGATGGATGGAGAATAAATCTTTTTTCCCCAAATGCATTAATGTAAGATGTTTTTGCTATTTGTTAAAATATTTTACAGGAATGAATGACAGGAATGAAACTATAGTTATTTAGTTATAATATCTGCTTTCTGACTAGACATGCACTTTCCATATTTTCAGTAAATTTTATATTTCAGTATTTAGTAGTTTACTTTTCATGTTTTTATGCTTATGTTGTTATTGTTCTGTATTAATGAAAAAGGTCATGTATTATAAGGTCAATACTATCCATGATCAACCAATGTAAATATGTTGTTTTTTTTCGTTTTATTTTTTTTCTTTGTTTAATGGTTCAACCATCTATAATACTTGAGTAGAAACTAGTAATTTTGACACTGACGTAACATCCTTTGGATTCTACCTTAGAATGTTTCCATTTCGATTGCCAGGTTATATTTTTTTTTTTTTTTTTTTATAAACAAAATGGAGATAATCTTTATAGCGTTTGCAATAACAGAATTTTCTTTTAAATTAAACAAAAATGATAAAATAATCGTTTAAAACCTTTTTTTCTATTGAAAAATAAAATCTTAGATTGATTGAATCAAATTTCTTGTTAGCAACAATGTTACCAGGTAGGTGACACTTGTTAAAAGTTCACTTTAATTATTTTTTAAAAGCGTTTATTCCTAAGCATTCCATTTTTTACCTGGTGAGTGATAGCTCTTATCCCCTTTTTTATGCCTGTTAGAACAGTGTTGTGCTGTTTTGAACTGTTCAGCTTTGTAGGAGTTAGATATGAAACTGCAGAAGGGGAGACAATAGTTATTGTTGATAGCTTTAATGTGGCACAGATAAAAGGTCAGTAAGTGGTATGAAGATGATATGCTTAAATAAGTCAGATTTTTGACTCTATTTGCTCTGATGACATTTATTAGAATTTGGCCTGCTGCTTTGTATTTAGGAAAGACAAAGATTGATTCTTCCAGAATAACAAGATGGAGGTTAACATCTAAGGGAGATTATTTTTTTTTTCTTAAATGACATGAGCTAATTTGAGTCTCCATGTGTGTTTATTAATTGAAGTTTTGTTTTTATTATTATATATGTGGGTTTTTGTAGTAGCTTGATTGATCAAAGCTTTAAACATTAATGATGAGTATTTTATAGTTCAATCTTCATATTGGTTGATAAATTTATTAATGATAAATTCACTTGGATGAAATTCTATTAAAGTAACTATCAACTTTTAAGGCAGAGTATATTATGGCATAGAATTTATTACTCTGAAGAAAAATCATGAGAATTTGTGGCTATCAATAAATAAGTCTATTTATTTTGATGGATTAGAATTCTGTAAGTTGTGAAATCTTCAAAGTCATTTTGAGCTGTTGTTTGGTCATTGAAGACCATCTTTTGCAGGAAATTGTCATGATGCTTGAAAAAGGCAGTCTTCTGTTGGAGAGAGGTTAGGTGAGCATGAAGTAGTTCTAGAATTTAGTTTGTTTGATTACTTCAGGCTCATTTGCAAGACATGCAATTGTTCAATGTTATAGAAAAGAATTGAGTTGGACAAAACTGTTACATTTCTTGTTGCATTTTGTCAATTTCATGGCAATACTCTTCAGTTGTGAGAGCTTTAACAGGACCCAGCTGTTTTGTAAATAATTCTGCTTTCTGACTGCCAAACATTAGCAATAACTTTTTTTTTCATGCAGCTTTCACTTTAGTCCAGCCACTGTAGAGAATGTTGGTTGTTGTCTAATAGGATTCATTTTTTTCTCAATGTGATAAAGAAATGGATTTGTTCAGCTCTTTTGGTACCCATTTGTTTAGTTTTCCTTTCTCCAATTTGATGCAATTGTCAAATTACTGTTGCATGATCAACATTTAGTTTTGCAACCTCTTCAGTTGTTTTGCATGTGTCTGCTTCAATAATGACTGTCAATTGGATGTTGTCAATCACAAGACAATAGTCACACTTTAAGGATGTTGCTTTTATGAAATATTGAGAAGCAATGTTGAACTGAATTTGTTGAGGCCATCAGTCAAATGCTTGGCTGATATTGTAAGCAGTTTTTGTTGCTTTGTTTCATTTTGAACTCTACAACAAAATTGCTAGAATTTGAATTTTCTCCATTTTGATTTGACAGTTGGAAACAATGAACTTTGGAAAGGAAATGATTAGCATAAATCATTGGGGGGAAATTTACACCTTAGAATGGGATATGCTAGAGGAAAATTTGTGCCTTAGAATGGGATAGGTTAGATGAATGCATTTAATACTTTATTCCAAAACAAGCCTCACAACTTAACAAAAACTGCAGTTATTTTTGTACCAACCTAATATATCTGCCCCTCCCTGTTTGATAAAATTTTAGCTAGCAATTAGTAAATTAAGAGATGAGACTAAGTGCTAAAAACAGTTCTGAGGAGAGATGTCAAAGTTATAAAAAAAACAAACACAAATGAGAAAAAAAAACATGAAGCTTTATTGAAATGTCACTGGCTTTATTTGGCTGACTGGATAAAATCTGTTGCTTTTCTTTTCCCCTCTCACCCTCCCTCATCAAATTTAGTGCTGTCAACTTGTGATATAGATCTGGATAACAAAGAAGGGTCAGGTTTAAGCCTTAAGGTAAAACCCATTAAATACCTGTTTCTGATGACTGTCACCCGTTTATTTGTAAAAATTAAATATCTCTAGATATACCTGTTGTTTGAAAATGTTAATCATCTCAATACAGACACTTTGGATATTGTTTCTCTCACCACCACCACTTGTGCTGTGTGTGGCACATTATAATTATGATTGATTGATTTTTAACTCCTATTGCCTCATCTCTAATCTCACATATATGTTCCTCCTCAACTAGATAGATTTTCTGCCTATTTTTAGGATTAAATCCAAAGCTTACAAACTAATCTTCACATTTTTGTAGAGGATGATAACAAGTTATAAAATAGTTTTGTTTTTTATTTTATTTTACTTTTTAAAAATTTATTTTAAGGTCATTATACTGGTCTGACTACATGATTTGTATGTATGTATGTATATATATATATACACACACACACACACATACTCATTGTACTTGATGTTGAGTATTGGAGTGCTTATTGATGTTTCCTTCTGTGTGAAATGTCCTATGTTGAATCTGAAGTGGCATCTTCAGCCACTGCATAATAGGGTAGGAGGGTTCAAAAGATGGAAAGTTTTGACTTTTCTTTGAGCTCTCTTCATCTTTTCTACTTGTCTTCTGGTGTTTTTGAATGATTTTTTTTCTGTTGACTGCTCTTCTCCAATTGGTTGTTTAGATGTGGGGGGGAAAAGTCTTTGGGCATGAAAGCCTTGGCTGTGAATTTTGTGTGTGTGTGTATGCTTGGAAACAGTCCTTGAATTTATTAATTGGATCAATGGACTTAACCTTTTGATTGACCTCTTTTAATCCTGAAAAGCTGAAATGGAGTTGTTAGAATCCTTGGGGATTCCATCATCTGAACACCTTAGATTTAGAGGGTAAGAAATATTTAAATATCATATAGATCCTGGATTTCAATGTGACAGTATTGTTCATTATATCTCCCCTTCACAGAACCTTCAGTGTTATATCTTTTGATGCACAATTTGGCCAAGTCTTAACGATTACTGAAATGTATTGTAGATTTCAATGTCCTATCGAACATTTGAACATCTCTCCATGGCTTGAAATACTAAAAATACAGGATTGAATTGTTAATACTTGATAGGTGGCATGTTTTCACCTGAATGGACTTACCTGAGTTAATTAGAAAATGTAACAATTACAGCATAACAATTTAACATTAATGTTTTCTTTATAAATGTATAGATTTTATAATCATTAATGATATTGTTGTCTAAATAAACAAATTTCTATTATTGAAAATGACTTACTGCAGCTAACTTGTGTGTCTGAATTGCAATATTATGCATTTTTTGTAGGACTGTATAAAATATTTGTTGTGAGACTATAGTAACGATCACTGATATTTGAAAAATTTTTTTTTTTTTTTTTAAATTAAGATGAAACAAAGAGGTTGACTTCTAATTAAATATGTGTTTACATGCTCAGTTTCATTAAAACTAAGCATATTGAAAGTTTACATTTATCATTAGATTTACCATAATGATTTTTGAGTAGAGTGCATATGCACTTAATAAACTTGTGCACTTTACACTCTTGCCTCCATCAATCCGCTAAGGTAGAAGTTTGAGAGGCAGTGTCATATTGCCATTAGTGTGATGGAACTGGGGTAGCTTAAAGAGACTGAGGAGCAACTAAGATTTGTCTGTAGACATCCTCTTCCTTTTGTGATCTTTGTTCCTCATTGAGGTATTACAATACCGCTGATAGTTTATTGAATTGATCACAACACTCTTTATTTCCCTTTGTTATCAATTGCATGGCCAATCCTGATTATAGGCATATTCATAAATTGCATCCACCTGCCTATTATTATTATTATTATTCCTAGTCTGAAACAAAAACTAGCCTATCAACAACAGTGACTTAAATGTCACTTCATGAAAAAGGACAGAAAAATGTTTGCAAGTTAAAAACAATTTTTTTTTAAACTTTAACAATTGATAACAGATTTGATAGTTAAAAACACAAGTGGAACTAGCTTGCTTATTTAGCTTTGTTTTTTATTTAACTGTTACCAGTTTAAAATTTGTTGTTTCTACTTTATATAAGCTATTTGAGGTGCTTTTGAAATAGATTTTATTTGTATTCTATTTTCTTCTTTTTCTTTATTCACTTGATCCTGAATATCTTCATCAATATTTAATTTTTCAAATGTTATCAAATAAAGATTTGTGAATATATTAGAGGATATGTATAAAAAAAATTTATATGAATAAAAAAAGCTATATCAAAACTACTAAATATTTTGATTCATATTCCACTCACAAAGCTTTTGCGCTTGAGTAAATTTTAAACAAATGATATTTCAAAAATTCACTGTGATTTTTGAGCTGAAGTTCTGTTATTGTTTCTTAAATTAATATTTAAAATCCCAAAGTTTTTACTTTATATTTCTCTTTTGAGATGTTAAAATTTTCATATTTTTAAATGTAATCCATCATACCAATTTAATAAAGATTTTCATGTAGATAGAAATTTTTGCAAACTTGGACCGTTGTGCCTGCAAAAAAAAAAAAAAAAATGGATTTGTCAAAAGGATGTTTTTTTTTTTTTTTTTTTTTTTTTCTGTTGACACTGTTATTATTTTAACTACCATCACTCCTCAGTAATTTTTATTGCTTTAAAAAGCCCTGATTATAATTAAAATTTTCTTTTTTTTGTTTTTTTTTGTTAATTCAATTCTAAAAATAAAGAAAATGTATAAATTAACTTTCATATGTTTAGGCTTTATTCCAATTCTAATCATCACTTTTTAAAACAATAAACATTGCTGAGGAGTGAATGTAACTAAAATAATAGCGGTGTCAATAGAAAAACTGTTCTTTTAAGACTTCATTTTATTGTGGACACTAAAGTCCAAGTTTGCTGAAAATTTTCTGCTAACATAAAGA
>OZ010597.1:48150802-48218302 GCA_963932145.1 Acanthosepion lycidas | reverse complement strand
TACTGAACTGAAGACCAAAATTGGAACTGTTGCTGTTGAGACTGTTGGTCTTAATTTGCATGACAGGTGTTGTGGCATTGACCAGTCCCAAATTATCTGCAGTCTAGATCCGTTAGCCTTCCAGGTCTCCATTTGATACAACTTAAATTATTGTGATACATGGCATGTTATGCTCATTAAATATACCTTTCTATAGAGTATATCTTTGAGATTCATTTATGAACTAGCTTAAAAGCCGCCCTATTGGGCATCATTTAATCTAGTTACTGTGGAGTGCTCTTAATTGGGCCTTTAGCACAATAAGTAGGGAGAAGTATATGTAATAGGCAACAATAAGCTACAGAAGAACTCGAAATTGATCACTGCATTTAAGTATTGCATTAACATTTAAGCTTAACTTTTAAAAGTTCAATGATAATTCTTCTGCTACCACTTAATTTAAACAATTTAACGTTTGTAGGTCCTTACTTTTTGTACAAACAATTATTCTTATTTCATGGGTGACTTTTGCACGATTTTTCAATTTTGATTATTCCCAAATTTATTTCCACATCATAAAAATTGTTATTGTACAAAAAAATTTGTTGCAAAAAATCGCCAAAAACAGTTCCAGTAATAAAAACTTGGGAATCCAAAATTTCAGGACTGTGGGTCCAGATCCAGCCCGGAATGTTTTTAATTTGCTCACAGTCAGCCTCCAAAATGGTATATTTTGGGCTATGTCCTCTAGGAGTAAAGTTGAAAACACAAACAATTTTATTTTGAAACACTGGAATTTGAGAAAAGTAATTTTTCTTTTCATTTGAACATGAGCTATTGAAAGTTAGAGGGTTGTGCTCCTTTTAATTGTTTTTTTTTTATCAATGGAATCCAAAACCAATTGCAGTAATGAAAACTTGAGAATCTAAAATTTCAGGAATGGAGGTCTGGATCCAGCCTGCAATGTTTTTTCTCATGGAGTTGGCCAGATTCCAATATGGTATATATTGGGCTATGGCCTCTAGGAGTAAACTTAGAAAAATGTGACTCACTGACATTTACATTTATTATATAGATAAGCAACATATTTACACTATTTACATTATTTGGGCTGTTGTCCTCTGTTTTGTTGTCACATTCACAACGTTTTTCAGGCATTGTATGCTCCAGCCCTCCTCATGTGATATTTGTTGAAACTTCCAATTGAACCCAGTCCACTGGGATAGATTTTTCTAATTCCATGTGCCATACCTTTGGATATCTCGGTTTTAGTTAATTTCCCTTGATAACTCTCCAAGTTTTGCTCTCTCTGCTGAGTTGTGAGTTCAATCCCTGACCTCAGAGAGAACAAAACCTGGGGATGTATATATATATATATATATATATGAACAACCTTTGAGTTGCATAATAAAATCTCACTAGCACCAAATACTATCTTTCTAATAACAGCAGACAATATCAACTGAAGTTCATTAGATATATTTATGATATAAATACAATCTTCCAAATATATTAATACTAATTTTATTGTGTAAATCTTGACTTATATCAGAAAATCTGATGATGGTTGCTGAAAATTCTCAACTCCAACAAGAAACACTTCCCCACCAAAATTCTAATATTTAGTCAGCTTTTCCCTGAGTGGATTAAACTGACGATTTTTCAGCATTCCCTCAGCATGTGCAAATATGTGTATGTTTAAGAATTTAAGTAAAAGACAACTGAAATCATGTCTTTAAGGTTCTTCTGATTTTAAATCAAAATAATTATATATTGATTCATGTGTGTTTTGTTAGTAAGGGATATAACAAATCCCTTGTAATTCCACCAATTATTGTTTTTGTAATTCATTAGAATATTAATATTCAAGAAAATTAACTCCTAAAAATGATCACCTTTTTGCACAAGATAGAATTGAACTTCTTTTTTAAAAAAATGATTATAATATTTTGTTATCTTTGCTTTCTGTAATGCAAAATATTTTATACTATTTACATTTTGGCTATTGTCCTCAGCTTTGTTGTTAATCCACTAGGTTATTGTCTCTTATGTGGTTTGTGAATTTGGTGACATAGTAATTGTGAGTTCAATCCCTGGACTTGGCAATGTGTATTTGGACTCAGTAGAAATGGGTGAGCAATAACTGAACAGTGCTAAAAATAAGAAATAGACATGAGTAGTGGAATGAGACGCCACAATTGCTGTATGATAATGTAGTGGAATGAGAACAGTCTCCTCCCATAGATTAAATAAAGGGTTCAGTTCAGAATTTCCTGTGGGTTATCCAAATCGATGTACACCTGATGAAGGCTGGAAGGTATAATGGCTGAAATATTGTGATAACAACAACAAAGATGAAGACAATAGTCTGAATGTAAATAGTGCAAGCAACAATAACTCCTCATCCCATAAATTCAGATGGTAAAATATTTTTTGAACAAAACTTTGGAAGATAAAATTCAATATTTTTTTCTTTTTAAGAGTTTTTATTCTATCATCTTGATTTAAAGAATATTAAATATTTCTTTATAAGAGATTGAGTGCTAACAGTTAACAAAAAAAATAGTTATGTAGATGATTGTATTATATAACCCATAAAAGTACTGAGTTTTGCTTTGTCCTAGACTAGCATACAATGGATGGTGTTAATATATTGAAATATTTTTATATACTTTTTCCAAAAATACTAAAGAATACTGCCATTTTATTAATAATGTAGAAATTAGAAACTTGAGTACTGTATGAAATTAGGATTATTGTTTTGATTTTAACAGAGGATTTTACTTAAATAATAATCAGTTTTTTTTTTCCTTTAAGCATAATAGAAATTGTTTATTCTAACAAGAATGTATAGAAAACCTTTTGTTAACTCAGTCTGTCATTTTATGGAATTTGCCAAAACAATCATTCCTTTATAAAACTAATCTGTTTTGCCTCTTGTTAATAATTTGTTCTTTGTGAAGCAGTAATGAAAGCTTTTCTTTTAAAAAAAGAATAATTCTGTTCATTAATTACTCAAACATCTCTTCCAACAATTTCTGTTACTTCATCTGCTTTGTAATATTTATCTGTCCTTATTGTTGCCCCCCCCCTTCCATTTTTTTCTTTCTCTCTCTACACCCTGGCCCCACTCTGTTTTCGGTATTGTGGAATAAGGACATAAGAGAGAAATCGATGTTGATTGATATTGCCCTACTCAGGTGTAGTGGCACCAGACAAAATAGGCAATATTGTGCTCATGTGAATTATTTTCTTTATTTGCTAAGCCTTTATCAAACTATTGTACTATTTTTTTTTACTTGTACATATATATTCATTAATTCTTTGACTGCTGCAATCCTTACAAAAAACATTATTACAGTTTCTCTATTATTAGATATGTAAATTAGTTGCTTAAGAGTTGTTTGTCAGAGTCTACAAGAAAACTTCTCTTCTGTTCTTTGTTGCTCACAGTTAACTGTATTCATTTTCTGTGCCTTTTGCTCATAGATATTTTGTTTGTATAACTGAATTTCTGTGTATACAGTTGTAGATCAAATCCCTTTAGCAATAGATTATCTATTAAACAACCTGCAGACACAAATGAAACCCCCACAACCCACATTAATCAGCTTTTGTCTTTCGTTCTTCTCTCCTATTAAAGTAAATAGAAGTTAAATTTTAAAGTGAAAGACATTTCCTTTCGATGAAGCATATTTACAGTTATGCAGTAGAAATGATTCTCTTTCTATAAAAGAATTTATAGAAATTTAATTTTGCAAATTGGGTAAATTACCAAAGTGAAATGTATTAACAGCATTTTGAGGAAGACCATAGCTAAGTGTCAGTATTAAAGTCTAGTTCAAAAGATTTCAAATTGGGCTGAATATTCTAAAAATACTAGTATTAAGATACTTAGCATTGATCTCAATTTGTGGCTTAAAACTGGAGATCTAATAGTTTGTATTGGGTTAAATCTAACAGCATACAATTAACATAAATATTCACACATGCACGCATATCAATAATGTAATTGAATCAAGAATATTTTTGTTGCATTGGCAATAAAAAATATACTATATTAAAAATTTGATTGTGAAAATGTTAACCATGAAATATTAAATGTAAAATATGACAAGTTCTTTAAAAAAAAATTGGTAAAAGGTTTTTACTTGTAAAACCTTATCTCTCAAGAATCCAAATATAAAAATTTGGAAGATATGAAGTTCTTGAATATTTGACCTGAAAACAACCTTCAAGATTTGTATATTTCTTGAGAAATCTTATTGCATCTTGACCAATTCCTTTCTCAGCAGAGTATATATTCATATCCTGTGATATGCATTTGCTATAATGTTTAAGCTCATATTGTATTATTAGGTTGGTGCAAAAATAATGACGTAATAATGTCGTTTTTTGACGTATTTTTTAATGTCAAAAAACGACATTATTACGTCATTATTTTTGCACCAACCTAATATAAAATGATTTCTGAATGCTTGTTTCCACCAAAAATTGATGCAATTAAAAAGAAAACAGAATGGTTTCACTCTCTAAAAGTTCACTTTCTGAAATCATTTTTTTAAAGGTTTTTAGCATTTGGCATACAGCTAAAGAAAAAATTCCAAAAGAAAGAAAAGAACAAGAAAATTTGTTTTCTGTTTTTAAACAATAGAAATAATGATCAAAATCTTGTATGCAATATCTGCTGAAATATATATCTCCAAAACCTTGACCATCCTGCAACCATGGTTTCTACCAAGATGGCTTCATTGCTACCTGACAAAGCCATCTTGGTAAAAACTGTGGTTGCAGGAAGGGTAGTGTTTTGGATATTTTATATCTTAACTTGCTCTGCATTTTCATTTTTAATTTAGCTGTTCTTTTGGTAACTATTTTTTTTGCTGAAGATTGAATTTATTTATATACACACACACTCACAATGTTGATTTTTCTTTTCTTTTTTCCTTTTTTTTTTTTTTTTTTTTTTTGTAAAGAAATACTTACCTTTATACTATTGTAGAAGTTTTTTAAAATAACTAACTCATCTATAAGAAGTAATGCCATTTCTTATTTCAGTGATTTTCTTTTTTCAATTTAACCATAAAAATACCAAATTGGGAGAAACTCAAAAGTTTACACTGATTTATCAATATTTTAAGACCAACTAGATTTATATTCATGAATATTCTTGTAACAAACAAAGCAGAAAAAAATCTCACAAAATCTTTGAAAATGACTTTCCGATCTTTTGAAACAAAATTGTTTGGCTTTAACTCAAGCAAGAAATTTAAACAAATTTACATTTTTGATTTTATTATATTATACTTTTTTTACATACATTTTGATATTTACAAATATACTATACTTTTTACAATACATTTTGATATTTACAAATATACTATACTTTTTACAATACATTTTGATATTTACAAATATACTATACTTTTTACAATACATTTTGATATTTACAAATATACTATACTTTTTACAATACATTTTGATATTTACAAATATACTATACTTTTTACAATACATTTTGATATTTACAAATATACTATACTTTTTACAATACATTTTGATATTTACAAATATACTATACTTTTTACAATACATTTTGATATTTACAAATATACTATACTTTTTACAATACATTTTGATATTTACAAATATACTATACTTTTTACAATACATTTTGATATTTACAAATATACTATACTTTTTACAATACATTTTGATATTTACAAATATACTATACTTTTTACAATACATTTTGATATTTACAAATATACTATACTTTTTACAATACATTTTGATATTTACAAATATACTATACTTTTTACAATACATTTTGATATTTATATACATTTTGATATTTACAAATATACTATACTTTTTAATTTTAGGAATTTTATAAATGTAGATTTAATTTTGACATTGGTTTTAATATTAAGATTTTGCAGGTGTTCCCAAATGTTATTGTATAGAAAATAGGTTTCTCTGTAAGAATTTTAACTTCTTTATGAGACCCAAAAAAAAAATGAAACCAATTTAGCCTAAACACAAAACAAAAGAAATGTAACACAAAAGAAATAATTTGCATGATGCCAGAATATGATTGTGACCAACAACTTTTTGATATACCTTTTGAAAAGATATTCATTTTATACTATGGGTAAATGACATATGTACATTATTTATGTGATTCAATTTTTTAAGATATCTTATATTTTATAATTATTGATGCAAAAACAAATTCAGTTTCCTCTTTTCTTTTGATATAATCTTATGAAAGAATAATTATGACATTAGGAAAATCTGAAATTGAAATTTTCAGTTATCTAGACCTACACTCATCAATTTTTTAGTATCTTGTTGGGGTTATCTTCTAACAGTGGTTTCCATGGAATAATTATAAAAACAAAAACATCAAGCATTTAAAACTAGAATATAATATTTAAATAATCAAATTTATCCTTGTGATAGAGCCTGTTGATCATAAATTCCGAGATGGGTTCCGAATGTCTCAGTTCTTTGTGGGATCTCATTTGGCTTCAATGACTGTCTGAATATGTAATGGTGCCACTCTGGAGTTATGGGCATCTAGGCAGGATTGATAGCAGTTTTGAGCTTTATCCAACTGCTGGGAATTCTGCCCTATAAATCTTTTAACAGGGGTTCAAATCTGGTAAGCTGACAGCCTAAAGTAGCAGATTGATATGATGATCAGCAAATCAAGGTTGTTTTTTTTTTTTTTTTTTTTTTTCATCATGTGTGGGAGCCAAGACCTACTGGAATATAAATTAAGCATCACCAAATATTGAATCAGAAAATACTTCATGGACACCTAGTAGCCTTCTACATTTGTTGTCCCCCAACCCAAAGGAAACACCGTAGCCCTACACTGTGGGGAACTAGACACTGGCCTTTAAATAATCGAATTTTGGTAGTGTTTAGACCCTCCTTCCAACTTGTAACCTTGGTTTCTGAACGCAATACCAATCCAACTCTTATCATCAAAGAACACTTTGGAACATTGAGCAACACTTGACTTCTGCTTCTCCCTGGTTCATGTCAGCTATATTGACAATGCCACCACCTACTGTTGAGAAGAGGCTTCATTCTATGTATTCAACTGATGTATCTCATTTCCAGAATCTGTGCACACTCGCATATTGTTACTCAATTCTGCTTCTGTTCATATTTTTTTTTTCTGGATCTCAAAGCATCAAATCTGTTTCTTGGTAGTTCTCTTGAGGCTGTAGTCTTTATTTTCCCTGTAGCGCATCCTTTGGCCAAAACCTTCATCCAGATGTGAATGATCCTTTCAGATGCTTTGACATTTTTGCCTTTTTTTAGCCATAGCTTTTTGCTGTTTTCTCTTTGAACTCTTAGTTTATCAGTCTTTCCTGTGTTTGCAGAATGAAATTGCTTTTCTAGAATTGATTATGCAGTGATATGTCTCAGTTATTTAAATTAGAAAAACCCATGAAAATTTCAGTTTTCCTATTTTAATTTTCTGATGAATTCTTTAGTTAATGATTGAATAAGCTCATGACAAATTCTATGACAATAAAATATCGGTAGAAATTCCCCTATCACATCATTAAATATTTTAGCTTAACAAAATATTGCAATACCAATCATAAATATGAATGCTGGTCATTATTTTAAGTGGGTACAAATGAAAAGATTTGAAATTGAGAGCTTTTCGATTTCACTGAAACAGTTGTTAAACACTTTTTCTTGCTTTCTTTCATTTTCTCACTGAAATCAAGTAGTGTCTTTCTATGCAATCAAAACTGAATATTCCATTATTTATGAAATATTGGCACAAGTGTAATGGTCATGCAAACAAACAAAGGGAGGGACAAGCACAATTATTATATAGATATCATAATTCTAATATATAGAGAAGCTTCATTTTCTTTTATTAAATAATCCATGGAAACTATTATTGTGAGATTATATCAACAAATTATTAGAAATTGATCAGTTAAATCTAGGAGAAATTTTCAGTTTCTGTTTTTTCTGATGATAAATTTACTTTTTTTTTTATTATATATATATATATATATATTACTGCACATCAAAACCTTGTATTACTCAAGGTCCTCAACACAATCCAGAGATGGCTATGCAACGTGATAGGTCTTGATCTGGCATCTTGTCTACAGTTGCTTTCTCACAGACATACTGTGGCTTTGCTCTGTCTCTTTAAGTATTTTCATGGCAACTTCCAACAAGTTGCTTTTGCTGGTTTCCAGACTGCCTGAATTTAAGCAAGTTACTAAGTTGGCATCTCGGTCCCACCTTTTCACTGTCAAAACGGTTAAATGTAACCGTCTCTTCTACTCAAACAGCTTCTTCTCTCGCACTTCTGGTCTGTGGAATTATATTTCTTTTACTTGCTTCCCTGATAACTATAATCTTCAAATATTCAAGTGTAATGTGAAACAACATCATCTTGATCTTGTTTTCCCATTCTTCTCTTTATCCTTTTTCCAAACACACCTCTTTACTCTTGTTCTCTATGCTCTGTAACCCCTTGTTTGCTAGTGGCACTCCTGCTTTGCTTAGGAAGAAATGCTTAAAAAAAAAAAATTTAGAACTCAGATAAAACTTTTCCAAAATCATGTCTTTTCTGATTACTCAGTGTGAACAAATTTCATCCTAATTTGGTTGACTCTGAATTTTATCACAATCTTCCTTTTTTTCTTTTTCTTTTTTTTTCCTTTCTTAATTTTCTTACTTTTCAATAGGGCTCTGAATGTTGTCTGTTTTATTTTATTTTTAAATTATTATTGAACCAGTAGAGAAGTAGATATTGTAATTGATTTTTCTCTTTTTATTGTAAAGGTTTGTTTGGTAGGGCAAAGAACTCTTCACTTAAAACTTGTTCTGACTCATAATTGCATGATCATCAATCTTCCTTGAAACTTGTAATGCTAGACTTTGTGCATTTTTTTTCTTGTGCTCTACATACAATGAATAGTTTAGAGATGTTCGTTATAGGAAGCATTTGTCTTATCATTAAACAACTGATCTGTAGCCTCCTCTTTTAACATTTAAGTTTTACTTGGTCTGTTTTCATCAGTAACTTTCTCTACTTTTAATTAACATTTCTAGACTTGTTTTTGTGTGACAATATCTTTATAAGTGAAATCTGTTATCAGAACTAATTATTAAATATTCATTTCCTAAAATAACATTTGAAAAGCATAATAGATTTTAAATGGGTGTTAAAAATATTAGCCACATTGAAACTTTTAAGATATTTGCATGGAACACAAAACGCTAAGGACCCCCCCCCAAAAAAAAAAAATTACTCTACTAAATTAAAATCCTAGATTCAGTGCTAGCATTGTTTTTGTTTCCATTTAACTCTTTAAATATTTGAAACTTCTAAAACCAACATTTGACTTGTCAACTCCACAACAACTTTGTCCATTCTGTTATCTGACCTTCTCACTTATTAGGCAGACAACAGCTGTTATCAATTGTGTATTCACATATTCATCAACCTTATTTGTTGCTTGTTTGATTAGCAAGAGAGCAGCACTTTTCATTTTAAATGGTTAGAAGTAAGTTTTCAGTTTCATTCAATGTTCTATTATGTGCCAGACTAATTGTCATAAATATCTACTAGCAAGGTCATGCTGCATTGCCTGGCTTCTAAAAACTCATCAGATTTGTTATATTTAAGCCAAGCAATTAAAGTTTCACAAAAAGTGATTCAAATGAATTCTCAGAACAACTGTCAATTCCTATCTCATGTCTGTGACGAGAGTAATTATATTTTAATTTTAGACTTTTTCTTTTTCTCTCAAATAGAATAATTAACTTCTCTCTATATGCCCTCAGCCTAACGACTATGCTCCTGATACTAACTCAAATGGGGGTAGGGGATGCACATGTAACCCTTGTCACTCCCACATCCTTCTCCCAATGGTTATTTTAGTCCTCATGTATATGAGCAAGCTTGCCTTGGTACCCTAGCCGGTACGATGTTTCTGACCAAAGGAGGAGTTCTGTTGCCCCGACCTTTAGGTGGATGAGACACATATGCTCAGAGTATCACACCTGAATTTTTCCTGGGTTTTTTGCTCCCTCATTAAAGGTGCTGGAGGTAAACGTTTTTTGGTTTTTGGTGTTATCCATCTGATAGGCATCCAAACCTTTGAGTAACTTTGAAGGAAGCCATCCTATCAGCAGGTGCATAATATCAGGTCTATTGTACTGTCATTTTGTGAATGGTTTCTGGACTGTGCAGTAGTTTCTGGCAGGTCTCTCAATTCCAATGGGATGGGTACTGTTATGGCATGTCAACCCAGGTTATTTATGCGTGCATTTTCAATGGGTGTCTATTTCACTGCTTACTAGTCATCTACCAAATAAACCAAAACAAACATGAAAGCAATGAAATTGAAAATGAACCAAACTAGCAAATCCAATCTCAAAAAAAGTAAACCTCAATTATACCATCTTTTACAAAATTTAAGGGGTCTATGTTTGAACTTTCCAGGAGTAGGACTCCATCTTCTTCAGTCTAAACCTGACTTCCTGTTCCAGTCTGGAATGGATATCAATGCCTCAATTCCGTTACAGGTGCTGACAATCCTGGGTTACTCACCCATTATAACAAAACATGACTTCCTAAATCGCCACAGTCATGGGCTTGGAACCTACATCAAGGACGGGTTTCCCTGTGGCAGGAAGCAAAAAATGAAGCCCTGATCTCCTGTATATGTGTTTCCGTATGACACTTATCCATAGTACAACATTCATCTTTGCTCTGTATCGTCCTCAGGATGAAGGGTCAGTAATCTTTGATCAAATATCAGAGAGGATTGATAATATCCTCACCAAATTTTCCTCTAGCAACTTTCACATATGTGGTAATTTCAGTGGTCACCACAAAGAATGATTAGTCCACTCTAACAAAACTAATGTGGAAGGCAGATATTGCAGAGACTTCTCCATTGCATATGAACTAACCTAGATCATTAAAGAACCCAGCCAAGTCCAGGATGCGATGGGACAGCAGGCAAACCTCGTTAACCTTTTTCTAACCTCCTGCCTTGACAAATGCTCATATGTCTTGGCCCCCATTGGCATATCAGATCATTCCCTAGAAAGTGTCCACATTGACTCCAAACCAATGACATTCCCTGAATTACCATTCCAGAGAATGTTTTTTTTGTTATGCAGAGGCAGACTGGGACAGCTTTCTGTTCTACATGGTGGAAACTCCTCTCCCAACCTTCTTCAAACATGCTGCACCTAAAACTGCTGCTGAATGGATCCTTTCTGGAATGGAGTGTTTTATTATTCTGGTAAAAATCAGTCAGCATGCCCTGGTTCACTCCTGAATGCACTGCAGCCATAGCTAATGGGAACCACTACTTCAAAATCTATCACAAGGAGTGGTAAAGTCTGGCCCTTACTTCCTTCAGAACCACCTGCAATTGCTGTAAGAGAGTTCTGGAAAATGCAAAGTGAAGCTATACATGATCTGTTCAGGCCAAGGTTGAAAATAAACAAATTGGATTTTGCGATTTCTGGAAGATCACGATCCAAATTATGAACAGAGGCAAAGCTGCTGTGCCCCCTATTATAAATGACCCTGAGGTCATATCATCCTTGGCATATAAGGCGAAGCTATTGACCTAAATCTTTTCCTCACACTCAATGTTAGATCACAAAGGCCATCCCCTCTCCAACTTTCCACATCTCACTGAGCACAATCTCAGTAATATACTCATTTTTAGCAAGTCTCTAGACTTATCAAAAACCTCAACCCAAAAAAGCTACTGGCCCCGATAAAATTCCAGTGGCTGTCCTTAAGAATATCAACCCACAATTATCCATGATTCAAGCAAAGTTATTTAACTGCTGCTTGAAGGAGAAATCTTTCCCAAACATGTGGAAGATGACAAGCGTATGCCTAGTTTTCAAGAATGCGGGCAACAGATCCTACCCTTTCCAGTATATATGCATTAGTCTCCTCAGTATCATCAGTAAGTTTTTTGATGCCTTAATCAATAGGAACATTGTTAAGCACATGGATAGGAACAACCACTTGTGCAACAAGCAGTATGAGTTTAGATCAGCCTGGTCTGCTACTGACGTCCTAACTATCATTACACACAGAATTAGTGAGGTCCTTGATGACACACATACCTCAAGAACCATAGCATTAGATATCTTGAAGGCCTTTGATAAGTTGTGCCACAAAGGTTTGCTACACAAGTTCTCCAGCTATGGAATCACTGGAATGGTTTTCTCTATTATAAAATCTTTCCCAACTGGTAGATCCCTGAAGGTAATGGTCAGTACTTCGAGGCACTGGTAGTCAAAACAGGTATCCACCAGAGCTCACTTCTCGGACCAACCTTCTTTCTGATTTACATAAATGATCTACCTAAGAATATACTCTGATCGTTTGTAAATGTCTATGATACGATGATATAAGGGTGCACCTCTAAAAGTTGTGACTATCAGAAATTGGCAGCTGACATCTCTTTCAAATTAACACTAACTACCCAATGGGGTAAAAAAAACTGGCTGGTTACATTACATCACATCATCGCCAGTCAGACTCTGAACTACCTCCAGTCACAATAAATGGATGTCTGCTCTCGGAGGCCCTGTGCCTTGAGTGGGTATTCGGTGTCAAACTCAAACCTGACCTCATGTGGATTTTCAAAATATGATCCATTGTTAAAGATGTGGATAAAATTATCGGCTCCAGAAAAAAATGTTCAGTTTCAGACAAAAATTTGTGACTAGAATCAAGAGATCAAAAACAAAATGGCACTGGTTTCGACAGTTTCATAAAAAGAATTCTAACTACCTCTTTGAAAACAGCAGAAAATGAAATAACTTTACCAAGCACATACATAAATTCCTTAATGGTATTATCTGAAAACAATTTATCCCTCATCTCATAAAGGTAGGGGAGTTATTATTATGGATGCTAATACTTACAATGATGAAATGGAATCTCTGTTAAATAATAGAAATATCTGAGAGAAATGAAGACAACAAAACTGATGAGGAGACAAAAATTCAACATATCAAAGAAATTTTAGAAGGTAATGATAAAAAAAAAACCTTGTTACAATTCTTAGAATATCATCCTAAAATAGTAGACTATGGTTTGACAAGAACACATAAGCCCCATCACTCGTGTGCAACCTATTATTCCTAAGCATGAGAAACAGTCATAACGAGTTAGCATAAGCTCTGGCTAAAACATAACTCCCACTTATTAAGATCAACTATCCATTCACATTTTAGAAATAGAAATCCTAGAGATCTCACAAATGCAAAAGCATAAATAGGAAAAATAAAATCAATGGTTTCTTTTGATACTAAGTTTTATATACTATCATCAACTCACATCTGCTTCACTTGTTGCGGGTAGACCTGAGGGCAGAAGAAACAGACTTTGATTCTCCTTCCTGATCCTTTCATATAGCTTGGTGGTGCCCATCTCCTCTTCAAGCTCCTAAATGACAGCTGAAGACTCTAAATAATTTTTTGATATAGATGATGGCTTACTATCAAAACTATATCACTTGATCTCATGAGTAGACAAAACAAAATTAAACCTAAAAAACAAGTAACACCTTATCTTGTTTTATATATTTCATTGAATTAGACAAGTTGAAAATTAAATGTTTACCATAAGTCAATAAAAACTACTTCATCCATTTCTATTCGCATTATAACAAAATGATAAAATTGGCAATAATTATAGGTTTTTATTTAAGAAACTTTTAGAATTTGTAATCCTGAATATCTGTCTGAAGAAATGTGCATTGAAAATACTTCACTTAGTTACTTCACAGATAAGGTAAAAAAAAATATAAGCTAAAAACAAAAACTAGGTACATGTTTTTTACCAACAAAGTATAATAAATGAACTTGAAAGAAATTTAGTGTTGCAAACAGTCAAGTAGTGACTTTATCAGTAAAACAGGAAATAGCAGATGGTTGCTTGTATTTTTCTATTGTTTGGTGCCATATTGACCAAAGTGAGAATATAGATATGAAGGGTATGGCTGATTTGCATGCATTAACCTTCCACATATGCAAATCTCTACTGTTTAGCTGTTTTGTCTAAAAATGACTCTGATCTAATTCAACCTGCAGTTAATTCAAGAGTTTGATAGCTCCATCCATAGTTGAATGGGGTTGGGAGGAAGCATGGAGCTGGTGTACAGCCTGTGTGAGGTAAAAAGAATTGTGCATGTTCGTTCTTTGCAAAAGTCCAAGGCAAATTGAATAGAGAGTACATTCGTAACAGCATTGATAGGCCTCATGAGGTAGCTTCTTTGTGTCACTTCTAGGATGGATGCATTGACCAGCTGCTTGCTTGGACCCAGACAATCATGTAGGATGAGACAGTGGCAGAGGGGACCAATAATAGCATTGCTGGATCCATGTGGCAGCATCATCTGCTATAAATCCATTGGTCTAAATCGGGTGGAAAGAGAAACCGCCTAATAAGACTCGGTTTTGGACTGAATATACCGTTATAAATAATTAGATGTTATCTCAGGTGGCAGTAGTCAAGAAAGTGATGTCGGCATACATCAATAATATATTTACATCAGTGAAGATGTCATGTTTATCTTTAACCCAGTGTATCTCAACCTTTTTAAGCAATGGCACACCTCGGAGGAAATGAAAATATCACTTTATGATTTGCAAAATTTTTAAAGTGTATACATTTAAATGTTATGAAATAAAACCATACATTTAAAAAAAAAAATATACACACAAATATAAACATATTAACTTATTTTATTTCAGTGTTTCTATTTAAGTATTTATGCAGCTTATTTAGTGTTAAACCTGTGCCTAGTGGGGTTTTTTTTTGGTATTTTTTTTTGCAATTTCTTCAATGTTTGGAAAATTGAGTCAGATGCTCAGTGCTGCATATTGGAAACTTCAACAATATTAATTCATAATTCAATATAATTTTGTAAAAATCTTCAATTAAAGAGTGTTGAATACTAAAAAAGGTTAATATTCTTTTATTCAAATAAAGGAAAATTCAGAAAAATAAAAATACTTTTTTAAAAAATGAATATTAAAAAAAAGTTTTTATAATTGAATAATAGTGAAAAGAATTATTTGAAAAAAAAAGTTATTCATTAATTCAAATACTAAAACTATACCATTACTACTTCCACAAACATATGTATTCCATGACAATATTTCATGGCACTGCAGTTGAGAATCACTGCTTTAACCCAAACTTGATTCTTTTGATTTTTCACAATTCTAAAAGATCTGCCACTTACTTCTTGCATTTCTCAATTTGATTATGATCTCTACCCTGTGGTCTCCTTCTGGTGTGATGTATGGATGGCCAAAAACTATTTTACATTTCCAATTTCATTCTCACCTATCTTGGTCAGCCCTTTTCAATGAACTGTAATTGACTTTGCCTTTCAGCTGTTTATGAAAAAAACCTTTGATTTGTTTGTTTTTCTCACCTTTTTAACCATCTTGCTTTTTTGTTTGCCACTCTTGTTACTCTCGGCATATCCAAATTGGTCCTGGCCTAACAATTTTACCAGCTCTGCGGGAGGGGTAATCTTAAACTCACTTAAGATGTTCCCACCGACTTGCTATGTATTCAGAGATCCTTTAAGATCCAAAGAATTTGCAATGTTATTGGTCCTTATCTGGCATCTTGGCTTCAGTCACTTCCCCACAGCCATAATATACCTTCCTTGTGCCTTTGTCTATAAATAATTTCATGGTAAATGTTCTGATGGACCCTCCTCTGTAGTACATAGACTTTATGAATTCAAGTGAATTACTAAATTGATGGCAACATCTCATCATTTTACTGTTAAAATGGCCAGATGTAACCGGAAGTTCTATACTAAGTTTCTTTTTGCATACTTTTCAATTGTGAAACTTCTTTGTTTTTTTTGCTTTCCAGTCAAGTTTGAACTTCAAAAATTTAAATGTAATGTCAATCGTTGGCTTCTGTCCTCTTAAATTCTGTTCTTTTATTGTTCTTGCTCCTTAATGTTTTCTTATGTTCTTTCATATTCAGTAACACCCTGTGTGTTAGTGGATCTGTGGCCTTGCTTGGGGTGAAATGATTAAAAAAAATGCACACACATTAAAGATAAGAGATTAGGCAACCTTGTCTCCAACCTTTCTGAAGTTGGAATGATTCAAACTTTTGAAGTTGTTCTATGATTCAGATTCTTTATCAACCAAACATGATGTGGGACACTTAACTTCATTAGTGCTTTCTATAAGGCATCATAGAAGACATAAATCTTTGGCATAATTAATGAAAAGCAGTCATAAGTTGTTCTGTCTTTGATAGCATACCAATGTTTTTTTTTTATGAATCTCAGCATAGACATCAAGAACATTTACAATCTCTCTTGTTTCGATAAGCACGTGAACTTGCAACATATTCAGAGATTTTCCATCTATTTCCCATAAAGGTTATTCAGTCTTTTTCTGGTGTAACTTCAATGACTAGATTCTTTCATTTCAGTGACACCATGAAGTCTATTCTTGCCAATAATAAGTGTCTATACTGTTATTTATTAGTATTTATTCCTTGCCAACCCATTTGTGTGTTTCTGCAATTTTAAGAACATCTGTCTACAGGCAAATAAATTAATTTCTAATTTGGTCTAAAGTCCTACACTATTCTTTTAATGTTCTATATACTAATGTTAATTTTGTTTTAACCATTGTTCAGAAAATTTTGTGTAATGACAAAGATATTTTGGTAATTCCTCTTCTAAGCATGACATTGGCTGCCATGATGTTACTGGTCCCTTTAACCTTTTGTTATTCCGTATATTAGAGTCCATATTTATCATGAAGTTAAAGGCTAGCAATCAACATATCACCACACTAATCTGTCATTGTAGTATCTTTATTGATATGCCACCTATAACTGGTGGTTAGCTGTTAGAAGAGTTTATGTCCTTATTTTATTCCTGCTAGGTTACTGGTCACCCTCCTTATTCACCTTGAGGTGATCTTGTTTTAGTCACATCATGTGGCAGGTTGCACTGAGTTACATGGTATCAGTAACCATCTTGATTAAAAGGACAAATCTTTGTTTTTTTTCTCTCAAGATTTCAAGAATGAATTTTTTAACTTGCCTGAACCTGTCCAATTCCTGTTTTTAAGGCTTAAACTGAATAAAAATAGCAAGAATAAAAATACTAAAAAGCCTTTTGAGGTTGATAAAATGTGGCTGAAACTTCAAAGTACTAAGAAAGAATTTTGATATTGGATTATCTCAAGCAATAATAAGTTTTTTTTTGTTTTTTTGTTTTTTTTAATTCATAGACATGCTTTTATTGTTTATTCCATAATTCTGTATACAAAACAAAAATTTGAAAATGATTGAACCATTTTTTTTTTTTTTTCTTCCTTCCTTTTTAATAATGAAGAATGAATAAACTTTTTATATATATTTGACATTGGCCATTTGAGTTTTTTGCAAGGCCTACTTGAGGTAGAGGGTTATGTTTAGGGGCCATCCGGTTGGGAGTTGGTTCCACAGAGCAGTGGTTTGCGGGAAGAAGCTGTATGAGTGGAACTTACTTCTCACCAATGGAATATGGAACAAATGTGAGTGGTTTACTATGTAAGTGGCAAGGCATGTTCTTACTGCAAAGGTTTGACTTGGCAGGACCAGGGAATGTAGTTTGCCTGAGCACCTTCTGTGGAAGTAGTGGTAGAGCAGCAAGAGGCTTGCCACATCCCACTTGTGGGGGAGAGGTTGAAGGGTGGGGAATAATTTGTCACCCACAAGGCATTGAAGATACTTTTGAACTCTATCAAGGCTGGAGAATGAGGTCTGGGTAGCACCCACTCAAATATGACAACAGTACTCCATTTTTGGCCTGATCTGGCTTTTGTAGAGGATAGTGGGAGGGGTCAGGTACTTACTGGAGTGGTACAAAGAGCCGACCCTTTTACCTGCATCCTTAGCAATGGATCATATGTAATGAGTTCCACTTCAGGTCGGTGTGAGTTTTGAGTTTTTCAAGGCTTGGTGCTTCCCCAAGAGGACCTCCATTCATCCTGATTGGTGGTAGTTTGGGGTCAGATCAGTAATGATGGAATGTAATTAGGTTGATCTTCAAGGCATTGAATGTAACCAGCCAGTTTTTACCCTGTTGGGTAGTTGGTACAAGATTGGAAGAGAGATTAGTCATCAATCTCTAACCATGGAGAGTTTCAGAGGTGTGCCAGTATATAGTTGTATCATCAGCGTAGATGTTTACAAATGATCTGAGTATATTCTTAGGTAGATCATTTAAGAAGTTCAAAATAGGGTTGGTCCAAGGAGTGAGCCCTGGAGAGCACCTGCATTGACCTCTAGGACTCCAAAGGACTGGCCATTGATAGCTATTTTCATTGATCTACCTGTTAGAGAGGATTTTATGATCCTTCTGATGATTCCATAACTCGAGAGCTTGTGTAGTAATTCGTCGTGCCACACCTTGTCAAAGGCCTTTGAGATATCTAATGCTATGATTCTCTAGGTGTGTTTGTTGTCAAGAGCCTCATTGATTCTGTTATGATGGTAGGATGTAAGCAGTGGATCAGGCCAGCTGAAACACATACAGCTAATTGCTGAAAAGGTTGTTATTTTCTAGGTGCTTGAGAGCCCTCTTATTGATTATGGCTTCAAAGCTTACTGATGATACTGAGGAGATTGATGGGTCTGCACTGTGAGGGGGAAGATTGCATGCCTGTGTTCTTAAAAACTGGGCTTGATATATTCCACAGGCTTGGGAAGGACTTCTCCTTCAAGTAGCGGTTGAATATCTTTGCTAGGATAATTCAAGGTTGATGTTCTGACCACTGGAATTTTGTCTGGATCAGTGTCTTTTTTAGGGTGAAGGCCTTTGACAATTCTGGAGTCTTCATACTGTGATGATAATATTACTGAGATTGTGCTTGGTGAGATGTGGGAACTTACAGAGGAGATGGTCTTTGTCATCTAACATTGAATTAGAGGCAAAGATGGAGGTGAAGATGTTCGCCTTATCTATCGAGGAGGACATGATCTCGGGGCCATTTATAATTGTGGTCACAGCCACTTTACCTCTGTTCATGATTTGGTTGGTGTTCTTCCAGAATTCGCAGGATCCAGTTTGTTTCTTTTCAACCTTGGACTGCTCATTATTGAGTATTTGAATAGTTGCATTCATATTGATGTGTATGATGTCCAAAGGGTAAGACTTACCATTAGCAGAAAGGACTTTTGCAAGGAATTTTGAATTTTTTTTTCTCCCACTTCCATATTTAAGTATTAGTCACTCTCTTCACAAAACCAACACCTGGTTTGAAGAAGTCAAGACATTTGTAAATATAAAAATGCTTAGGACAGGAAATTAAAAATCTGACTGCCTAAAAATCAGTAGAAAATTTAGAAATCCTGATCTAGCTCTAAAATATTCTTAGAATTCACTGTGTGAGTGATTCCTGCCCACTAAGGATAAAGTTATGAAAATTAAAGAAACCTAAAGCAATGCCTAGACTGCAATAAAACACTCTAGAATAACTCCATTTATAAACACATGTAGTTAAGAACAAATATAAAATCTGAGAGGTCAGTAACTCAAAATGGAACACTAAGAGAAGCAGTAGTGTCATTTGCAAAAAAATGTTATCCCATGGGAAGAGACAAGAAAAAAGTGACTAACTGATGAGATTCTCAAACTGATGAAAAAGAAACAACAAATAATGTCTTTGAAATGGCAGAGAATATAGAATGTTAAGTCATTGGAAAGAAATGCAAGCAAGCAAAAGATGAATGGTTTAATGAGAATTGTGCAGAGACAGAAACTCTGTGGAACATAGAAATAAGATAGGACAGAAGATGTGCTCTTTAACAGGATGCATAAAATCTAAAAAGGGAACACCTATCAGAGATAATAGATATTAGGAAACTGGAATGAATACATTGGAGTGAAACCTACAATACATAAACTATGGATGGAGCCATAGTATTCAAATCTGAAGATTGATACTGGTTAAGATGAACAGCAACAAAGCAGCAGGACAAGATATGATTGTACTCTAGATGCTGTCCACCAGAGATGATTTATGGATTGGTAAACTTGCCAAAATATAAAAGGAAATATATGACAGCAGTGAAATACTGGAAGACCTTAGTAGATCTATCTATCTATGTAGTGATGCCAAAGAAACCAGGAATAAATGAATGCAAACTCTATCACCATAATGAACCACTTAATTGAACTTAATCATTAGCATTCTAATCATATAACAATTATAGTAGAATTAAATTAAAAATAAGGAAATGACTTAAATGACAAAAAATGCTATTTTTATGATCAGAATGCTATCAATGAGTAATAAAGATGCAGAAAGACTTATACAGAAGCATTTGATAAGATACAATACAAATACCTACTTGAAATACTATAAAAAGCTTGATAGGAAAGATATTTGAGTAATGAAGTAACATTTACTGGGAACAGTCTGTGTAGATAGAGAACAGGTCCAGTGAGTAAAATAGAAAGAAGTATGTGAGACACATTTTTCTTACTGGCTTTATTTCACCAGCACAGTGTGTTAATTCTGAGAAAACTAGAAGACCTACCAGGATTTACTATCAGTGAACACAAGATACACAGATGATACTATGTTGATAGCAGACTTAGAAGGAAAGCTGAAAGAACATTTTAAGACCAGGTAATAATGGAAAGCAAGAAGAAAAGGCTATGAACTGTAAGGGAGAATGAATCATCATCAGCAGCAGAAGACAACTGAAGGTGTGAGCTACATATTGGGGATGTTAAGATCAAGTGGATACAGATATTTAACTGTCTGGGTAATGTAGTAAGAGATGACAGAAAATGTAACCCAGAAATCTGAAAGCATGTAGGAATAGAGAAAAAGGCATTCCAGAAATTAAGCAAAATATTAAGAGAGATGAAAATTTCATTAAGGAAAATTGGAACAAGAAGAAAACATTGAAATTATTGAAATTCAAAATGAGGAAAAGGTGCCTGCATTCACAGAACATATTGAAGACAAGAGAATCAGGGATGGGGAAAGAAGTAATCAATGACTTTATCCTTGCCTTGCCATTCATTCGCAAAGAGCGATTGTAAAGGATCAAAAGTTACTTAGCAACAAAAAACAGGAAATTTCTGGGATGAGGAGTTATCATTATTTACACTATTTACATTTGGAACATTGTCGTCATCTTTGTTATTGCAACAACAAAAATGACAACAGTTGGAATATAAACAGTGTAAATAAAAGATGGAAAGTTTTGGTCAGCCATGTTTGTCCTCATTCTGAAGATACATGACATGGTTAACAAAAGATGGTTTTCGCAAGTATGCAGTTGAATGTGGTTATTTGGAAATGTGAAATGCTCTTGAGAAGAAATTTCTCGGCTGACATTCCAATAACTTGCACTGACTTGTAATTCTTTGATTTAGCATGAAAATTAGTTTATGCTCTTATATTGCATTTGTTTTTCTTTCTATTAAGTCTTAGATTTCTTTTTCTGTTTTAGCTTTTAATAGTAAGAAAGACAAATACTTGAATCTTTCCTCTAATAATTCTATTTTTACATGTATTTTTTATTCAAATTTTTAAAAGCTGGAAATTTATTGATATTGGATTTTTCCCCCCATATTATTGACTGGCTTGTCATCCAAAGTAACTGTTGACTAACTCAGTGTACCTTTCCCTACACTCTCCTTATAGCAGGCTTGTGCAAGCAGTTTGAAACAATTTGTATTTGAGGTTAACATTTCCCCATCCATAAATTTAAAATCTCACCTTTCTTAAACTCAATGGATTGTATTTATAGCATTATTGGTGCATATAGAATGCATTTGCCACTTTTCTGTAGAATATCTTTGCACAATTAATCAATAAGCAGTTTTGTATTCTGTTTTTTACTTTTGGTCATTTATTCAAGTTGGGTTGTTTTGGCAATGACTTAACCTACATAAGAGCATCTGATTGTAAAATAGTTGTTCCAATAAAGCTATCAATAGAGGATATAGAACTAAAGTGCCTACGTGCACCCTCTTCCCCTTTTCCCCAGTGTATTGCTGGTTGCTTGTTAGCAGTTTGAGTTGAAACAGATAAAAGCCAGTCATTGAGAAGAAACAATTCATTGACTACAGGTACTCATCATATTTTAAATCCAATTTGCTTCACTTGTGTGTTAAAAAAAAGAACTTTTCAGGTTCACAAATTGCTAAATGGGAATCTTTTCACTCCATCTCTCCTTTAATTACAAGTTGGCTGCATAATTGTGATTAAATGCAGTGCAAGTGTTCTCAAAAAAAATGTTAGCCTACATGCCAAATATTTGAGTTTTGCTATTTATTTCTTTAAAATTTTCACTCAAGTGAACCTTTCTGCAATATGGACTATATATTATATATACAGTGTAACCCTGATATAAGAGAAACACGGATATAAGAGAGATTTTATCTGGTCCCAAATTAGAGCCATACTAACTTAAACAAAGTAGACCAAACCCGGATATAAGAGACTTCTCCAGTCCCAACAACTCTCTTATATCCGGGTTACACTGTATAATATATATATTATTTCTGCAAATAAGTTTTTTTATAATGAAAAAGACAATTCTTTTCTATGATGCTAATAAATTACCCAAGATATGGCTTAATGTTTTTTGTTTCTGGCATCTGTCAAGGAGTGGGAAAACAGCTGTCCTACCCAGATGGCAATATATGGGGTAAGCAGAGGTGAAAAAGAGGTGAGCTTGTGTACCCATGTAAACATGAAATGTGTACTGCCAACAAAAGAGGATTTGCTTTACCCTCCCCATCTTCAGTACCTACCCATTGAATTTTATTGATTTCTCTAACCCCCACTCCATTGCAGTACCATCACAAAATGTGTGACCTCTCTTGCAACTTGCTTTCTTCTTTTTTTTTTTTTTTTTTTTTTTTTCATGATTTCAAATTTTTTTAAACATATACTCTCTCTCTCCTACCCTCTTTTCATTTGTCCTCTTTTTCTCTTTCTATCTCGCTCTCTTTCATCATTTACCCCTTTTCTATTTGTTTCTTTATACTAAAATTGTCTCTTAGTCTTACCTATTAAAACCTTTTCTGTTAATTCTTATACACATAGACACACACAATCTACTTTCTTATGCTCTCATTTATATTGTCCCCACTTTTTTTCATTCATCTCTTTATATTAGTAATATAAAGTTACAACCTAATTTATTGTAAAAATTTTTCTTCTTCCATCATTTATTGCAATTGTCTTGTATATCAATGTTGATGGAATAAATTTGTGCAGCTGTCAATTGGATAAGAGATTAGGAATGAGCAAGTGAGGGTGGAAGATAGAACAATGGTGGGTAGAGGTTCCTTTGCTCAGTGTCAACAGTGAACAGTTCTCTCCCTTCTTCCTCTTTTTCTCTTTCCAGCATCTGGCTGCATCAGCTGGGAGACTGCTGCTGCTGCCGCCCTACTTGCATATCTAATATCACTGCTTTTTTCACCCTCTCTTTGCCAAGAACACCCATTTAGGTCAATTTCACCTGTTTAACTAGTGTTGAACTCTGTACTGTCTATATTTTCTAGCCTTTTTTTGGCATGGACTATTGCATTTGTACTTGTCTATACCTTTGATATTAGTACTTTGTTTGCAAAAGGACAGTTTCACTTTGTGCAACTTTTTGAGTACATGATGCAGACATAACTGCTGGATGGTGTTGATGACAGCCAATGTATCTTGGTAGCTTTGCTCTGAAAAATAGATATTTTCTTTCAGCTTTAACTTTCATGTTTCTTTGACAAGTCTTTATCCCCAAACTTTAAGCCCTTGCAATGTTTACATGTGTTTAGAAATATCTTTAAAGAAAAAGACAAACATTATTAACCTCTTGTGTTTTGGCAAAATGTTTCCAAAGAAATTTCTTTGTTGTGCCTAAAATGAATAGATCTGTTTTTGTAAATGTAAGAACTTTTTTTTTTTTGTTTAACCAAAACTCATCTGTATTTATTTTGAGAATGGGATGTAATCTGATTCTAATAAATTTTAAGGAATATTCTCCTAACAAGTTTATTGTATGCAGATTTTTGCTAAAATTTCTTTGAATCATTGTGTGTTTGTTTTATTTGAATTTCTTAAGTGTTGCAAAAGTATAAAGAAAATAAAATGCGTTTGATTGAATGAGCAACTCTAATTTGATTTGATAAATTAGTGCACATCATGTCCCTCCAGTTTTTCCTTCCAGATTGATGTTTTCTAAAAATTATTTTTAAGTTAGAATGAAATATACTGATATTTTGAACTGGTAATGCTATAAATTTTGAGATACAAATTGGCATTTCATGAATATTCTCAATATGTGTAGCAAGATTAGGGAAGTTCCTCCTCCACCTTGGTATTCATAAATTCCTGATTTAACTTCTTATTGAAGGTTTGTGTATAATGCACATCTTCAAATGCATTTTCTGTTTTGCATTGTTTATTGAACTTTTAATTCCATTGTAATCCTTAATGGGCAAAGTGTTTGTTATTTATAGTTTTTATTTTTAACAGATTAATATTTATCAGGAGTACCCTGTATTCAGAAATGGGGGATTTTTAAAAGTAGCTGTGCAACTTTTTAATAAGCTTTATTTTGAACCATTTAGGTTTTGAAGTTGGATTAAAAATATTTTCTAATTAGAAGAAATATCAATTTATCCAAGCAACCCCATGATTTGTAAAGATGTTTTTTTTTTTTTTTTTTATTAATTGAACCAAGAAGGAAAAAAAATGCATTTTTAAATCTTGAATAAAATGCATCACACGCACACACATATATATATATATATATATATATATATATATATATATATATATATATATATATAATAACTCATGTTTGTTGAAGATTATTATATTAAAACACTTAAATAACCTTAACTTGCTGAACACAAGATCAGAATTGATGTCTACATGTATCCATAAGCCCAAGCACCTGCTCAAAAACATTTACCCCAATTAAAAGAGGTTACAAAATAAACTTTACAAATATTATTATTAATATAATATGCAGCAATTATTAATATTCTTAGAACCATCATTAATAATATTTCTTATATATCTATACACACATATAATCCAATATTACTGTACTCGATTAATTTATAACATGTGTATATATAATTTCACCTTAATAAGTATAAGGCTTTGTTCCAAAAACATTACATATATATTCCCAAAACTATTTTTTTTTACACCCTTATACTATGTTTATACCCTGAGTACTAGTTTAATTGGTATAACTATGGTATTTTTGCAAAAAAAAAGAGTTATTCCCCTTGATGTCTTGTTTACTTTTGAATGTAAATATTTTTTTTAATTCTTTGCCTTTCAAACTTAAGAATTTGAATGAGATGAATTATAAATAATTAATTCTAATATTTCATACAACAATAATAATTTAACACACAATTTTGAATCATCACCACAAGAACGCAAACTCCATAATGGTCAAAATATTCTTTGCATCTAAAGATTGCAAGAACTGAATAAAGTTGGGCTATTGACGTTGGATTTTATGTATATTCACTTATATATATATATATATATATATATATATATATATATATATATATATATATATATATATATATATATATATATATATATATATATATATATATATAGAGTTGCTTTGCTTATGGCTATATCACATTGAAACTGTATGATCACCAAAGTTAAGCAATGTTGAGCCTGATCAGTACCTAGGTGGGTGACCAATTGGTAATACCAGGTGTTGTAAACTTGGATGTGCAAATGGTGTAATGGGTAATAGCTTGGAATTGTTAATCGAAGAGCAGTGTTCCAATTCTCATTGAGTTCATTATATTCATTTACACTTGGGAAAGGTATGAATCCATCTCTTCTCCCCCCAGTTACAGGTTAATTAGTAAGACTTGTATTACTAAACCATTGTTATCTCCTAAAAAAAAAAAATTGTTTACAATCTAAAAATTTTTTCTGGCTATAAGTAACTTACAAAGGTTGATAAGTTGTAGAAAATGAATGAATGAATGAATCCTAGTTGGTCTATTCCAATTTTTCTCAAACCTAAAATTGAATGTTTTAAAAAAAAAAATTGGGAAAAATAAACAATTGTTAAAAATAATTAAAAAAACAAATGCAGGTAATCTATTGAAACTGATATACTGTTTAATTAAAATTTGACAAAAAAAAATTTTTTTAAAATCTGTCTCTAATTTTGTATTTGTTACTTCAAATATTTTAATTTTATACTGTTGCTTATTCCAACCAAACAGATGTGATGTTGCTACTACTCCTACTACTATATTGTAGATTCCTTATTTAAGAAACAAAACAAAAAAAATCAACTTTCATCGATTGGTCTGGTCATCTCTGATAAGCCGTAACTCTGGTAGATAAACTGTTTACATGCATGCATGTGGGGGTTTTTTTAACCCCCCCCCTCCGTGTCTATGATATTCTGCACTTGTGTGTGTCCCAATAATAATGATTAAGAAGATCAATACTTCTAGTGTCAACATTAAGCTCTATTTGATAGACTACTACCTTTACAAACATTTACCACTATCTTGCCTGCTCTTTGTATTTTACTGGTTTCTATTAATATGATATTAACACTGCTGTGACTACTACAGCTAGAACAGTATTTTATAGGGTCATTATTTTATGGCTACTTCTAGTTTATTTAGAAATTGACAGTTTCATACTTTCAAGTTCCTCCGTTGTTTTGAATCAAACATTTTTCCTGATTTAGCAATCCAATTTAATTGTCTGCTTGCATCCATCACCCCATTCCACTCTCTTAAGTAAAATGTCTGCATCTGTGTACCTGTAAAACTCTCCGAAGGAAAGCAATTTACTAATTCAGATTTAGGATTATGTATTAATGAATGGATCATGTCCATTTTAGAATACCATTAGCAACAATTGTTATTGTGCAGATATTTACTAAGCTTAATTTTTTGTGCAACATAACCATAGTAGTAATAGTAATAATAGGTTATCCAGTGAAGATTGAACTTTGTATACTAGTAATATATTATAAAATCAGCTTGCTAACTATTGCACCATAGTAGATGTTTGCAATTGTTATTTTGTCTTAGAATTATAATATTGGTTTAGAGATAAAAAAATGAAAATATGAACTTTCATTTAAATATGCTATAGAACTTAAAAATAGGGAAAGTATTTACTAGTCATATTTTATTTCTATTACATATTATAGTTAACATGTCTTATAAAAAAAATATAAAAATCTTTTTACAAATGCCATGGATATATATATATATATATATATATATATATATATAATACTGCATAATTTGTATTGCATTTTATATAATTGAAAGTTAAAAAAAATTACTTTTCTTTCTTAGATAATTAAATATTTTCCGAAAAGTATGTGAAAAATAATTAAAGCGTGTAATTTGTAAAGCCCAATTTATGCATTGTTGGCAAATTGTCCATTTAATCAAACATGCACAAGTCAGACTTAACTAAATTGACTTTTCACTTGAAATTTTGACATTCCAAAACTTTCATTTCTCAAATCAAAACCTGAGCATTTTGAGTTTTGTTTTCCATTAGATCAAAAATAATTAATGAAATTTATCATATTGATACAAAAAACTTTTTCTCTTTAAACATTAATGTGAATATTCTTTTTTAGTATATCTGCTCAACTATAAAACTGATTATCTATCGAAATATCTGAAAACTTTGTAATCCATTTTGTTTTTATGACTTCTTTTTCATTTCTATTACAAATTCTTTTTGAATTGTTTGAGACTCTAAACTGGTGCTATGTTTCCTTGTTATTTGAACTATATAAAACTGAGAATTTTGAAACAAACAAAATTTTATATTTGTGTGAAAAAGATTGATATAAAGTGGCGAAAATGAATTTTTGTTGTTTAGCACTTTTCTTTCCTCATTACAATTGCTTTTATTTTTAAGTGTTAAATGTGGATTGCATGAAATAAAATTAGCCACCTATACTTAATGACTTTGGAAGCTGATTGTTACTTGAATAGCATTGATCACTTTTATTGGTAATAATGCAAATAAGTAATATGAATGAATCCTTGAATGCATGTCAGTGTAGTTTATTGAACTTTTCAAAATCAAAGAAAAAAAATAGTTAAGAATTGTTAAGATATGGGGAAAATGGAAATCATTAAGAAAATAGTAAAGGTCCAAAGCTTATTGTAACTGAAATGTTCCTATATTGTCTTGGCATCCATTTTTGTACTACTCTTTCCATTCTTGCTGCATCCTTGACATCTTTCTCTCTTACCTTGTTTAATCTTTCTTTTTTGTTCTACCCAACTGCTGCCTCCCCAAACAACTTCCTCTCCAAAATCCTGCAAAGTTCCTTGTTCTCATTTAGCTTGTCACTTTTGTCAGTGAACCTTCTGAAATCGGAGATAATTGCATCTTTCTTCCTTTAGGTCTGTTTTGCTCTTTTGCAATATATATATATATATATATATATATATATATATGATGGATTTTGCTTTTTATCTAAATTGTTTATCAACATGGAGTATGAAAGAAAAATATCTGCTCATGATAAATTTGTGTTGGCCATAGAATGTGTCATGAATTTAGGCAGTAACTTTACAAACAGAACTCTATCATTAGATTTTCCTGTTTACATTGTGTATACACACTCACCAGTCAATTTTTTTTTTTTTTTTCAACATTTTTTTCTTTTTAATGGAATTTCCTTTTATATTTTGGAAGAATAAAATTCTCTGCAGTTGGTGTCAACAAAATACAGTTATTGATCTTTGAAAATCACAAATGATTTTTTCTCTCCTTTAAAACTCTTACAATCTGTACACAAAATAGACACCAATTTCTTTTATAGGCTTTCCAGTTGCTTTAAACTTGAATTTTTTTTTATCTTAAAATAGAAACTTTACAAGTTTACCTACATTCCCAATGAGTGCATGTTGAAATACATGGACATGGTCAAAAAGACTTATTATTATTAAATTTTTTTAATTCATAATAAAATCAGTCTGGTTTATTGTGTATACTATCCTGAAAGTAAACTGTTAATGATACATGCCTCAGAGGAATTTTTTGTGTATGTAAACCTTAGATAGGTAATGTGTTATTACAAAGACTGTAAAAGTTTTGTGATCTTCTATAAAATAGATCTTTCTTATTGATTTTTCTTTTTTTTCATTTACTTTACTTTGCTTCCAAGCTTTTCTCCAAGAAAAGACATGTTATCACATTTGTCTGAAATTCTTTTTGTGTCTGATCAAATGAAACCAGGATGGATAACTGGGTTTATTTTGATTTGTTTTGACTTCTACAGAATTAATAGGTCATTTTCAGTTCAATTTCAAAATTAAAATCTTCACATTAGCTTATTACCCTTGAAAATATCATTGATTCATGAAGTCACTTTGAACTCCAGGGATTCTTAGATGATATTTTCCTAATAATGTTGCTTTTAACTTTAATCTTTTTAATGTTGTTCATATCAGTCTTTAATATGGAAAAGTTGAACTTTTTTTTTATATTTCAGAGTGATAAATTTGAGATACAATCATTTGTTTTCTTTCCAGTTTTATTGAATAAATCAAGCAAATTGTCTTTAAAATGTTGTAAATATTTATTCCCCTCACTTTGTGCTAACAATATTTATCAGTCGCTTTCTATAGTTTGTCATCTTTGAGTGAAGGAATTGTGCTAATTTTGTGATAAAATGTTTTTTTTTGTTTGTTTTTTAATTGATCTAAATCATTTGTATAAAACAATCCTGTATATTTATACAATAAATATATTGCAAATCTGTAATGAAAACCTAATTTTCATTTTATTTTCATATTTTCCTTTTTGATTTATTGAAATAATTGTAAAATATTTCAGCTCCTCTTTCATTACCAAAAAGCTTTTAAATGTTAAATAGAAAAATTCTAATTTTTCTGAAGTGACATTTTGTTTGCAATTTCCCATTTTGCATTTGAATGTTGTTTTTTGGTTATCAGTTTTTCTGATTATTTTTGGAAATGTCAAATAATAAAATATAAACGGAGGATTTGACACAAAAGGAAAAACTTTTTGAAAGAAATATGGACAGAATTTAATACCTGTTAAATATTTTTTTGTTGGTGGAAAAGAAAATTGTTCTATGTTGTTTATGAAAAGCATTAATTTCTATGATTTTAAACTAGAATTAACTTTTATAAAAATCAGTTGACATTTCATGGTTAATTTAAACTATTGTTTTCTCCATCCTTCAGGTTTCATCAGTTTTTTAGTTGTTCAATTTTTATCTACAATTTGTTTTATTTTTAATAAAATTGACCCAAGAATAGAAAATTATTAAATTTTATCTTAGTTTGGGTATATATATATATATATATATATATATTTTCTTCAGTGAAAAATACAATATTTTATTTATTATATAAAAGGCAAGTTGGTCTTAACTTTAGTATGTTAATTGATATTTGTGAACTTTTCTTTATCCCGTATTAATAAACTAATTAAAAAAAAAATTAATGTACATTAGTTTTAGCATATCTATTTGAAGAAAAATATTTTACATTTAATTACAAAACTAATTTTTGTGAGTACAAATTAATTTTCAGACATTTCAAGAAATGTTTAATGGATAATTTTAGAAAATAAGATTGAAAAATTGCTAAAGCATGCAATATTATACACACTTTCCAGAAATTATAAGAACATAGCCATTAATTCATGAAGAAATCAAGTAATTTTGGCAATGTGCCCAGAAGCATATAGTCTATTTATAAGTGAACTAGATCTGCTTCTAAAGTGATATTTTTTCTCATCAATGATCAAATGAGTTCAGTTGTGTAATTAAAGTTCATTTCTTGCTGTCCAGCAAATATAAAAATCAAAAACTTGTGAATTTTATACTTTTTCTATAATTCTAAGTTTGAAAAACTTCACAAAATATTGTGTAAAAATGTCAAAAAGTCTCTTGCATGTAATATAATAAAGAGCATTCTTACTTGGAGTAAAACTGGATGATGGTGTACTCTGAAATCACTGTGGATGCTGTAAAGTCTACAAAATTTGAGAAAATCTCTATCACTGTGATCCAAACTCTTTGAAGAATCCTGAATCTTCGACACAGCACAAACTAGCATGAAATTGAATGTTTCTTAATGGATTAAATGATGAATTGTAAAATATTCTATAGAAAATCCACCAAAAAGATTTTCAGAAAATCTCAAACAATAAACCAAATACTGCAAGCATCAAAATCTTTTATTCACAACATCTTTGCCACTAAGTCCTTCTTTTATGCAAACTAAGCTTGAAACTGTGTCTATGCAAAATCACAAAAGAAAACAGATACCAGTGATCCTTAAAGAGCACCCTGTTTTTGCAGAATATGATGGCAACAGATGAAAAACAATTTCTATTGAGTACTACAGCTCTTTTTTTTTTTTTTGAATAATTTTTAATGAGAAACACTAAAAAAGGTTTGCTTGTTGCTTTGGTGATGGAAGAACTATGGTATTGGGTAGCCTTACTAGTTGTTTAGTTATAGTTAATAGAATTTTGATGGCACTCAAGTTCAAAAAGATAGTAGAATACATCTTGATTCCAAAACTTACTTTTAAAGGAAAGTTTCTCTTTGAGCAAAATAATGAGTTACCATTCTGTCAAGGCAACTGTTTCATATCTCTGCAGATCACTTTTAATCTGTCCTGCCTTGACTCTTGACCTCAGTGTCATAGAAAATGTTTGAAGAATGATGGCAAGGAGATATGTACACTGACAACACCCACTATTTCATGTTTAAGGACCTTAAACCTGCTATTATGGATGCATGGCAAAAATCCCCAAGTATACCTTTTTATGAATTGGGAAACTCACTAATTCTCAATAATTTTAAAATATTTCATAAAAATCTGAACCAAACAAATTCCACAAAGAAATTTAAAAATTTGCTGTGTTTTTATAATTTTTAGATAGTGTACTTTTTTTTAAGTTTCAAATTTCTTGTCAATTATAAGGGAAGTTTTTGAGAATTTCATGGTATGACCCACTTCCCATAATCAAACATCAGAAGTGTAATTTATGAAAAGTGCGTCACTTTCAGCAGCCCCTCATAGTATAATTAATTCTTTTTGCAAATAAAAACTTTCATTTCTCTAGTGAATTACCCCAAAATATCTAAAAATGCTTTAGGGATTCACTTAATTGTTCATTCTATAGCATTGATTAATAAACTGTATTCATTGAACAATATTTATGCAAGTTTTATTACAGGGAAATTTTAATAATTGCATTCACTGAGGAATTAAGACTCAGAACTTTTAGAACTTGAAGATATCTTGAGCAATAAAATTCTCATATTTTTAACTTTATTATACCATCTTATCAAAATTGTAAGATATTTAAATTATTATTTAGATATAAAATTTTAATTTGAGTTTTTTTTTTTTTTTTTTTTAACATGGACATAAAATTTATGAATACTTTATCCAAAATTCTTGGGACTGAAAGTGCTTCAGTTTTCAAAGTTTTGGGGATTTTGGAATACAGGTTATTTAACATGTATATAGCAATTATAAAATGGAGCAACTTGGGTATGGAACCCAAGCATAAATATTTACATTTCATAACACAGCTTATACATATCACCCTGAAGCAAGATTTATATAATTAACATACTCTGAAGGTAGTTTTATACAAGTAACATATACCCTGAAAGTAGTTTTGTATAAAATTTAATAAATTTTGTATACATAAATACTGGTAATGTAAGTCATGTAATGCTCACACAGATTTTTTAAGTGATGAAATTAAAATTTCACGTAAAAATAATGTTTTGTACTTTCTGTATGTGTACAAAAAAACGTGGTCACTATTTACAAAAAATATATAAATGCAGAACTTTTGATATTTTGAATAATATCTTTACTGAGCACGAAACACCTGGTAAGTAATCCATGAACAAAGGTGTTACTGTGACAATCGCTAACAAAAAAACTGGCACCAACAGAGGCTATGTAGCTGGACCTTCTGAAATTTTCCATTTGGCAGCACCAGAAAAACTTTCAGATTTGGCAATTTCAGATAAAGGACATTCAACCTGTATTAGATTTGTGTAACTTAAGATCTTTATTGTTCTATTAAAAGGGGTTTAGTTTTAATAAACTTCATTAACAAAGATGACTTTTAATTGAATTTAAACAGTTTAAGTGTTTAAAAATGTTTTAATTCTATATGTTTGCCATATAATTTAGTAAGTAAAATTGAAAAGCTGTGAAACCAAAAAATAATCAAATCAGCATGAATTTAAAAGAAAATGTTTTTTCCTCAATGAATTGTGATGGCCAATGAAAAGTGTATACTTTACAACAATATGGAATACAAGAAATTAAGAGGTTGGGGGTACAAGCAAAATGAATCCGTTAACTGTATGAAATGCTCATTTCATTCTAAGGGGATGATGTATCTGTAAATGGTAGGAATGGGAAGGGGATTCCTTTGAGAGAAGTACTACTCCTAATTAGATAAATTGAAGGCATGTAGCAATTGATGAAAAGCATTTGGAATTAGGGAAAAGGTAATATTATATCAGAATAATGCTTGATCATACACGGAAATTGTTATAATTTAGTTGTGTAATCGTCATATATCCACTGAATTCAGCAGATATTGTGCATTTGAATTACTATTTATTCCAGTTTTTAAAGAATCCTCTGAAGAGGTATTCTCAATTCCTTGGAAGACTGCAAAAGGCACTGGAAGCATTTCTTTGCTGTGAAACATAAACTCCAGGATGTGTTGACTTATAAAGTTGCCTGAAAGATGGCAGAAAAGAGTGGAACAAAAGGGTAAACATGTTCATAAAAGTTAAAAAAAAAAAAAAATTTTTTTTTTTTTTTTTTTGTTAATAAATAATTAACTTTTTGATTAACCATGACAATGTAGAAGATTTTTCACCTTTAAGTATATTCATTGTGAACATTTATATTTAATAAGCAAGAAATTAAGATAAAAAGCATTGTACTTTCCTTTGCATACAATCTCACGTAATTTGTTTTGGCATCATTTTTCAAATATTGTAAAAATGAATTGACAGCTTCTGTCTCTGTAATATTTATATTTGCTTCATACACTAAATATAACAACTATTATAGGAAAAGTCTAATAACGTTGAATGGGAAATATTGGTCACATTAATCTGGCATTAATATATATGCTAAGGAACAATACTTTAATAAGTATAGCGTCTGCTTATCTACCATGCTTAATAGATGGGTACATTGTAACACTAGCATCTTAGATGTTGGTACATCAAATACTCGGTAACCAAATGATGGGGATAGGGATTTAGTTTTCTACGTAATATTGTCAATGCACTTAATTCATTAGTGAATATTAATAAGGTAGATAAAACATATAGTGAAAATTTCAGCTGTCAGATTTATTGATCAAACTCACTACTACTCAGTAGTAATGGTCAACCAGATTAGCTCCTTAATGAATACCCGACTCCACTACACTCCTCATCTTTCATGTGTTGTTTGAAATGGATAAATCAAGTAGTCATTTGGAAATAATAAAGTCGATCCCATTGTAGGAAGACAGGAACATAAAATTTGATAAATTACTAGACTACAGGATATGAAGGATGCAAATATATTTTGTGTGTATAACTTGAAGAAAATGAATTTATACATCAGTTGTAGGCTGGTAAAAAGTATGAATTTTTCTTTTTTTTCAATTTTGTATCATCTGATTGACATAAATTGCTATATTCAAGAAAATTGAATGTATATAATTCTTACAACTTCGTTTTGTTCACTCTCTCTCACTCTCTAATGATATTTATTGAAAGAATGAATTTGTATTATTATTATTATCTTTTGTTATTGATCCTTAATTTTGTTGCCAGCATTGAGAGCAAGCATGAAGTTACCATCTTGGGAGGATTAAATGAATTCATTGTTAAATTTTATGGTCCATCAGGAAGTAAGTAAATACAATTTTTTTATATACAAAGTATTTTTTCTCTAACCTGTCATTCAGAAAGTACAACTTAATTTTGTCATTATTTAATACTGCCAGTTTTTCAATGTAACTTGTTGAAAGTATAGATTTGGCTAGAGGAATAGAAGACAGTGTGGCTGAAGTGGCTAAAGGGTTTTATCCATTTATTGGACTAAATTGGCTATGGATTAATCTCCTGATATTGACTGGAATTAATGTGCTCTCCATGTCCTGATGTCTGTGGAAAAAATTAAGTTGTGATGCAATATTTAGATTTCTATATAATGGAGCATTGATAATGAGATTAAAAAAAAAAAAAAAAAAAAAAAAATTAATAAAATGAAAATTCTAAGCAATTAACTGACTTGTGGATGCTCAGTTTCTTTTGTGTTATTGTGGAATGCCACGTGCTGTAAGTTTGGATGTGTGGGTGGTGTGATGGATAATGGCTCTGAATTGTTAATCAGAGAGCTGAGTTCCAATTCCAGTTGGGTTTGTTATACTCACTTACGCAGAAATACCATTAGGAAAAGTATGAATCCACTTTCTTCCCCAGCTGTGGGGTAATTAGTAAAACTTGTATCAGTAAATTATTATCTCCTCCTCCTCCCTGAAATTCTTACAATCTAAAAATATTTTCTGACTTTGAATAGCCTGCAAAGGCTTAAGCTGTAGAAAATAAATTAATCAGTTTTTGTTATATTTTACTGTTGAACTTAACTGAAAAAATAACAAAATACAAAGTGGAACAGAAGTAATAAGAAGTCAATGATATTTTTTCAAAATTCAAATAAAAATGAAAAAAAATGAGTTAAGTGTATTGAAACCTTGTCATCATTTTGGATGAAAATTATAATTTAAGTATTTTTGTTATTTCTTTTTATTTCCATATGTGAATCACTTATTGTGTCAGACGACTAAAAAGGATTGTTTTTTTTTTTTTAAATGTTGACAAGTCACTATTGTCTTTCTTTTATTATAATAAATGCTTACTTCCTGTTATTGATTACCTGATTGCATCCTGCCCCACCATGTACACTTCCATATCACTAGGCAACAAAGATTGTGTGTTTTAGATAAAATAGTGTGTGCTGAATCTGTAATTAGAATTATCTAAGCACATTAAGATTTTACATTATATAAATGATTGAAGGAACCATTTCTTACCACAAAGTATTTTTCAAACTGTCTTTTAGTGTTATGTTTTGTAAGAGCATGCTGTAATTATTAATATATGTTGTATGATAATGATTACAATGCTCTCTTGTCACATTTTAAATTGTTCTTGGTATCTGTTTGTATTGCTCTTACTCTGCATTTTTCTCAATGGTTAGGGTAGGGGAAAATTCTACTCTGCATAATCAGTGGAAGAATATCAACCCCAAATTAAAAACAGCTGACAAATATTATTTTGAGTGTAAGTCTATACTGTATCACAGAAAGGCATTCCCTTTCATTTTCTCTTCAAGCATTGTCTGAGTTTAGAGTAACACACAGCACAGTGTATGTTACACCTATAAAATAATAATAGATGTGATTGGTTGATTCATATTTGTGGCTTGTTAAAGAAAAACAAATAAGAAAAAATATATGTAGTTAGCTTTAGTTGGCTGTAAAACCAGATGTTTTGTTGAGAATCCGATTCCAGTTCACTCGTGAGTTGATTAACTTGTAAAACTTGACATGTTTCTAACTGTCATGCACTAAGAGAACATAAGTAAATCTAAGAAAAAGGAGATGGGCACGTTAAATTAAGGTTGAAAGATTTAAGAGATTTAGTAAGAGACCCACCTTTTGTTAAAGAAGACAGAATTTTGGGGATTTAAATTACAACAATTACCAAAATGTCCATTTTTCTGCTCTTGCTCTCCCATGAAGATCAAGCAAGAAGCTAATGTCCATTTCTGTACTGATGTGAATGCACTTAACCAATACAATACAAGCACATGGCTCCTAATTGGCTATCCAGTTAACCTAACAGCTGTTTTATTGTGCAATGTTAATGAAAAAAAAATTCCATTGTTGTGGTCTCTGTTTTTTTTTTTTTTGGTATTAGAGAAATGTAGGTACCGCCACTAATTCAGTATACATATGATGCCACATACCGCCCACAGTCACCGGGCAAGTCTGTGGTCAATCCCTATGGCCGGGCTTGGAGTTGGTCAACTCAATCCCACTCTGTCCCACGTTGTGTTTGTTTTAGATCACAAGGTAGGTGAAGGCCTAGTCATATACCCAATGTCACTGATCCAGCAGCTTTGGTGAGATGACACCACACAGAACAAAGTAAGAGACAGCTATCTAACATAACATAACTTTATATCAAAGGTTCATACAATGAACATTCTATTCACTACATTAACAGCATACAGATTTTCTGCATCTTCCCTCTTAATACCCCATGACACTATGGTTAGCCATGCCTGATAAACTGGTACAAGGCTGAAGTCTGATTTCTTCCACTTTGTGATTTCTTTGGGCTGACCCTTCAGTTGGATCTGGTAGTCTGGAACAAGGGCGAAGTCTAATTTTTTTTTTTTTTTTGCAGAAGAGTGGTGGTGGCAGAATTATTAATCTGCCCAATTCCTTCCATCTTGTGTGGGTGTCTCACACCAAAAGCCACCCAAAGTGTGCAGGCAATTCCCCTGCCTTCCTAGAAATACCTCTCTCTTTGTCTCTTGATCAAACCTGTTCCCAGGGGCTAGGTATTGTTCAGCCTAAATTGCTGTATTCAATTATCATCCTAAATTTTCACCAGTGAGGAATTCTTACTGCATCCTTATGGGACAGTTACATCTGGGATCCATCATTTGTCGCCTTATCTCACCAGCTCTTTTGTCAGTAAGCTGCAAAATGTGACGATTCCTTTGTTTTTAATAAATTTTATCATGCCTTAGGCAGATAAAAAAACAATATAACTACAATTTCATTTATGTTTCCCATTGGAAACATGTGAGTCTTAAAATCCAAGTCTTTTTAAATCTGACAATTATTTGATTTTTGCAAGAATTTCCAAATTAATGTGTCTGTCACCACAAAAAAGAGGGTAAAATTTGCTATTCTAAAAGTTAGTACAACTGCTGATGCAAGAAAAACAAGTTTTTTAATCAAAATTTTTAATGTCCTAAAAAGGAGTAAAAAAATTTAAATAATCCCCAAATACTTTGATCCTTTCTCTTAATAATAACAATTTTCACGATAAAACTATGTTTTCATGGAGATACATAGAGAAATGTATGAATTGATGAGATACATTCTGAAAGGAATTGCTCAGTTTGTAAATGAAATATTGATGGTGATCTTAAAGATGATCATGTCTTTGGACTTTGGTTGGGATATACCAAAAATATGTGCTGCTCATGTGCCTATGCGGCACATTTATGATGATAGAATTGATATCTGATTGCAAGTTCACAGTTGAATTGAATCCACTTGAGCTAGATTCATCTTGAAAACAATTTTGATTTAATAAACAACATGCTAACATTATTTACATTTGGACTATTGTTTTAGTTATTATTATCACAATGTTTTGGTCATTGTAACCTCCAGCCTTCTTTGGGTGTCTCAATCCATGTAACTTTCAGGGATGTTCAAGCTGAACCCTTTGTTCTGCTGTCCATTTTTAGAAATGTTATGTTTTTGTTCTTTTTAATACTGCTCAGTTATTGTTCACCTTGTTCCCACTGAATCAAAGTCTGTACTAACTGGCCCAGGGATTGAACTTTTAATTACTATATCAATAAATTCACAAACCAACATTTTAATCCACTATTGTCACAGGAAAATACCTTGGTGGGTTGAAGTGTTGGTTTGCTGAAGAAAGCTGGAGGACACAGAAGCTGAAATGGTGTGATGATAACAAAGATGAAGACAATAGTCCCAATATAAATCTGCCCTATCAACTGGGGCTTCAGAATGTGTTTCTGAAGAGGGGTAAGAATGAGGCCACCTGTTTATGGTGGATGGAGACCCGTAATGTTTGGGGACGGGATCCTGGTGGTTGAGAGCTTCAGGAGTCAAGGTTAGTTACTTCTGATTCCCAACACACTACTTTGGTCCTTACTCGGACTGGACAGGCAGTCGGAAAGGTCCAATCTGATCAATCTGTTGGTCATGACAAGGGCTAGCACCTATAACTATATAAATTTATGGAGTACTTTATAATGAAGTACAATACCCCAAATATACACTTGGGTAAAATGCAATCTCTATCCAATTTATAGGCATTAGAAGGCAATGGCTGAGGGTCAGTTGGTTTGAAGAGATCTAAACTTAGACGTGGTTGTGAATATGCCAGTTTGTATATTTATTTGGAAAGTGCAACAAATGGTTTATCGGGTGCTCAGAGTACACTGGTTCATGCAGCCCTGACCTGTCAAGGCGACCGAGTTTCCCCCTTAACATGTCCCAGTGTCAGGCTCCAAGGTGAGTGGGGAGCACATCAATGACTCTTAATACACAAAAATTATGAATAATCAAAATAAAAAGCCAAAAAGACTTCTTTCAGACTCTGATTCTGAAAAAGAAATTAATATGGAATTTACAAGATTTTTTTGTGCCTAGAAGAAACTCCACTGGCAAAACTTTCCCCTTTCTTCATTGAAAAAGTATTATCCAGTAGGATTAATCCTGTAGTATTGTATGCAAATTAGACAGACAAATATAAATTGAGAACAACTGGCAAACATAGGGGCTATGCCTATCAAACCCAGTTGCTATTTAGGACACACACAGAGATATGCAAGACATAAATCCTAAAACAGAAAGTTGAGAGATGGCAGTTTGCTGGTTGAGGTCGAACATAGGAAACACACAGAAAATATAATAACGATGGATAATATAAAAATTGAAACCTTCCCTCATGCAAGGCTGAATACTTCTAAGGGACTTATTAGAAGTAAAGAGTGGTCTCTGGCCACACCTGAGGAAATTTAATCTGCCTTAGGAATCCAAGGGGATCAGTGACTACCATAGAATCACAAAAGAAAAGGGGGAAACAATTATAACTGACACATATATCCTTACTTTTGGCATACCTGAAATCCTGCAAAAAATAAAAATAGGGTATAATATTGAACCAGTGAAACTATATATCCCTGCTCCACTAAGATGCTTTAGGTGCCAAAAATTTGGATATTATGGGGATAGCTGCAGGAGTTGACCAACATGTGGAAAATGTAGCCAAAGGGATACAGACCATTCTGAAGAAGAATGCCATGACAAAATGTGTTAACTGCCATGAAAGATAATCAAGAATGTGTGATTTCTAGGAAAGGGAAATTGTTGAAGTAAAATATAAAAGAATAATCTCTTTTTTAGAAACAAGCCAAGTGATAGAAGTTTACATGAAAGGCCCTTCCTATGCAAAAATAATGAAAAATAAAACTACAAATGATACTGGTCAGCCTGACAAATACAGAGACCTTATTGAGAAGCTTGTACACTTGGGCCTAAGTTTTAAACTTACCTAAAAAGTTTTTATTCCAAGGAAATGGTGCAGGCTAAACCGCAAAAGGTGGACAGTAAACGAAGAAAGAATAAATAGGAAAATGACAGCTCAAACACAAAACCACTCTTACAAAAAATACCAAATCTCCTACTGAACAGAGGTCACAGCAATCTCCTATCAATCCACCAAAACCCAGGAAAGATAGACTGAAAATCTTATCTCCCAAAAGAACAGAATCAACCAGACAAAACCCGGAAATCCACAATGACCAAATTCCAATGGAAAACCAATTTGATGAGCTAGAAAAGATGGAGATGGAAAGCCAGAACCCTCAAATGGCTAAAACCTCCAAAATGAAAACCTAGGAAAAAGAAATCAAAGCCACATAAGCTAAAGGCTGAAAATGTTTAAACAGTCATGCATAAGATAATTGAATGGAACTGCTGTGGAATAAAGGCAAATATAAATGAACTGCTTCTGTTAATAAACAGACCTGTCACCAGCAATTGTTTGCCTTCAGGAAACATTCTTTAAGCAAGCTGACAAAATGAATATAAAAAAAAAAAAATACCAGCAATACAACCATACAAATGACACTGGGCTTTGTGCAGGTGGCGGTACATCTATCCTAGTTAGGAATGATGTACCCCAAAGTAAAATAAATTTGATAACTACTGTTAAAGTGATCCTACATAGGCCAATAAACATTTACTCGGAATATATTCCACCTAATGAATGAGTAAATGAAACTGAAATTAAAGGAAATTATAAGACAACTCCCTGCACCCTTTATGATACTAGGGGACTTTAACTGTCACAACACTATATGGGGCTGTAAAGACACAAACCAAAAGGTAAGGACTTTAGAAACAATTATAAACAACAATGATTTATGTATTTATAATGATAAAAAACTGACCGACATAAATTCATTTACTGGCAGCTACTCTGCAATAGATTTATCTGTATTGTGATCCATCAATCTATACAGATTTCCCTCAAAGTTCTTGTAGACACGTGCGGTAGTGATCACTTGACAATTGTTCTGAAAAATTCAGAACATAATAATAAAAATCCTCTCCTTTGGAAATTAGGTGGGGTCAACTGGGATGAATTTAAAAACCAATGTTCTGATAAACTAACTGAAGGTAACTGCATCAAGCACTTTGAACAGTTTATGGAAACCCTTATATTTATAGCCAAGGAATGCATTCCAAAAAGTTCAGTACAAAAAAAAATGTAATAGACCTTTGTTCAATGATGAGTGTAAGGAGGGTATCAGGCTCAGAAGACGACCTTTGAGAGATTTCAATAAACAATTTGCTACCATTCACTATAGAGGAACTAAATGAATCTTTAAAGAAAGCCCACAATGCATCTGTGGGACCAGATGATATTACTTCATAAACAAATCATTACAACTGTTACTAAATCTGTATAACACCATATGGACAAGTGGCAACTTCCCAGATATGTGGAGACATTCATCATCCCTATTCCAAAACCTGGAAAGGATGACACAGACCTTGAAAGCTACAGACTGATAGCACTAACGAGCTGCCTAGGTAAAACTATGAAGAGAATGGTCAATAACAGGTTGACTTGGTACCTGGAAACTAACCGCCTAATCAATGACTACCAATATGCTTTTAGGAAAAAAAGAAGTACTATGGATCATTCAGTATACCTTGAAACCTTTGTAATGGAAGCCTTCATTAAAAAAAAACATCTCACGGCAGTATTTATTGACTTAGAAAAAGCATAGAATACAACATGTAAATTTGGTACCTTGAAAGTTCTGATAAACTGGGTCTAAAAGGAAGGCTGATTGAATTCATAGGGAATTTCCTGAAAGATCGGAGGTTTCGAGTCCATATAGGAATTAACGTTATTGGAACTGCAAGATCAAGAAGTGGTTCCACAAGAAAGCATTCTTTTGTTGACACTATTTTGTATAAAATTAGCTCCAGGAGTGAGAAGCTCTCTATTAGACAGAGAAAAAAACTCAGTAGTGGAACAACATAAGTTTCTAGGCATTATCTTTGATAAAAAAAATTAATGTTCATTCCCCATCTAAAATATTTGAAAACAAAATGTAACAAAGCCCTACAACTCCTGAGTGTAGTGGCCCATAATAAATAGGGAATAGATCGACTAACATTAATCAAATTATACAAATCATTACTTTGTTCCAAACTGGATTATGCTAGTTTCATATATGGGGCAGCCACAAAGTCGTACCTAAAAATTCTCAATGCAACCTACCATCAAGGCCTCAGATTAGTACTTGAGACTTTTGGACATCCCCTGTGGAGAGCTTATACAGAGAAGCTAATGAAACACTTCCACATTTACAGCACACTAAACTGGCCTTTACGGTAGTATGTAAAAATAAAATCATGCCCTACTAACCCAGCTTACAGCAGTACCTTTCACCAAAATTGCTGTGATCTATTTTGACAAAAAGTTAATGCTATACAACCCTACAGACTTAGGATGAAATCCATTGCTGAATAATTAGGCACCACACTCTCAAATATACAAGAAATGACTGCAGCCAGTATTTCACCATTGACTATCAAGCCACCCATCCAAGCCAGACTGGTCAAAATGTGAAGACAAGATAGGATGTGTAGCAGTGAACCAAAATATTACCAAAACAAAAGGTGCCTCCCAAAGGGAAGCTCTATTTTCACTGCAGAGTCTTATCTGATCGAGCTAGCTCTTGGCATTATCTCAGAGCAAACAAAAAAAAATTTTCTAATTTTTTCAGGCTCACTATCCATCCTATTGGTTCTGAAGGAAAAAAATCCAACAGCCCATTTATTATGAAAATATTATGCAAAATGAGCACTATGTTGGATTCATAGCTACATTGAATTTAAAGTTAATAGTGAAACAGAACCAGCAGCTAAATTGGCTTTAGATATGATTATGTGGATACAAGGGCCCAAATCCCATATACAGATTTTAAGGAGGTTATTAATAAATACATTCAAAAGGAATGGTACTGGGACAATAACCCACATAATAAACTCTTTGCAATTTCACCTAAACTAGGAGAATGGAAGTCAGCTCCCAGAAAATCTCATAAGGAAAAAGTGGTACTGGCCTGTGTACGCATTGGCCATACAAGAATAACCCACTTATACTTACTAAAGAAAGAATATCAGCCAGTATACGAAGCATGTAAAATAGCATATACTATTAAACATATATTAACTGAGTGCTCAGATCTTGCTCTCTCCCAAGACAAAAATATTATTAAATAAACAATATGTATGAGCTGTTCAAGAAAGTAAAAGCGGATATAATATCATTTCTCAAAACAGTAGGACTCTACCAAAAATTATAAACCAAATGAGAATGTCAAAATCAGTTTCTCTGCAAACCGTGTACCTGAAATGAATATGTCAGTAAAAGCAGACTCTTGACAAGAACTCTATTTACAAAACTATGTCAATGAAATTGGATCTACAAAGTTTCCTTAAAAAGAATATGTATTCTATTCATTTGAATCTATTATAAAAATCTTGTCGGTATTAAATAATCTATTGAGGTTGATATGTTATAAAAGAAACCAAACCAAATGTAAATAAAGATAACTTCTCATCCCAGAAATTTGGATAGAATCATGCTAACAGTGTATCAAAGACTAAGATGATGAATCTCTCTTCAAATATATTGCTTACATTAGGATTTTTACCCACTGAATCTGATTTCCATAAGGATGAGTATGGTTTGAGATTCGACATATATATATATATATATATATATATATAATAAATATATATGTGTGTGTGTTTTGAGTTTTGTTTTGTGGAAAATTAATTATTGCAGTGGGGAAGAATTTGAAGTGGTTTACAGAGAAAAGTTTCAAAGTATTTTCATCTTTTTATAAAATTTTTGTTAGCTGTGCTTTTGACAAATTATGAAAATACTGACTAAAGATTTTGACAATGGGATAGAAATTGAGTAAGGAGTTGCCATTGTTTTAATACAGAATCATATTAAGTTTTTTTTATTTATTTATTTATTTTTGCTTTCTTCTAATGTTCAAATTTGTAGGGTATTTTTAGTTATATATCATGTATTAAAGAAAACTGTAAGATTGAAAAAGCTTATTTTTACTGTCTTGCAGTATACTTTTTAGTTTTCATTTCAGTCTTATAAAAGCAGTCTTCTAAAAAGATAAGCATCTATTATTAACTGTATTTACTAACCTGTAACATTCATAAGATGAGGGAAATGCTATAATTTTTTTGTTTATACTTAAGTTTTATTTTAGAAAATGTTACATTCTGACAGTTTTGGTTTGTATGTAAAATTTGTTAAAATCATTTTTGAAAAAATTTAGAAAAGGGGAAAATAATTTCATAATTTTAAAAAACTTTTATTTTGTAGCAAACATTTACTTGACTGACTGTTGTATGACTGGATTCTGGTTTGATATATTTACTTCTATTTATAATTAATAAATTGCTTTCAACAGGTGAAATATTTAAAAAAATCTTTCACTTGAATAATTGTATATAAATTAGGAGTTAGGCTTTGTTTTAAAAGTATATATACAATCTTAATGAGAGTAAAAATAATTTAGACATTGGAAGAAAAAAAGTGGCAAAAAGTAATTTTGATAAAACCTGCCATTGCCTTGAAAGATTCATGTACATAAAATATTTTTCAAATTAAACTTGTAGATTAATTTACATACTTTAAACAAATTTAAATTTGCATACATTTTATGAAATTAAAACCTTCATTATTTTTTTTAAATATATTGCTCAGTTTCTTTTAAAAGTTAAATTTAATGATGATTTTTTTCTTTTTTTTTTTTTTTTTTTTTGCTTAAATGGTGGAATTCTATAAATATATGTAGTGGAAATATTTTTAATCCAGAAGTATTTTAAAGGAAAGGAACAAGGATTTCCTGGCAGTTAGGAAGTGAAATGAAGTATAGTTTAATTGATAAATCAAACAATCTAACATAAAAACAACCTTAAAAAAATCTAAAAGGAATTATGAATTTGTCAACTATGTCTTAGTATTTCTTTTCTATTGAAGTGCTCCACATATGTAACTTTAGGCCAACATTGTTTAAAGCAACACACACGCATACACACTTCTCCATGTAAAGTATGCCATCTGAGAATCTGGAGCAGATAGGGAAAATTCTCCTAAATCTTTGTTTACAAACTCAGCACATAACCATGATGGATAGAGGTATATATTTATAAATTTAAATGTGCAAATAGCCATACTATGAGTTTTGAATCTTGTAACCAAATTGTTTTGTTAAGTTATCTTTTCCATACATGATTACTTTATTATTTATCTATAATAACTGTAGATAGAGGTTTTTCTGATTTAGTCCTTTTTTTTTTTTTAATTTAAAATCATGTTTTTTTTTATGTTTTTTTTTTGCTATATGGTGAAACATTTCTGTTAAACTTATCTGAATTTTTTGAGTAAAAACAAAATTAGTCAATTTAATGAATCTTTGAAATTATATATTTTAATTTGCATCTGTAGGTATGTTGATAAAATTATTATAAAGTGTGCTAACAGTACAAACAAATTCACAAGATGATATTTTGATTTAGACTTTGTAACCCCCTTTTTCATGAGAGCAATGTAAACTTGAAATCAAATTTCTCTTTTTGTCAATCATTTTAAAAAGGTTACAACTTGAAGAGAAAAAAACATGAATGTAATAGTTTTCTACTCGAATAAATGCCACTTGCAGGCATCCCTGCAAGAGGCTTTCAGTTTTTAGTGTTGTCTGTGTTAGTGAGTATTTTCTCTTAAAAATAAGACTAATATTTTACAGTAGTGAGTCATTTTGCAAGTATCATAATTATAAATTATTTACTTACTATAAAGAATTATGTCTGCAATTCTAATCATAGAAGTTATGGTTGCAAAATAAAGAAACTAAATGTGCAGAAATGTAATATGTAACTCTATATTGTTTGGAATGGTTTATAGGCAACATGATTAATTTAACAGGACTCATTAATACACAGCATAGAATTAGGAAAATATATATTTGCAAAGGGAAACCTCCAGTAAAGCAAAAAAGAAAATGAAGCTTAAAACTGATGATTGTTTTTTGTCTAACATGTTCTAGTGTGTACTTACTAGTACAACTCATTTGATCAGCCATTTTAGACTGAATTCTGGCCCTAGGCCATCTTTGTGCATATGTGGGTGACAATGATTCCTTAAGCAGTTGTTGGTGTTTGCTGCTGCCTTGATGAAAGACAACAAGTGCTTGAATAGAGAAAGAAGTGGGAAGGCCATGTTCAAAACTTGTGTTATTTTGGGTGAGGCCAACTGTTGCCATAGTTACTATGGTTAAAAGGGAAAAACTGAAAATAGTTTAAAAGTAGACATTTTTTTTTATTTATTTTTCTAACAATCCTTTCCAGTAATTCTAATTGCCAACCTGTTAGCTGCTGAGTGGATAATGTTAATTATTTGTCAAATTACTGTAAATTTATTTTCCTCCAAAATTAATTCATGCTCTTTTTTGAAGAAAAAAAAAAAAATTCTGTAATCATTTTTTTTTTTTTTTTTTTTTTTTTTTTTTTGCTAGCAATTCTCTATCCTGACCACTGATGTTAAAAAAAAAAAAAAAAAAAAAAACTTGTAAAAGTTATAGTTAATCTTCTCACTTTATGAAAACTTTAAAATTAACTCAGATATTTTGAACTTGAAATGTTTTCTGTGAATTCATTTCTATATTGATTATAATCTTTAAGTTATCTCCCTTTTTTTTTTTTTTTCTTTTTTTTTTCTTTTTTTTGTTCTGCTTCTTATAGCTATAGTCCTTTTATTATTTATTTATTTATTTATTTATTTTCCTCTCATATCTATTTCTACTTGTAATTACCTGATTGATACAAAGAACTGGAAATGTTTGTGGAGGTCAGACATCTGTGCACATTGTTGCATGAGATTTGACATACCAGTTACATTACTTTTAATTTCTCAATTATTTTATACTTTTGGTTATTTTCATTGCAGTGATAAGGATGTTAGTTAAAAACCACTTTTGACAGATTAACTTGTAACTAGTCTCCAAGATGTCACTTATTAAGTTAGTGTTGCAGATTTTGGGAGTATAAAATAAGAACAAAGTTTGAAAGCACATTTGTGCTAACATTTATCATGGAAATTTAGAGATCTTGATGATCAGTCATTCATGAGTATTTAATAGCCTACCAAACTTGAGCTATTATTTCTACAGTGGGAAATAATGCAGAGTTAGAATATATGTGTGTATATGTAAATTTCTTGTAAGAAGCCATGGCAAATTACCAAAAATGTTTCTTGTGAACATATCCATCTCAAGAATTGGATCCATTCTTGTTGTATGATCCATTAATTTTTATGTTATCTTTATTCATAGCCAAAATACTCATGAAAGATGTGCACTTTGTGTCTTTGTATGCCTTTTGTTTAAAGTCTATTGTTTATGTCAGTCTTCAGCATTTTGAATTGGATATTTCCAAAAACCTAAATCTTCCAACGGTTTGCTTGATGACCAAGATCACGGTATATTTGTTCTACAATTTTCTTTTAGAGAAAAACGAAATTTCTTCCATTGCTAATTTACTTTCCTTACTTTATGCAAACCACTTTTCCTTACTTGGAGTCAATACATTCAGTTTCTTGTAAAATCTGCAATTCTTATATCAATTTTTTTCTTTCTAATTGAGTACTTGAATTAAGGACTTAAGACAAAAAAAAACTCAATTTTCATATTTTTCTTGACTTGTAGTTTCATATAAAAATCAGAATAAATGTCTTTCTTGATGAAGGGTAATTCAAACATTTATTTCTGATAGTGGGATTGAATTCAGGGAGAAAATAACCTGTATTAAAATTGCTAATGATAATGCTTTTATTTTACAAGCCATGAGGCCACGACTTTCTTACCTGTAAATTTTGTCACTCATATTGCTCTACATATTTTCATTTATTTATTATTTTTATAGAGAGAAGTATAAATGATGACCAATAAACATTTAAAAAAAGTTTCTTTCAATATTTTTTCATTTTTGTTTTATCATCTTGTCTTTAATCTTTAAAATAGGCACTAAGTTTAGCCCCCTCCAGCACACAACTATAAATGTGTAGTGATTATCTAGTGAAGATCAAATTCACTAGACCAGTAATTATTGGGCTAAATTGCTATTATTCCATAATGTGATAGTTTCAAGCTTCAATTATTAAACTATATTTTCTACATGATAAACATGTGACTTTTCATTGTGCAGTGTTTTAGACATGTATATTATTTGCATATAATCTTAATGGTTAATATCATTTTTTATATTGCTGACACCAACTTTATATAAACAAGATGTCCTGCTCTTTTCTTGCTCTTTGATATATTTCATAATGATTGCATTATTGACATCTCCAACCATCAACATTAGTTTTCTTTGTAGATCTATCATCACAGGATATAAAGTAGTTAAGATTAAAATTGAGTTGGATTTACATAAAAAGCCTCTGTGGGGGATCATTTTGTACTTTAACTCTTGAATATCCCTTCAGTGTTACTATCCCTGCATAACTGTCATTTTGTGACCTTCAGAAAGATGGTCATTAATAGACTTTGTCATCTAATTCTGTATTCTGTCCAAATTGTCAGCATTTCTCTCCCACACTAACAACCTTAATGGCTGAGATTGTTGTAATTAATAGCCAAACTTTGGTTGTCACCAAAGTCTGCAACCCACCTTTTTTTTTTTTTTTTTAGTTCTTGTTCCCCACTTAACATAACTTACTCTTTTTCATTTTCCAATGATACTTTAAAAAAAAGTAACAAAAAACTTCTACTGAATGTAATTTATTTGGTTATTTTGAAAGCATCACACTTGATGCTATCTTTTCTGAAAGCTTTTTAAATTGATATAGTGTAAATTCTATTTCAAGTCACATAGGAGAAAGTTATGTAATTTATTGTTCATGAAGTTAAAATTCTTGATGTTTCAACCAGCAAATTTTCCTCTTCATTGACCACTTAGAAAGATTATATGTATATAAACAAATGAGTGGTAATATTAATCAGCTTATAATTGTAGAATTCTTTAATAACAAGGACAAGAGTTTTTAAGCATGTCTGTTTTGTTCATCTATATATTTAGTTTAGACTCTTTTCTTTTTGGTTCAATACTGCTTTGTTGTTCATGTGCAGAAACTGGTGAAATAATTTTATTTTTTTGATACTGGAAAAAGTTTCTTCTCTATTAACAGAATTTTTCAAAAACACCTATTGCAGGGGGAAAATATTCTTTTAAAGAATGCAATAACATTAGTAATGGTCATCTACAATCCTAAACAGAATTATTGGTTTTATTATTTATTATTTTCTGTATTCCTTTGGATCTCATTGATATGACTGAGAAGGAGGGGGTGCATGTGGTCTGGGCAGTGCATGGCCTGTATATACATTGCCTTAGACAAGTCACTCCAGTCTCACAACCAAAGGATAGAATTTTAATCAAAAAGGTCACTATTTTTAACTTGCCTACTATTTATTACTATCTTGACATGGTCTTTGATAAAAATTTGACTGAAAAGAAAAAAAAAAACCTAAGTTAATTCCAAGTACTTTTCCCTTTCTTTTGTTAATGGCAAAAAAGAATACCATAAGTATTTGTGTATAAGCTGACTTCATGTATGGTGTGACCCTGAATTTTTTTGCATGAATTTTAATACTTCCAGATATGTGCAAATGGTCACTGAAAATACCTAATTTTTAAGCTCTTAAAAAAATTACCTGTGTACAACCTCAACCCTATTTTTTATGTAAAAAAATCAATCATAAAAACTTGTACTATACTCAGGTATGTACAATATTAAAAAAAAAACAATAACAGTGAATTGTAAAATTGGTAGAAATGTTATTTTAAAAAGAGCAAGATGCATAAATTGGTGAATATTTTTTTTATATTAAAAAAACATTCATTCTCTTTAATGTCCCTGTACAGACTTGAATGAAATGGCTTAGATTAGACTAAGAAACAAATGTGTCCCTGTGCTCCAAACTTATAGCCTTTTGTCAAACTTGGTAAATAGCAAGATGTTAAATGGATCTCTAGTTTGTTTCATAAGAATGTTAAAATAAAAATCTTATTTTCAAACTGATTACTCTGTCCTGGTGTAATACTGAACAAATAATTTCAGTAGATCATTTTGGAGTTGTGAGTTTGTCATGAACTACTCTATAGTTGTGTATGTGTTTATATATAATGTGTGTGTATTTTTGAGAACAGAATGTATTGTCTCAATCCATTTTTACATTTATATATATATACAACTGAATCATTCAATGAATTTTCTGGTTTTGTTTTTAATTTTGTGTCCATTAAACTTTATGCAGAGAAACCTGAGCAATTTATTAATGTTCTTTAAACTGATTTTTAAAAAATGCAATTCCTAGATAAAGCCAAAAAATCATTGCACATATAAGTTTTATGAATGTTGGGGGCTTGACGTAATAATATTGAGTTCCTCTGTATATCATTGTTAGTTTGGTAAAAGCTGCACCAGGTAACCCATAAAGTGCTTTTTTGTTCTTTTTCATAAATGGCTCTCTGCCAATCCAACCAACCATTGGCCTGATAATGACTTCTTTGATTTTTACATTCTTTTTATTCCTCAACATGATTTTTCTATTAATCTGCTCCAGAATAGATGTTATATATTTTTTTTATTTCATCCAAATTTGGAATTACCTTTTAGTCTTTTAATTATTTAATACTCTTGAGTTAACCTCAAATTTATTTTATCTGACTCCTCTGTTTATTTTTTTTTTTTACTTTAATCCCCCCCCCCCCAAAAAAAAAATTCGTTTTAATCTAAAAAGATATGGAAATCTTTCTAGTAGGGGGGGGGGAATCTAACAAGAATAATTTTACTTCAATTTTTTTCTTTTTTTAAATTAGGTAAAAATGAATCTTGCTGTTTTTTCTCCTCTTTGTGGCTTCCTTCATTATTTGCATATTTAGATGATATTAAGTATTGATTATCTCTCTTCCTATTTTACCTGCCTTATAATTTCATTGCATATGGTGCTGCAAGAAACTGAACATTTCATTCTAAATAGTATCCACTTTATTTGATCACACACTACATAATGTTATGCAGATTGATGTTCACAGGAAATTTCATTATGGAGAATGTTTCATGTCATGAGTTAAGTTTCACTTAAGATAATTGCACAACTTGTGATGATGATTTGGTTATACTTGCTTAAATCATCAATAAACTCCTTGGGCTAAGATATAGAAGTTTTATCTCTTTATACTGTTGGCAACAAAACTTGAAAAACTATGTCATTATAGATTTTGAGTTTTGTTGCCAACTTGTATTTTTCTTGAATACATTCACTTAGTGTTAAGTTTATTTAAGTTTTTTTTCTATTTTTGATTTCAGATTTCTTCTTGTACTATGAATCAAAATGATTACTTGATCAGCATCAGAAATTTAAGGACAGACATTAAAATGTTTAAACTGAATTTTTTGGAATCTAAGAATCGTAATTGATTTTATGTATTTCTGCAAATTGAATGTTTTATATTTTATTGTCATCTCAAATGTAAGATTTTGTGTCACTTTTTGTGTTTGAACATTATGAAAATGCATAAAGCACATTTAAAATTCCTGAAGACAAAATAATTGTTATATCATTAGATTCTTTCAAAGAGAACTGAGCATCAATAAGAAGCTTAGAAACCCACATTTCCTGCCATTGATTTGCCATCTTCAGATCCACATTAAAAAAGGAAAAAATAATCTCAAAACAAAAGTAATTTAAAGTTCTTGTTTACATTCCACATTTATTTTGTAAAAAAAAAAAATATTAAGATATCTTTTTTGTTAAAATAACTGAACAATAAATTATAGCAATAAAATCACAGTAACTAATTATTGAACATATCTGAAATAAGTGAGAATAAGCAGCAGAGAAATTGTCTGCTATAATATAGCTTATTTGTTTTTGTTTTTTTTATATATGATGTAGAAAAACCTGGTTCATGCCTATTATTAAATCTTGTTATATCTTTTATATTTTACATATTTAATCTTGAGTATATTGAAACTGTTGTAATGTTAATTTTCATCAGTGTATTCAGATATTCATTTTTTTCTTTTAAGTTAATCCATTTAAAAACATTTGTATCCAATTTTTTTGTTTTTGTTTTTACACCTTAAATTTATCTTCAGACTTTGTCTATTTGTTTATATTGGTAACATGAATGTTTTTATTTTTTGTTTCACTCCAAGCAAGGCAATAAAGTCATTATGACTCAAGGGGTTACTGAATGTGAGAGAATATGAGAAAAAGAAAAACATTAAAGCATAAGAATAATAAAAGAATTTTTTTTAATACTAAAATCCTGGCTAAAGCCTTTTCTGAAACAAAGATTGTGATGACTTACCTCGGAGCTCGAAACGTGTGCGAATGTGTCTTGCTTGCATGATGAATCCAAAAAGAAACATGGCCGCTGTCAAAGACGTGCCAGTCTCATCCAAAATGAGATTGTACCAGTACACATGCAAATTTCAGCAGTGTCGGACTAGCATAAAAAGGTGAGTCGCTGGCGACACAGCAGAAGGCGAGTCATTTGGCGAACTTCGTGAAACAGTCGGATGTGCGAATAGACTGGCAGACCAAGTGGCAGTTGAAGTAGGCGCGTCTGATTTGAGTGTCCGTTTCATGACTGCCCGGTGTAACGGCCGAGAAAAGGAGTCTCACAATTCATTTCTTTGAGGTGACCGATGGCAAAGAACAGCTGGTTTGCTGGCGAACCCTCTCGTCACTTTTTGTTTTTCTCTCTTCTTTTTTCTATTAGGTTGGTGCAAAAATAATGACGTAATAATGTCGTTTTTTGACGTTAAAAAATACGTCAAAAAATGACATCATTACGTCATTATTTTTGCACCAACCTAATACAAGCTACTTCGGCAGATTATGGCAAATGTTCGCATAAGCAGTGATATTATAAAATCGTTTTCCAGCCAGAGCGATGTGGTGGCATGGCTGAAAAAGGTTAGGCTGGTGGTGAGATTTCAGCAGGTGGATGATGTGGCTAGTCTGCTATCATTATACCTGGAGGGGGATGCACTAGCCCTCTACATGGAAATGGAGGAGGAAGATCAAGGAGACATCGATCAAATCGAAGCCAGACTGAAGCAGGCATTCGCGGACGATGTGTTTTCAGCATATAGAAAACTGACAATGGTCAGGTGGACCGGCAAGCGCATAGACATTTACGCAAATAGTCAGATAGTTTGTTCGATTGACCGGATTCAAGGGAGCCGAAATGGAAAGGCTCACCAAACTAGCCTTCATCATGGGTTTTCCTGATGCGATCTCCCTCGAACTCTGACAGGCAACGAATGTTGAAGCACTGACTGTAGGGGAGTTGTTAGCAAGAGCGAGAGTGCTGACAACTACTGGAGATGAAAGTCAGAATGTTGTTGCGGCAGTGCGCCGTCCCCGTAGTGTTGGCGCATCTCCCACCAAGAGCGGCCCACGCACCAGTGTGACATGCTACAGGTGTAGCGTTAAAGGCCACATGGCAAAAGACTGCCGGAAGTGCAGAACACGCTGCTATCAATGTGGAGAGTTAGGACACTGAGCCCGAGACTGTTCGGGAAATGCTACAGGGGACAAGGCATCAGTGCCAACCTTTTCTCCAACCAAGATGTAAATACGGCTCTCCCGGTGGCAAACGTCCTTGTTGATGGAACTTTGTGCTCAGCGCTGATTGATACCGGCTGTTCACGGACAATTGTGGATGCAGATGGGTGCTGGTCTTGGAAGAAAGTGAAGGTGGATGTCATGACTATTGGAGGCATGTCCCGTCCATGTTGCGGCGTGGCAGTGGTAACTGTATCCATGGAGGAAGGCGGTTCTGCTAAGATCGACATGTGTGTGGTGCGCCGCAAACCACTGAGATTTGACCTGCTATTGGGGATTGATGCCATAACAGCATTGGGAGGCGTTACTGTTGGGCCTACAGGATGAGCACAGATTGGCAATGGGCGAGTAGCCAAATGCGCAGCCATTACTATGAATGAACCCAACTTCACTGCCACCTTCGACCACCAGAGGCAATCATGGACTGTGGCATGGAAGTGGTTGGAGAACCATGTGCCTGAAAAGACTGCACAATGGGGTCTCCGAGTACCCAGTAGCAGCAGAAATCAGGGAGGACTATGAACAGGAGCTCTGTACGTGGATCAGCAGTGGCTGGCTCATAACGTACCCAGAAGAAAAACTGGGGCCTCCCAAGGGGGTAATTCCCCTGATCGCCATACTACAGCAGAACAAGTCGAAGGTATGCCCGGTGATGGACTTCCGGGAGCTCAACCATCACATTGACGCTTTCACAGCCAATGCAGACGTCTGTACAGCTAAACTGCGCGAATGGCGGCAAAATGGATTCAACGTGTCCTTGTTGGATCTAAGGAGAGCGTACCTCCAAATACGTGTCTACGAGTCACTCTGGCCATACCAGACCAGGAAAATTGATGGGAGAAGATATTGCCTGACACATTTAGGATTTGGATTAAACATGCCCCCCCCTCGTCATGAAGGCGATCATCAGTATGGTGCTGGCTCAGGAAAAAGCTGTGGGTTGTGTGGCATCTGCCTACATTGATGATGTCTATATCAATGAAGATGTCGTTCCTGCGACCCGCATTAAAAAACATCTAGCCCAGTTTGGGCTGGAATGCAAGGACCCAGAACGGTTGGAGGATGGCACGCGGGTACTAGGATTGGCAGTTGCGATGGAACAAGGAAGACTGCGGTGGAGACAAAGAAGCGTGGATCCTAACGCCCCCCCAATGTCATTATGCAACGGAAGGTGTTCTCTCTGTGTGAAAGGCTTGTTGGACACCTCCCAGTGTGGTGGAGTGCTCAAGAGGAGAGCAAGTACAGTTACGAAGGGCTCGGACAATGAAACAAAAGATGCCCTTCTCCAGCGCATGGTGTCTGAGACAGTGGATTCTGTGCGGCGGGACGATCCAGCTCATGGGGAGTGGTGCGTGGATGCCCTGGAGCTGAATGTGTGGGTCAATGCAAGTTCCCTGGCGACCGGAGTAGCATTAGAGAGCCACGAGACGGTGCTGGAGGATGCTTGCTGGTTGCGACCTAAAGATGATGCTCAGCAAATCAACCTGGCCGAGCTGGATGCCATGTTGAAATGCGTCAATCTAGCACTCCAGTGGCAGAGCAAGACGCTACACCTAAAAACGGATTACATTTACATGTACCATTGGGTAACGGATACTCTGACTGGGAGAGTGTGATTACACACTAAAGCGGTAAACGAAATGCTCATCAGGAGGCAGTTGAGCACTCTTAAGGAGCTCGTGGAAGAGTATCAGCTGACTGTGGATGTGGCACTGGTCCTTTTGGCTCTGAATATAGCTGATGGACTGACAAGAGTACCGCAGTGATGGTTTGATGCAATGAAGACATGTAATGGATCCAGGCCAATGATTGGCACCACCCATGTGGATGAATTAGATGAAGATCAAATCATGTCCATCCACAGGAACAGTGGTCACCCAGGAGTGCGGCGTACTACCTACTTTGCCAGGAGAATCTGCCTGTCAACGACAAAAGCAGCCGTTAGATCAGCCATACTGACGTGTGGGGAACGTCAGTCCATAGACCCCACACCAACTCGCTGGAAAAAAGGAAAGCTTGAGGAAAGAGGAAACTAGCAGAGACTGGGGATGGATATCACCCACTATGGTGCCCATCATTTCCTAACACTGGTGGACTGCGGCCTGTCGCGTTTTTCAATCTGGAAGCAGTTGACAAGACTCGGCGGCTGTCATTCGCCAGCTGAAAGAAGCATTCCTTTTAGCTACTCATGGACAACAACCCAGCTTTCTGCAGCAGGGAATTCAGAGCTTTTGCGCACGAGTGGGAAGTCAACTTGCGGTTCCACTGCGCATATGCCCCAGCTGGGAATGGTATGGCGGAGCGATACCACCACACAGTAAAATAAATTGTGGCCAGAATGCGCTGTTCTGTACAGGAAGCCATCTACTGGTACAACATCACACCAAAAGACAGTACATCACCCCAGACTGTGCCCGCCAACAGGATCCACCAATACGAACTGAGGGTGAAAGGGATTGACACCCTAACGATGTCTTTAGACCCTGGGCACGGCTCCTACCAGGTCGGAGATTGCGTGTGGGTCAAGGTGCCAATAAGTTGGTGCACCACCAGGTTCAACAAGGGTCGGGTGATGAAAATGATCAGCCTGCAGTCATTTCTGGTGGATGGAATACCCCGCCATGTTAAGGATCTACGCCCATGCCATGGTTACAGCGCATCTGAGGAAGACTCCGATGACACATCTGAGAGCAGGGCGGAAAGTTTGCTGCTTGGCAAAGGCGTGGAATGCGTCGATCCACCTGAAGAGGGAATAGAAGCAAAGCCTCCTTCTGACAATCCACCCAAAGGGGGAGCGAGATTAGTCCACATACTTTATAGGGATCTAGCTTAGAGATGATAGCAGAAACCATGGATAGATTTATATTAAGTACCTTAAACTGGTTTACAGTGCAAATACATATCAAAGTAGTGAAGTTTATTTCCATTTCAACTGCTGATATATTGTTTATTTTGATAAAATTAGTATGTAAACAAAGTTTAATCTTTTCTCTTTCTAAAGATACAATTCTTTTTCATGTGTGATGATTAGTTTTTATTCCATATCTGTTTAAATTTTGTCCTTATTTCAATGACAAACAGTGATTCCTCCCCACCCCGTATTTTATAAGTTGACAATTTCATAGTGGTGTTTTTCAAATTAGATATACTCCCAATTGTCTGTTTACACATAAAAGAAAAAAGGATGCATGAACCATAAAGTCTGATGTCTTTCACAAAAAATTCTAAGTTAAAACTTTAATAGATAAAAAATAGATAAATTACCAGAGAAATGAAATTATCAAAATATGAAACTTACTCTCCTTGTAGAGCAATGTTTTGTCTTTAATAACCAGTTGGTTTCATGTCTCTGTGCCCATACAACTTGAGATACATGTGAATTAAAAAGAGGGTATATTGCGTTCATTTTGTGCAAAACAGTCAGGTCTGAGACATTGAAATGTGTATTGTTAATGGAGTGACATCATCACCGTCTGCACTGCATTTTAAATCACTTATTTCATCAACTGATATTAGAGTTTAAAATTTTTTCTTATATTTTCTTTAAAACTGTACAAAGCAATGATGTATCTATTTTTAAATAGTCTCACTGACTGTTTGGACAAAATTCAGCTGTTTTATTTTGTTCAAACTGTTAGATTGATTGGTTGTTTCAGTTCTTATAATAAGTAATAAACTGGGTATATTTTTAGTTCTTTAAATTTTGCACATTCTTGTTTGTCTATAAAAAAAATTAAAATAGAACTTTTAATGGTCATTTATAAAGTATTGCTACAAACTTACTGAAGAAAACTAAAACATATTTTAAATAATTTAAATGTCTCCTTTGAAGTTAAAAAAACAACTAAAAATAAATAAAAGCATTTGAAATTAAATAATATCTTTGTTTTATTGAGTTTTGTATGTTACAATTCAGAGCTGATTTTCAAGTTGGAGGGGTGGGGTTTCCAATAAAAAAAAACATGATTTGCATTCCTCAAAGCCTTGTGCTTTTAACTATTGTAATCACTAAAGTAGACTCGATTGAATTTCTAGAGTATTTCAGCATCTCTAGCAGTTGTGATGAAGGACAACCACCTCAGGTGATCTTCATTTACAAGCACCAAAGCCAATGGGTTCCAGTATATTATGACTCCAACTTTTACATTGGCCAAGTCGTTGATATTACATCTCCGTTCAGTGCCGTCATAAGTTTTTAGCTCCAAAAAAGAGCTGAAATGATTATTTCTGATGGCCTTTGTCAAATGATATTGCTTTAGTGGAATGAACACTTGTCTTCAGATAGTACTTTGGTCTAATGCCAGTTTGAAGTGATGGCTGGATATGGAGTGTTCAGAGGCTTATAAGGAAATTCAGTTGATAAATGATCATTAGGAATAGAAGTGCAGGTGAACCATTCACAATATCTAGAAAGTCTTTTCTATCTGTTTAAAAATGAAGTTTAAAACACTATTATAAAGTATTTGTTTTCTTTTTGTAAAACAAATTTGTAAGTTTTGTAGTCATTATTGTCCAATTTTTGACAAGTTGAAAATTACATAGTTTCACAAAATTTTATAACATAAAATACATCTCTAACAAAAAGTATTGATATAGTGAAAAGTGCTGTTTTGTTGAATTTCTTACTCCAAAATTAGTAATGTATCAGGCATGTAACTCCAGTGGATCATTTTTTATGGCAAATTCTGTATGGCATATTTCTGACCCGTTTTTACCCTATTGTCAAATTGCACTTCAGGCTGTTTTTATGTGGTGTAAATATAAGTTTTTTTTTTTTTATTGAGGTACTATAGGAAAAAATTAGCTTTGTCTCTGTTGTGTTATGAATTACAGGGAGAAGTTGCAAGGCATTCACTGTTCAAATGAAACTTACATGATCAGTCAAATTTGCCATGTCATATTTTTATGATTTTGTTCTTGAGAACAAAATTTTCCCAATGTTGAGGCTGGTCTGATCTAAGAATTGATGATTCCATTAGCATTCTCTCTCTCTTACTTCAAGACTACCTTTATGGCATTATATTTACCATGATTTTTAACTTGTTTTTAAGTTATAAACTTAAAATTGTCTTTTTGTCCAATAGCACACAAGATAAAAATTTTGACAAACTATGGTTATAACACATTTGCTTATTGAGCTATCAAGATATATTTGATTTATCAAAATCTCTGTTCCTGTATTAAAGTTTTTTAGTTATACTGAAAATAAAGTTTTAGTTTGGGATACCTAGTTCTATGCATATCACTCAGTAGACACTTGGTTCTAAGTCAGGCAAAGATATTCTATATGAGTCAAGATTTGACTTGAAGAGAATTTATGAGCAAAACATTCTACTTTATCAGCAGAAAATGATAACATGCCAAATTGAGTGAAGAGATGGAAAATAGAAGACCTACTCAAATTTAATACACTATTACTAATAAAAAAATTAATTTTAATTACACACCCGAAAAATATAAACGGTGTAGGGAATCAGTTATAAAAATGTGCCAAGTTCAAAACAGATTTTCAGCCTAGAGCTCTTTTGTCTATCTTATGATTAAACAGAAAATCTATAATAATATATATGTGCTCATAATTCTCTCCTACAAAAATCAGTAAATCACATGGTGTTTATATATATATATATATATATATATATATATATATGTGTGTGTGTGTGATCAGGTTGCCTAATCTATAGAATATAAAATATGAAGAGGTGTAGGCAGCTTTTTTGTTGTTGTCTGCAGTTTAAGACTAACAAGTCTTGTTGGCAATTTGTCAGTGTGAAAGAAGAAACTTGACACTAAATACTTTATATTGAAGGCATTTCAATTGAAAGACAATTTTTCTTATATCAAGACTTGGTAAGGTTGAACCAATAAAAGTTTTTGGTTCTTTCAGCATCCTAGAATTTTTTAAAATGGATTGACTTTATGTAAGATGTAGTTTCAACATCTTATATTTATTAATTCTATGGCAGTTTTTTAAAAGTAGCAATGCAGAGATTTTTAGCGTTACTAAAATAGTAGACAGCATTATTTTTTGGTAAGCTTGTAGGTGTTAGCTTCCCAACTGAAATACGTTGAATATGATTTCTGTCCACTTTGGAATCTTCCATTCTGATCCAGATTCAAGATACATAATGTAAAAATAAGCAAAATGAAGAACAAACTGTTTAAATGCTCTTTGTATGTCCTTGAACAACAAATACACATTTTTTACTTGACTTGAACTTTAAAGTCCTTCAAAAAAAAGAAAACAAAAAAAAAAAACACATCACATTCTTAGGTTCTGTTTTTGCGGGCAATCATGACTTTTACTACCAATACTCTAGCAGTTGATGCATTGACAATTTTTTTTTATCACTTAATATAGAATGCAAAATTAAATTTTACCAGGAAAGAAATAATAAATTTTAGCCAACTTATTGGCCTTGAAAACTTTTGAAACATCTTGTTGTAAATCCTCTTTCCTCCCTAAAACTACTTTAATAATTTTTGATAAAACCTCATCTAAAGGGCTTGTATGTGTATAAGATATTGATAAAATACTAATAATTAAATATGTAATTTCATTCATTTTTTATTTCATTCTATATTTTTTTTTTGCAACAATATTTTTCTGGTATTAGCCTGAAGATACTAAAGTCGTCTCTTGTAATAAAATTGCTTTAAAATTTTCACAAAGACCAGCTCATTTGAATTTTATATGAATTTGTAAATCTTGTGACTTGCTTAAACCTATTTCTGTCTACATCCATGTAGAGCATCTAAAAATTGCTCAAAATAATTAAAATCTGTATTGTCATCTGATCATAAATTGAATATTGTTTGTATTTGAGAAACTCTTTGATCCATCTCAGATGTCTGGTCAAGTCATAATACACTGACATATGCTCAGTCATATACACTGATCTATCAACATAGTAGTAGGCTTTAAACTAGCCTTATCTTTGATGGGAGGAGGGGGTCAATGGAAAAAATGTGCTTTTTGTTCCAGAACTGGTTAGTTTCAAATTTTCCAGTGGTTACTTGAACAAACTAATTTCTTGACTAAATTTAATTGGGGCCAAATTACATTTATATCCAAGTGTACCTAATGAATTTCAGGACGTTTTGCTGAAAGTACCTCCTACTTTCTTGGTTTCTTTGCTACTTCACTTTCAAACTTTATTTCCAACAATCAGTTCTCCAAACCAGTTTTAGTGGGTGAACACCCAAAAGGCTCATGATATTAATTGACCTCTACGGTCTTTGGTTATATACTGATGTGTCATGAAATTCCAGCAGATTCATTCACATGTAATCATTTTATCTTTGTAGAGCATAATTTTTCTATTTTGTCTTTTTGTTGTACTTACTATAATAATAAAAGACAAGTAAGTATTGAATATTTATTAGTGATTTTGTTAAAATTTTTGTTTTATAATTCTAACTTATTGCTGGGATATTTTTCTAACTTATTTTATTTTAAGCCTCATGTTGGTATCTGCATGGCACTGGCAGTTAAAACATTTGTCAAATTGTTCTCATTAATGAACAATTCCAAAAGCAGATTACTATTATTTCTAAATTCAGAACCTTTTTAACATTTCTTTCAAATTCTTGTCTCAGTTAAGTATTTGGAGGAAAAGAAATTTTAATTTCCAGTATTCCACTCTCTCTCTCACTAATAAAACTAGCATACTTGTAAAACAGAAAACATAAGAGTTCTATAGATTTCTACCAAGCAATTACAAGTCTTTAATGATATACACAGTCATTAAAGTTTTCTATTTCAAAACCCAAAAGTTGTATTTAAAAGATGAACCCCACTCTTCTGTACATTTTTGATAACAGTATTATGCTTTTTAGGAAATTCATTTAAAAAGAAGTTTAAGAATTTTTTGCTCTGACATTACATTGCATTCAATGTGTTGTTGTTATGGATGGAAGGCTGATACAAAAGGCTGCTATTTACCTTGAACTCTTTGATAAAATCCAAAGAAGAATTGGTAATATTATCAGTCCTGATCTGGTGGCTCAGCTTCAGACACTTTCCCACTACTGTAAGGTTGCATTTTTTATAAATACCTTCATGGTAATTGTTTGGATGAGTTCTTCACTAGTTGGTAACTAGACTTTATGAATTTAAGTGCAATACTAGACTGTTGTTAAGGTCTTATCAATTTACAGTTGAGCTGGCTTGATGTAACTGGAAATTCTATGCTAACAGTTTCTTTTCTTGCACTTCTTACTTGTGGGACTCCTTTCCAGCTTCATACTTTCCAGCCAACTTTAATCTTCAGTAATTTAGGTACAATGTCAATTGCTATCTACTGTCTTCCTGATTACTCTTTTCTCTTCTCACTCATTAGCAATGTTTCTGTTCCTAATTCTTCCCCACCTTGTAACCCCTTGTGGCTTTACTGCCTTGCTTGGAGAAGAGTGAAATCATTTTAAAAAAAGAAAAAAGTTAGATTGAGATGCTATGAGCAATATTTCAAAACTCTCCTTTATAAAATTTAAGCCATCACATACAGTATCATGTTCTTGTCTGTTAGATACTTAAAGATCTGAAATATTTGTACTAAATTAACAAAGGATTCATTGAATAGAAAAGCATCATAAAAAAATCAACAAAGAAAAAAAAATGAATGTATTGATGACTAAATGAAGGGCAATAATATATTTTCTAAATGCAGAATATGCTTTGTAGGTGAAGAAGTGGAAGCCATTTTTGATTTCCTATGTGACTTTTTATGAAGGAGAGAAATTCTATATTTCTCACTGTAGCATCTACATGCTAATATTCCTTGCTATTGCCAAGTTGCAACTTAAATTGCTTTTCAGTGACTTTTCCCTTTTGGCATATACACCAAAACTATTGTCAGGGTGTAATATCTCTTTAACTGATAAATGTTAGTCAGTCACCTTTTTAAATAGCCCCACTTATCTAGAAACTGAGTCTTGATTGTTGAAGCTGGTTTTCTCTAGACATAAACCATAACTCTCACCACTCCAAACTCTCTCAGCATCCATTTTAACTTTTGTTTGAGCCAACACCTCATTTGCGTAAAATTATTATAGTGTGTTTTGATTTAAAACTCCACGATAATGTTTGTAAGGAAAAGGCAGTTTGTTTGGAAATATTTTAATACCCATAAGTGTATAAGTAAATGTGAGTCTTTATTAATCAATGTGCAAATTGCAAAACTAATATTTGTCTACTTGTTTCAGTGATGTGTAATGTCTCTGATGCACAAAATACTGGCTCTTTGTTGACAAGAGGAACTTGAAATCTGATCCTCTCTATTTAATATACTTATTGGACATTTTTCATTACTTGCTGTTATTACTAACTCATCTATGGTAGGTCTTGCTAAGTTTCAGCATGACATGGGAAAGTTTTTTTGTTTTTTTTTTTCTTAAAATTTATAAATCATAATCCTGCTAAATATTCCTTTATAACTTTGTTTTTCTTTTTCTGGTCAGTGAAGGTGTGTTGTAATATCTTTTACTGTTATTCTCATTAGTTTCCATGTCTTTTATTTGTCATCATTGCTATTCTTGTTTTCAACTGAACCTTTTCCTACTGGATTCCATTATTCATTGCATATTCTTTGTATTTTTCTCACAGCTAACAATACCTTATTTTGCTTTGAGTCAAGGTATCAACATTCTCTGACCATTATGCTAGCAGTATGAATCACAAATCAAGAATTAGTTTATGATTGTATTTAAATTACAATCCTTGGTAATCTGACATGGACAATGACTTTGCTCATTTGGCTAGGAAAACTAACGAGCAGATGTTGTGACATCGAATGTAAAACTATCTGAGGGTTGGGATTAAAAAAGAAGCAAAAAGAATGACAGAAAAAAACAATCAAAAAAATTAATGAGGAATGGTTCATCTGAGACATTTAGAAATCTTAACATATGTCTGTTACTACTACTATTAGTATGTGTAAGCAAACACTGAAGCAGGGTAGAAATTTTATGACTAACTAGATGATTAAATTTGAATGACATCTGCTGGTTGGCTTTTATAATTTAATAAGTAAGGTGCATTCTATATCAGACCTTTTCCTTGGGGCTAAGTGTTGTGAGTTCAAATTTTGTCAAAGGTTTATTTATTTTTCATCTGTAATGGAGAATATAAAAAAAAAAAGCTTTGTCTTGCAATCAAAATGAGGTTAAAAGAAAAAATGACAACTGAAGACTAAAACATAGTTTAGTGTCTATAATTCTAAAAATAAAGTTGAGTAATTTGATGACAAGAATTCTATTGTTCTAAAAATGAAAGTTTATCAATTTTTGAATTTGTTTTCAACTCCACCCCCACACAAACGTTTACATTTGTGTCTTTCAACATTTGTCATAATACCATTTTGTTTTTTTTGTTTTTTTTTAAATTCTATTTATAGAAATCTTCTAGAGCAGGGGAAATATAGGCAAAAAGACTAATTAGATGAGGCAAGTGATTTTTCCTAAGAGAACCAAGTGCCTCTCCCCACTCTCTTTTGATAATTTAGCATGCAGCACTTAAAGAAATAGTATTTATGGTAAAAGCAAAATAGCCTGTTAACCTCAAACCCCTCACTCCCAAACCTGACAATGTTTTTATTTTCTTCCTTTCAAAAGGAGATTTTATTAACTTCTTGAAAATTCATGTGGAGTCAGTAAATAGTTTTATATTCAACAAATAAACATAAGTTCAATGGACTTGCCTGATTGTCAATTCTAGAGTTTTATATCAAACATTTGTCTCACACACACACACACACACACAAAAGTTCACCAGACATCTGTATGAAGTTTTTTTTTTTTTTTTTTTTTTTTTTTTTTTTTTTTTTTTAAATAAATTAGCTTTCAAGGGATAGAATAGTTTTGAAAGGTTTTTGTGAATCATATTTTGTAATGCACCCACTTTATTTATTTTTTTTAAAATCATTTTATCCTAAGCAAGGCACAAGGGATTACTGAGAGTGAAAGAAAAGGAGAAAGCATTATTGAGGAGAAACGACAATAAAAGAACAGGATTCAGAAAGACAACAGACGGTAATTGTTGTATTTAAATTTTTGAAGATTGTAGTTGACAGGAAAGCGAGAAGTGGAAAAGAAGAAAATTCATGTGGTTGAGGTATGAAAAAGGAAAGCTCATTAGAATTTCCAGGAAAATATTTAGAAAATTGACAGGGAAGTCATATTATAGCAGTGGGAACATGACTGAAGTTGAGATGTCAGGTCAGGACCAATAACATTGCAGATTCTTCTTTGGATTTTATCAAGCATCTAGAGATATGTAGCAGGAGCACCAGATTAGATGTGGCAGCAATATTCAATGCACAGATGAATAGTAGATTTAAAAAAGTGAAAGATGGATTCTGGCAAGAAAAATTGTCTGGCATGACACAGTGAACCAACTTTCCTAGCAGTAGACCTAGCAATACTTTTAATATAATTGTTTCACTTCATGTCAGTGAGAAACAAGAGACTGAGAAGGTACAATGAGTTGCTCTCCTGGAGGTTGGCATCAGCCATACTGATGGAAGGCAAAAATTGTTCTCTAAGAGGACTAAAGATGACAGTTTCATATTGGAGGCATTAAAATTATAAACCATTTTTGGCTCCAGCTAATAACAGATTGAGGGTCATTTTTGAGATCAACTGCCAGTTTTACTTTATCAAACATATTAGACTTATTATTAAGACAGGCATATATAGTTTTTTTCATCAGCATAGATACTGAATTGGGAACTGATGGCCCTTGGGAATGTCGTTTATGAAGATAATAAAGTAGGTCCAAAGATAGAGCCCAGGAGAACACCTGCATTAATGTGAAAGGACCTAGAAGAGTGGCTGTTCAACACTACTTTCATTACACAGTTTAAGAAAGAGTGGATCAAATCAAAAGTTTGGCATGATAACTCCTCAGCTTGTGAAGAAGACCAGCATGTCAAATGCCTTTGAGATATCTAAAGCCACAGCCTGAGCTTGACATTTTGCAAAATAATTTTATAAGCAAATGAATGAATGAAAAGAATTAAATCAAAGTATTAAAACTCCATTGCAGGCTTTCCTCTTATCTCTGAATAGATAAATATATATTATATATTTGTGTGCTTGAAACTATTGGGTTGTAATGTCAGACTGAAATGTCAATTCATTCAAAGTAAAAACAAAAAAAAAACACTGACTAATAATTTTGGGAACAGCCAAATTTTATTATAAGGAATTTGTTTAGACTTTACATTTTGTCTTGTGCCTCTTGAAAATATAAAATGCCCAAAAGGCATTGAAAATGAGAATGTACAAACCAAATTAATAACAGCTAAAACAATATTTTAAACAATATGACAACTTCTGAGCAAATATTTTATTGCTGCAATAATAATTTAACTTATCTGCTGATAGTCACTCCTTGTCATGGTGAAGAGACTTGCGTGGTTCAGTGACTCTGAAAGTGATAGTGTTGGGAGTTCTAAACTCCTGGTAAGGCCACCATTGGCAGCAAAGTCGAAAATGAGGACCCAGACTAAGCATGACTAACCTCAAAGACCCCACCAGTGAAACAAGTGAATGACAATTACAACAGATTGCAACAGTTGAACCAACAGATGAAGTGGGCTACATATGACAGACATGCTACAGATGGTGCTGCTTGAAATTATAACAGTCAATGGCACTCCATTATGTTTTCATAACTTGATTCTGCAAGTCTCATTCCATATGAAATCAAGGGTGTAGGTCACTTTCTGGCAAGTTGAGGTCCAGCTTAAACAAATTCATGCCATCAGCACTTTCTTCTACTCTGATGATGTTTTATTAGGTTGGTGCAAAAATAATGTCGTTTTCTCACATAGTAACATATGTGAGAAAACGACATTTTTTTAAAATAGTTAATACTTACCAAATTCTAAAATCAGGAATTTTTTTTTTTTTTGTTAATTAATTAGGCATTCAGATATTTAAGTCAGTCATAATGACCCCCCCCCACCCAACTCTATTATTTGTGTACTTGATTATTGTCTCTTGTACTCACGATTTCTTTGCTCTTCACTGAGAAACTAATTAGGTAGTTATTGTTCTCTATTGAAAGAAAACAATTTGATACATTGCCAAATGTATAGACCTCAAGATGCCTTCACATGTATTTTCAGGATCTATAAAAAAAATATGATAGTTTATGAATAAGAAAAGGTATGTAATTTTGAAAGTTTGACAAATTATAAGTCAACCATTAATGAGGTTATTTTGAAGTTGTACTCTCTGACTTCTGCCTGTTAATGATGTGTTGTTTTCATTGCAG
>OZ010597.1:48090531-48143031 GCA_963932145.1 Acanthosepion lycidas | reverse complement strand
TTGTGGGTGAAATGAGGTCATTAACTCCCTCTGTCATCTGCGGGGTCACAGAAAGTTTAGTTTAAAGTGTTTCAACTTTTCCTACCTGGAATCTATCCATATAAATCATGATGTCCAAAAGAGAAAGAAAGAGTACATTCTGGTTAATCTTTGCTGCCACTAAGTCTACCTATCTCTTTGGGTTTACTATCTCTACGTTTTCTGCAAGTACAAGACTCTTTATTTTAGAATGCTTCTAAAATATAAGCAATGGTATAGTTTTTATAATAAATTTAGGTGGAGGTTAGTAACAATATATATATATAACCAATAATTGTCTCATTCCTTGCCATTTACAAATGTTTAACTATATAATTCACCAAACTAATCAGACTCTAGACCATGGTTTTAGCACATCCGTTTTTGAAAATTACAAAACCTGTTAAAATTTTTTACCATGAGTTTTATCTACAATGTAAGTATAATGCTAGACTCTTTGTGTCCATTTGGTTAGCTCTAACTGTTTCTCCCTCCTCCTATAGCTTTTTCAAGTCAAATTAAAAAAAAAAAACAGAAAAAAAAATTAAAAATTTATATTTGTAACATGAGCAATGGATACCAGTGGTTATAAATGTTAACCTCTCAACAACAGTTTATTCATTTGTAAGTCTTGACAAAAAACACATTTCTGTGTTATTCCTGTATTTATTGCTGCAATAAAAAAAAAATATGTGAAAATGAAATCTTTTAGGAAATCTGCTCAGATTTTTGGCTTCTGTAGGAATTAGTTGAAAATCCTACCCTACGGGCAAGTTTGCAGCTAATTTTATATAAGAATTATATAGAATATATTTATTAGTTTGATAAGAAATGTTATTCACCTGCTGCATTCATGTTATTCATTTGCTGCATTTGTGTATTAGTTGCTGACCATGAGTAAATTTGTTTATAAAAAAAATCTTTGCTGATTTTTATGTTCTTATTACTGCATTAATTTTTTCTTTTTTTTTTTACCTTTTGAAAATTATTGCATTCATTAACTTTTAGACTAATTGAGTCATACCTGTGGTAAGAAAGAAATATTTTAAATAATGTTTTGAATTTTTGTATGTGGTAACATCTTTCTAAACTCTGAGAATAGCATTTAGTAAGACATGATTTTTGTATTTGTGTTGATGTTGAAAAGTAGAAGAGGCAATAAAGAATCTATTGAATGAGCTGAAATACACAATTGATAATAAAAAAATATTCTTACAGTAGATTGTTTATGTCTAGACATGTTTATTAATGACATTCTGCAATGTTTGTGTTTTTTTAAAAAGCTTTAAACAATTTTTATCTTAAAACCAGTTAAGTTTCTTGTAGAAAAAAAGCTTTCATAAAGTATTTTCATAATATACTAAAAAGCATATGACCTGTATATTTTTATGTATTGATCTTTTCTATTTACAGGTTTTATGAATAGAATATTCCATCCGAATATAGATGAAGTGTAAGTAACTCCTTTGAATTTCTTCCCTGACCCTACTTCCATGGTGACTTGGTAGAAAATGTCTTTTGTTCAAAGCTGGAGATAAATATAATTCTTTCTTACAAGCAGAGAATTTTTTTTTTTTAAATCAACAAAGAAAGAACATTAGAAAAAAAACTTATCTGGAATGTCTTCTGCTAAAATAAATATTTATGTATTACTCAAGTAGACTGGTTCACTTTAAAAAAAAAAAATAGATAATTTTTTGATAAATATTTTTTGTACATCCATTTGACCTTTCTCAAGGTGCAACATTTGTTAGAATTAAAAAAAAAAATATTGATTTTTTTTTTTTTCTTTTAAAGAAGGGGTGTGTCCTGTTCATAACATAAAATTGATCCATGGCTTTTTAAAGAGTTACCTGAAGTAAGTTTTTATTTATAAATGTCGTGTTTGAAACTGTGCCTACATCATTGATAGCTGTGTATGAAAACACTTATTTTCCTTCAAGAAAATTTTTAAAATAAAGAACAGATAAATATATTTTATGTGATTTATTTTAAGAAAATTTTAAACAAGCAATAACCATTTGTTTGTCTGGTGAAGTAGATATTTTTTTACAAAAAAAAAGATTTCTTGTCATTAAAAAATCAATATATTAATGAACAAACATTTAAGATAATTATTATCCCCTAAATTTTGTGCATGTGCTTTTAGAAAAAAAATCACTGCTGTCCCCTCCCCAAAAAATATTTCCAAAAATTCAGAAAATTAAAAGAAAAAACGAAATATATGCAGATACCAATGACATACACAGTTTCAGACTTAACATTTGTAAATAACAACTAGGTTCAGATAACTCTTTAACAAGCCAGAGATCAATTTTATACTGTAGCTATATTCTGAACTAAAATGATAAAAAAAAAGGAAATCAATATTTTTCAATTTGGACAAATGACGTCCCTTGGGGAAGGTCTCATGAAAGTTAATATATAACATTTTTCCTTATTTTTTTATGAGTAAACTAATCTATTTTAGTGCCTAAATGGTGCATTAACTACCAGTTTGCTTTATTTTTTGTTAATTGAAGATGTTTATTTCTTAGTAAAATATGAATTAAATAAGATTCAAATTAAATACAACAGACAAGGAAGATTTAATTAATTTTTTAATGTTTTTCCAGCATCTTAAAATTAATTAAATCTTCATTGTCTGCCATATTTAATGAAATATATATATTGAAATCCATATTTATAGTAAACAAATTAAATTAAAAAGTTTTAAAAACTTATTTCTGACTTGAAATTTCAAGTGTTAGGTAAATGTTTTTATTTTAATTTGTTTACTATTAATGCTCTATTTATTGATATTGAGCACATTCTTTACAAAGACAGTTTTGCTCCAGTAGTGCTGTCCTCCAGTAATACACTGGTTGATATGTTTTTATTTTGTTTTTAATACAATTCTTTATTATGAATGCATATTTTATATAACAGAAATCAACATTAGTCTTGATTTATATCTTTCTTGTTATTCTATTTTCAGTCATGAATCTGCTTGGTCATTTTTGCCCCACTCCTCCTTGAAGTTTCATGCGTTGTATTTCATTATTAAAATCAAGCACTTATGGCAACTATAAAAAGTAAAAAAAAAAAAAAAAAAAATCAGACCAATATATTGAAAAAAAATTTATTTGGCTCTTCTCTCACTCTCTCTCCATCGCCCTCTCTCTCTCTCTTTTCCACCCTCTCTCTCACTCAATTCTTCGTGTATTCCACGACTGGGCTTTTTGTCTAAAAATCAACCCAAAAAAAAAAAAAAAAAAAAATATGAAGTGTATAATGAGGAAATAATTCAAGATGGTATGAAAATAATTTATTCTGTCAGGTTAGGTTCCACCCATACCCGTTTCTGCATTTTATTGCTTTAACCATTTCTTGAATGAAAATATTATGACAGCAATATTATCTTTCAAAAATCAATAATAAAACTTAAGATACAACTCACATACCTCACATTAACTATTTTATATTTTACTTTTGAAACTTTTTCTTTTTTTTTCTTATTTGTCAGTTCTGGAACTGTATGTTTGGATGTTATTAATCAAGCATGGACAGCCCTCTATGGTAAATATTATTACATTATTTAGTTTTTCAAATACATCCAATTACTAAATAATGACATACTGAAGTCAATTTTTAATGTAAAGAAATATAATTTTTATTCAATATTTTAACATTACCTCTCAAAATTTTAGCATTGTTTTTAACTTTGTAACTTTGGCTAGTTTTGTTATATTTCTTGAAAACATTTTATGAAATTGTGCCATTGAAGAAAATAGTTTCATTTTATGAGGTTTTATCTCTACTCTATCCAGCCATATAATAAGAGGTTTACAAAGTTGCCTCATCACATTCATTGTTAAGAATGTGATGAGTGTCTGAACCCATCTCCTCCCTTTTAATTGTAATTTTAACTTTGAATAAAGTTACTGGGAGCCAAATCTAGAATCTGGAGGGTCAAGTAATGATTTTGATCAAAACATGAGAAGTGGGCAGGCAGATTGTCTTGATGAAGCTACAGATTCAACTGTGTTCTTTTTACAGCATTTCTCAACCAGCAAAGAAGTTCAGTATAATGCTTCTTATTTAGTGCCTGGTTTAGAAGAGTGTGCTCATAATATATTGCATAAAACCTTAAAAAAAAAAAAAAACACCTCCACATTACTCTGACTTTGCTACATCCCCAGGAGCTTGACTTGGGTGACTTGTATTGGGTAGGCATGGGGAATTTATTTGAAGGTTATGATGGTCATATACTCAAAATCTGGGTTTCAATCCCTTCATGTTCAAATTGATCCTTTGTCAAAATCTCAAACTATATCTTTTGCTCATTTGATGTCTGTTTGAATTTCTGGCCAAGTTTGAATCATCATTACCAAAATCTTTTCTTAGAAATTCGGATCATTTGAATAATTTTTTATAGGCTGTCTTAATCTTTCAAATAATTTCCATGGGTGAATATCTGTTTCTAGCAAAACCTCTGTATTTGCTCAGTATACAGGCTGATTTAATACCACTTTACTACTGACCGTGTAACCTAATGGGAGAGTGTCTGTTCCCTCATGTATAGTAAGGTCTTCTCTAATTGGTTGCCAATGTTACATCATGGCATCAGGAAACCTCAAGATATTTAAAAAGCCTGGATATTCTGCAGAGATGTCATAAGTAAATCTATTTTTAATTTCACATCTCTTATGGAATTTAGGGTTCATGCCTTAGTTATTGTTATGCAATATAAAGTTAAATTTGACAATATTTTTGAGAAGAATTTGTTTTGTTTATGGAGCTGTTTCTGAATAGTTTTGAAACATAAACTAATTTTTTCTTTTTTTATATATATATATATATATATATATATATAGATTTGTCCAACATCTTTGAATCTTTCTTGCCACAATTGTTAACCTACCCTAACCCCATCGATCCATTAAATGGTGATGCAGCAGCCATGTATTTGCATAAACCTGAGGAATATAAGAAGAAAGTTCAAGGTAAGTCTGTTCACAAAACCTTTCTGCAGTAGGCAATCTTATCTAGATACAGTCAAGAAAGTTTGTTTTTGAAAATCCCTGAGATTTTATTCCAACATTCAGGGTGCCACAAAAGTAATGCCTTCTTTTTTATTTGTTAACTTTTATTAAAGAAAAATAAATTAGTTTAAGATGGGTTATTCATTCATGAATGTTTAGGACAACATGCAGCAATTGAGTGGCCATCACAATCATCAAACCTAACACCACCAGACTTTTTTTTCTGGGGTGTACTGAAAGATCTTGTTTACATGCTCAAACCATAAATATTTCTTGAATTAGAATAAACAATTTTTAATAAATGTTCTGAAATTAATGTAGAAATGCGTTAAATGTTTTGTAGAAATGTGGCTAATAGTGTTCAACATTGTATTAAACATGCTAAATATTTTGTTAATCATAAGTCATGTTGTTTTGATGTGACAATACTTATAAATTTTCTTAAACTACTCTAATTTATTTAAATAAAAAAAATGGCATTACTTTTGCTGCACCCTGTATATTCTGATATAATTACAATTAACTGCTATTATATCATCTTGGCAAAGATCTGCTTCTAGAAAAGTTGGTTCACTATAGGTCTACCATTACATTCATGTATTGAATATTGCTGCTATGTCTGGTCTGGTGTACCTGTATATTTAGAGATTCTTGATAAAATCCAAAGAAGAATCTGTAATGTTTTTGGTTCTGAACTGGCATCTCGGCTTCAATCACTTTCCCACTACTGTAATGTAACTTCTTTGTGCCATTTTACTATAAATACTTTCATGGTAATTGTTCTGATGAACCTTCCACTATTGTACCTAAACTTTATGAATGTAAGTAGAAATGTATCAAATGTCTTGTAGAAGTGTTACTGATAGGTTTTAGTCTTGTATTGAACATGAAGGGAGCATTTTCAACATCTTGTTTTGATATGACAATACTTATAAATTTTCTTAAACTACTTTAATTTATTTTTGTTCAATGAAGGGCATTACTTTGGCTGTACCCAGTATTTCAATTAGAATAGAGAGAATTTTTAGATTTCTCATGATCAGCCTAGCAGCCAATTTGAGTTGATATTTTGCCACTTCAATTAGAGTAGAATTCTCAAAACTTTCAGCTTTTTGTTCAAAACCTTTCTGCCAATGGTTCTCAGAAATTCAGCCTGCAACAATTTGAAGTATTATGAAAATTCTTCATATGTTTTTATGTTGTTTTAAAGTTGATTAGATTGCATTTTATTTTGAAACCACTTTTTTTTTCCATTTCATTTCAGAGTATGTGAAAAAATATGCAACAGAAGAAGCATTGCGGGAGCAGGAACATACCTCAACATCGACCGAGAGTTCCATGTCGGATTTCTCAGAGGATGAGGTGCAGGACATGGAACTTTAACACTGGCTCTAAAAATTTGTTTCTATTTTTTTTTTCTGTAGGGTATTTTTTAAATCTTAACATCTTTGTACATATTTCTGATGTTTAACCATCTGTGGCTCATTGTTGAAGCCATCCACTGTTGGCATCTTTTTAACTACTGCTTCTTCCTGCTGTCTCGCAACCCCTCCCATCAGTCATTCCACCTTCCCCCCTCTTTTCCCCTAGACCTCCCCCACACTTTCCCCTGTCAGCAACCTTTATCATTATTCTTCCCCTTACAACTCCTAACCAAAGTCTGTCTGTGTTGGCGGAAAAAATTTTAAAAAATTAAAAAAAAAAAAGTTAATAAAGATAATTTTAAAAAATATTAGAATTTCAATTTAAAAACAACAAAAACAAAAAATGAACAATTGTTTTTCTTTGTATTCCAAAGTTTTTCCAAGTTTATAAAAAAATTTTTAAAAAATCTAATAAAAAAAAAAAAAAAAAAGAAAAGCAAAACAATATTATTTAACATATGAAAGCGGGTGGGGGAAAAATTGTAAACTTTAAATTAGTTGGGGGCTTTTATTGGTTCATGTCTCAATGTGATGACTGTGGCTATTATACAAACACACACATGTACACAGCATGCTTGTTAAAATATAACTGTTTGTGTGTATTTCTATGTGTGTGTTTGTGTATGGAGATTTGTATACATAGCACAGTGCACCTTCGCCATCCTCTGTCATATGTGAGTGTATAGCACACATCTTTTTGCAGACTCCTGCATCACAAGCATATTGTTTGTGAGTGAATAGACACACACACACACACACACTACTCTCCACCTGTCCAGTGAATACTTTTTTTTTTTTTTTTTTTTTTTTTTTTAAAAAACACATCATTTTCGTATATACCATTTATTTCCACATCCTATGCAGCCACATTGTAATTGTGGCCTAAAGTCTTTTGTGTTGCTACTAATGGCTATGGCTGGCTTAGTTGTTGAGCTCATATGAATAAACCTGATACTCGACTTACTATATATAAATAGGTAAATATGCTCAGGTCGCCCTACTAGTGAAAAATAATGGCGAAAGCGGTTGCACAGGGGAGATAATCCAGATGCTCTCAATACACAGAGAAATCATCCAAATAACAATGTGATCTGTCTTGACTCAACATTTTTCTTTCCTTTTCTTCCTTTTTTTTTTTTTTTTTTTCAATGGATTCTGATTTATGCTGTCATGTTATGAATTTATTTTCCCTTCTTCCCTGAAGAAGTAGCCAAAAGAAAAGTTTATAAAAAAAAATTTTTTTTTTTTCCTAAAATTTGGTTGCAACCCAAACTGATCTCTTTTCAGATTCTAGTTGCAAACTTCATTGAAGTTGTTACTTTTATGCTCTGTTTACCCTCATCCCTACCCCCCCAGCCATAGGGGGTTGTTGCTTGTTTGAGCTTTTTGGTTCTAAGCTCAGGATTCACTTGCGGTCTTTTAGTTTTAATCCCCCCTACTGCCATTTTTTTTTTCACTCTCTCTCCATGGAAAACTTCTATTTTCTCAAAATTTTGATCAACAGACATTCATAAATGTCTTGAGTATCAGCATGTTTGCAACAGTTTTCATATTTGTTTATATTTAGGATGTAAACACATAGCAAATCAAATCATCCCACATTTCAAAAACTTGAAAAGGGATTAAGCCTAGTTTATTATACACATATGAAATAAAAAAAAAAAAAAAACTAAATTGTTATGAAATAATTAATTCTTGAAACTATAAATTGATCTTTAGACAATAACCTGTCCTTCAGTTTTAATGGTGGTCATCATAACTACTGATAAGATGTAAAACCATCTAGTACAGAGTAAAATGCTGCTATTTAGATTTTTGTATGTCTTTCATACCATCTGTCCATTTGGAAAATCCAGGATTCCAGTTATATAACCACTTCTCTTTCAGTTGTTTTTTTATTTGTTTTTTTTTTTTGTTTTTTTTTTTTACTTTTGTGTATGATTATTTTTATTATGTATTGTACCAGTATTACACTATTATTCAAAACTATAGAAGAACCAACATCACTGGGAAATGTCCAAAACACACACACACATATGTATAGTTTAGCTACCAGAGGCCAGCATGAAAATATCTTCCCTGGCTGATTTGAAAATGTTAAATAAAGTGTATTCATATGATACATATTAAAAATATCTAAACCGGCCTAATTTCCAGCCCTTTCAAAGCACAAGCTGAAATTATGTTGAGAAAGCAGAGCCCTGCTTGCTTGTTAGATTTCTTTTAAGCTGTTTACCTCTTGTTAGCCAGAGCTGCCATTACAGCCACATTTTTCTTTTGTAAGCAATTTTATAACCTTACTTTTTTTGGTTAATGCCTTTTTTGATTGGAAAGTTTCCTTAAAACATTAGATACGTGTTTTTGGAAAGAAAGAAGAAAAAAAAAAACAAGTAAAAGAAAAGGCCACTTCGAGTGTTGGTGTCTGTCACTTTCCTTCACAAACAATTATGCTGCTTAGTGTCTGCCCATAGATATTCAATTGTCTCTGAATGAGAAGGCTTCCATGACCAGCAGCCCCCCTGAATGGAGACTGCCACTTTCCCATTTTATCCCTCCTTCACTCTACCTACTCCAATTGCTTTGTTACTAACTTTCCTCCTTTTTTTTTTTTTTTTGTTTGTGATATTTCTGCCTCCTCTTAGTTGCCCAATTCCCCCCCCCCGTCCCCAATTGTATGAAGTGGTGCTGACTTAAATGCGGCACATTATGGGCTCTGACTTGCTGCTGCTGTTTCTCTTCTTCCTCTATTTCACTTTGTAGCACCTAGTTATCTCCCTTTGATGAATGTCTGTGGGAATGTCTGCACATACTGCAACTGCAGTGTGTAGTGTATTAAATGTTAGATTAGAAATAATATATTTCTTTGATTTATACACTGGTTGTTTTATACATATTATTTTTCATATGCCAGCCTCCTCCTCCTCCACCCTCTCAATATATTATATATCTGTTATATATTACATGCATATATATATATATATATATATATATATATATATATATATATATATATATATGCGCCATAACTCAAACAGCCAGCCACACAGTTACAGTGGCCCTTTAGTAGTTTTTATCATCTCGGTCATTTCACCTGAACTTTGTGGATCAGACGTCCAAATGAGACTAAATCCTCCTGTATTGTTGTGTTGTGGGGAGGGTAAGGAATATATATATATATATATATATATATATATATAAACAAAATTAAAGTTATAACTCTTTGTAAAAAATAAAGAAATAAATAAAATTGCAGAAAAAAAACAAAAAATGGAAAATTAAAAAAAAATGTTTGTGTCTAAATAGGAAAATTTTAAAGAAAATTTAAATATATAAAAGAAAAGACTGGAAAAGTTTGAAAAAGTAAAAAAAACAAAAACAAAAAAAAACACAAAACAAAAACCCTACAAAAAAAAAAAAAAAAAAACCCTGGTGGTGTGCATGTGTGTGTGTATGCGTGTGTGCATGTATGTTGTTGTTGTCATGTTGTTGACCCCTGGCCTCTTTAACAAAGAAGCCTAACATTCAACTTGTGTAGCACTGTGGTTCACTCCACATGTCACCACTGCTGCTCTGCTGACCAGCTGGACTTCTTTACCACGACAACACAACTGCTAATGTAATACATAGATTGATCTGTAATAAAAGTTTCATTTTCTTTATTTAATCCTAATATATTTATGAATTTTTCTTTTTTCAGTTGGGTAGATAATCTTGAGGTAGGAGTGGTAGGATGCCAAATCTTTATACTACTAACAACTATTTGATACCTCCATCTTTATTCTCTTAAAGTGTGATAATTGTTTTGAATCTACCAAAAAAGATCCATCACATGTCCTTGTGCATGTTTTATTTTATGTCACTCTTTACTGTCCTGCGAATTATGCAAGTGTAAAATCTTATTTTGCAATCACATCTAAGGGCAAATAACTTTTGTCAAATGAAACTCCTTTATGCGTCCATTTATGAATGCTCTAATAAAGTGAAAACTGCTTTGTGAAGATTCGAACATGTGAATTTGTTAAATCCGCATTATAGGTGTGACAAGTGATAGCTGTGGCTAAATGATGCCTGATGGATTTGTATTTTTGAGGGGACCAGTTAGTCTCTCTTTTTTTTTTTTTTTTTTTCCTTTTAAGGCTGGAACAAATTTGTTCCTGATAGGCCTTTATTAATCTCTCCTTAGAAAAAACAAACTTAGCTATCCTTATTGCAATAGTTAGAAATGTCTAAACTTTTAAATTGACTAAAAACCAAAGTGAGTGAAATTGTGTTTGTGTATGTGCACATGCACATACAAGTGTTTATTAAAATTTGTTAAGTTACCTGTGCCACTTGAAAACAGATATATAATTTAATCCAATAAGGACTTTCATTATGAATATGGGGTGGGGGAATGAACAAACCCTCCTGTATGATGATCATCAGGCTTTTGCTAAAACGTAAAAACTTGATTCTTAATGGTTAAGAATAATTAAACAAGAGTTTCTGAAATGTGTACCTGGTCTGATCAACAGGATTTAATATCATTTTGCAAATATTTTAAATTTTAAGTAAAATATTGAAAAATTACATTTTGACTTGCTTTTTCTGTTATTAGGATGATGTCTAATGAAATCATTGTTCAGATTTTGAATTAGTTTTTATTCTTTTTGTTTTGTTTTGTTTTGTTGTCATTGGCCATTTGTAGAAGAGTTGGCAAAAGATAAAATGGCAGCAGGACATACCTTACAGTCTGGATTCTAAGTAGAGCAAAATTCTGCACCAAAGTCATTTATCTTTGCTCAGTGTTGGAGTTGGGTTGCTTAACCAAAAACATCTTAAATGTTTTCAATTAAATGTTTTATGGAATTATTGAATAAAATGTATTACAAGACTGAATTTAACCATTAGGACTTTCTTTGAGACATTTGATAGAAAGCAAATGTTTTAAAAGGGATTTCTAATTACTTTTATCTGAAGAAGTAATCGTTATATAAAATTAAATATTTAGATAAGATCATCTTTAGTGGAGAACAGACAACTCAGGATTTACAAAGTTACAAAATCAGTGCATCCAGTGACGATTGAACTCACAATGATGTAATTACTGCCTTCTGTTTACATAAATCTGAGTGTGGATTTTTTTTTTAAATATTGAGTGTAGGTAGTGGGGTCAACACTCCCAGTGGTGGCAGTCTGTTTTATGTTTAAGCACAATCTTCAGACCAGAAGATTACATTTAAACATGAAACAGACTGTCACTGTTGGGTGTTGACCTCATTGTCCACTCTTATATTTACGTACACTCTATCCTCGATATTATTGATCACTTTAACCCTTAAATATAGCATACATTATATTTTTATATATATATATATATATATATATGAAAGAGACAAGAGGAAAAACTATTCTTAACTAATGTTTTGTCTTCTGAATTATTTTATCAAGGCAATGTCCCTCAGAGGATGAAGTGCATCAGCTTAGAATAGCTTTTCCTCTTATCTCTTTTGATACATTTTGTTCCTTTGCAAATACATACTTTCTGAAAATAATTATATATATATATATAAAAACACACACACACTGCTGGATACTTTTGCACATGCCTAATGAATATAACGTGTCTGTTATAAGAACATCATGCTCCTTGTAAAATCTGAAATTCAAGACTAATTTTCTCACCAAAGACTTTAGAGTAATAATATTTTCTATTTTGCAATTTGTCTCCCCCCAACTGAAATTTTTTAGATGTTGCTACCAGTTTTTATTTCCCAAAGGATCTACAGGAAATTTAATCATGTGATTAGTCATTAAATCTACAAGGTATGTTCCCAATTTTTCTTTATTTGTTGTTAATGTCTATCTACAGAAATGAAAACAATCATTCTCAGTCTTTGACAGTTCTTCATTAGTATTTTATTTCAATTCCGCTTTATCGCATTCTTTTGAGCCATTTATTCTCCTGACCCTTTCATAAGTCAAATGGATTTCAGAATGGTTGTAGAGTAAATGGAAGTGAAAGGATCCAAGATCTGTAAAAAAATGACGCATTAGCCAAAGATGGAGGTTTCATCCAGGAGATGTAAAGACATTAAATAGTTCTCTTTTTGGTGCTGGCTTGATGTTATTTATATGTCAAGAATAAAAACTTGTTTTAAACGAGGGTTAAAACCCCATGTGTATGAAATGTGATTTAAATCCCACCCTCAAAGGTGGTGATGCTCTTGCTAATTTTCATGGCTTTGCCTGATATGAGCCAGATTCAAACAGACAAACAATGGCAAAAGTGATTCTTACTCACTGGTTGCCCTGTCCTTGAGGCCTTGTTCTAAAAGTAAATTTTGATTTGGGGAAAAAAGAGAAAAAAGAAAACAGATTTTTGCTGGATTTTGTTTAGACTTTTATCAATTTTTGTCACTTTATGATTTCCAGAAGTTTTTGCTGAAATCTTGTTTCTTAAAAATCTGGAGGAATACCAAAATTTTAAAATTTTTTGATGTCATTTTTGTTATCTTTTCTGTCAGTACACTTGGGAGGCATGGTGGAGTAATGGATAGTCGCTTGGATTGAGGAATCAGAACTGTTTGAATTTCAGTCAAATCCATTACATTCACTTATGTGCTAATACCCTTGATAAAGGTATGAACCCTCCTCTTCTCCTCCAGCAGGATAGACTGACATGGCAACCTACTGTGGGAAAAAAATCTGCCTCGTCAGTCATGTATCAAGATACATGATCGCCTAAGCGTATATCACATCGCACATAACTAATTGACACTTGCCAACTGATGTATATTTTCCATTAACCACAGAAAAATTGCTTTAGCCGTTTTTTTTTTATAGCAAGCCACTTGATTTAACACATAATCTAGTAATTATATCAAGAAACTTCCCTCCATACTGTTAACAGGTCTACTACCACATAATGCACATCTTTCTTGTGATATATTTGATGCAAAAATGCGTTACATGTATGGGGAGAGAAAAAGAAGTCAGTGCCTTGAATATCATTCTTTGTAGTTTAATAAATTTAATTTTATTTCATAAAGTCATCTATAACAATTTCTGTTCTTCAAGCATCTGAATATCACTGAATTGTTAACTGCAGCAGCCATGTTTGTTGCTATTTTTTTTTTTTTTTTTTAATCAAGGTGTCTCAATGTCTCTCAGCTGTAAGCAAATTAAAGGGTTTGGAATTGAGATACAGAAGAATATATAAGAAAAGCTTATATTAAATTTTGATATTCAGTTTTGCTTCTATAAAGTTAAGCCATATAAAGTATTTCCCTTTTGAAAATGTGCCCTTTGACAGGGGTCTGAATTTACATCCCCCACTTATATGGGGGAAATCACCTTCTAGCTTAGGGTATTTTTAGTTTGCTCAGCTATGAAGGATGCAGGCTTAGTATAGTCTCTCAAAAAGTCAAGGCTGGTGGATAAGAATTTAATTTACACTATTGTCTGGACTGGTGTCTTAATCTTTGTCATATTCACATTTTGGCCAAAACAGAAATATAGACAGATAATTTAATTGTTAGAAAAAAAACAACAAACAGGTGTGTCTACTAAATATAACATTTCTATTTGAGAAATAATGTGAGATTTAAAGTATCAATTTATACTAAGAATTGTAAAGTTTTAGGATTTTATTTTTTCCATACTTTGTAGATCCTGTAGCCACAGGCAAATTAAGATGGATTACGAAGCAGATATTTCGTAACTATCATAAAACAGTTAAATTAGGCATTGTCAGTTATTAATTCAAGAGATGTGGTTATGCTAATTAACTTAACAAAAAGAAATTATATAAAGTAATTTGTTATTTTAGAGCATTTTTTCCTTATTTATAAAAATAAAAAAATAAAATGATGATATTTATCAGTTATACAACCTGGTTTCCCTTGCTTACCTAATGAGATATTCTGTTGTTACATAAAGTATTGACATGAGATTGGGAGAACAGGCTACTAATATATTGTCATGTTAATGGATTTAAAAAAAAAAAATTTTTTTTTCATACCTGACAATAGAATTGCAAAAAGTCTCTAGATGCAATATTTGGTATTTTGTAATGACTTGTGTTAGTTTTTGCTGTAAATAAAAAAATACGCTAGTTGTAGGATGAAAGATTAGTACTGCACAAGGTCATGCATACTGAGCATCCAGTAAAGATTTGATTGATAAGACTGCCTCATTAATAACTACTGAAATCATGAACTGTTTAAGATGATGATATCAACAGATATAAATATACAATAACAGAAAGTTAATTTATATATTTATTATTCACACAACCTGAGCTACCTGACTCGAGATAGTCCATTATTATTGTAAGACACGTCACTCGAGTACCTTTTGTATTAGGTTGGTGCAAAAATAATGTAGTTTTCTCACATATGTTACTATGTGAGAAAACGACATTATTTTTGCATCAACCTCTTTGGATATTTTAACTTACAATGATTTCCAAAAACAGAATAAGATACTAAATTACAACTTGTAAAAATTTCATACAGTCTTTTTTTTTTTTTTTTTTTTTTTTTTTTAGAAAATGCACTGATTTGTTTTTAAAATAAATAATCTACTTTCATAGTACATGTACCCCTCTCTAAAGAAAAGTGCAGGATTGTTTTTGGGTAATAAAACTAATCATGGGCAGAAGTGCCAATCCCTACCCAAAGACTCCCATTAGTGAGGATGTGATGAACTTTCTACACCAGAATTGTAGCAATGATTCAAATCTACACATGTTCTAGTTACAAAAAGTATTGTGAATTTAATTTTTATTTGCATCTAAAAGCAGTTAATATATTTTAAAATTATTCTGGCTGGCAAAGGCCACCAAACATAGGCTGATCCCTAATTTTAGGATATCTACTTACCTCCATCTTATTTCCAAGACTCAGCCTATAGGCTGCTGTAGGAAAGAGATTGTAGACATTCTTGAAAGAGGTGTGTCTTCAAATGTCAGTTTTACTCTCAAGTTTATTTTTATTTATTTTTTTTATATATATTTCACTTTCCTGATTTACATCAACTTTGGATTTTTGTATAATGGAAATTCTCATAATACGAATACACTGTGTGGCAGAAATACCTACCATGTAATGGTAAGACATTAGCTAGATGGAAATGCCATTGCCACTAATGTCTGCCACACCCTCTATTACTTTCTGAACATGGTTAAAACAATCATTGTTTCTTACATTATCAATTAAAAAAAAAATGTTTTTAAGTCACAAAACAAGTTAGATTTAAAATGTATTAATTTTAGTACTAAAATTTTCTAGAACTTTCAATGTTTAAAAAAATGGTGGTGACAAAAATTTTGCAATTCAGGGATTCACAGAAATGTTAGCTGAATGTCTGTCAAGATTTAAATTGATTCATTATTCTGATTTTAAAACGGTTTATTTCATTTATATTGAACCAAAATTGAATTTATCAACTTTTCACACCAAAGTGGTTAGGTTTGCCTCTTTATAAAAGTACTTTTTTTTTTTTTCTGAATATATAAGATATTGCACATTGAGTGCTGATGTTAATAAAATCATGTTCACTGTAATATAACAGCTATTAAGTATATATTAATAAATATACATTTTTTTTCCTCATCGCAAGATGACTTGAAGTTTCACGCACAACAAAGATTGCACTGTGCATAAAACTCAGTCATGCTACTGGTGAGGAATATATATATATATATATATATATATGCATTTTGTTTTTCATAAGATATCTCTTGGATTTAGTAACACAAAGATTGACTTTTTGTTTCTCAATAGGTTTTGTTTTTAATTTAGCTACAATAATAGACAATTTAGTGAATTTTTTTTATTTTTTTTACCCTTTTTTCCATGATCAATCATTAAAAACTTAATAATGTGACTTCATTTTCTAAACTAAAGAGACCAGTAACATTTCAAATGTATTCAGTTCTGTGAAATTTTTGAAAAGTATAAAAAAACATTTTTGAATTGAATGTACTTTATTTGTACAAATCCTGTTGTGACAAATAAAAAAAAAAAAAAATTGACAGTGTGGAATGTTGTAGAAGAGATTTAGAAAAGGAGGAGGAGCAGATTTTGAAAGACAAGCTAAAATGGATTCTACATCTATTTGCAACAAACTAACTTCATTAAATAAATAAATAAATAGAGGCAATCTGCCTATTATTTCACACCATTTCACCCCGAAATTATTATTGCACTGCCCCTTCAGGCAAAAAATTAAACCCTATTTAAAAGGTATGCTTCTCTTGGCTCATGTGTAGGAGACAGTATAAGAAGCTATGAACCGTTTTAGTTTTTAAATGCTGAAAGAATTTCTTTTATTTTCCCTAAATATAGTAAGATTGCCAAATCTTATTCAAATGAAATATTATGTGTAAATGCAACATACATACCTAGATGCACACAACATACATAACCTTCAATTTGAATAAGATTTTCCTGGGGAGGGGGGGGATTTTATGGTTTTACTTGCTGTAGAAATGACTTGTCTTTTTAGTCATTTACTTTAAAAAGAGCGGGGAAAAAAAAGATTATTTTTTAATGATCTTAAAATTTTTAACAAAACAATATAATTTGACACAGGTTCTGGTTTTATTTTATTTTTTTAAATTATTTCAAGGATTTTTCTTTCAGGATCAACATCCACTGAAAAAAAATGGTTTAAACTGCAATTTTCATGAAAACTAGTAAGACACATTCCTTCACTGCCAACAATATTTGTTAAGCTAGCACTAAAGTATTTGAAATATTTTTTTCATTACAATAACCCCCCACCCCTCCAGTAAAACTGGGGATATTAAACTTTCTTTCTACCAAGTTTGGATTATCCAAACAGCAGTTAATACTTTTTATGTGTTGTAATTTGTTTTTTTTGTTTTGTTTTTTTTTCCTGAAGAACCCTGACTCCAGAAATTGGAAGAAATTATTTTCTTTCACGTGTCACCAGAAAACATCGCCCTCCTCTTTGTAGCTTCTATTTTATTTTTTTTTAATTGTCCATTAACAACAGACAGAATTTAAAGAAAAAAAAAAAAACACAATCAGCAAACTTTAAAAATAATGATTGAGGTCAGAATTTCACCTCTGTCAATATTTCCTTTGTTTGTACCTTACAAAAGATTTTTTTTTCTCTCTCAGAGTGAAAAAAAAATTTTAAAAAAATTGGTTGATTAATCTAATAAAAAAAAAAAATATAAATATATATAATTGGAAAAGGTATGTCTGCTGCTGGTGCCACATCCACTAAGTTCTTGGAGCTGTTGAATAGTCCAGTTGAAGTGACATTTTTTGGCACATTTCAGAATGACTGACTGGCTAACTGACCAATCACAAATGTCTGCCAGATTTGAATTAGGACTTGCTGAACATGCTTTGAAGACTTGGCTTTTGTTTTTTATTCACGGTCTTCAGCAATGATGGTTTATAAAGGCCAAGTTTCATGCCATTGATTGCACAATGTTGGTTCAAATAAGCTTGGGTTGGAGAAACTGATTGCCTGACTGATAATTTAGGTATGGAGACTTTATTACAAATATTTCCTTCAGATGTGTTGCTGCTTAGAGACTCTAGAGAATCTGAAGTTGTTGGATCCCTAGGAGAATGTTCGGATTTTGTAGAGTGACGTCGCACACGACCGGCACAATCCATCAGGTTTGGATTACATAAAGAATTGCCATTGAGGCGAGCAATGTTGAATTCAAGACCAATTTTCTCTATAGAAGAACGAGTGTCTTTAGAAGAATAAGAGTGAGAGCGAGGTCTCCGGTTATTGGGCATGTTTATTAATGGAGAGATGGTGCTCCCCATGTCCCAGCACTGCTCTGATGGCAACGGAGAGACCGATTGTGGAGTTTTTTCATCATCGCCTGAAATTTTGAGGCTCTCGCTGTTCGTCTCAAAGAAACTGGCTAGGCTACTGGCTTCGTCCGACATGGCTGGAGACTCAGGATTGCTGTAATTACTCTCTAAAGAAATGTTGTTGAGGAGAGAAGCATCAAGAGGTGTAGATGCTGAATCACTGACTTCTGATGTGGGGCTGACCATTTCGCAAGAGAGACTGGCGCTTGCTAAATCTGAAACATCAAAAGATAAGGCATTTGTGTCTGAATCACTGAGTGAAGAATTAGGATCATGTTTAGGTGATGGAATTTGGATCATTGCCAAAGGATCACAAGTAGAGAAGGCATCATTAATGTCAGAATGGTTGCTAGCAAGAGCACAAGAAGCATCTTTGCCAGGTAGACAGTTAGAAAGATCTGCAGATGAAGTTTCAGGGCTGCCTTGATTAGACACAAATTCCTCTTTACTTTCACACAAGGTTGGCTTTTCTGACAGACAGACACTGTCATTACCCAGACAATTGAGCATCGTTGTCTGTGGTAAGAAAGCATCAGAAGTCGGATTACTCAGTTGTTGATCATCTTTTGTTTCATTGAGAGAACAAGCTGATAGTTCAGAGGTGAAACTTTCTTCTTGGAGATTTTCAAGAGAAAGTTTATCAACGTTCTTAGATTCGTGACAAGGGGAGGTAAAAACAGTATCTTCTGAGGTCATCTGGTCAACATCAGTCGAGCCACACGAGTCATTTTTAAATTCAGCAGAATTCGGTGAGTCGGAATGACAGCTACCAAAACTTTGTTCTGTATTTTCATGCGCATTTTTTGGAACATTTTCGGATGCATCTTTTTTATCAGCTTTACTTATAGAAGATTTTGGAACTTCTTTAATTCTTTCTTCAGAACATGTCTGCTGTGTGGCAGCCGTATCTTGGCTAACTGAATTGGTTCGACTGATGTTCCTTTGACTTTTTACTCTGCTCAAGTAGCCAATGGCTGCTGGATGATCAAAGCTTTTTGATCGACTAAAGGATCTACGTCCTAAGCCAAGTTGAAGCTCTGTATTTTCTTCAGCAGTTCGAGGCAGAGAAGCAATACGTGGGCCTTCAGTGACAAGGCGGTTTCGGTACTTCTTGACTGCATTTCGTCCAATAAAAAGGTGGTTCATGGCTGTGGGAGATTCGATTGTTGGTGCAACAGAATTAGAGATGGGGCGTTGTTGAGCATTTGCAGCTGCAAAAGCAGAGGAGAAGAAAGCAGATTAGCAGAGTTGCAGATGTACAGAAAGATGTCAAAGCAAACAAATTGCAAACTTATCTTTTGGGGTTTTTTTTTTTCTATTGGTCAGTATTTGAAATGCTCTCTAAGTTACTTTATAGAATTTCGATCTGGTAGGAAGAAAAGTTCTTGCAGTTTCTAAATGAATTTAAGGTTTTACAAACAGATGCAGTTACCTCTATTGATATTTTATTTTCGGTATTAATAAATTTATGTACCTTATTTTTGTATTTTAAAATCTTTCTAAAATTTGGGGTCTTTATGCAGTTTCAAAATAATGTAAAAGTTAACAAAATTTATTTTTTTCTATCTTACACAATGCTATCTAATTTTTCCAGTAAAATGTGATAATCCAAGGCTGACCTTGACATGGATCAGCCTTGGATATGCTTCTAAAATAATGTGAAGTCAATGGAACGAAAACCAAGCAAAAGTGAAAGAAAAGGTAGCAGCAAAACTTTATCTATTTGATCACCTAAACATTATTTTTAGTGGATACTCATATTTGGCAGATGTTCCGTTATTAAACAGAATATTTTCATCTGCTGGCCTTGAATATTTGAGAAACATTATTAAAGAAAAATATACATGCTCTGTAGCAAGAGAAAGGAAGGATGCAGGTTTGAATTTTTTTTTTCAAGTTTTTTTTAAAAAAAAAACTGTTTTAATTTTAACTCGAATCAAATTCTACATTAAAATGGAGTTGGAAAAATTGATTTTTTTTTTTTTTTTTATCAACCTTTTGCAAATTATTTAAAGCTGGATTTCTGCACATAAGTGAATATAACTGACCCAACTGGCACTGGAGCTCGGCTTTCCAATTATGAGCTGTCATCCATTAAAATACCCACACATCCAATTTTACAGCATCTGGTATTTCCAAGATGTCACCTATTTAGACACTGACCAGGCTTGATATTGCTTAAATTTGGTGATTGTACAAGAATCAGTGTTTCAACATGATATGGCCATAAGCTTGGAAAAATTAAGAAAAAAATTAAAAGAACATGATGGAATGAGGTTAGAGAAAAAGACAGAAGTTGGTATTGCTAGAACATGGTAAAGTATCACCTAAAAAGTTGTTACCTGTAAGGATGATGTGTGCCTGAGTCTGCCGTTGACGTAATTTCTTATATTGCTTCTTCAAGGCATTCAAGTCTGTTGTCATGCGTTCCATATAAGCAGAAGATTTGGCTGAGGAGCCAAGGTCTGTGGGTACAGCAGTTCCATAAACTCCAGGACCCATCACAGAAATGTCACTGGAGGAGCAGCTGGAACCACCTGTGCCTTCTTGTTCTGCAGCTACAATTAAAAAAAAAAAATTTGGAAGACCTGGACAAGCTCCAGGGTGCAGATTTTTTTTTTTTTAGTCAGTTTCACCCCAAGCAACCCACTAAAACACAAGGATTAGTGAGTGCTGAAGAATTAGGAACAGAAACATTAATGAGCAGAAAGAGAAAAGAGTAATCAGGAGGACAGTAGATAGCAATCGACATTGCATTTAAATTTTTGCAGATTAAAGTTGGCTGAAAAGCTTGGCACCGGAAGGGAGTCTGACAAAAGAAGCTTAGCATAGATTTTATGGTTACATCTAACTAATCTAGTACTGTGCTTAATTTAAAAAATATTTAGGTATCATACCATAGTGAAGAGCTCATCTGAACAATTCCCATGAAAGTATTTATAGAAAAGAGACAGAGAGGTATTTATTATTTAATGAAACAAACCTATATATATATATATATATATATATATATATATATATATATATATATATATATATAATCTTATTGTCTAACTAATATTAGTATTAATTCCTGACCATCAGCAATTCCTTAATTTTCAATGCATTTTTCTAACAAGAATTTATATTGAAAAACACTTTTTGAAATGATTAACAATTCATTTACATTATACAAGACATACAGAAAATATAAAAAATAGCTTGCTTTTGCTCACATAAACCATGAAAAACATCTACATATAACATCCAAGCCCTTAAAAATGAAAGGATAAGATTAGAATCATGTAATAAACTAGAGTCTAAATTGATGTCAGTAAATCTTGAGCAAAACAACACAGAAGAATTAAATGTTATCATATTTTCATTAATTGAAGTGTGTGAGATGATTCCAAGAAGGTAAAAGATAAACCCATGGAATAACAATTCTGAGATTAAAAAAAATGATACAAGAAGTGAAAAACAAATGAAAGATTAAAGGAAAATACTAAACAAAGAAAATAACAAAAATAGTTATCTCTTTAAAATTCACTATTCCTTTGATTTGTTTGTTTAATGTCACATCAATTCCTTATGGGTCATTTAATGCCAAATTTAATTTAATTGAGAGCTTTGAAGTAATAAAAATATGATATATGTTATTCTGATTCTGATTTCACAATTGATTACCTGGTAGATGATACTCAGCTTTTGTACATATACATATTTGTGTGAACATAATTATAGATATGTGTATTTTATGTTGTAGTTTTGTTGAAGTTATATTTTGAAATATAGTTTCTCAATTTTATGAAGGAAGTCTGGAATCAGAAAAGAAAAAAAAGTGGGGTTTATCATGCATTAATGCACCATGGAAACAAAAAAGGTTGTCCTCAAAATCCTTACACATAGAGAGGTATCTCAGTTGAATCCATAATAGTGAAAGTATTAATGAACATTATATTACGAGGCACAGTGGTGTAATGGATAGCAGCTTGGATTGAGGAATCAGAGAGCCGGGTTCAAATTCCAATCAAATCCTTTACATTCACTTATGTGCTAATACCTTTGCAAAAGGTATGAACTTCCTTCTCCTTCCAGCTATGGGTAAATAGCAGGACAGACCGAGTTCTATAGTCTTGGATGTCAATTGGTCTACCACAGAAAGAAATGGCAACATACTGCAGGAAAAATCAGTCATGTATTGAAAGATATATGATCGCATAAGTGTGTATCATGCATGGCACATAACTGAATGATTGGCTCTCCTCGTTTTGAAAGCCAACCCCCCATGACGGTTTAGTTATTGTGGTAAGAGATCTAATGATGGCATATATGTCATCAAACAAGGCCATGAAATTGTATACCTGTTATGTTGATCGTACAGCAGCATATGACCATATCAATAGAGATTTCCTCTTCTCATCCATTAGAAACCACCTTCCAAACTCTGAATCCACTGAATGTATTGATCTAATAGAGAAGCTTTATTGGTCCATAAAATCTTACATGTCTGCTGAGGACCCTCTCTAATAGTACGGCAAGGAGGAAATAAGAACCCAAGTACATTTAATCTCTTCCTACACTAAACACTGTGCATATACAAACACAAAAGAGAAAAGATGGGCATTGACCGTTTAAGCATTCCATGCAACATCCCAAAGGAATCTACCAATAGGAGACAGTGATATGCTGATGACATAGGTATTCATACTTGGGATAAGAATGATCTTGAACAGAAAACATCCTCTACCAAGTGTTCCAATAAATAGGACTCAGAATAAACCTTTCCAAAATAGAAATTATGATGGCTCCTACCCTGAATCCATCATAAAAGTTTAGGATGTGGAATTAGTATATATTAAATACTTTGGTGTATAGATCAGTTACAACAAATTTAGTATAAGAGATAGGGAAATTGAACTGCACTAAACACCGCAAATTGCTATAAAACCAAAACATCAACCTGAAAATCCAAGTCATGTTCTTAAATAATCTCATCAGATTGAGACTTTCATGTGGATGTGATACATGGCACCAAACCCATTCAGAAATATCTTAACTGTTGGCTGTATACAATCACTTTCTTGGATCAAAGGTTACAAAGAGCTTTGAGTGAGTGAAGCCTGTGGATCTTTGGTGGCATTAAAATTAACAAATCATTCCTTGACCCAGTTAACAGAATGTAGATCATTTTTGAGCTCAGCTGCCAATTTGAACTTATTGAACTGATCAGACTTACTATTAAGACAGGAGTAAATACTTGTCACCAGCATACAGAGTTGAGAACTCCTGACATCTGGAAAGGCATTGATGAAAACTAGGAACAACATAGGTCCAAGGATAGAGCTGGCAGGGTGGGGTGGGGTTTCACCTACATTAATGAAAAAAGATATAGAGTGGCTGTTCAAGACAACTTTCATTTCATGATTTGATAAGAAAGATTGAATTGGATCAAAAATTCATCCAGAACTAGACCTTGTGAAGAAGACATGTATGCCAAACACTGTCAAATGCCTTCAAGATATCTAAAGCAACAGTCCGAGCTTCATCATTCTTATCTAAAGCTTGATAGACTCTTTCAACAATAATCATTAATAGATCAGTAACTGACCTAGAGAAGTGAAAGCGATACTGCTTATCTGAAAGAAAACCCTGCAAAGTGAGATACTTTAACCATCTCACTTTGCAGAACTTCATTATAAGAGAAAGATTTCATAAATTTAAACTGACAGTAGTACTGGCTGCTTGGCCAATGAATACCAAATGTTTCCTAATGAGAAAATGGTTAATATTACCATTACCATATAATAGCCCTGTTCTGTCAATAAAATTTATACAGATTCCTAACCACTGACAATCCCTTTCTTCCTGATTTTCAAAGCAATCTTATAGCAAAACAATTAACAATACATTTACATTATAAATGAAATATTCTGTCATCAACACTTTGTGAACTGCTTGGCCTCTTTCTTTTTATGGAATTGTTGGCCATTATTATTAATTTTCAATTAGTATTTGCTTCCATCTTTTATTAGATTATGAATTATCAGTTATTATTCATTTTCAACATTTTCATTTTTAATTGCTTTTTATCACAATTTTATTCTGGTTGTCAATCTACAGCTAGACAGCAAATACCTGTCAAAAATGAATAATATAAAAAAAAAAAATGAAGAAAACATTGCAGTTAGGTAAACTAAAATACATTCTAAAAGAAGCCTAAGAAAACACTATCTTGAGCATTTGTTGGCAAAATCCTGAGGCTTACCTTTTGCTTTACCTGAAGCAGACAAAGATTGCATATGGAAGATTCCGGTAAAACAACGAATAGCTTCCATGTCTTCATCATCCAAATCATCTTCATCGCTGCCAAAAATTCCAGTCTCAGTTTTAGGGGCTTTCTTGACAGTATTTCCTACAGCTCCCGTAAAGGGACGGATGTTGTAGGTGTACTTTTCACGGAGTTCACCCAGTTGAGGAAATGGAAAAGGAGAAATCGAGTAGATAGACTAAAAGAAGAAAAATAAAACATTTTTTGTGTCAGAATTCATGAGATAAGGAATTATTGTAATTTTCTTCATCTGTTTTTATAGTTGTAATGTTTTGACAGTTGAGCTATCTGGCTTTCTTTACAAATCTGTAATATTGGATAACACAAATAAATACGAGTTATCTCCCCTAATGCTTATAGACTCAAAATGTATACAAATGTTTACAGACTCAAATATAAATGACCATACTTGCCTCCAGTGGCATAGCATAGGTGGGGCCAGAAAGGTGATTGCCCTGGTTGTGAAATTTTTATGGGTACATAAAAAATATCAATTTTGAGAAAATACATATGACACTCAAAATTATAACAGTTCATGTCTAAGGAGGAGGCAAAATAGTACAATTTTATCCTGGGATGCTTGCTTCTCCCTGAAACAACAATCCTGTTCGCAGGGCCTAGAATACACTGACTGCACCCCTGAAGAAAATCAGGACCCTATCAAAAGAGGGTCCCCTACCAAATGTTTATGGACTTAAATGTAGCCAATATTTACTAATCCCTGAACCAAGTAAGTACCTGTGGATTACAATTGTAGGGAGATCACAGTTGTTTTCCCTTGGGTTGAGCCCATGGGAGTTTTGGCCCCTTTTAGAGAGTAGAACTCTTCTGCCCTTTTTATCTTTGCTTCCATTCTGGGAGTAACGGCCTCTTTACCTTCCTGACCACCAGGGTGTCCACACACGTGGAAACTGGTCGACATGTGTACAGCCGAGCGAAAGAAAAACGTACTTTCTATTCACTTATCTGCGGACAATCAAAGGCCATAAAGTTGGTATGTTATTTTTTTGTTCTCGTTCTGTAAACCTCCTCGTTCCTTTGGGACAATATGGACAATCATGTGTTTTGGGACATATGTGAATCTTTTGAATATATGTATGTAAAAGACGAAATATGCGAGCGTAACAAACAAAACATTTAATATGACAAACAACTTGCCATATTAAATATTTTGTTTGTTACACTCGCGTATTTCGTCTTTTTATATTCGCATTCAGTGTTAGCATATCAAAACTAATGCTAATATTAGTATCGGTGTGCTACTGGAAGGCTAAAACACAATATTCTTCCTAACACAGAAGAGTCGGTAAACTCTGTGTCGCAGATACTACCATACTAATACAATAAAGAATTATTTTGAGATTAAATAAACTATGAAGAAAATCTTTAAATCTTTAAAAGATTTGGTAAAATAAATGAATTGGACAGATTCAAATTATAGCAGACACATTATCAAAACAGATTCTGTGTAAAACAAAATAAAAACATCTTTTAACTGAAAATTATAAAAGATAAAAAAACTATTGAGTGGATACCAACTTAAAATTTAATTGACTTATAGTTTACAGATAAAAATAAAAACTACACTGCATTTAAAACAAATATCAAATTAAAATTTGTAATGTTTCAGCTTTTAAACATGTATAGTTATTAAGTTATTAGAAATTTGATACACTTCAAGCATTTAAAATGTTAAATATATACTTGTGTCTAAGACATTTGCATGCCAGGTATAAATAAAAGGACAATGTATCAAGTAGTAACTTGGTGTGATAGTAGGAGTACCAATCAGATGTAACAGATCAAGTTGATGTAGTGAAAGGAGGAATTAAGAAATTTTCCTGTCGTTTTTTTTATTTTTACTTCACTGAATGTAAGGCTGAAGAGTCACTCAAAACAGAGGATTACTAAATGAAGTTGTTGTATGGATGTAGGAAGGTGAGGAGGGAAGTAAACCAGTCTTCAGAAGAAAAAAGTTTGTAAAATACCTCAACTAATTCTGGATTATAAAATTTTGCATTTTATCTGCTTTCTTCTTTGTGGATGAGTTGGACATTTTTTACAAGGCCAAATTTTCACTTTCTCTACCTTTCACAAGCCTAACAGGAGTTGACATGCCATAAAAATCAACCCCTTCCCCACGCAACATGTCAAGATGACTGAGTCCAACCCAACACATATTAAGATTTAGAAAGGAAACGTAGGTTCGTGCTTTTCCCAAAAGTAGATACTGCCAAAATTCAAACTCGGCATGCTAATAACGGTTTCTCATTACAAATTTCTTTTTTGCTGTTATTATGCACAGTTAAAACGTTTTCTATTTACAAACCTTGATCAGCTTTTCTGGACTAAAAGCATCTCCATTGACCATATCCTGAGTGAGTTCGCCCATTAGAGTGTAAAATTCATCAGCACTTCCAGCAGACATTATTCTCCTGCAAGACAACACAGAGATTAAATTCATACTTTATTAATGAGCGTAACAAACACAACCAAAATTAACTCCCAAGATCACTGGCTTATTTTGCACTTTTTGATGTATATTTAATAGATAATTAAGCATACAAGGATGGAAATTCACAATACAATTATCACAGCAACTTTGTCTGAAGATTGTATTTAGCTGTGGAACTGACAGTCACCATGTAATGTTGATTTCTATGACTACATGGTCTATTATATCTATCCATCTAGATACAGGGTGCGATGGATAAATTGTCATCTAAATTATGCAAAAATGTAAACAACACTGACTTCTCATTTTAACAGATATATTTACCAAAATGACACAAATATCTTGGAATACTAAAGATTAAATTTATTCAATAAAATTGCCACAGACTTCAACCACAGCCTCCAGACAACTTCGGAATCTCCTGCATCTCTTCTGGACAGTCTCCTTGTTTAAGTTGGTGAATGCTGCCATAATTCTTACCTTCATTTTTTTTTTTTTAATCATTTCACCCCAAGCAAGGTGGGAATGCCACTAGACTAGTATGCAGGAGGTTACAGAGTGAAGGTGAGAGAAAAGACTGGGTATCGAGTGGGGGGTGGGTGGGGAAAGGATAAATGATGAGCAGGATTCAAGAAGATGGCGATTAGCATTGCATTTAAATTTTTGAAGATTGTAGTTATCAAGGAAGCAAGTAAACAGAAGAGAGTTCCACAGGTGGGAAGTGCAAGAAAAGAAACTGTTGGAGTAGAATTGGCGGTTGCATTTAGCTATTTCAACAGTAAAAGTGCAGAACCTTAAATTCATGTAGTTAAGGCACATGGTGTGACATGGAGTTTTGTTGGTCTCTCGCTCAACTGTGCCCCACAAATAATAATCAAGGGGTTTGCAATCTGGGGAGTTAGGTAGCCAGAAGTAAGGGGTGATGTGGCCGCAGAAATTGTCTGACAGTCATGACTGGTCCTGTTGCCAGACATAGGGTCTTCCAGCAGTCATCCTCTTGACCCAAGGTAGCACTACCTCTCTGGCTATGGACCTGACTGACTTGGAGGGATAGTTTTCAACCATGGCTTGGATCTCACCAACAAATTGAGGAGTTCTTTTCTTATCAGATTTCTGAACTGCTGTACCTTCGTAATCACCATTAGACTCATCCAACTCTTTCCGAATCCTTTGCACTGTCCTCAGATTGACACCCAAACACTCTCACATGGTTCATATTGGAGCTTCCAGTGCAAATGCCAAGCAGTACAGCATGCTGTTTCCAAATTTCTGGTAGAGTGAATTGTGTCATGGCGCTCTTTTTCTCACAGATGGTGCCCAACTGACTCTACTGTACTGGGCAGTCAACAAAATCAAAAATAAACAATGTGTATGTGCAAAATTAAAAATATCCTTGATAATGGCTAAAAGAATAGCCAAAAGCACTCAGACATACAGAACATTTGGACAATTTCTACATAATTTATGTCCAGAAAGGAAGAAAATTATAAGAACACAAGAAAAATTAAATAAAAAACTTAACCGCAGTAACTTGTCAGCCATTTTTAATGAAACTTGTTTGTATGCATATGTGCATATATATATATATATATATATATATATATATAAACACATGATGGATGTGCTGAAAAGTTTTCAGCTTGACCCACTTCCCAAAAACTTGTTTGAATGATCATAATTATTTTATTTTTTAATAAAGCTTCTTTTACTTTTCAGCAACTTTGTGTGTGTGTGTATATATATATATATATATATATATATATATAATATAAAACAGTGTAACTTTTGAAATACAATTTTGAGTGACTTGAAAACAAAAAAGTGTTTTGACAAAAATCTTGGTACTTACTTAGCCAGCTTACCCCAAATGACCAGTGCTGCCCGCAGCAAGATCTCCGAACCCTCAAGCAAAATTGAATCCCACATTCTTAAAACCGTTTTCTTTGGAAGACATGTTGCAAACAAAGTCAAGAACCACTGCATTGTGAACACATTAGTCAGAGGTGGCTCATAAATGGTTCCTGGAGAGTGGAAAAAAAATATATATATAAATATATATATATATATATATACACATATCACTTTAGGATTCATTTTTCCCTAATATCTCTATCATCATAATTTCAGTGGCTTTTTATTGTAACTCTCAAAATGTCATTCTCTGGTCATTAGTATACAGTAAAAGCTCAGTTACATACATTCCCCTCTTGTTTATATTAATCTTTGGTAAGGTAGAATTTCAAGTGAGGATTTTATTTTTAAAGCAGGGCATAAACTGGGGCAACATAATCTCAATTTCCATTCTATCCTAGCTTAATAATGTATAAATTATACAGTTTAAAGATTTAAAATCTGAAAATACGCCATAATTACAATGACAAATTTTCCCTTTGAGAAATCTATATGCTTAGTCAATTTTATAATTTTTTTTTTTTTATCTCTAACATTTGTAACTTTTTGCTGTACTTGAGTTATCTCCCATTCAATGGCAATGCCAGTGTCTTTGTTATGACAATGGTAAACTATTCTAAGATGTTAATGGTAGTGGAAAGTGAAAAAAAAAAAAAACAATTCCATGAAAATGCAGAGTACAACAACAGCAACAATAATAATTGGAAAATAAGCATTTAAAGACTTTCACATGGAAAACTTCTCAAATAGTAAGGTCTTAACAAAATAGGACATCTTTTTTGATGGCATGAGTAAACTTATTCATATGACATTTTAATGGACATAAAGTGAGGGATCAGTGTAACATTGTAATTAAGTAATGAACTGATTCCTCAATAAATACTACATATTATAAAATTAGAAACTGTATTTAACACTTGTGTCTAATAATGGTAAAAACTTAAAATATGGCATCTTTTCCTGATAGCAACAGTTGACTTGTCTAAGATTCTAGTGAATATAATTCCAGAATTACATGAACGAAATAATTGGGAAAAGCACATTTAAAGGCTTATAATAAAAATAATATGTACCACATGAGAATATCAATAATTCCAGTTGTAGTTGGAGCCTTTGGATTACTTGTTTGTTTTACAGCATATCAACCTCAATGGGCTATTTAATACTGACAAAATTTTTACAATAGACTTGTATGAATAGAATATATATTCTTTGTAAGGAAACTTTTTAGATCCAATTTCATTGACATAGTTTTGTAAATAGAGTTCTTGTCAAGAGTCTGCTTTTACTGACATATTCATTTCAGGTACACGGTTTGCAGAGAAACTGATTTTGACATTCTCATTTGGTTTATAATTTTTGGTAAAGTCCTACTGTTTTGAGAAATGATATTATATCCGCTTTTACTTTCTTGAACAGCTCATACATATTGTTTATTTAATAATATTTTTGTCTTGGGAGAGAGCAAGATCTGAGCACTCAGTTAATATATGTTTAATAGTATATGCTATTTTACATGCTTCGTATACTGGCTGATATTCTTTCTTTAGTAAGTATAAGTGGGTTATTCTTGTATGGCCAATGCGTACACAGGCCAGTACCACTTTTTCCTTATGAGATTTTCTGGGAGCTGACTTCCATTCTCCTAGTTTAGGTGAAATTGCAAAGAGTTTATTATGTGGGTTATTGTCCCAGTACCATTCCTTTTGAATGTATTTATTAATAACCTCCTTAAAATCTGTATATGGGATTTGGGCCCTTGTATCCACATAATCACATCTAAAGCCAATTTAGCTGCTGGTTCTGTTTCACTATTAACTTTAAATTCAATGTGGCTATGAATCCAACATAGTGCTCATTTTGCATAATATTTTCATAATAAATGGGCTGTTCGATTTTTTTTCCTTCAAAACCAATAGGATGGATAGTGAGCCTGAAAAAATTAGAAAATTTTTTTTTGTTTGCTCTGAGATAATGTCAAGAGCTAGCTCGATCAGATAAGACTCTGCAGTGAAAATAGAGCTTCCCTTTGGGAGGCACCTTTTGTTTTGGTAATATTTTGGTTCACTGCTACACATCCTATCTTGTCTTCACATTTTGACCAGTCTGGCTTGGATGGGTGGCTTGATAGTCAATGGTGAAATACTGGCTGCAGTCATTTCTTGTATATTTGAGAGTGTGGTGCCTAATTATTCAGCAATGGATTTCATCCTAAGTCTGTAGGGTTGTATAGCATTAACTTTTTGTCAAAATAGATCACAGCAATTTTGGTCAAAGGTACTGCTGTAAGCTGGGTTAGTAGGGCATGATTTTATTTTTACATACTACCGTAGAGGCCAGTTTAGTGTGCTGTAAATGTGGAAGTGTTTCATTAGCTTCTATGTATTTCTTCACTGGGGTACGACTTTCTGGTTGCCCCATATATGAAACTTGTGTAATCCAGTTTTGAGCAAAGTAGTGATCTGTATAATTTGATTAATGTTAGTCAATCTGATCCCCATTCAGTAAGGACCACTACATGCAGGAGTTGTAGGGCTTTGCTACATTTTGTTTTCAAATATTTTAGATGGTGAATGAATGTTAATTTTTTATTAAAGATAATGTCTATAAACTTGTGTTGTTCCACTACTGGGATTTCTACTTCGTTTACTTTTAAACATGCATCATTGTGTAATTTTCTTAATTTGCAGAAATGTAGGCATTTAGTTTTCATTTTGGAAAATGTAAATCCATTTTCAGTGGCCCATTTGTGTATTTTTATTGAGATGTTTTTGAACTTTCACTAGTATTCATATGTTGAGATCTGTACATAATTGGAAAAATGGACTTAATTTTTATGCAAAATGGTGTCACCAAAAGAATGCTTCCTTGTGGAACTCCTTTTTCTTGATCTTGCTGTTTCAATAATATAGTTCCTATATGAACTTGAAGCCTCTGATCTTTCAGGAAATTCTCTATGAATTGAATCAGCCTCCCTTTTAGACCCAGATCATACAGATCTTTCAAGATACCAAATTTTCATGCTGTATCATAAGGCTTTTCTAAGTCAAAAAATACTGTCAGAAGATGCTCTTTCTTAGTAAAGGCTTTCTTTATAAAAGGTTTCAATGGTATTTCTTTTTCTCCTAAAAGCACATTGGTAGTCACTGATTAAACCATAATTTTCCAGTTACCAAGTCAACCTGTTATTGACCATTCTCTCCATAGTTTTACATAGGCAGCTCATTAGTGCTATCATCTTGTAGCTTTCAGGGCCTGTGTCATCCTTTCCAGATTTTTGAATTAAGATGATGAATGTCTTCACATATCTGGAAAGTTGCCACTTGTTCATATGTTATACAAATTTAGTAACATTTGTAAGGATTTGTTGGTCAACTGTTTTATGAAGTGATATCATCTGATTCCACACTTATGTTGTGAGCTTTCTTTAAAGATTCATTTAATTCCTCTCTAGTGAATGGTAGGTATAGCTCTCCGTATGATTTGATTTAAAGTTTAATTTTTGTTTTTCCGCTTTTTGTTTGAGCTTCAGAATTTGTTGGTTACCATTCTTGGCAGATGAGTTTTTGGAGATTGTTTTGTCGAACTGATCAGTGATATCCTTTTTGTTGGTTATTTTACAGTTATTTATTGAGAGATGTTTTATAGCATTAGGATGATATTTACCAGCTATTTTCCTTATCATATACCATATAGATTTTGTTTTTGTGGCAGAATTAAGTTTGCTGATGTAATTTTTTCAACATTCATTTTTGCTTTTTTTTAAAATTATTTTCTGTGCTTTTTCTCAAAGTTGCTTAAGTCATAGCAAATTAGAGCTTGAAGGCTGTTTATTGAAATCTCTCAAAAGGTCTTCTTCTGAGCCTGATAGCTTCCTTAAACTCATCAGTTCTATTACATCTTTTTTGTACCGGACTTTTTAGAATGCATTTCTTTGCTATAGGTGTAAGGATTTCTGTAAACTGTTCTAAATCCTTGATGCATTTACCTTCCGTTAGTTTATCAGAACATTGGTTTTTAAATTCATCCCAGTTCACTCTACCTAATTTCCAAAGGAGAGGATTTGTATGATTATGTTTTGAATTTTTTAGAACAATTGGCAAGTGATCACTACCACCTGTGTTTGCCAAACTTTTTAAGTGAAATCTGTATCGATTAATGGATCATATATGGATAAATCTATTGCAGAGTAGCTGCCAGTAAATTAATTTATGTCGGTCAGTTTTTTATCATTATAAATACATAAATCATTGTTGTTTATAATTGTTTCTAAAGTCCTTACCTTTTGGTTTGTGTCTTTACAGCCCCATATAGTGTTGTGACAGTTAAAGTCCCCCAGTATCATAAAGGGTGCAGGGAGTTGTCTTATAATTTCCTTTAATTTCAGTTTCATTTACTCATTCATTAGGTGGAATATATTCCGAGTAAATGTTTATTGGCCTATGTAGGATCACTTTAACAGTAGTTATCAAATTTATTTTACTTTGGGGTACATCATTCCTAACTAGGATAGATGTACCGCCACCTGCACAAAGCCCAGTGTCATTTGTATGGTTGTATTGCTGGTATTTTTTTTTTTTTTATATTCATTTTGTCAGCTTGCTTAAAGAATGTTTCCTGAAGGCAAACAATTGCTGGTGACAGGTCTGTTTATTAACAGAAGCAGTTCATTTATATTTGCCTTTATTCCACAGCAGTTCCATTCAATTATCTTATGCATGACTGTTTAAACATTTTCAGCCTTTAGCTTATGTGGCTTTGATTTCTTTTTCCTAGGTTTTCATTTTGGAGGTTTTAGCCATTTGAGGGTTCTGGCTTTCCATCTCGATCTTTTCTAGCTCATCAAATTGGTTTTCCATTGGAATCTGGTCATTGTGGATTTCCGGGTTTTGTCTGGTTGATTCTGTTCTTTTGGGAGATAAGATTTTCAGTCTATCTTTCCTGGGTTTTGGTGGATTGATAGGAGATTGCTATGACCTCTGTTCAGTAGGAGATTTGGTATTTTTGGTAAGAGTGGTTTTGTGTTTGATCTGTCATTTTCCTATTTATTCTTTCTTCGTTTACTGTCCACCTTTTGCGGTTTAGCCTGCACCATTTCCTTGGAATAAAAACTTTTTAGGTAAGTTTGAAATCTGGGCCAATCTTTTGGTCTCAAGTGTACAAGCTTCTCAATGAGGACTCTGTATTTGTTAGGCTGACTGGCATTATCTGTAGTCTTATTTTCCATTATTTTTGTGTCGAAAGGACCTTTCATGTAACCTTCTACTACTTGCCTTGCTTCTGAAAATGAGATGTTTCTTTTATATTTTACTTCAACAATTTCCTTTTTCTTTTTCCAGAAATCACATATTCTTGAGTATGCTAGATGGCTTTCATGGCAGTTAGCACATCTTATTTCATTGTATTCTTCTTCAGAATGGTCTGAATCCCTTTGGCCATATTTTCCACATGTTAGGTGACTCCTGCAGCTATCCCTATGATATCCAAATTTTAGGCACCTGCAGCATCTTGGAGCAGAGATTCCACTGGCTCAATATTATACCCTATTTTTATTTGGTGTGGGGGATTTCAGGTGTGCCAAAAGTAAGGATATATGTGTCAGTTATAATTGTTTCCCCTTTTTCTTTTAATTGAAATTCTATGGAAATTGCTGACGCCTTGAATTCCTAAGGCAGATTTAATTTCCTCAGGTGTGACTATAGATAACTCTTTAATTCTAATAAGTCCCTTAGAAGTATTCAGCCTTGCATGAGGGAAGGTTTTAATTTTGATATTATGAAAGGTCTTCATCTTTATTATATTTTATGTGTGTTTCCTATGTTCGACCTCAACCAGCAAATAGCCATGTCTCAACCTTCTAATAGTTTTAGGGGTAGTACTATTGAATAGTACCTTTTTAATAAAGAAAGGAGAAAATTTTGCCAGTAGAGTTTTTTCTAAGGAGGTGAACACAAAAAAAAATCTTGTAAATTCTGTATTAATTTCTTTTTCAGAACCATAGTCTAAAAGACATCTTTTGGGGTTTTTATAATTTTTGTGTATTAAGATTCAGTGCCTGTGCTCCCCACCAAACTCAGAGCCCAACATTAGGGCACATCAAGGAGGAAACCTAGTCGCCATGATAGGTTGGGGTTACACAAACCAGTATACTTGTATTCAAGAGAGACTCTGTTGCACTTCCCAAATAAGTGTACAAACTGGCATGTTCACAACTATGTCTAAGTCGAGATCTCTTCAAACCAATTGACTTTCAGTCATTGCCTACTAACACCTGGTATTTTATCTTGGTCTATATTTGAGTATTGTATTTAGTTATAAAGTACTACATAAATTGATATAGTTATATGCGCTAGGGCTCGTCATGACCAATTGATTGATCAGATCAGGCTTTCTCCAACTGCCTATCTAGTCTGAGTAAGGGCCAAAGTGGTGTGTTGGGAATCAGAAGTAATTAACCCTAACACTTGAATCCCTCAACCACCAGGATCCTGTCCCCCCCAAATTACGGGTTGCCACCCACAGCAAACAGGTGGCCTTATTGTGTGGGGGAGAAGATGTCTTACCCCTCTGCAATTGGTGTATTATGAAGCCCCAGCTGACAGGGTGGACAGATTGCTTGGAAAAAATTCAGATAGACTAATTGAAGAAATTTCTGGTGGCCCATGTCTCTTGCCTTAAAGAAATAGAAAAAAAATATACTTACAAGCACAACTCACATAATTATGAAGAGCTTTATCTATGTAAAATGTGTGTGATCTTAGTTTTTTTCATTTTTTTTTTTCTACAAAAATGATCAGTGGAAAATGTTATGAAGACATTTCTGACCTTAGGTCTCTGGTTGGGACCCAGAGGGAAATGTGTATACAACAGAAATCAAAGGAAGAAATAATAATAATAATAGTAAGGACTTAAAAAAATATCCTGTATTTTTTGATTACATGCATAAACCATCAATTAATAAAATTTCTAAAAAGAGTAAAAATCAAATTATATAAATTATTCCTGAATTACAAAGAAAATGAATCTTGAAGAATAAATAATAAATTCTATTCATTTATCTGAGAAGTTTTTATGAATGCAACTCAAATTTCTTCCTCAAAATTTCTTTCTCGCTTGTCATTAAAAAGTGATGGACAAATGGATATTTTACAAGAATATAAATTCATACAGACAATGGTTTTGTGGAGGCAAACAGGTTAAAGCACAAATAAAAAATCAATTGTCATCCAAGGAAAGTTTGGCTAAGTGTTTGGTAGGATTTTGTTGGTGTTGTCCAATTTGAGTTGCTGTCAGTCAATGTTATGATTACACCAGGCATCTATTTGCTTACCGGTGACAGTATTAAAACGTGGTTTGAAGAGGTCCAGCTTGATCAATTAGAAAAGGTCTGGTGTTCCATCACTTAAGTGCATCAGGGAGAAATAGCATCTCTGACAGGAAAACAGTCATACTTCTTTGGGAGTAGTTTCATCTGAATTAGTTCCCACCTGGCACCTCTCTGTACCTCCAACTCGTTGTTTGCATGCATCAGCGGACATGCACTGGTAAATTACTTCAATTGGTGTGCAAACTAAGTGAGGGCAGTTGACAGATTGCAAGCCCAAATGTATGTCAAGATTGATTCCCAAAAGGCTTACAGCCACATCATGTTAAAACAACAGTCCCCATACAATCACCGAAGTTAAGCAACATTGAGTCTGGTCAGTAACTAGATGGTTGACTGTTTAGGAATACCAGGTGCTGTAAGCTTGAATGTATGGGTGGTGTAATGGATAATGGTTTGGAATTGTTAATTGGAGAGCAGAGTTCCAATTCCAATTGGGTTCATTACATTCACTTGTGCAAATATCCTTGTGAAAGGCATGAATCCACCTCTTCTCCCCCGACCCAGCTATAGGTTAATTAATAAAACTGGTATCACTAAAATCATTATTTTCTAAAAAAAGAAAAAAAAAAAAAAATTTCCAGTGCAGTAGGTAGATGAGATCTCCTACATATCCATGCCGTGGAGCAAGTCAGGGCATGGATGTGACATGTAGAAGTCCTGCTTATCTACTGCAGCCTTGAATTCTCTGGTTGTAACAATTCCTTGTGTCACTAAATAAAAGACTCCTCAGGCTGAGAGAGAAGGATTATCCCCAGTGATGTTTTGCCCCACCACTATAAAATTCTTCCAGCACAGGACCATTTTGAAAATCCATCCTTATTACATCACCAATCTGGTGTTCAATCATGTTAATACACAGACCTATACAGTAGATCACAATAAGTTGAGTAACATCAAGCCTAGCCAGTACCTAGATGGGTAACTGCATGGGAATACCACATGCTATAAGCTTGGTTATATAGGTGGTGTAATAGATAATGGCTTGGAAATCAGAGTGCTGAGTTCCAATTCCAGTTAGGTTTGTTATATTCACTTAAGCACAAATACACTTGGGAAAGGCATGAATCCACCTTTTCTTCCTTTAGCTATGAATTAATCAGTGAGACTTGTGTCAGTAAATCATTATTATCTCCAAAAAAATTATTACAATCTAAAAATATTTTTTGGCTTTAAAGAACCTGAAAAAAAAAAATTGATGAATTCAGTTGTTGAAAATATCACAGCCTCTATGTTCTCCAGATCTTGTTCCATCTGATTGCCATTTGTTCTGGATTTGTCAGAACCATCTAGAACAAGTTTTTAAAAACACAAGAGGTGGAAATTATTTTACTCAAAATCAATAAGTTGCTTATGGGATAACCTGATGAGTAAAAAAGAAAAAAAAATATCAGATTACCAGAAGCCTCTTCTTGAGCCGTTCGCTGCAGATTGTCCAAGTGCCGGGACAAAGGAGGATATTTCCACTGGAGAAGGTCCCGGAATACAGCCATGTCCACAGATAAGGCACGCAGATTGTTGGCAAAGTAACTGTCAGGTAAAACATGATCAATCAGGTAGATCATCACCTGAAAATAAATTTAAAAAAAAAAAAAAAAAAAACATTAACAAAATTACATTTTTGTTGTGGAGTGTTTTCCCAGTGGAGGCTTGTATTTGTACTAAGTCAGTCCTAAAATAGGTTTGATGTACAAAATGTTAGGAACTTGTTATAATAGGTATAACGCAGAGTAATCTAGTTGTGGTCGCTGATACTTTAGTATTCGACTGTCATCCGACATCGACTGACTGTCCGACCGACTGACACTTACTACTCCTACTTATTATAGGTGGGAGAGTCTATTAACTATAGAATAGGTGTGTTCCCACATAACAATCTTCCAAGAAAAAACAGCTTTAGAATACACAATAGACTGGGTAAGAACAAGGAAATTATTTAAAAATACAGGTGTAGGGATACAGAAGGTGATTATGTCCTTTTGGTGGCGATAAGTTATGTGGGACATGTGACAGCCTCTTAATGATGTCACTCCATACAGTGACTATAAAAGCAGTCAAATTAAGTTAGTTTACAGCAGCTAATCTGTATGAGTGCTTTCTGTAGTTTGCCACCCACCTTCCCGACCAGGCACAGGCTAAATCTGCCTCCCCTGCAGATTATAAGTCCAGGGCATTGTTGCCCTTTGGGAATATATCATTCCTAGATGTAGAAAGAAATTCCAGCTTTCAGTCCTCAATTTAGGAAAACCCACGAGTTGCTGTTTCGTGTTCATGGAATATGTTCTTGCTTGGGACATAGATAAATCCGGCTCATTTGAATTTGAAGTCCTAAAAATGGTTTCCCCAGCCACAGGAGTATCTCCATATTATATGCATGACCCTTCCTTTTGTTTCTTCTTACACTTTCCTTTCCTGTGTAGATATATGTGATATATTATTCACAGTGTGGGACATGTGCATATATATATATATATATATATATATATTTTATTACGTTAGCCCAATAGTTGTACCCTCACCTCAGATTTTATAAGCATGTTTTAAGTACATTGTGATGAAACATATGAATCTTAATAACTTCTTTATTTCTTGAATATGTAGATTGTGGGATATATTTTTTTTATGCCCAGATGAATCAGGGCCAGTTCTCGGAAAAGAACCTTCCCTTCCTCCCCCTATTTCCTATCTGGTCTCTGATGCGTAGACCAAACAAACGCTGTTTGACAGATAGGTGTGAATGATATTAACAGGATCCATGGTCGTAGGCCAAACAAATGCTGTTTGACAGATAAGTGCGAATGACATTAACAGGGTCCGTGAGTGATGCATACTTTTTCTGTGGGTCAACACATGACTCAACTCGTAGCAGTTTTGTTTCGCATGTGTTGAGGTTACAACGATCTTACTTAGTTTCTGGCTCTCGGAGGAAGCAGATGTCACCAAAACCAGTCTTAGCTGTTTGCCGTTAGAAGCAGCAGTTGTCACCAAAACCAGACTTCGTTGTTTGATGCCAGAAGAATTAGATGCCACCAAAAACCAAAGGACCGATGAGAGAATCTAGAACATCCTCAACCCAAGTCAGCTACACTCCCATGATTTTTCTATGTGTTCTCCTCACCATCAACACGGATTGGACATCGCCCATCAAAAACTCATATTAGAACATTGACAATCCCATCCTTTACTTTCAGAGAAGTGTATGAATATCCTTTTGATCAAACTGTACCCTGATAATAGTCAATCGACGTCGATTCCGACCTTATGTAAGTTTCTGCATGTTTTTCTATCTTATAATCTGCTATCTCTGTATTCATATGTATTTCGCTGCATTACTATCTGTCTAATTGGTAACTTATCCCCCCATCCCTTGTATTATTTAGTTTTCTTTTTTTCTTACTTTCACACTTTGTATATTCTATAAATAAAATCTTCTCGTGTCGTCTTCTGTTGTTCTACGTCTGCGTATGGTTCATTTTCTCTCTACGTTTACTGACGTCTGGAATTGGAGAATTCCCCTCCTAACGTTCTTTTCTTTATTTTTATATCGAACATTGGGATCTCTTATTTTTTATTTTCTCGTTGCGTCCTGGCTATCGTAGTCCCAACGAAACCCCGGGCATAACAATATATATATATATAGTTTTATGTATGTGTTAGTGGTATAAAAGTTTTTCTGAGAACCAAGTATGTTTGTCATTTCTTCTTTCAGCCATTTTGTTCTGTCCATGAAGTACAAGGTTGTTATATCACGGATATGATAATGCTCATAATGGGGGAAATACAAATGGGAGAATAAATCTTTCTTCCATCTCTCTCTCTCTGTGTTACACAGGCTTTATTTACAACATGGAGTCTGCTAATTGATGACAATTGTGGTTATATGGTTAAAGGGCAACAACTATTTTTTAGGGTCTATTTAATAGTGATACATTACAGGCTTTACCCCCACCTATCTTCAATGCAAATACTAGATGCTGTAAACTTGGATGCGCAGGTGGTGTATGGATAATGGCTCAAAATTGTTAATTGGAGAGCTGAGTTCAAATTCCTGTTGTGTTTGTTATATTCACTTGGGAAAGGTATGAATCCACCTCTTCTCCCTCCAGTTATGGGTTAATTAGTAAGGCTTGTATCACTAAAGCATTATTATATATAAAAATAAAAAAAAAATTCTTACAATATTTTCTGATTTTAAATGATTTGCAAAGGGTTGTTGTGCCATAGAAAACAAATCAATCAATCAATAATACTTCAATGGATGTAATTGCTAAATATAAATGCAATATTTTCTCTGTATAGACGAATAGAAACATGAGACCAAGTCTTTCAGACATAACATTAGGTTCTTCAGAAATTAATGTCAGATTTTAAAATCAACTTTTATTCTTGGATTAATGTATTTAAACAGTATTTAAATCATTCACAAACATCTATGCATTTCTGTCCCTGAGTTACATGTTTATTCATATCTTTACGATAAAACTCTAAAGGTCTGAATGCAGTTTCTGCATCTTTGTTGCAACGGAATGTCTTTTGGCATAAAGTGTTGTCAAGTTGCTGGAAAAAGTGGTAGTCGATGGGCAAGAGATCAGGGGATATGGTGGATGTGGCAAAGTCTTGTATCCCAGGTCAGTGATCTTCTGCAGTGGCATCCTGGCAACAGGAGACCGAGCATTGTCATGAAGTCATATTTGACCTCGTTGATTAACCAGTGTTGGTCACATTTTGCTTAAATGAATGTGCATTTCATTCAGATCCTGGTAGTAAATTTCAGCAGTTATTCTTCGATTAGATTCCAGAAAGCTGTAATGGACAACGCCAAAGACAGATCATCAGACAATCACTATAATTTTCTGTTGATACAACTTCAGTTTTGGAAAGTGTTTGGATCCTTCATGATTAAGTCATTGAGCCAATTATTTACGATCATCATAAAGGATGCATTTCTCATCACAAGTCACTATTCGATCAAGAAAGGGATCATTTGAATTTTCACCGAATTCTCTTGGAACCCATTTATCAACTTTCTTCACTTTGTCAATTTCCTTGAGATGGTCTGATAGTGTTGAAATTATTTTGTGGTAACAAGGATTATTAAGAAAACAAATTTTAATTTCTATTTGGAATCAAACTTAATATCTATTCATATCATTTTAATGCCATTAATATTTCTGTAACTTGTTAATACTTAACATTTTATTTTATTTTAAAAAAGATACTGTTTTCTGCAACAGAATATTTTTAGTCCCCCACTCCACACTCCAACATTAATATCTTTAGATTTGATTTATTCATATTATATGGAATTAGTTTGAATTTAAAGGTCAGACCTCTTTCCAAGAGAGAAGAGGTTTGAATCAGCTATCATTCATTCAGTCATACTTGAGTATGAATGATATGCTGGGGATGGGGAATTTGTACTTACCTTAAGTGCTTGATCCTCACAACGGTCAAAAACATCCAGCAACAATGCAGCTATGACATTGAAACCTTGACAGTAGCCAACATGTTTGTTCCATCGGGCATAGGCCAATAAGACTCTCTTCAGGACTGCCCGGTCCTCCTCATTGTCCCTCCCACTGAAGCTACTACATCCAGTACGATGCAAATCCTGTGGAAAAAAACGTCAAAATTTTGTAAAAAACAAAAAAATAAAAAACAAATATTGTTTAAAAGATTGTAATCTTTATAGCTTTTTATATGACAATATAAGAAACTGTAAGTGTGTATCACAGATGCTGTGGAAGATTTTTCCAGTTTGCCTTTATCGGCCCAAAGTTCAAGTTTAATTACTTTTGAAGGTCTCATCATTATCAAGAAGGTTCAACTTCAGAGACAATTTTTTTTTTTACTTTCATCCTGACATCTTTAGAAATGATGCATTTTTATTACACATACGTTATATAGAAGAGACATCGTGTAGGACGATTTGTAAAAAAAATTATTTCATTATGGGTCACAAAAGTTCACAGTACCCAAAGACAAGGATATTATTAAATTTTGAGAAGACATTTTAAAATGCCACCCCAACAGATGAAGTTTCTTTAAATGTTGCAAACAAAAAAAAACCAAAAAAAAACAAAAACAAACTTGCACATGTTCATAGAAAAAAAAATAATGTTTTTTTCATATTTTAAGGAAATGCTTCTTTTTTGGGGGCGGGCAAGGGGAATAAGAAACTTCAGACTTGAAATTTGTACCTTTTCTTGACTGAATTGTATTTGATGACAGAAACAAAAAACAAAAAATTGACTGCTTTCAAATTTGATTTCTTTAGGGTTTCATCTTGGGTCAGACAATACTTTTCAAATGCACTGAGAATTAAACGATTAATTCCAATTGAAGAATTTTAATTGGCAGTGAATTATTTTTACCTTGACAATCTGAAGTCCTAATTTATTGTCATCAGGATTGCAACGATCATTAAAGGCAAACCGCACAGTTTTCTCCCAATCGACATGAATTTCATGAATGTAATTGTCAGACAGACTAAGCCAAACCTAAAAAGGAAAAAAAAAAAAAAAAAAAAAAAAAAAAATCAAAGATACTTTTAGAGGAACACAAGTTAAGGCAATAAAAACAGGAAAAATTCCTTTATTTCCAATTTTCCCTTTTCCAAGAAATAAAGATAAAGGAGAAAATAATGGGGGAAAAAAAAAAAAAAAAAAGAAAAAAAGAAAAAAGGAAAAGGAAAGAAAAAAAGAAAAAAAATGGAAGAAAAAAGAAGAAAAAGAAAGAAAAAAGAAGAAAAAGAAAGAAAAAAAGAAGAAAAAGAAAGAAAAAAGAAGAAAAAGAAAGAAAAAAGAAGAAAAAGAAAGAAAAAAGAAGAAAAAGAAAGAAAAAAGAAGAAAAAGAAAGAAAAAAGAAAAAAAGAAAGAAAAAAGAAAAAAAAGAAAAAAGAAAAAAAAGAAAAAAGAAAAAAAGAAAAAAAAGAAAAAAAAGAAAAAAGAAAAAAAAGAAAAAAAAGAAAAAAGAAAAGAAAAAAGGAAAGAAAAAAGAAAAAGGAAAGAAAAAAGAAAAAAGGAAAGAAAAAAGAAAAAAGGAAAGAAAAAAGAAAAAAGGAAAGAAAAAAGAAAAAAGGAAAGAAAAAAAAGAAAAAAGGAAAGAAAAAAAAGAAAAAAGGAAAGAAAAAAAAGAAAAAAGGAAAGAAAAAAAAGAAAAAAGAAAAGAAAAAAAGAAAAGAAAAAAAGAAAAGAAAAAAAGAAAAGAAAAAAAGAAAAGAAAAAAAGAAAAGAAAAAAGAAAAGAAAAAAAGAAAAGAAAAAAAGAAAAGAAAAAAAGAAAAGAAAAAAAGAAAAGAAAAAAAGAAAAGAAAAAAGGAAAAGAAAAAAGGAAAAGAAAAAAGGAAAAGAAAAAAGGAAAAGAAAAAAGGAAAAGAAAAAAGGAAAAGAAAAAAGGAAAAGAAAAAAGAAAAAAGAAAAGAAAAAAGAAAAAAGAAAAGAAAAAAAAGAAAAGAAAAAAAAGAAAAGAAAAAAAAGAAAAGAAAAAAAAGAAAAGAAAAAAAGAAAAGGAAAAAAGAAAAGGAACAGGAAAAAGAAGCAAAAAAGAAAAAAGAAGAAAAAGGAAAAGAAGAAAAAAGGAAAAGATGTAAAAAGGAAAAGATGTAAAGAAAAAAGAAAAATAGAAGAAAGAAAACAAGATTAATAAGCACAATATTCCTCAACCAAAAAATTTTCAGGAATGTCACAAAAATTTTAAGGAATATTTTGAAATTTGTGTTCAATATTTTTAATTTTTCCTATAATGAACTCTTTGGAGAAGAATTAAATTTTTTTTTATTTTTTTATTGTGTCTTAAAATATTTCTTTGAAAAAATTCATGGCTACTTAAATGTGGTTTGGGCAGAAAATTCAATGACATATATTAAACAAATTAAAGAATACTGTTGCAGAATGGTTAACCAGCTAATCTAACTTCTGTTTACTATTGAGTACCAAGTTCGACTATCACTACATAACTCATGAATGTAGCCATGAGAAACCCAAGTCAATCCATACAACCTACAAGAATTTTTATAATAATGTCTCATTCTTCCAAAATGCTACTGCTTTTGGGATGATTATGAGAGGGATACTAACCAATGGCTCCCTATAATATCCAACAAACCCACTGAAGGCTACCATCACAAACAAGGTGTGTCTAACATGAAGGGCAACAACATCTCTGACCCAGTCATACTTCCAAAACTGCATTGAAGTCGTCTTTAAGGCTGAAGGCAGTTTTATTGAGTAACCTTTTTGCTTTCTAATTTGGATATTTTTTTTTGGTTTTACTGGGTTCTTTACAGCATTTTTAAGGCCATAGAAGAATTACTTGGTGTTTGGCTACAATTTTTTTGTTTCTTTTGAATTAAATAATATTATTTGTCAAGCAAAGAGTTATATGAAAAAAAAAAAAAAAAAAAAAAAAAAAAAAAATCACTGAAGTAAGCCTGTCTAATTTGTTGATCTTACCTTCTTCCTAAATTCTTCAGGAATACCCAAAGGCAGACGGGCCACGCCTTTCATAGCATCCACCCATTGGATATAGGCATTCTCCCCAGTGGAAGGAGGTTCAATGCTAAACTTGATTCGGGTGTCCACACCTGAAAACAATAAAATCAAAATGAGTGATTTATTAGTAAAGTTATTTGGCATCACCAGAGTTAAAAGAATTCTTAAAAGTCATCATCAATTTTTTTTGGGGATAAGTATATTTTTATAACAAATGTTAGACATATCCAACTCTATCTGACTTCTCTGTAGAGCTTCACCACACTAACTGTTGCTGGTGGAGATTCCACAGCAATTAGGTTATTACATGTGGGAGTTGCCACTCTCATGCCTAATTGGTTTTGAATTCAAAGGTAACCTTCCCTTTGACTGATTACTAAACAAAGCTAAAGAGTACAGTCTACCCCACTATTTAACTCATAGTTGGGGGTATTTGAAATATACAGCAATTATTAAATAAAAATAAAATTAAATATATAAAAAGAAAGAAGAGTAGATCTTGAATGAAGTTTGTTTTCTAAACAGTTGTTAATTATTGTTTTATTTTAATTTTTTTTTTACTGAAATAAAAAACAACAGACCCATTTATTGATAATTTGAAAATAAAGAGATATATGGGTGTGGGTTAAAGCATTGGTTACATCAAAATCCTTGACAATTATGAATTTGATCCCTGGGTCAGGTAGTCCTGAAAAAAAAAAAAAAATCACATACTTGATCTTCCACTGAACCACCATGACAAAAGTGTTTTTTTACAGTTTATCAACCCTTATTTAAAGCCAAAACATATTCTGGATTGTAAAAATAGTTTTTTTCTCTTTTTGCAAGTGAATATTGCATAAACAATTTTTTGGAGAGAATGATTTTTCCAGATACAAGTCTTACTATTCAACCCATAGCTGGAGGTAGAAGGGATATATGTAGCTACCCTTGGGAAAGGTATAAATCTAAGTGAATGTAATGAATTTGACTGAAATCTGAACTCTGCTCTCCAATTTCTTGTTTAAAGCTACCATCCATTGCACTAACTATACATCCCCACTAAAAGGGACCAAGACAATGAGTATTAACTGATACAAGGCACTTCAGCATTGTATAATGGTTAGCGAGCTTGTCTCGCTCAATCAATTACAACTGAATAGCAAGTTTGATCCTCACTGGGTGCCCATGATATTCGGCCTTGGGCTGCATCTAAGCTACACTTAGAAAATCAACACATTATGGGCACCTCAGTGTGGTGTAATGGTTAGCAAGCTTGTCTGGCTAAATCAGTTACGATCGAAAAGTGAGTTTGATCCTCACTAGGTGCCCCATACTTTTGGCCTTGTGTCACATCTAAGCTATGCTTAGAAAATAACTGCGGGCTCTCCCCCTGGATTCATCCTGTGGGATTGCCAGAGGAGGAGAAGGGGGGGGGGGTCCTGTCAGAGTAGATGCTGTGGTTGTAGTAGGAGGCCTTTTCTCCTTCCTTGTGTTCCCTCCACCATTGCATAATGTCTGTAATGTAGCAGTGGTATGACTAGCTCAGCTGCCTGAAGGGAAACACTCGTGTCCCCATGTTAATAAAATGACCTTGTGTCACAACCTGACTCTGTGGGGGTGGGGTCTGTATAAGAAAAAGTCACAATTGCTGTATGCTAACAATAAACATTGAGTATTAACTGATACGAGTTATCTGCCTTAAACATTGAAAGCCAAATGAGAACAATCCCTGTGGATTGAATGAGTAATTTGGTTTGAAATTCCAAGAAGGTTACTATGTCTGAAGATGAACACCTGACAAAGGCCAAAGAGTAGAACAGTCGAAATGTTGTGGATATAACAGCCAAAAAATATTTATATATGATTGATATATTCATCAGTAATAAGATTTGTAAAAGTCAAGCAAATGACTTCAAAGAATGAAAAAAAAAAATTATTTCATGAAAGCTCAGATTTAAGGCTGACATAAGATTAATGTTTTCATTGCCTGGGTGTGCTGGTCCATTTTTAGTAAAAAGAGGAAGTGACTACTTACTGGAAATTAATTGTTGAAGGGGATTTCTTATAGACCTTACCATTTTGGATTTTGATCAGATAGTCCAGACAAAGCAAAGTGAGACCCCACAAGCACACACCAATCACACGTAATAAAAATACTTCATATATTGTTTGCAACACATGTCTACACAAGTTTGGAAATAACACTAAGTGTTAGTTTATAACACAAACACTAGTGACCAAAAAGTTCTGGTGTCTTAAAGACATGATTATATCCACAGCGGAAGTATTCAAAAAACAGTTCAACTTTAAAAAAAACAACAACCAGAAAAGAATCAGTTAAAAAAAAAAAATAAGCAACCAAAAACCCTTGCAATAAAGAATGAAATTAAGAGTCTGAACAACACTAGTAATGAGAAAGGCCCTTCTTGGAACAACACAGTCTGCAAGGACCTTCTCAGGACACCACCGTCTGTGAGGACCTTCTTGGAATATAGCCATCCATGAGGACCTTCTCGGAATGACACCATTTCTGAAGATTGTATTCGATCATCCAATGAAATCCTAGAATGACTGGCTTACAGCCACATGTTGAAACACTGGTTCCCATACAATAACCAAAGTTAAACAACATTGAGCCTGGCCAGTACCTAGATGGGTAATCATTTGTGAATACTAGGTGCTGTAAGCTTGGATTGTTAAATAGAGAGCAGAGTTTCAATTCTCATTGGTTTTGTTATATTCACTTAGATGCAAATACCGTTGAGAAAGGTATGATTCCACCTCTTTTCCCCCAGTATGTGAATTAATAAAACTTGTATCACAGAAATGATCATCTAAAAGCATATATTTAGATTTCATGATTAAATAACCCATAGAGGTGTTGATATGCCACTAACAAAAAAAAAAAAATTCAACCAACAGAACTAGAGGCATAATGACTTCTCAAAATTATAGCAACTAAAAATGAAGCAGGGTCAAACTCATAAGAGAATAGATGCTTGACTAATTTGGTGTCTGAGTTTCTCTTAAGACTTTTATTCTGTTTTGCAGTTGCATTCGTCTCTACCATCCACATCATAAATAGACTAACTTCGTAATTTTCAAGTCACAATACACTAATAGACATCTCAATGCAAAATGACCAAAACCTTGATGTGTGGTTGGATTAATGATTACCAGTGAGCAGAGTGAAAATGGTGAGCAGAGTACAAATTCTTCCCTACTTCTGCATTAATGACCTTGGAAAAAAAAAAAACAAAAAAAAAAAACAAAAAAAAAAAAAAAACAAAACAAAAAAAACAAAACAAAACAAAAAAAACCCAAATCTATTCTCATCTAAGCTACGAATAAAATAGCAGGGTAGACTGAACCCATTAGCCTTGGTTAATTTAAAGCTGCTGAGAAGTCAACAGGAAACTACTCAGCTATCTTTCACAAGATGGTAATTCATAGTTAATAAAAAGAAAAAAGGAAGCTTCAGCTTGAAGGGACATGTCATCAGAAAATACAAACTATATCAGACATTTAAGTAAGTAATGTTGAATGTATCAAAAGAAAGGAAGATGTGGAGACATGATCGCCTACAGTCTAAAAAGACATGGCATTAAAAGAAAAAAAAAAAAAAAAAGGAGGAGATTCAGGTTTCTTCAATTAAAATTTGTTTATCTTTCACTTCTGTCACCAAAAATTAATTGATTAAAATTTACATTTGAGTGACAAAACTTTTACAATTAGCCTTAAGTATTTTTTTTAAAAAAAAAACTATCATGAAATAATTTTGGTTGGTTGATTGTTTTTTGTTATCAACCTCTATGGGTTATTTAATGCCAAAATTTAAATATTTTGTACACACTTTTTATTAGGTTGGTGCAAAAATAATGACGTAATAATGTCGTTTTTGACGTATTTTTTTAACATCAAAAAACAACATTATTACGTCATTATTTTTGCACCAACCTAATATTTTTATTTTTTTAGAGATAATATTTTTTTAGTGATACAAATCTTACTAATTTACCCATAGCTGGGAGAAGAAGTAGATTCATAACTTTCCCAAGGGTATTTGTGAAGATAAAATAAAGTAGAAAATTTATTAATGATTTGTTTCACTAGAGTGTTTACTTTCTTTGGTTTCCTCAGGTTAGAATGAAATAAAAACAAAAACTATATGCAAGAGAAAATGCCTTAGGATAATCATACCTTATTACCTCCAATATCCAGAAAAGACAGGTATCTGTCTACCTGTTGTTTGTTCGTTTGTATTGTGGGTATTTGTGTGTAAGTTAATATAATGAATCCAACTGGAATTGAAATTTGGCTCTCCGATTAACAATTCCAAGCCATTATCCATTACACCACCTGCACATCCAAGCTTACAACACTTAGTTTGGTATTCCCAAGTGGTTGCTCACCAGGCTCGATGTTGCTTAACTTTGGTGATCATACAGGAACCTGTTTTTTAGCATGGTATGACTGTAAGCCATGAAATAATTTTATTTCGAAGATTATTTGTATTGGTCTTGATTTTAAGATAGCTTCTTTCTACGAATACACATCAATCAGGGGAGACAACTCTTATCTTATCTAAAATCAATTTGGAAAATGAAAACCGATTTGGCTATATTTCTGTCCTTTTATTTGCTGTTCTCTGCAGTTCACATCTAATTTGCAGACATCTGTGTTCAGATCATTGTTTTGAAGTTACAGGTTCTTATCTCTCCATATGTTCATTGCCAGTAAAACTTGTCAAGTGATGTTTACAATGCGGCTTTGGGTGGGATTTTTAGAAATCCAAATTACTCCTCATTGTTGACATCTCATCGTCTTGCTCACTGTTTTTGTTTTGTTTTGTAGACACTCACTTAGTGAAAAATTGCCTACCAGCTGTGTACATCCAACTGTCAAAGATCAACTGGCAAATTTGAACAGATTAGATTCTTGATAAGCGCAGACTTTCTATTCATTTTAATTTCTTTAGGTTTGATATTTATTGAGGTCAGTTGAGTGCTGCAAAAGACAGTGAAATAATTGGTAGCATATATCACCACTGCTGCAAATCAGGCAGTGGTTGCTACTATTATGAGTCTAGCATTTGGTTGTAGTAATAAAAGAAAAGACATAACAAGTGACTGTAACTTTATCTAGCTCCAAATTATAGTTGAAAAACTTCCGGGTTAATGCTGAAAATGAATTATGAGGAAAAAACAGGTAACAGAAAACACAGCAGGATACCAAGTTGAGATGTTGTTCCCTTTCATGTAATTGTATGTTGGTAATAAATTTACTGATGTGTTTCGTATGGTGTGTTAAATTGTGATATGTGACACCATATATGTTGGTGTACAAGGTGACTGGGTGTATATGATGAACCCCCAAAATTTTCATGTTAAAATCTAGGTTTTGGGCTATATTCAATGTACAGGAGACCTCCTCCTACCAAGCAATATTTTAAAATGTATTGAATTTATTAAATAAATTCAGTAAGCGTATACTTTCTTTCCACTAAAATTCTATTGAAAAAAGGTGGGAAATATCATCAATTAACTACCAAAATTTATAATACCTTATGAATGGGTGCAGTGTTCTCAGTAGTCTATTACGATAGCCTGAATGATTTTTCCCTTGCTAACCATCCACTCATTCCACTGTTCTTGAATGCAATCTTTAAATAACCACACATTCAAATGTGTTTTTCAACATCATAAAAAAAAAAAAAGAAAGGAGGTGGGTCAGGGGTTAGCCTACTGTCAAAAATCTTCTATGCTAAGAACAGGATTTAAGGTTCACGTTTTATACCAGGAGTATGAGGCAGCCCCCTATATTTGGCAGGGATTTTTTAAGTTTATAAGCTAGCCTTGTATACTGGCATATATGGTAAATGTATTTAGTATTATGATTGATTGTATTTTTTTTTTTCTAGCTTAATTGAATGTCTCAGTCCTGAATTATTTTGAGGATCATACTGCACAACTGGTACTAAGATTCGGAGACATTTTTTCTTGGTTTTGTAGTAGTTACATTTTCACATCTGTTGTATTCGGAATCAAAAGTCCTATTGCTTTGTCCAGTGGCTAATGGAACGCTAATTCTTTTATCACACAGATTCTGGCAGTAAAAGAAGGGAAAGGTTTTCTATTTTTAGCTGTGAAGAAATATCGTCACTTATAGGCCACTACAACAGAAAGGAGAGAAGAGATTCCCTTTGCAAATCTTTCAAGACAGCATACATGGCTGGCATGAGAATCAGCATTTAAGATAGTATTTTTCAAATTTTTTTTTTTTTTTACCTGGCTTAGAACACCCACCACTTGTTCCAGATCAGTATTTATTTACAATTAAAATTTTAGCATTTCAAATTGAAATGAAATATTAAAGCTGAAAATTTCCATTTTCTTCAAGATTAAAATTTATATATATATCTACAATGTATGCAACCACATGAAAGTTATGAACAGCTTGAGAATTGGTTTAAACCTAGCATGAAGAGAGGATCTTATTGTGCATGATAAACAGACTTTGCCATGGGGTTACTCAATCAGCAGTGAAATGTCATTAAATGAAATTGTGTATTGTATGAACATTGCATTCAGAATGACATTTTATCTGAGATATTTTTGGTAAACATTGCATCATCTGTGTCTGTCAGTTTGCCCTCTTTAAAGTTCAGCTTTGGCTCCCTTTAACTTTTCATAAAGCTTAATAACAACAACAACGTCATAATTCTGCTTGTTCTTTTCTTCCATTAGTTAATCAGTGTATGCATTACACTGCCATTGCCTCAAATAAATAATGAGCCATTCCATTTTGATATTAAAGAAAAAGATATAGCAAAAAAAAAAAAATATATACATGAGAGATCAAGAGAGAGATCAAAAACGGGGAGAACGGGGGGAGAGGGAGAGAGAGAACGGGGGGAGAGAGAGAACGGGGGGAGAGGGAGAACGGGGGGAGAGGGAGAACGGGGGGAGAGGGAGAACGGGGGGAGAGGGAGAACGGGGGGAGAGGGAGAGAGAGAACGGGGGAGAGGGAGAGAGAGAACGGGGGGAGAGGGAGAGAGAGAACGGGCGGAGAAAACGGGGGGAGAACGGGGGGAGAGAGAGATCAAGGAGAAAGAGAGAGAGAGAGATTAAGGAGAAGCTCACGCATTTAATACCTGCTTCAGTGAAATGGAAAGTTGTCAATTTCAAATATTTTCATTTGTACCCACTTCTTTAAATAATGAACAGCCTTCATATGATTGTTATTGCAATATTTTGTTAAATTTGATTTTGCTTTCTCAATGAGGTAAGAAATAAAAAATGAAAAATGAAGTGGGATTTGTTCTCCCCTCCCTCTGATGTGTTATATTACCATAAGAAATTTCATACTTTTGGGCTGGTTGTTTGTCACAGTTAGGTTTGTAGAAGGCTTTCTGTGGAAATGGAATTCTTTGAGTAAGCCTAAATTCCTGTTTAATTCATGAATGTGTCAATCTATTTTAAAAATGTATTTCAACTCGGAATTTTGAAGAATGAAGATGCTAAAAGGATGCGCCTAATGTTAACAATGCTATGGTATGGTTGGTTGAAATGTGCAGCATCAGTGAAATTGATGGTGTCAAAAGAGCGACTAATATACAATAAATATTAATCTGATCAATATTATTTTGT
>OZ010597.1:47960531-48088031 GCA_963932145.1 Acanthosepion lycidas | reverse complement strand
ATGGATATGGCAATACCAGATTTTATTATGCAAACCAAAATTTCCCCCCCCCCTCACAAAAAAAAATAAAATAAAAATAAAACATTGGTATTAACCAACAGATATTTGTAAATTTTACTGATATATTTATAAGATAAGTCTATCAGGTGAATTTCAGTTGATGATATTTGTTTTTATTTGAAATATTTACAACCATTTATTTTATAATGTCAAATTTTATTATGCAATTTGAGAGTGTTCATCATATTGTAAATAAATTTACATCAATGTTTTTGTTTAATTTCATTAATATGGAATATAACAAATTTCAGCTCAAAAAACAATTTCTGATCATTGGTAAGAGAATAAGAAAAAATATAGTTTTAAGAAAGTCACAAAAAGAAACTTGGGTTAAATTAAAATGATAATATAAATAAGAAAATATGTATGATTGTCAAATAAAAAATTGGAAGTTGATTCCAAGAATATAAACAGAAAAAAATAAAAACATGCAGAATATTAGGAACATTGGCTAAAGGCATGAAACAAACAAATGTCCACCTTTTAAGTAAATGTCACAAAGAGAAATGTGTGTAAGTTGAGTGAAGAAGTACATGAAAACTTATTAAACATTAGCTTATTGTGACGAATGTAACTGAATGTTATGGCTGAGCTAGAAGTTGGGTCCTTCTTGAACTTGGTCAATTAGCACAACAATAGGGAGATAACAATAGTAACTCAAGACATTAGTTTGACAGTAAAAATATGTTTTCTTTTAAAGCCATTGATGGTATCAAGATAAATGCAGAGAATTATTTTAGATTCTTGGACAAAATACTTGAATGTTAAAGATAACAAGCAAGAAGCTTTAAACTAATGTTTTATTCATGATATTGCCCACCTTGCCCAAAAAGGTTTCAAAGAAACAAAATTAGTACAATGGTTACAAGCCTCTCTATAAATTAATTCAATAGAAAACTTGTAGTCCATCATTAAAACAGATGTATATGAAAATTGAAATTATTATTCAAAGATCTTTGGGAAACAATACTAACTGATGAAGATAACGTCAAAAGATGTATTTATAAATAAAAAATTATCATTCTTTTAGTTATACCGTACCCTTGGACTATAATGGGTATGTCCCAATCTGTATAAATACAGTGAAATATACTGTATGTTGAATTCAATGGATTCACTTGAGTTCACCTTGACTCACTTCTAGCTCACCACTAGCAGTTGATTACTTACTACATGACACTGGTAAGTCTTGTATGCTGTTTTGGTTATTTTTATTCAGTAACCTTTTCCTAGGTTACAACATTTTTTTGCCTAATAAAACCTAACACTCACAAAATAAGTTTCTTTTTAATCATTACACCACTAAGACAAAGGGTTACCAGGAGTAGAAGAGAATGAGAAGACTTTAGTGAAGAGAAAGGTCAATAAAAAAATAAAAAATGGTTCAGGAAGACAGGTGGCAATTAATGTTGCATTTAAATTTTTGAAGATTGTAGGTGGCAAGGAAGCAAGAAAGCAAAAGAGTGTTCTACAAGTGAGAAATACGAGAAAAACTGTTAGAACTTATGGTTACATTTAGCTAAGTCAACAGTAAAATGGCGAGACCAAGTTGGTACTTTAGTAGTACGCTTAAGTTCATCCAAGGAGGAAAGATTATTAGAACAACTGCCATAAAAAATATTTATCGAAAAGACAGATGAAAGTCAAGTCACAGTAGTGGGAAAATGACTGGTTGAGATGCAAGGTCATGATCGATAACATTACAGATCCTTTTTTGGATTTTGTCAATGTAAGAGTTCTTGGATTGTAAAGGAAAATATTTCTCGCAGGTTACTTCCAGAACAAAGAGAACAAATCACTGTAAGTTCAGAGTCGAAGAACAGTGGCAGAAAGAAATGTCAAAGTCTTGATTTGCAGGTACTATATCCCAAATCACAATGCACATAACCAGTCAGAAAAATAACTCCCTCACCGATGACCGCCACGGTCATTAAATACACAAATTTTGTCTCTTTTTTTTTTTTTTTTCTCTTCCCAATTTGAGAACACCAACTGCTTTTATCAACCGAGCATTTTTTCCATTCGTCGACAACTGAGAGAGGATGCACAATATTAGCATATGAAAATACTTTTATGGCAACTCCTGCGAATGACTTGCTTCTAATTTAAATATTTTGTCTTTAGCATATGCAGAATATGTGGCCTTTTCTTTTTTTTTTTTTACAAATAACTTTCTTTTATGCCACATTTTCCGTTGTAGGATACACGTGATATGCTGTTGCTCGGTTTGACAAGGTAATTTGCCGTTTTCTTCACTATAGTCAAGAATCTTGAGATATATATCAGGAGTACCAGACCAAATGTGGAAGCATGAACAAATGGTAGATTTAGAAATGTGCAAGGTGGATTCTAACAAGAAAAATTGTCTGGCACAAATCAGTGAACCAATGTTCCTAGCAGTAGACCTAATAATTGATTCAATATAATCACTCCACTTCATATCAGTGAAAAACCGGAGATCAAGAAGGTGCAAGGAGTTGCTGTCAGCCATACTGATGGAATGTAGAAAAAGTAATGTGGTGATTAATAGTAGTTTTGTTTTGAAAGCATTAAAATTTACAGGCCATTCCTTGCCCCAGTAAACCACTAATTAGAGGTAATTTTTTAGAACAGCTGCCAGTTATATTTTGCTGAACCTATCGAAACTGCTACTAAGACACGAGTACTAAATACCTAGTTGGGAACTGATTATCAATATTTTTTTTAACACACACACACACACATATTATGAAATGGACAAAGTTTGACAATTATTTTAAGACATTTGTTATGTTTATACGTTCTTTTTATAGATACATTTATTTAAATATTTGTATCTATGAAAAGAACGTATATAGACATAAAAAATGTCTTAAAATACATACACACTATATATATATATATATATATATATATATATATATATACACACACACACACACAATCTTTCGTTAAATATGGCAGACAAGGAAAATAATTTTTTATTTAGTTTTTCCAACGTTCATACATTTTCCATTTGGTGGGAGTAAGGGATTACAAAAAATTTCCATAATGTCTATTGTCTCAAGCACTTTTGGCCACTTCTTTTTTTACATGTATTGTTGTGGATAGAGTTTGGCAGGTCTGTGTGTTTATTTGAATGAGACCTAATTAAATAGACATGGAGATTTACACAATATACTTGTAGACAATACAAATCTAATAGACTCATCCCCGTGTAAAAAAAAAAAAAAAAAAAAAAAAAGCTAAAAATAATGGAAGCATTATTAATAAAAATCGAAAAAGTCAACACTCAATGACCACAATCTACTAAAAAAATGTGGTTGGAAAATAAAACATTATGCATAAAATAATCCATTCATTCAGTTAAAAAAGTAAAAATAAAAATAAAATCATCCTTGATAATGGCTGAAAAGAGAATAGCCGAAAGCGCTCAGACATACAGAACATTTGGACAATTTCTACATAATTTATGTCCAGAAAAAGAGATTATAAGAACACAAGAAAAAAATTAAATAAAAACTTATTACAGTACACACATACATACATACATACATACATGTGTGTGTGTGTGTGTGCGTAGATAAGGAAGTGCTCAGAAACTTTATAAAAAATATGAAAGTCTGGAAAGAAATCTTTAAAAATTAAAATTATATTGTCAATAAAAATTGCTGTCTATATTTCTGAGATGAGGTATTTTACAGTATTTACATTGTTCTGACTGTTGTCCTCATCTTTGTTGCCATATTCACGACGTTTCGGCATGTATGTCTTATGCGAACACAAGTTATTTTATTTTTATTTTATTTATTTTTTTTGCTTTCATTTTTTAACAGGGTATTTCTTTTTAAATTTAAAAGAATAAACTTAAAATAGTTTCTTTTATTTTCTCCAGATGTTGTGTCAAAGAGGACTTAATGAGGTCTAAGGTTGTAAATGTATTGTAAAATGTGGGATTCATTTGATAGAAATAAATAAAAATCTATTTTCCCTCCAGATTTGAAGACAGTCGTTAAATCAACTCAACTCCTTCACAGATGATTGGGAAGACAGAAAATAGATCACTCAGAGACATATGCTTTATGACATTGTGTCCGAAATTAAAAACATGTTTTAATTCAACCTTAAGAGTCTCTCTACTCTAAGACTATTGAAGATTTTTTTTTCCTTAATGTTGAATTTTTATTTTTTAGCATTTTAAAAATTTCCTAAAATAATAATAAAAGGAAAAATCGTTAAAGTTTTTAACAATTTGTTTAAAGTTAATAAAGAAGGAACTTTTACGAACACCTTATTTAAAAAAAACAAAAAACACAAACATAAAAATATAGTTACCAAAATAGATAGAAAATAATTAAATTGACAGATTCAAATAACGAATGACAGTGGATCGTCTAATTCTGGTTGAACATGCTGTTAGTGTTTTCAGTTTTTTAGTTACCATAAAAATAAGTAGGAAAATTAAAATGCGTTCGTTATTCCAACAGGCCACAAGGTAAAATTTAAAACTAAAAGAAATCGAAACGGTGGAAAGAAAAATGCACGTGAAGAAGGTAACTGTTGTGCCTATCGTTGCTGGAGCACTGGGAACGAACACGATTGAGAAACCGAGCGAAATAGTTGAAGGAATTAAAAGTAAAACTGAAGAACTGAGTTGTCATCCAGAGAACGAACTATAACGAATATTGAGGCAAGTGCTGCCGTATTTAGAAGACTTGTTGTCAGTTGATCTTTATCGAAAAACACCAGCCAATGTTGCTAGGAAAACTCTAAAATAATAATTATAAAATTATTATTAAAGAGAATCTCACAGAAAGGATGGAGACGTTTAATTCGGATGCCGGTGAGGTTTAGGCCTTGAACCTGTATTCATTTTTTGTTTGTGCTACCCAGAAAAAAATGGCATGGATAATGTTTTAGTTTTCTTCCCATTATTTTTTCCTTCTTATTTTATGAAGAGGAAAGACAAGACAATAGATAAACTGGAGTAGTTTTACTGATTTTTTTTTAAACTTTAAAGACACTGACTTTCATTAATTCACAAAATTGACTTCAGGAAATATTTTTTAGCCTTAGTCATTTTACTGACAGTGGCTCTTTCTTTAGCCATCTGGGCGCATTTTTTAACCCAAATCAGGCAAGGTAACTATTCTACAATAAAATCTCTCTAGAGAAATTACACTGTCAGTACGTCTATTATACATTTTTCACAAAAAAACAATACTGTCTTTTGATAAGAACCCAGTGAAGGAACTTAACTGAACAGTAAACTAAACACGAAAATAGAAAAAAAACTAAAAAAAAAAACGAAGTGTCAAAGAAAGAAAATGGTTGTTTTAAAAAGAAAGAAACAAAGGAAATATATTTATTGAGTGAAGTATTATTTTCTTTAATCTCATACAATCTCCGGCTGTAAGATTTTTTTCACACCTCAAGTTTACAACACATACAAACTACAAAACACACACAGACACGTGTGCTGTTGTGACATACACACGTTTCCTGTGTTGTACGCACCTGCAAGCAGTCATCAAACACGTTACCGCAGTGAACTAAAATAGTTACGACGTCATCAATAACAAGAGGTTCCACATTCAATGTGGGTTCCATCTGAAAATATGGTAACACGTTAACAGAAACAAAAAAACAATCGGAAATAAAGCGCAAAAATTTATTGTTCATTAAATTCAGACGTCAATAATAATAATAAAAGAAAACGAATTTTTATTCATCACGAAGAATTTGTTTTTCTTTCTTAAGAGAACAGATGATACCAGAAGAACAAGCAAGACATATATCATCTGTTTAACAATTCCCCACCCCCACATGTATGCTTTTAACTTTATATAAATAAACTGGTACCGTAACACTTACCGAAACCGGAGGGTAGACTTGCGGATTTACCGAACGATAAAGGAGGGAGGCGACGTTTGGGAATCTCCAATTTTTTTTTCCTGAACAGCCGAGATTCGAAGTTATTCATAAAAGAAAACATTATTACGAGATGGGTTTCTAGTTTTAAAACAAATTCTTTTTTATTTTTTTTTTCCTCTCTCAGATCTATCAACACGAGTTTTCTAATAATAGAAAATTGCTCTGTTTCGGCCGGGTACCCCTTTTGTGGGATTCGATTCTTTGCCGCCGCTGTTGCAAATACATCTTTTTATTCTTAGTTATGGTTCAAAAATCCACTTCGACTCTACACATTTATAGACTCACTGGTACTACAGTATTATTACAATATACCTTATTCTTAGGTGTGTGTTATTTTAAAGCAGCCAATTTACGTGGGCGTTTTATATACGGGAAACTCAACGGGGGAGGGACAATAAATAGTTTGTCCAGCGCCTTTTATCATTTTTCAATAGAAAAAAAAAAAAAAAATAACTCCAGAGTCCAGAGGCAATAAATAAATAAAGTTTCTCTGTTTTGAACATTAAATATGGAAAATATGATTATTGCTGTCGAAAATCTAAACTCTATATTGACGCATTTTTGTCGAGTAAGAAATGAAAAAGAAATAATTTACAAAAATACTAATTATTTATACATTTTTAACAAAGTAATTTTTGTTTGAGGGTACTTCGGCTTCGCTTATTGATTTTTATGAGGGTCAGTCGTACTCTTGAATATACCACACATCACCCATAGACCGTCAGAGACAAGCTGAGATTCAATCAATCAATCAATTACTAATAAATTAAAAATATAAGTGAAAGCTGTTAAATAAATGAAATATTAAAAAAAATAAAACAATTACTATGGCTGCTATTTAAACTACAACTACTAAAAAAAAATAAACAAAAAAAAAAAATAAAATAAAATAAAATAAAGCTGTTGTCAGTACTTTTAAACCCTTTTTTTGTCCGAACCAAGATAGATGTGAGAGAGGATCAGGCTCCTAGACTATATTCACCGGACATTACGTTGAACAGAGAGGATTCCGAGATGGTAAGTTCCGCTTCCATCTCTGTCGTAAGAGATGAGAGGCGGCCACAGTTTAAGGTTAACCATCAATGAATGAAGATGAAACCAACAACAGCCTCCATTGAAAAAAGAACAGCAGCAGCAGCAGCGACCGAGTAAAGTCACGTGACACAGCAGAGGATTTTCAAATCGATTTGTAAATGTCTATTTTCTTTTGCCCCGGATGGTGCAGAGCTGGGGAGTTTGAAATGTTTACATACTTAAGCACACTACACGCATACGGTGCCATCTATTATCAGTTGTTTGGTAGTCTATCTATGTCACTGCGGACATGTTAAGCGATAGGAAATAATGTATTGGTTGTATGGTGCAGAGGAGGTATATAGAACATTAACAACAACACTGACAGTGTTACTGTTTTCTCTCTCGTCTCCCCGTAACAACGATTGTCTTTCTGCATGAATGATGGAAAGAAATTTAATTTGCAATATTTTCCATCTTGGAGCTGAACAAATAATAAGATCATTATCGACTTTCTTTGATTTATTGCACTTTAAACTAAACACTTATCACATCAATCAATCTCTCTCTAGCCAGAAGTCTACTAAAGTAAATTGTATAAAAAGTTACCAATCTTTCTAGCATTCCACAAGCAAAAAATTTATTTTGCCAAGCTGATAATTCTTAAATGATCATTTTTTATTTTTTTTGTATACACTTTACTTTATTATCCAACCTAATTCAATAAATCTGAACTTTGCAGCTGCTGCTGTTCTGCATGCTTCAGTTCGATACGAGTTCCTAAAAAAGGGGGTCTTATAGTCATAAATCTGAACATTCTCTAAGTTATAGCCTCACAATCTGATACCTTAACAAAAAACAATCTCACGATTTAGCATCGACGAGGGTTGTGCTTTTAAAATTCTGACGTAATTTTGGCTTTTTAATTAATGACCTTGGTGATTTTTTTGCTACCGTAATTATTCGTGTATAATACGCACCCTACTTTTGGGCTACACAATTGGGATTACCCACCTTGTCTGTCAATGAACTTGGTTTAAAACCTTTAGATGTCGTTCTAATCAAGAATTTATTCTAAAAGGAAGGGGAAAACTATTTTTGCTCACCCAATCACAGGATGCGGCGAGTAGAAGACGTATCCAATAATCTCTGCCAGAGATTTCTTTTCACGGCCAAACCGACTTCTTAATTTCACACAACTATGTGGCACACAGACTACAGCTAATTCCATAGATATTTTATTCTTTAGCTATTTGTATACACGTAAATACAATTTCTTTTGTAAGTGATGTTGTCCTTTATATAAATATACATGAAAATCCCTCCATTTGTTGAATTCGTTTCTTTTGAAAGTTTTCACACGCATCTGCACCAAGTCTTAAGCGCGTGTGTTATGAGCCTTACTTAACACCAACTGCTACACAAGAAAAACATCTCTGGTGTATAATATATAGACTTTAGAATTTGTACTCGCTAAATTTAATGCGTCCACCCTTTTATCCGGTTTTCGTATTGACCAAAAATAATAACATTTTTATAGTTTACACTAGGTTTTGAAACAAACAATTTAGACAATATTTAGAGAGTAAAAGGACTGAAAGTTCTCTCGTGCCCCCCCCCTACTACATTTCAATTTTCATAAGATAGTATTCATATAAAATACAAATTTTATTGTAACTTGAATTTTTTCTTGTTGAAAAGTTGAATAATTTAAACACATTTTAACACTAAATTGATATAGTTTTGTTTAAGACGTAGCATGTGCAAAACAAATTCACGGATTTGGATACCCCCCCCCCCCAGAATGACGTCAAAAATACGAAATAATAATTAAATTAAGATAAATAGCTCGGCACGTTTAGAACAGAACATCCTTCCGAGGCAAATAGAGGAATATGATCTATGTTACTGGGCTCCCCACTTTACATCTCAATTATCATAAGGTAGTATTCACATAAAATACAAATTTTATTGTAACCTAATTATGCACAATAATTGGTCATATGCTATATAGGTGAACAATTCAACTAGAAAAATTTCAAAAATATCAAGTCATCCCATAAGTTCTGTCCGAATTTTAACTTTTTGTTAAAATGAACGAAATTTAAAGAGTATTTTATAATGTCTAATGGAGCTGAACATTATTTTATGTTTAGATGCATTTAAACTGATCACATTTTATTTCAGAGAACAATAAAATTAAATTTTGTTTGATTAAAACCCTGTTAACATGGAAGTAGCCAAGAATCATTTGAGGCACATAAGGCTTTATGAGTTCAAGAAAGGAAATTCAGCAGCCGAAGCAGCTAGAAACATTCACTCAGTTTATGGAGAGGAATGTGTGAATGAAAGAACTCGCAGAAGATGGTTTGCAAAATTCAGAGGTGGAGATTTCACCCTTGAAGATGAAGATCGAACCGGACGTCCAGTTGAGTTTGATGAAAAGCTTCTTGAAGCAGCCCTTGAAGAAAATCCTGCTTTATCAGTTGAGGAATTGGCAGTGGTTCTCAGTTCAAACCATACAACAGTTCATCATCATCTTCAACAACTTGGAAAAGTTCCTAAACTTGGAAAATGGGTGCCTCATGAATTGTCTGAAAACAACCTCAAATCCCGAGTTGACATCTGCTCTTCTCTCCATTCTCGCCAACTTGTTTCACCTTTTTTGGATAGACTTGTGACTGGCGACGAAAAATAGATCTTTTATCGAAATGTTAAGCATCGTAGACAGTGGTTTGGTAAAGGGGAAGGACCCCAGCCACAGCCGAGAAGGGGACTTCATGGGCAAAAGGTTCTTCTTTCAATCTGGTGGGATCGCCAAGGAATAATCTACTTTGAATTCTTACCACCTAATGCAACAATTAATGCTCAAATATACTGTCAGCAATTAGAGCGTTTGAACCAAGCTTTGAGAAAAAAAAAACCCGCTCTAGTGAATCGAAAAGGGATGATATTTCATCAGGACAATGCACGACGCCACACAGCAAGAATCACGTCACAAATGATCGAAGAACTTGGTTGGGAGAAAATTCCTCATCCACCTTATCCTCCCGATCTTGCTCCTTCAGACTACCATTTGTTTCGTAGATTACAGAATCATTTCGAAGAAACGGCTTTTGTAACACAGGAAGAGGTTAAAACTAACATTTGTCAGTTCTTCGAATCAAAGCTAAAAGAATTTTACAGTAATGGAATTAGTAAGCTTGTTAATAGATGGAAGGAAGTCATAGATAATCAGGGAAAATACATTATTGATTGAATCTGTAATTAAATGTAACATTTGGTCACTTGTTTTCTTTATTTAAAATTTGGACAGAACTTATGGGATGACCTGATAGATACAATGTATCTCAGCGAAAATTAGAGACATGTTATTATTGTCATTCCATCTTAAATAAATCAACAATGTTTTGCAGCAGTTTTTAACTAGATATTTTTCATGTTAAAAAAGTTGAATTATTTTAACACATTGCACATTATGGACAAAAGATAGTGACGTTTGGAAATGACATTTCTTTCTTTCTTTAAGCAATTCTTGCGCATGTCTCGCGAACTCAATTCGATCGAATTTTTTTTCCGTTATTTTGAATTTTACAATGTAGCTTAGTCACTGTTTCAATTATTTTTCAAGAGTGATCAAGGATTGAAAAAGCTTTCCAAAATATATCTGTTTTAATAAATTATCCGTTGGAATTACAAGTTTTTGTTCTTTTTAATTCAACTTCACCAAGGGAATCAAGTTTTTTTTTTTTTTTTTTTTTTTTTTGCAATTAATAGTGAATTTTATGCTTTTTTCGTGAATTAGCACGAGCAAAAAAAACAAATTCACGGATTTGAGCGCCCACCCTCTGCCCCGAAAATAACGTCAAAATCCGCAAGAGTCTTTCGTCCTTTAATAGTCAGTTATGTTTAGTTAAATTTGTAATGTATATAAATGTAGGTAGAAAAAAAAGCAAATGTTGATAAGATAGCGAGAGTCACAAAGCACTGTCCCGGGCCTTCAATCAGGCCTGGAGATTGTACGCACCAGCCCTGATGTTATGAGCTGTTGGCTAGTATTTTTTTTTTTCTCAAAGAATTTATGCCATTAATAATGCTTTAGGCAATTTTATTCAATTCACTTTTGAGGATTTGCCCCGGGTGATTACGAGATGGGCATGACGTCTTAAGTATTTCAGATGAAAATGAAATAGTTCATGGTAAAGGAATTAAATTTAACAATATGCTATTGTTTAAACCAGTTGTTTCCAACAACATTTGCGTCATCGCCCACTTTCTCGTGGAAAAATTTTCACCGCCTACCTGTAAATATTCAAAAGCTATAAAAATTTAAATTTTATTATTTTAAAAATGTTATAATCACCTAGGTTGTTTTTCTAATACACGTTCTTTTGAGAGAAGTGTATTTTTATGAAGTCCAGATGGTTTGTGCTAAAAATTGCTACAACTGTACATCTTTTTCATCTCATTAAAGTTTTTGAAGGATCCATTTTCAGTTTATGGAAAATTATTTTTGTATATATTGGCCAATGAGAGACGTGGTCTCAAGTTCGAATTAATAACATCCCGAATAGTGGGGCAGAGAGGAGCCGATTTTGTAAAATAAATAGAGCTAAGGTCAGTAGATACGAGGAGAAGACTTTTGGACAGCTAGGAAACAAGGCAGGTTGTCAACATCAAAGAAGGCATTTGACATCAAGAGAACACCAAAGAAGGCAACAGTTACCAGCCAGCTGCAGAGAGACCAAAAGTTCAAGCAAAAATTCTGTGGTTGGAAAACGAAAAGATTTTGAAGAAATTTTTCTCAAGCATGAACATGAAGCTAAAAGGACTTTTGTTTTTAAAAAAAAAAAAAAAAAAAAAAAAAAAAAGTACTGTGTGGAAGTAGGTTTTTTGTCAAAGGTTTTTTTTAAAAAAAACAAAACAAGAAAAAAAAAACAAAAAAAACAAACAAAACAAACAAAAAAAACAAAAAAAAAACAAACAAACAAAAAACAAACAAAAAAAAACAAAAAACAAACAAAAAAAAAACAAAAAAAAAACAGCCTTCTTATCTTGTTTTCTCTTTTTGTCATTTACAAAATCCTTGTTTTACCCTAGCTTTTCCGTTGGTCATCCTTGAAATTGTTGTATTGCCTTGATCGGCGCACAAAAGGAATTTTTTGTGCAAACTTTGTATTTATACCTTTTTTCGTAATTGTGTAAACTGTAAATAAATGTGTTTTTTCTTTTAAATTTTTACGCAGTGGTTGTCTTGTCTTTATTTTATTTTACGTCTATTATTGTGTCTTGTTATTTCTACTAAGTTTTTGTTTGGCACAAGAACTTGGATTTGGTAGGAATAACATTTTTATAAAGCATATAGTGATCGGTAAATTATGTTTTAACAAACAATTTTCTTGCCTTGATAAATTCGAAATAGCCAATGTAATAAAACAAGTAAAGATCTTATATTAACTAAAAATTATCCTGAGGTCACTTTTTAATTTTACTGTCAAAGGTGTTCTTTGTCTTCCCTTAGATGATTTATATCGGGAAAATGTTATTTCGTCTGAAGAACTACTTGAACATTAATGAGCCTTCTTAAAACAATAGAAAATATCCAGAATATTCCTTGCTTGCGGGGATATTTGTTTTACATCTTATCTAGGAATGTGACTCAGTGATTCCCATTTAGCCTATAGGATCCAGATCCTATAATGTTCTCAAAACTTCAAAAACTAAACAAAACAACACAACTAATGTAATTTGATTGGTTAAAAAATATCACATGGTATATCGTTGATTACGTCCGCACGTCTGATCTTAATTTGACCTGATCAAAGGTACAGTTGCGCCAAAATTTTAAAACATTTTCCGGAGCCTATCACGGGACTTATATTGCATATATAAACAACAAACAATTAAGAAACAGCGAGAGGGGGAAATCAGCCGAAAAAGCTACACGTTAAGTGACGACACTCATCATAAAATAACTTTCAACTGAAGCCCAGACTACAGTGTAACCCGGATATAAGAGACCCGGATATAAGAGAGATTTTCTCTGGTCCCAAATTAGAGCCATACTTACCTAAACAAAATAGACCAAACCCGGATATAAGAGACTTCTTCTCCGGTCCCGACAACTCTCTTATATCCGGGTTACACTGTATGTTAAAAATGAAAAAATCCTTTTTAACATAACCACAGTCTATTTCCTTTATCCAATGCAAACTAAACTGACGTCGGCAAACGAGGAAGCAACAGACACTCAAACGTCAAACACAACGTAAGTGACAACCACACACACTTTTTCCACAAACTTTGAGTTTGAAGTGATTATTTTGAATACAAACAATATTATTAGGTTGGTGCAAAAATAATGACGGTTTTTGACGTATTTTTTAACGTCAAAAACCGTCATTATTTTTGCACCAACCTAATAGAACTGAATTTTTCCAAATTCACACAAATTACCCTACAACTTCCAGTCTATCAAACTGGAACATTACCTCACACACACACACAAATCTAAAAAGACAAGTTTATTTCACCATTTTAAACAACATTCATAACTATTGTTTTGTACATTTGTTATATAATAATGTATTTTTTTGTACAATTTCTCTTGTATGAATTTTCTTATTATTTTGTGGCATTGTGTCTGATATAAATTAGTGAAGGCGATTGATCCCCCCACAAGTCTCCTGTTTCTGGGTGTTTTTTAATACAGGTTCTTTGCATATTTTCTTTTAATACTCTCTTCGCGTAGCTTATGTTGAAATACCTTTCTAATACAATCCGAAATCTACCGTCGAAACCCTAGTTTACCATAATGCTGAAAGTGAAAAGTATGTCATCATTTATTTATTAACCCAATTAATGGATCTATTCACACGGTTTACTTTTCCTGCATTTGTGATGTTGACTGATGTGTAGTCATTGTTTTTATTGAATATTTTTGTTGGTGTCATTATATAAATAAAATAGATGGAGATTATTTTAGTTGGTGTTATTGATGATAATTAACCTAGCCATTTTGTGGGGATGCATCCAAATTTTTTAAGTGACTTAATTTTATATCGCAAAATTATTTTATTAACCACACTCCATATATGAATAAGATCTCATCCAACTATTACTAATTACAATGAGTTTTGTTATGACTAATGTTCTGGTTAGTATTACCTTAACAGTCTTTTAAAAAAATGTCCATATTCTTTTTCGGGAAATATTTTTCATTAAAAAGGCATTATAGTGTCCGTTTAACCCTGTTTTTGAGTTATTCTCCTGTGGTATTTCATTGAGTTCCTATATATTGTAATCATAATGGCGTTCATTTTTTTTACCATTAGAAATTCTATGCCTTTTCTTGTTTTTGAGTAACTTTTTACCCAGAGCCATGTTCATAATTATTTCAACAGTGATATATTAACAGAAAAAAGCAATTTTATTCAAAACTGTTCTCGTTCTTGACTTAGATTTTCACCTGGCAGATCGTCAAAAATGCGTAAATTGGAAAAATGTCCGAAATCATATTTAAGGGATTATCTTTCAAAAAAAAAAAAAAAAAAAAAGTCGTAGCCACTATATTCTGAAAATGGCTCAGAAATATTTGTTCGTACTTCCATTATAAACAAAAACAATAATTAATGGCTACTTCTGTCACTCACAAAATGTTGCATCAAGAATGCAATAGACGGCAGTGAAGACATCATACTACATACGAAGCTGACAACATAGAAGAAACGGTTTTGACGTGTATTGTAGCGAATGAGGTGCTACAAGATAGTAATGGACGAGGTTGCTGTTGGTCACCAATTTGTAGCCGAAGGATTTACAACTTGTTATGGCCGTGGTGGAAAACTTTCAATGTTCAACATTGTTTGTTATCAAACTCCTAGGATTTTGAAGAGAGACCCACATAACGATATATATTGGGAAACATTACTGCCTCTACCACTAAAAATTTGTTTCTCTTTGGTAAATTTTAAATTTGAACAAGGAAATTATTGAGTAATATTGAAATGCATTATTTTTCTCCACAAATTAAAAATAATGATTTAAAATCAATCATCATTTTCTTACAAAAGTGTGACACACAGCAAGGCGCTGGTAATTCGGCTATTAGGTTGTTGCAAAAATAATGACGTATTAATGTCGTTTTTTGACGTATTTTTTAACGTCAAAAAACGACATTATTACGTCATTATTTTTGCACCAAACATATATATATATATATATATATATATATATATATATATATAATTTCTCACTTAGCTGATTATGTTATATTCAGCATCTCAACACCAAAGTTTGGTAGAAGAACCTTTTTGTAATCGTTCAGTACACTTGGCAAGAGATTTCAGCAGTGGACTGCCGTTTTTCTCAATTTATTTTCTTTATACTAAGTTTGATGTTATTAATTTATGCGCTAGTTGTTGGTGTTAGCCTGATTTTTTTCCCCTCGTGTGTGTGTGTGTGTGTGTGTCAAATGTCGCGGTTATTTCTCCTTTCTATCATTTTCTCGTTTCCTTACGCTATCCTTATTCCTTTTCCTCTACTTTCGGCTCCGAGTGTCAAAGATAATGTAGCAATATCATTTCCGGTATCATAGACAGAACTTATCTTTTAGGGTTTTTTTAAGGCAATTCGTAAAATAATCTGTGAATACCCAGAAATTCACGCGCAGAGGTCACCAAGAACATATGGCAAAGGCGTTATTTAAATCCAGTGACAGGACCCAAAGAGTGTGACTTCAATACCTGGTTAGGGCGGTGGAGAACTTGAAGACGGGAATTAACAGGAGATAATTGATAACTGACATCCATTAGACATGGCACATGGAACTAGAGCAGTCTACTCCAGTGAGTAGAAATAAAGGGTTCAGTTCGACATTACAACCACCTGAAGAAGGCCGAAGCGTACAACGACCGAAACGTTGTGATAAATTTGGCGACAAAGATGAGGACAATAGTCCGAATAATGTAAATAATGTACATAATACCTTATCTCAGAAATATAGACAGACAATAAAAATATCCATGGAAGATTCATCCAGGAAAAAGAAATTAAGAAATTTATTCCAGATTTTATAGAAATGTTTTCTTTGACTGGTATATTGCTGTTTGCTTTGTTTATTTTGCTCTTGATATACACATACAGGTATTTGAATTTGCTTTTCTGCATAGTTATTATGAATTTATGTGTTGCTCCCTTAAAAACAACTAAAACAATTTTCAATAAATGCATCATGAAATCTACTGAAATTCTTTTCTAAAAAAAAAAAAAAAAAAAAAAAAAAGGTACCAATCGTATAATTTGTGTTAATACTGTAAGTGTTTCTTCATGGTTAGTGAGAATGTTACATAAAGGTAAGGTTATAATTTTTTTTTTTTTATTGTTATGTGTGCATTTGTTTTTTCCTAAATATTTCATGCCAAAATCCGAGTGCGTCTCATGCGTGGGTGCGTCCATTAAGCCGGCAAATACATTAATTTTTATCACAAAAATCTTATTCTCTCCATCCACGAAAGTGAAGGATTTTCCACTAATTTCCAAATAACTTCAAGCGTTTGTCTACATTTACCTATATTCCTTTCATACGTACTTTGACAGTGTTGTAGTTTTCAAATTGCTCCCTTTTAAACGAGTTCTTATGATTTTAAAATCCTTGCTTCTAATGTCACTCAGTAGCTCCAACAGACAATGTCAGGCCCGTCATCGTGATGTACTAAACTAGTATTCTTGTTTAATTACAATGGATTACAGTATGCCCTCGATTATCCAACAACCTTAAGACAGGAAGTGAAAAAAATATGTTTGAAGAATTTAAAATTCCGTATCAATGAATACCTAAATTATCGGAAAAGAATGAAGAAAAAAAATATAGTTTTCTTGTATCATCAAAGAATAATTTTCAAACGCTTTGATCAAGATTTTTTCCAGTTCATTTCTTTTTTTTTTTTTTTTTTTTTTTTTTAAATCAGTCAATTATTTTGGTTTCATTTTTAACACTGCAAATTGCCGGATAGAGTCTTTTCCCGTTAAAAGAAAGTTTCCTCACAAATTACGTATCCTTTCTGAAATATCTGGTCCCATGTAACGCCTACATTTTCAATGACTGAGTGGATAAATTTTCTATAAGAATGTAAAAATATCCACACTGTCAATGGCGGACTTCACCACATTAATTTAACTTAGATTAGGAAACCAAACTGAGGTGAAGAAAGGATAAGCCAAAAACATCATTACACATAAAATATGTATTTAGATGTACAAACAAGGATGTGAAAGAAGGCATGCATTGAGTAAAACAAGAGTTGTCTCTCTTTAAATATTATTTGTATTCCAAAGTTCACTGAAAGAAAGAAAGTTTGTGATAGTTTTGCTGTGTAAGGAAAAGATTATGTGAGTGTAAGGAATATTCAGTATGTGAATGGTGGTGTGAGTGAGAAGATTGGCGCATGGTTTCAACTGTTGTGGATTCGTTTGAAAACTGAAATCTCACTAATTATATAATAATATTTCTTGCTTATATAGGTGATCATCGGCTCTAAATCGCTTCGCGGGAAGAATTGATCTTCACGTGCGGACAATCTGATTGGTTGGCATTGACCAATCAGCGAGCGAGTTTTGGGGAGACTCAAGAAAGCTTCTGGGATCAGTTTCTCCCAAAAGTGCACAAAATCAACAACATAAAAATAGAGAGCGATTACAAAATTGTTGCATTGCTGCGATTTGTAAAATGTCTATTACAAAGTAATGTTGATTTATTATCCAATGAATGCTTGTCGTTGTATGATTCGTATTTGTATAAGTATGTATGTATGTATGTATGTATGTATGTGTGTGATGTAGATCGTCACACCGTCAGTGGAAATTAATTCCCACAAAATTAAACAACGAAGACATTAACAAGAATTAATTGAACTGTTTTTTTTTTTTTTGTCAGCGTTTTTAATCAAATGTTGAGTATAGTTTCCTAAATTTTTAAAACGCTTGCCTAAGATGAAATATTAGAATGGGCTTAATTCGGTGTTATATATTAGTTTGGTGCAAAAATAATTTCGTTTTCTAACATGTTACTATGTGAGAAAACGAAATTATTTTTGCACCAACCTAATAGGAATAAAGTGTCGCTGCCGACACTTGAGTTTGAACATAGATCGCCAGTGAGCAAATACAGGCGATCCCATTAAGTATACCACATGACCGTAGCGGAATTAAGTATACCACATGACCGTAGCGGAATTAAGTATACCACATGACCGTAGCGGAATTAAGTATACCACATGACCGTAGCGGAATTAAGTATACCACATGACCGTAGCGGAATTAAGTATACCACATGACCGTAGCGGAATTAAGTATACCACATGACCGTAGCGGAATTAAGTATACCACATGACCGTAGCGGAATTAAGTATACCACATGACCGTAGCGGAATTAAGTATACCACATGACCGTAGCGGAATTAAGTATACCACATGACCGTAGCGGAATTAAGTATACCACATGACCGTAGCGGAATTAAGTATACCACATGACCGTAGCGGAATTAAGTATACCACATGACCGTAGCGGAATTAAGTATACCACATGACCGTAGCGGAATTAAGTATACCACATGACCGTAGCGGAATTAAGTATACCACATGACCGTAGCGGAATTAAGTATACCACATGACCGTAGCGGAATTAAGTATACCACATGACCGTAGCGGAATTAAGTATACCACATGACCGTAGCGGAATTAAGTATACCACATGACCGTAGCGGAATTAAGTATACCACATGACCGTAGCGGAATTAAGTATACCACATGACCGTAGCGGAATTAAGTATACCACATGACCGTAGCGGAATTAAGTATACCACATGACCGTAGCGGAAACACATAAGTAGGAAGTCGCGTGACGTCTAATTGATCGCTATTTGTATTCTATCCTTTATTACTATACGGATCACCATTTCTAGTCTATCCTCTATTACTATACAACCCACTATTCTCTACTCTATTCACTATACTTTTTCTCTATTCAGATCACTATACGGATTACTACTGAAGTAAGTATTATTGAGAAAATATCGAAGGCGTCTGACACCAGTATTGTTCAACGGCGTATTATAGTAGTATCTGTGATTACAAAGTCTCTACTACAACGAGCATTACGAAAGTGACCACAAGTGGTCGTTGACATTACAAAATTCTGATAACTGAAAGATGTTAAGATTTCAAATTCTCTCTTGATTTCACGGATAATTGAGGGAAGTATTACAGAAGCAGAGATCAATAAACAAAACAGTCTCCGGATTCCAAATAAACAGTCTCCTTCGTCCTCAAGCGTAGTATTATTACTTGCCTTGCCTTGTTGAGAAAATAGACAAACAAAAGAGTGAAACAAAACTAGATAGAAATATTTATACTATCAGAAACATCTTTCATGTAGAGAAAATTTCAAGGAATGTTCTTAAGAATCTTTGTAAAAAAAATGATGTTGAACTTACCTTGCTAGTAAATTAGGGAGTGAGTGAGATTATATATATATATATATATATATATATATATATAACCTAAACAAAATAAACTATGAAATCTCCATAAATCTCCTTAAATGTCTATAATTGGTAATAGAAGCCATTGGTTTATTCCAACGGCTTCCCATACTTAATACTTCTCGAATTCACTCTCACGTGGTCATGTGTGACATCATGAGCTGTGGTGCAATTTTCGCTTCTAGCGTCTTATATGCATGTGTTTATTGTTGCTTGGAAATCCTTCATATAAACAGAAACAGACTATCATGACATTCTTGTCCGTGTATTGCTTAATATATTGTACAGTAATTGTCATCTTCGATAATGGATTATGTAAGCCGAAAGCTTAGATTAAAAATATGGATCAATATTGTGATTTTCTTTCTTTGTTTAATGATAATGTTATTAAGCTTATCAGACGTTATGAAAAGAATTTACATAAAATAAATAGACAACACTTGTCTATATTATGCAATGAAACATATATATATATATATACACACACACACACACAGTGACACGCATAAGTATTGGATACATGTTATTTTCTGTTATAACTCTAGTTTATGTTCGCCATTTTGCCTGATATTTGGTAAGTAATATCTCGTAAAGTTGTTTTAGTTGTATGTGGAAGGAAAATTAAAAACTCATGGTTGAATACATTTTTTTTATCAAAGTTCAAAATTACCCTATGCAAAAGTATTGGATACATCAATTTAATATTTTGTTGCGTAGCCTCTGTTTTGTTTCCAGTCGCTTTCTATAGTTGGCCACAAGTTTTCCACATTGATCCACCATTACTTTACCCCATTCTTCCTTGCATAATTCCTCTAATTGCTTGATATTTTGTGGATTCCACTTTAACCTTCAAAGTATTCCACAAATTCTCAATTGGATTCAAGTCAGAAGACTGACTTGACCACTTGAGAGTACTAATACCATTATTTTCAAACCATTCCTTTGTAAGTTTTGCAGTATGTTTGGGATCATTGTCGTATTGAAGCATAAAATTCCGACCATGTCCTAAAGAAGTTGCAGATTTCTGAAGGTTCTTCTCTAGAATCTCCCTGTACATGCTACCATTCATTCTACCATGGATAACTTGTAACTCACCAGTGCCCTTGAATGAAAAGCATCCCCATATCATAATGGAAGCACCCCCAAAACTGTGGGGATGGTATTGTGCTTGTTGAAGGCAGTGCCATTTTTTCAAACACTTGTCTCTGTGTTCCTTCTGAATAGTTCAACTTTCGTTTCATCCGACCAGATTACCTTTTCCCAAAACTTCATACCTTTCTTTTCATAAGTTTTGACAAACTTTAATCGGTCTTTGACATGTTTGGTTTTCAGTAAAGGCACTTTTCTTGGTGATCTTGAATGAAAGCCTGTATGATATAGAGCTCTGCTAATGGTATCTTTACTTACATTAATTCCAGCACCCTCAAGATCAGTTTTAATTTCAGAATGAGTCATGAAGGGTTTTTTTTGTACATTTCTGCTGAAGTACTCTCATTTATTTTTCTCGATCTTCCATTTCTTGGAAGGTTTGCTGTATCGTCACCATACTTCTTATACTTTCTGATGATATTTCCTACTGTACTTAGTGCTAGATTCATTTCTCTGCTAATTTTTCAGTAACCTTGTCCTCCTTTGTGACATTCAATGATTCTATCTCGCATATTTCTGGATAATTCTTTAGTTTTTGCCATTTTTAATCCTTGAATTGCAGAATGCACATCAAAGAGTCAGATGATTAGTAGCACTATTATTGTAAACAATTGTGTGCTTCTCTGATTGGTCAGAGATAACATTCCAATACTATCGAAAATTTGAATATTTAAAAAAAGTGTCATGTATCCAATACTTTTGCATAAGGTAAGGTAATTTTGAACTTTGATAAAAAAAAAAATGGTTTCAACCATGAGTTTTTAATTTTCCTTCCATATACAACTAAAACAACTTTACGAGATATTACTTACCAAATATCAGGCAAAATGGCAAACATAAACTAGAGTTATAACAGAAAATAACATGTATCCAATACTTATGCATGTCACTATATATATATATATATATATATATATTAGTCTAAGCCATGTACGGCTACTGCACAGAGTGCTAATGTTAGCATCCTATACCGATAGAAATATTTATTTTTTTCTGTCTGTTACAGCCGGTCACTGCTCTTTCCTACAAAAGAGCTTTTCATTCAAAAATGTTTAGGCATCCATATGTATTTCAAAGAAAAATTATATATATCTAGAATCTTTTCATCATAAAATTATTTTCGGTTTATATATATTCGAGTCTTTGGTATGTTTGTGAATACTTTCTAAAGTTTATCCAACATGTGTTGTCATGAACATAATTTGAACTAGTATCTTAATCTTGGTTGTTTTTAATAATGTTTCGATCAAGGTGTTCTCTGGCCTGCCTCAGTTTTAAGCCTGAAATCTTAACATGAAGTAAAGAAATTCACAACTATCCTTGTGGTCATCAAACAGTTGTTACAAAGTTAGAGGTTGTGTGTTGAAGAAAAATTAAGTGTTGAGAAAATAGACAAACAAAAGAGTGAGACAAAATAAGACACAATAAATATTTCTATCAAGAACATTTTTCATGTTGAGAAAATTTCAAGGAAGGTTCTTAAGAGTTTCTGTAAAAAAAAGAAAAAAAAAAAAAATGAAGTTGAACTTACCTTGCTAGTGAATTAGGGAGTGAGTGAGATTTTATATATATTAGTCTAAGCCAGAGTGCTAATGTTAGCATCCTATCCTGATCTCAGCCTGCAATGAAAGAGAACTAGCCTCTCTGATTTACAGCACTCACACTCCCAGTTTCTTTTTTATTCTTAAGCATGCCCAGAAACTGAAAAGGAGTTATTGCTTCTAATATGGTTTTTCCATGCATGCATGTCTGGCAAAAAGTTTCAACATCTGCTACACACATGTAATACTACAGATTGAAACTTAGAATAGAGACAAGGCAAGTGAACATATTTATATATTAGGTTGGTGCAAAAATAATGTCGTTTTTCTTTTGAAGTTGAACGTCACAAAACGACATTATTTTTGCACCGACCTAATAAAAAGGAGTGTGGTTAGAAACCTATCAGAATAAATTTGACCTGCAAGGGAACGGATGCACCTTCCTGTTGCCTAAACAACCACTATAAAATATAAAATATTTTTTAAAAATTGCAATAAAACTGACATTATTTAATTAAAAAAGCTTTAAATTTGCTTTTATAAATAATATTTATAAAGAACATACTGTTGTCTTAAGAAAAAAAAGTTTTTTCAATAAATAATGAATTTTTACAAAATTGTTTCCATTTTTTTTACATTTTTAATTATAATAATTTATTATACTTTTTTTTTAAGTCTTAAAATTCTACATTAGTTTATATTTACTAATCAAAATTTTAAATATGATTTAAAATTTGATATATATAAAATATTATGTATATATTTTCCAACATTTTTTAAGATTACCGAGTACTTAAAAATCATAAAAAATGGCGCTCACATAATTTTCTTCAATTATGTTTTATAGATAAATTCTCTGTAGAAAAACAATCATTACGATATCACCTTTCATCGCCTTGTCAATTACGTAAAACATGGCAAAGTTGGTTAAAAACACAGCTACTGTTTTGTTTTAAAAATATATTTCTGTGTCATATTGCACTTGAAGTAAATATTTTTTCAAATGAGATTAATTATACTTTAAATCAGCTAATATCCATCAAATGAAGTTTCTGAAAAGTATAATTTATTTTTGGAAGATTTTTTTAATACAGCAAATTACATTGCCATGTAATCAGCTATTTTAGAAAAAATAAAAAAAGACATCGATTCCAATGAATATAATTTTCTTTGAAATTACAGAGTATTTTACTTACTGGAAATAGTAAATTTAATCCTTTAGCTTTCAATTAAAGCTAAGATGAAAGTAGGTATTGAGAATTAGTGGAGGTACCTATTTTTTATATGTCCTTATCTTTGCTTTTAAAATTTAAAAAAAACTCTTTCCTCATAAGAAAAGTTCAGTTTCTATAATAACTTTTATGATTAACTTTATTGAATTCACTTTTCTGTACAATTATTTTTAAAGTTTATTTCAACATGAGTTATTCCCCTTAGATACACGCAAAATTCTTTAAAATATTGATGTTCGATGAATTTTAAAGCTTTTCCATTTATGAATAGTGAATATAGTTTTTACTTAACAATATCACGTAACCGGAAACATGTAATGCAGAAATTTAAGGTTTAAAACTTTATAAATTTTTCTAATTAAAATTTTAAAAAAATGAAAACATTTCTTTAAAGTGATTAGGAGGTCAACTATAAAATTTTTTTTCAAACACTATCACTGAAATACTCTTCCGTTATAAATGTAGCGAATTTTAAAATAATTATACATCAGGTGTGAACCTCCTTTTCTTATTTTTCAGTGTGTTTTTTACAAAGTACTTCTGCTGAAGCGGTTGTGGAGCAAAGACGGAAATAAACACCATAACGGTGAAATACCAAATGACAAAAAAATAGTTTCCGAGTCGGAGGATTGAGCATTCTTCCGGTTAGTAAATTTTAATTAATGCTTCGAAAATAAATATTTAACATACATTTTCCTCTTCATTTTCTCCTTTGCCACATTCTCACAGACACGCGAAGAAATCATATTTATTTTCATCTTAGATAACGACAAACAAAGACTGTAAGAAATTTAACATTCATACACACTAGAAAAAACAAAAACAAAAAAAAACACGAAAATAAAATATATCTTATAATTTTATACTTAAATTAAATACTTTTTCTCTGTTTTGGGTTGATTCAAATCCGCAACAGACAATTCATATTTGCATTAGAGATGGAAATTTGTTTAAGTAGGTTATGGTTAATTAAGAGAAAAGAAGCAATAAATTGTTGTAGGTTCGTCTGTAGCTTGATAATTAGAGAGAAAAATTTGCAGAATAAGTAGTGATTTTTCAGCAATCTCCTTCCTTGTCAACGCACATTAATTACATAGTAGACAGTAAAAACTTTGGATCAAAATAAGGCTTACCAACTTAGTGAGCTACTCAGAACATAGGGTATATTTGAGTTAGGAAAACCTTTATAAAATGAAGAAGGAAAAATCTTTGAAAGTGTAATGACTTCGCATTTTCCAAAGGGCTGAAAAATCTTGCTAAGTTTAAGTAAAATAATTTTATTTTTATCAGATATTTTTTAGAACATTTCGAAATATCGGAGATAAAATTGAAAACTTATAAGATTTCTTTAGCATTTGTAAAAAGAAAAGTAATTTGTAAAGAAAGGGGATTGATTTTTTTTATTAATCCGAGAGATTTTTATTACTTAAACGTTATTTTTAATTGATACTCGTATGTATTTGAATAGACGCCCTATTTATTTTAAACACAAACGGTATATGTTCTGATAAAAAAAAAAAAAAAAAAAAAAAAAAAAAAAAAAAAAATTGATCAGATCTAATAACTTGGGAGAACGCAGGTTCGAATACTGTCAGTGTGCGCATATTTTTCTCTAAGATTTTACTCGAATATTCAGGCTGGTAGACGAACATAAAAATACTGTTCAATAAATAAACAAAGCGTCTACACTAATACGAGTATCCACTAAAAATAACATTTAAAATAATAATTAAAAAAAAATAAAAAAATAGTAACCAATGTAAGGGAAGTAACTAAATAAATTAATAGCAGTTATTTCCCTTAGCATTGTAAGCGTTTACTAATATTTTCTTGTCCATAAACCTTTTATTGATGTTACTGTATGAAAGGATTTTTTTTTATAGCGAGGTTCACCCTTTACAATGCCCGGGTCCATTCGAAGTAGTGGATTGCGTTTGGAGGTCATTTGCGTGTATAGGAGTGGAAGATAACAGTTAACCCTAACCTTTAACAGGTTAAGATTGTAGTGATCAGGGAAACATCCTGTTGAGAGTCTGTTCCACAGGGCAGTGGTTTGTGGGAAGAAGCTGCTTAAGTGGAACTTACTTCTTACCAATGGAATATGGAGGAAATGTGGGTGGTTTGCTACTACGTAAGTGACATGGCATGTTCTCGCTGTGAAAGTTTGCCTCTGTGGGACCAGGGAATGTAGTTTGTTTGAGCACCTTCTGTAGAAGTTATGGTAGAGCAGAAAGAGGCTTGTCACATCCTGCCTATGGGAGAGAGTTTGAATGGTGGAGAATAATTCACCACCCATAAGGGTTCGGAAATGCTTTTGAACTATCAAGGCTGGAGAGTGAGGTCTAGGCAGCATCTGCCCAAATATGACAACAGTACTCCATTTTTGACCTGATCTGGCTCTTGTAAAAGTAGAGGATAGCAGGAGGAGTCAGGTACTTACTGCAGCGGTACAGAGAGCCGACCATTTTACCTGCATCTTTAGCAATTGATCATATGTACGAATTCCATTTCAGGTCAGATATGAGTCTGGGGCCCAACAGTTTTTCAAGGAATGGTGCTTCCCCAAGAGGACCTCCATTCATCCTGACTGGTGGTAGTTCGGCGCCAGATCAGTGATGATGGAATGTAACTAGCTTGGTTTTCGAGGCATTGAATGTAACCAGCCAGTTTTTACCCCATTGTGTAGTTTGTGCAAGATCAGAACAGAGACTAGTCATCTATCTCTGACCATAGAGAGTTTCAAACATGTCCCCGTATATAGTTGTATCATCAGAATAGATGTTTACAAATGATCTAAGTATATTCTTAGGTAGATCATTAAGATCAAAAAGAGGGTTGGTCAGAGGAGTGAGCCCTGGGGAGCACCTGCATTGATCTCTAAGGCTCCAGAGGACTGGCCATTGATAGCTATCTTCATGGATCTACCTGTTAGGGAGGATTTTATGATAGAGAAGACTCTTCCAGTGATGCCATAACTGGAGAGTTTGTGTAGTAAGTCATTGTGCCACACCTTGTCAAAAGCCTTTGAGATATCCAGTGCTATGGTTTTTGAGGTGTTTCTTGTTAAGAGCCTCACTGATTCTGTGAGTGATGGTAGTTAGGACATCTGCAGTGGATTGGGCAGACCAAAACCCATGCTGCACGTCGCTGAAGAGGTTGTTCTTTCTTAGGTGCTCAATGACTTTATTGATTATGGCCTCAAAGAGTTTGCTGATGATACCGAGATGACTGATGGGTCTGTATCGGGGGTGGGTAGAGGGGAGATTGCATGCCTGCATTCTTGAAAACAGGGCATACACTTTCTATAGTCTTGAAAAGGACTTCTCCTTCAAGCAGCGATTGAATACCTTTGCTAAGATTGGGGATAATTCCAGGTTGATGTTTTTAAGGACAACCACTGAAATTTTAGCTTTCTTAGGGTCAAGGCCTTTCATAAATCTGGAGATTTCTTGTGCTGTGATGGTAATATTACCGAGATTGTGCTCAGTGAAACATGGGAACTTAGGAAAGGGATAGTCTTTGTCATCTAACACTGAGATGGAGGCTAAGAGGTTTGCCTTATCTGTTGAAGATAATTGTAGGCACAGCTGCTTTATCTGTTCATGATTTGGTTGGTGATCTTCCAGAATTCACAGGATCCAATTTGTTTCTTTTCTTGGTATGGACTCTTGTGAGAGATATTGTTATTAGGTTGGTGCAAAAATAATGACGTAATAATGTTGTTTTTTGACGTTAAAAAATACGTCAAAAACGACATTATTACGTCATTATTTTTGCACCAACCTAATATTTAGCTATTTGTAAAAATGAGAATTTTGAATGAAATCTTTAATTTTACAGATTCTGAGAGTTCTTTTTTTTTAAATAATAAGGATTATTTTTATGCTGTTTTGTCCATCTCATTCTTTTTTGCAATATTTTTGGTGGCTTAACCTTATACTCTTATTCATGAGGAATTTTCTATTGTTAATCCATTGGATGTGTGGGTGATGTAATTGATAGCAACTTGGAATGGGACACTGGAGAGCAGAGTTTGAATTCCAGTCAGGTTTGTTACATTCACTTATGTTCAAATACCCTTGAGAAAGCTGGGAGAAATGGTTTTGTACCTATGGGTTAAATAATAGGACTTTTAATCCAAAAATATCATTGTTATTCTCAAAAAATTGATAATGCAATATCCACTTGCAAAAAAAAAAAAAAAAAAAAAAAAAAAATGAATTATTCTTACAATCAAAATATGTTTCAGCTTTAAATAACCCACAAAGGGTTGATAAGTCATAAAAATCAAATCAACCAACCACTGATTGCCTTAATTTGTGGTCGATTGTAAAAAGGCTGTATAGATTCGTGGATTATGTCTCCTTGCTTCTTTTTCTTTCACTTCTATAGTTTAGTTTGCTTGACTTCCACACATTCATTAGTACACTTTTACTAATTGGATCACTGAATGTAGAAATTATGTGTCAATTTTTTTCAGTTTGCATTTTATTTCACTTTTCGTTATAAATAAATCCCCTGTAAACAACATTGCCTCTACTTCATTCCAGATGATCAATGATCTTTTTATGTCCACATGTTAACTGCCATGCCTGATTTTGTGGCTTATTACTGGATCAGACTTTATATAAGGAACAAAATCCACCATTAGACACTCACATATTCATTCTCTCCAACACACAAGTAGACCATTCAAAGAGAATCAACTGTTCAATTTGCACCCTATCTCCACATACAGTCACAGAATTAGTATGACTATCAATTGACTGATTTCTTGTTTAATAAGAAATATCAATTTCAATTTACATCAGCTTCAAAGATAAAGATTGCTTGTTTGTATGGTGGCATATCAACTCCTTATGGGTCATTTAATGCTAACATTTAATTTTCTTGGGAGCATTTAGTAATTTCTTTTACACAAATGTATTACTGGTAATTTTTTACTATGAAAATGTACTTTTATACTTTCATATTGTTTTGATCCCAGTTTGCGGAGGTTAACTATTTGTTCATAGTTGGGACCCTAACAGGTGCTACCACCCCAGGTCAGGGTGGACCTAGTAGCAACAAAAATTAAGAGGTGGTTTCACATTCCTCAAAACCTTCTGATCAGAGGCCTTCCTGTTGGATGTAGTTTATCATCATCATACCCAGGATGGGTCAAAGACTAAGATATTTTATCATTTCTTAAAAATTTTAATTCAACTGTTACTGAAAGCCCAACTTTTTTCTTGTTCTTTTGTTCATACATTGGTTGAATTTAATTTCAATCTTTTGTTTTCATTCCATCATCATACGGCTATGTGATTTGTTGGAAGACAATTTATCTGGGAGTCAGAATTAAGCCATTATCAACTATTGTCAGATTATGTAACTATTGCTCCATTTTTTTCGTTTTTGTTATAATCTATATATTTAGGTATTAGAATAATTTCATGATGCTAATTTGATTACAGTCAATGACCAAAATCATAAATTTATCACTCGCTCATTTTTCTCTACTTTTTAAAATGTATTCTTGCAGCAACCATGGATGTTTCTACGGAAAGAGAGAGACAAGCAGAGGCCATGACCTCTTCAGGCTAGTTTGGAAATCAGAGTTGTCCTTCACTTTGCTATTTGAAGAGGTGGATTCATGCCTTGCACAAAGGGTATGAATATGAAGTGAATGAAAACAGTTTCAGCCTGGATTTGAACTTTATTCATTAATTCTATTTTTTGCACCAATAACCATTGTGCCAACTGCACTGCCAAATAAAAAAAAAAGATATATAAAAAAAAAAAGATATATAAAAAAAAAAAGATATATAAAAAAAAAAAGATATATAAAAAAAAAAAGATATATAAAAAAAAAAAGATATATAAAAAAAAAAAGATATATAAAAAAAAAAAGATATATAAAAAAAAAAAGATATATAAAAAAAAAAAGATATATAAAAAAAAAAAGATATATAAAAAAAAAAAGATATATAAAAAAAAAAAGATATATAAAAAAAAAAAGATATATAAAAAAAAAAGATATATAAAAAAAAAAGATATATAAAAAAAAAAGATATATAAAAAAAAAAGATATATAAAAAAAAAAGATATATAAAAAAAAAAGATATATAAAAAAAAAAAGATATATAAAAAAAAAAGATATATAAAAAAAAAAGATATATAAAAAAAAAAGATATATAAAAAAAAAGGATATATAAAAAAAAAAAAAGATATATAAAAAAAAAAAAAAGATATATAAAAAAAAAAAAAAGATATATAAAAAAAAAAAAAGATATATAAAAAAAAAAAAAGATATATAAAAAAAAAAAAGATATATAAAAAAAAAAAGATATATAAAAAAAAAAAAGATACTATTTTTTATATAGTCTCCCTCTTTTTTTTTTTTTTTTATAAAGAAAGCAATACTATTAAAAAAAGAGGGATTATATATAAAAATATAAGAGATAGAATAAGTAAGCAACTGCCTTAAGACATGAATAAAACATTTATGCCTATGACAACATAAAATCTTTTTTGGTCTTCCCATTAGGATCAAAATTTCTTCCTTAGTTAATCTGTGTATATGTAATAATGACATTATAATATTGTTGGCACGTATAAAAAATATTGCTGTGTTTTATAAAGCTTACTTCAGGTACACATTTAAGGACAATGATTCCACTAGATCAGGTATTTTCAACACTAGTGTGGCAAAATATTGTCATGGTATACACACATACACGTATATATATGCATGTGTAAGTTTGGATTTCAATACAAAAGGAACATCCCACATTAACTACAAAAACTTTATCATTTTTATTGCAATTTTCTACTTATTTATATGTATTAGGCTTCTCAACCCTAAATGACATAAAAAATAAGGGAGAAAGACTATGCTTAATAGAAGAAGAAATGAAGGTCTGCTTATCACACATTCAACCAAACATTGAAAAAAAATCACCCCCCCCAAAAAAAAAAAAAAAAACACAAGGCACACTAAATAAGCTGCACAAATAATTGAATAGAAACATTGAAATAAATTAGGTTCATATTTGTGTGTGTATTTTTTTTTTTTTTAAATCTATAGTTTTATTTTATAACATTTAAATGTATAGCCTTTAAAAATATTTGCAATGATATTTTCATTTGCTTCTTGGTATGCCATTGATTAAAAATGTTGAGAACAACTGGTTTAGATTATTAATATTATTAATTCAGTATTTTCTCAGATAAAATCATAATATAATGACTGAATAAATTATGGGTCATAACCAGCAACCTTTGGTACCATACCATTTTTCTTTGACTAAGTGTTCATCACATTTTATGATTATTCTTGTAATTCCTAAGAGGCCTCCTTTCTGCAACAGTTCCACTGGGCAATCAATGCCAATCTATATCTATTCTGTCAGTCACCATACCAAGTACACCAATAACAACCAATTGTGAAATTCTTCAACTTGTGAGTTTAAACTTCAGTGGGTCATAGTTGGTTATTTTCTCTTCTTCCTTTAGCTCTATTCTTTTATCAAAAAGGACACGACAGGTAAATGATTATTCTTTCTTTTTCTATTTTCCACCAATATGTCTGGTTTGTTGTGCTCTAGTTTTGTATCCCACAAACTCTTATAAGTTTCTGACTTGAAGACTTTATCAAGTTTGTGGTTGCATCATTCCTTTTCTCGCTGAAAGCTGCCACTTCTCACACAATGTTCAATGAAAGGTTTTGGCATCTGATCAGGTCTCCGTCATATTTTATGCTCATTCTGAACTAAACTTGTGTACTCGTTAACAATATGTATGATAGTTTCCTCAAATTTTCCTTTTTTTTTTTTTCATTATTTCACTCCCAAGTAAGGCAATAAAGCCACTACAATGCAAGTAGTTACTGAGTGTGAAAGAATACGAGTAAAAGTAAAAAAAAATATGACTAAGAAGAGAGAACAATAAAAGAACAGGAATTAAGACATAAAATGATGACTGACATTGCATTTAGATTTTTGGCGATCTAAGTGGACTAAAAAGAAAGATGCCAGAAGAGAGTTCCATGAGCAAGAAATGCTAGAGAAGAAAGTGTTAGCATAGGACTTACAGTTACATGTAGCCATTTCAGCAGTAAAATGCGACATAGCCATCAAACTATTACTCTGCTTAAATTTGTAAAGTCTATGTATCTAAGGGGAAAACAATATTTATTTTGAATAATACAAAAATATGGCACAAGGCCAAAAGAGGGAAGGCTGGTCTTCAGTCTGTCTTATTTTAAACTTAGCTAGACATGATTACTGACCCAAACATACCACAATATTCCTTACACCAAAGCAACACATTCTTACTTACCATTCTTACTACAGCCACCATAATACTTCAAAGTCTCTATGAAGTTCTAATTAGTTCCCATATGTACAATTTACCAAAGAGGTAAGTTTATTAGAACAATTACCATTATAATATTTATAGAAAAAGCTATTACAACGATGCGAAAGTGTTTTATTTTCAGCAAAATGGTGATATCTCTTTGTTGTCATGCTTCCTGATATTATTTCTACTAATATCCTGATCTTGACATTCTATTATATTGTTTTCAGTTTCTTTCTTCAAAATCCCTCTTTTCAACCAATTCCATGTTACTTTGCCTCTACTTTCATTATGATGATGATGATGATGATGGTGTATCTAAAGCATAGTTAAATTCCCAGTTGTTGTTATAGTTACATTAAAAAATCCAAATTTAAACAGATGGATGCTTCGGTCTAAGCCTTTTCTTCTGGTTAATGTAAATTACCTTGATAGTAAGGGATTTTTTTTTTTTTCCATGTTGACAATATAGTTAAATTCCCAGATAAAAAATTTAAAAGATTTAAAAAGATAGAAGCATCTATCTTTTTAAATTTGGATTTTTTAATGTAACTATAACAACAAAATCATTTCGATTTCATTTTTGCCTTGAAAAAGTCAGAAGACGAAACGCGTCGGCAAAATCTAAGATTTTTTCCAATTGTCATTTTATACCGATCTAAAGTATGTTTATCTCATATAGACCTTTTAGCCTGGGGCTTATTTCATGTATAAATCTAAAGACTGAGATTAATTTTATAAATAGGTTGGTTGTTTTTTTTGGTTTAAAAAAAAAAAAAAAAAAAAAAAAAAAAAAAAAATGATTTCTCCTCAAAGCAAGGCAGTAAAACCACTAAGGCACAAATAGTTACTGGCTGTGGATGGAGCAAGAATGGAAGAAGAGTAACAACAAACTTTAGCTGAGAATCTTATCATTTCAAGGGCCTTGAGATTAATAAATAATTTTCCATGAAGGTACAGGGGGTTACTGACTGTGAAAGAATTTAAGGACCAATAACAATAGAAGAGTAATCAAGAGGACAGTAGAAAGCAATTGACATAAATTTTTGCAGATTAAAGTTGGCTGGAAAGCATGGTGCCAGAAAGGAGTTCCACAAGCGAGAAGTACAAGAAAAGAAACTGTTAGCATAGAATTTACAGTTACATCTAGCTAAGTTATCTGTAAATCGATGAGGCTTTGTTGCCAGTCTAGTACTGCGCTTAAATTCAGAGTCTAGGCACCATAGTGAAGAGCTCATCTGAACAATTACCATGAAAGTATTTATAGAAAAGACACAGGGAGGCAACTTTATGGTAGTGGGAAAGAGACTGAAACCAAGACACCAGACGAAGGCCAATAATATTGCCGATTCTTTTTTAGATTTTATCAAGGTTGTTTTTGTTTCATGGCATATCAACATCTATGGGTTATTTAATGATGAAATCTAAATATTTTGTACACAATTTTTTATTTTTTTGTAGATAATGGTTTTAGTGATACAAGTCTTACTAATTAACCTATATCTGAGGGAGAAGAGGTGGATTCATACCTTTCCTGAAGTTATTTGCATGTAAGTGAATATAACAAACTCAACTGGAATTGAAACTAGGCGCTCTGATTAACAAATCCAAGGCATTATCCATTGTACCACCTGCACATCCAAGTTTACAGCACCTAGTATTCCCAAGCAGTCACCCATCTAGATACTGACTAGGCTTGATGTTGCTTAACATCAGTGATCATATGGGGACCAGTGTTTCAATGTGATATGGCTGTTAAACCCAATTTTATAAAGAGGATGATGACAAGTTCTCAGCCTGACAAAAAAATTTTGAATAATAAGGTGAATCAAAAGTATTTCTAAATTTTCTGTCATGTATCTGTCTAAAGACGGATTTCTCCATAATATTATTATTATATTATCAAATATTAGTCATCAGGATGTTTTGTTCCCCACTTCATAATAACAGATGCAACGAGTAAGATTTTGGTAAATTTTAAGGCATTATTTAAACCGTGCCTCAAAGGCACTGAAGGTTTTTATGATTAGAACCAACTTCTGCAGTGTTGAATCTTTCCTCGTTGCAAACTGTCTGGATATACCGGCTCTCTGTGAGACCAACCTTGACTCATCTATCCCCTCCTCTGATCTCTTGATCCCCGGCTACCTTCCTCTCCTTAGAAAAGACTCAAACCCATATGCATGGCCTTGGTGTTTATGCCAAGGACTATTACCCACTGGCTAGAGAGCTGTCTGTTGAATCTCCAGACCATTCGTACATGTGTCTCCAGCTATCTCTTCTCAATGCAGTAAGCTATTTCTTCCTTTATTTCTCTCCATCCTCCAAAGACTGTGGTGTATTTTAATGCATTTCTGACAGCATTGACAAGGCTCTCTCTCTTTCCATTCGTTTGCTTGCATATTCGTGTTTGGTGATTTTAACGCCCATCATACCAAGTGGTTTAAAAACGCTACTACTGACCTTGCAGGCATACAGACCCTTAATTTTTCAATTTCTCAATCCCTCACACAAATAGTTGACTTCTCCAGACATTTTCCCTACAACCTAGATGGTAAGGCTTCTCTTTTCAATCTATGTTTTACCTCCATCCCCGAGTCCTGTAGTGCCACACAGCTGTGCCCTCTTGGCAACTCCAATCATGCTGTAGTGTCTGTCAACATCTTTAACTCCACCCCCCACAAGAACCTCCTACCACTAGAACATCATTCTGCTATCAACAAGCAGACTGCGACTTGTTCTGGGATTTCCTTCACGATATTCCCTGGGACATTGTCTTCATGCTCCCCATTCAAGAATGTGCTTCTGAGGTCTCAACCTGAGTTAAAGCTGGAATCAAGGCTTTCATCCCCTCAAGGAAATATAAGGTCAAATCCTGCTCCTCCCCTTGGTTTTTCTGCTGCTTGCTCAGCTGCCATTGCCCATAGGAATCACTTCTTCCACCTATATTGCAGCGTCATGTCTGATTGCAATAGACGTCTCTTTGTCTCTGCCCGTAACAAGTGTAAGCATGTCCTCAACGAAGCAAAGTCAGTATTTGCTGCTCGAATGAAAGAACCTATTGCATCTCACAAATTCAGCTCCAAGAATTATTGGCATCTCTGCAAGAGCATACTTAACAAAAACAAACCCTCTATACCTCCTTTGTTCAACCAGTTTGAGGTTCTGACCTCTTCTGACGACAAGGCTGAATGCTTTGCATGGAAATTCTCATTTAATTCAACACCTGACTCTTCCGGTGTACCCACACCCGATCTCCCCCTTAGAACTGAGGCTCAACTGAGCGAGGTGCACATAACCCCATCATCGTTTCTGGGCATCATCTCTAAATTAGACCCCCACAAGGCTAGTAGTGGAGACGGGATACCAGCCATTGTCCTCATGAAATATGCACATGAACTAGCCCCTGCCCTCTCCAAATTATATAACTACTGCCTCAATGAATCTGGTTTTCCAGACTGTTGGAAGTTCTCATCTGTTCTTGTCTTTAAGAACTCTGGAGATCCTTCTGACTACCATTCTATCAGTCTCCTATCACTCTTCAGTAAAGTCTTTGAAGCTTTAATCAATGCCAAAGTGGTTATGCACCTTATATCCCATAATCTGCTCTCCGACAAACAATATGGTTTCCGCTTTGCCTGTTCTACAGCTGATGTTCTTACGGCCATAACTGAAATTGTTTACCAAGCACTTCATAATAATGGAGAAGCTCATGCCATGGCTCTAGATAACTCCAAAGCGTTCGATAGGGTTTGGTATGCTAGCCATCTTCACAAGCTTCAGGGTTATGGAATTTCAGCTCGATTGTTCAACTTAATACAATAATTCCTGTCAAATCGTGCATTGCAGGTTGTTCTAAACAGATTCTCCAGCTCCTATCCCACGAATGCAGGCATTCACAAGGCTCTATCCTAGGCCCTACTCTGTTCCTTATCTTCATTAACAATCTTCCTGATGTCATGGGTTCCCAAGTAGGCATCTATACCGATGACACTACTCCTGCCTCAAAAACAAATCTAGTGACACTGACAAAACTAACCTGGCCATTTGTCTTGAAAAGGACCTTCAATCAGTTGTGGACTGGGGCAGGAATTGGCTGGTTAACTTTAATGCCTCAAAAACAAAACTGCTCTATTACTCACCAGAGAGAACCATCCCTGTCTCCCATTAGAATGTCTGACACTCAACTCTCCCAAGAGCACCTCTCTATGACTGCTTGGTCTCACATTGTCTGCTGACCTGAGATGGAATGAATACATTGAGTCAATAGCTTTGTCTACCGCAAGGAAAGTTGGCTCCCTGTGCTGTGCCAGGAAATTTTTCTCGCTGGAGTCAATCTACAAATCAATCATTTGCCCTTGCATGGAGTATTGCTGCCATATATAGTCTGGAGCTCCTGTTTATCTCAAGGTCCTCGACAAAATCCAAAGATGGATATGCAATGTAATTGGCCCTGATCTGGCATCTCGTCGGCAGCCACTCTCTCTATTTTCCTGATAGCTGTAATCTCCAACTATTCAAATGTAATGTCAGTTGATGTCTCCAGATGTCCTGATCTGTCCCCTAACCTTCTCTTCATCCTTTCCACTATCACTCCTCTTTGCTCTCGCTCTAACCCTCTGTAACCCCTTGTGTGCTAGTAGCTTCCTGGCTCTCTTGGGGTGGAATTGCTTTAAAAAAAAAAAAAAAAAAAAAAAAAAAAAAAAAAAAACACAACAACAAACAAACTACATCTGGCAGCAACACCTCTGACTGGAAGATTGGAGGTTTTGAGGAATGTAGAACCACCCCTTAATTGCTGTTGTTCTCAGGTCCACCAGGAGCTGATGTAGTAGCACCTGTTAGGGTCCCAACTATGAATAAATAGTGCCCTCCCCACCAAAAAAAAAAAAAAAAAAAAAAAAAAAAAAAAACAATCAAAGTATACAATACATATTTATAACAAAATGACCAACAATAAATTTTCATAGCAAAATGATCAACAGTATATACATATATGATAAAAATATAGTTTTGAGGTATGCTATAGGTAAATTTTGGTTTTGTTTCCCCGAGCGCTAATATCCCTTAAAATTTTTCCAAAATCATAATTCCGTGCAAATGTACATGCTGAACTCAAATTAACAATTAAATTATGAAGAAACCATACCGTTTTGGATTTATCAACAAGAAAAAAAATCGGACTTCTTGTTGGTCATTCGTCCCCCCATTACTGCCATCATGAATCTCAATTCAATGCGGGATACCTACACTGGCGTAATAAGAAAATTTGGCCTATTTACTTCTTTTACAGACTTTCACTACGCATGGGTAACAAAACCAATATTTACCATGCTATATTTAGATAGTTCTGGATATGACGATAAAAACAACATCTTGCAGCAAGGCCTCTGATCAGGAAATTGGAGGCTTTGAGAGACATGGAATCACCTCTTAATTGCTGTTGTTGTCAGGTTGACTCTAACCTGAGGTTGTAGCACCTGTTGGGATCTCAACTATGGGCAAATAATGAACTCCCAAAGAAAACACTATGAAAGTATAAAAATACATTTTTATAGTAAATATATCAGCAATACATTTTTATAAAAAATTACCAACAATACATTTTTGAAATTATCAACAATACATTTTCATAAAAAAAAAAAAAAAAATTACCAGCAATATGTCCTTATAGTAAAATGACCAACAATATATTTTATAGTAGAATTACCAACAAGAAATTTTATAATAAAATGACCAACAATATATTTATATAACAAAATGACAATCAATACAACAGTAAAAAATATAAAAATACATTTTTATAGTAAAATTACCAGCAATACATTTTTCAGAAAAAAATTCCCAATAATACATTTTATTATCTACAAGCTATATATCTTATTGTAGCATCTCCACTATTTTGTTCATGTTATCATATTACTTTGGGGATCTTTGCCTGTTCTTTGTTGCATCCCCCCCACTTTCTTCTATGCAATATAAGAGGCTTGTTTAGATTTTATTATCAACCACATTTCTCTTAGTTTTTTGATTATTATTAACACAATCTAACTTCTCCTCTTGAACATTTCATAACATTTTTTATACATTCTAGCAGCTCTGTATTTAATTTTTAGCTATTAAGTACATATCAAGCTCGGCAATGTGACTACACACCTATTATCATATAAATTGCTGCTCTTGCACAGAGGAGGAGACGCGCAGGCAGCCTGGTCCACTTTTTTCGTCTGCCAACTGGACGCTAGTCGGAAATTTTTCTTTCTTTCTTTGTTTGTTTATACCGCTCTTTTCTTCAAGCATTCTCACATCACATTCGGCGCATTCAACTCCATACACACCCCTCCAGGGGGTCCACAACAATCTAAAAAAAAAACATACGTTTACCCTCAAAGTATGAAATTATATACAAAACACATGTAGTTGAAGGCATAAAATTATGTACAAAATATTTAGATTTCAGCATTAAATATCTTAAACAAAATCAACTAAACCAAACCTATATTTAGAGTTAAAGTGCTCAATATCAGTGATAGAGTGTATGTAAATATAAATTACAGTTGAAATGGCTAGATGTAACTAAGTTTAATATTTTTCTCATACTTTCACACTTGGTAACCCCTGTGTGTGTTAGTAACTTTCTTGCCTTGATTAGGGTGAAATGAAAAAAAAACTCAATGGACATTGCAAATAGTCATTTTTCTGGAGGTTGGATCTATACAGAATTATAAGAAGAGAGAAAAATGAGGTTGAGGTATGTGGCTGAAAAAATGTCCACTTGCTGAAAATGTAACATTAAGACAACACCAGGAGACAGAACTCTCAGGTGCAGTCATTGAAGTCTGGACTGTCCCTCCCATATAGGACATCTATCACCACAATAGATGCTCATCTGCCAAATTAAATTGAAGCAAGACTTCCCAAGACTTTAAATTGATCATTAGTAATGAAAAAAATGTTCAGTTTTAAACATTTTTTTTATATTTATTTTTATTGCAAGGATCTAGAATTCGGGATAAAAAAAACATGTCAATAACTAAAGATAAAAATCCATTCTCAATGGCTTGTGACATCAGATTTTATAATTCTACAGTAAGCACCTATAATGATTTTTTTTGTTTCCCAAAAGACAAGATTGAAGCTTTTTACTAAAATTTATTTGGATCATTATCATCATTCAGTACCTGTACATCTGTGATTTAATAGCATTAACTCTGGTGTTTCTATTCATTTCATCAGTCATTGTCACCTGTGGTAGATTGTGAATTAACCAGACTTATTTTCCCACTATTTATTATGATCTTGAGCAAGTTTATTTATTGTCTGACACTCATTAGTTGCTGAACACACAGACTTCTCATTATCCTTACACATCTATTTTTGTTTACTTCTACTTCTCTTTTCAGGCACACCATAACTTCAAAACAATTTAGTGAGCCCTGCACTAGATATTTTAGTACGTCCAAATACTTTCACAGATTTACTACAAGGTGTATTGACAAGTGAAGACAAATTTACAGACCTCGGTTGAATTTTGTATCATTTAATTTTGATGAAACTACAAAATCCATTCAATGGTTGCTGTTTCCACCTGCAAACTAGGTATTTACTCTGTCTCCTCACTAAGATGAGTTGTGACACAAGGTCAGTTTTTAAGGTAGAGACCCAAGTGCATACACCCAGGCTAGTAACAAAAATTGCCCACAGTCCCTTGCAACCATCAGTTGCACTGGCCTTGGTGTGAGCACCAATCCCTCTCTCTAGTGCAATGAGAGGGCACAGCTTCAGGCAGCTGTTCCCCAGAGCTGGGCACCTCTCAGTATAATTTTCCTCAGTTGCGACTGTCCTTTGATGGAGCCACCCCTGAGTGCACTCTGCCCAAAGACAGAGATGCAACCGAGAGATGAAAATAACGTGTTACAAACCACTCATGAGAGTGGTTTCCCCCTTCAAACTAACTGGACTTATTTTCCAACCATTTATTACAATCTTGAGCAAGTCTATTTACTGCCTGATATGCATTACTTGCCAGCCACAGAATTGTGCTATCTTTTCTCATCTGTTTTGATTTTCCAGTATTTCTCTCTTCATGTACACCATCCCTTTAAGTGTTCAAATAGTTTCAAGGATTTGCTTTGGGCAGCATAGAAATCTGAAGGTAAATTCGTTACATTTCTAAAAACATTTTTACTTTGTCTTATCAGCTTGTGATGTGCATCATACGGTTTTATGTTTTAATTTGGGCAGAAAGTTTTTAAGTCCATGGCACACAATCTAAATCATAAAACAAACTTTAGCTGATAATCTTATTGTTTCAAGGGGTTTTGATATTAATCAATAATTTACCATTTACTTGAAGTAACTGAAATCTAAGATATTTTTCTTTAAACCTATATCTATTCAGGATGATCAAAGCTCTCCACATCTTTTTGTTTAATATCTATGAACTGACATGAATATTCTTGGGAAATTACCTTCTCTTTGGTTCTGAATTTCCAGATCTAATCTTAGACTGATTGCCTTAATCAAGGCTAAAGAGTTTAGTCTACTCTACTAATTTATTTATACATGTTGAAAAGAAATAGATTCAGGTCTTTTCCAAAGACAATGGCACAAAGAGAATATAAAAAGATTTGAACTTAGCATATTGATTCCATTTCGTTAGTTTCCTAGTAGATCCACCACTGTTTGCCAATAAAAATATTGAAATACCACTATTTTACTATTTATTGCAAACCAAATTAAGATCAATTTCAACACAACCATAGTAAAAAAAAAAAAAAAAAAAAAAAAAAAAAAAAAAAAGCTGATTTTTTATAACCAGCGTTAAAAAATAAGACAAAATAAAAAGGAGTTTGTGATTGATATCATTTCAGTTTATGAAACTATTAAGTTATGATATTTAAAAAATTAAAATCATTGCTTTATAAAAGCTTAAGTTGCCATAGGCTGCAACCTATCGTAACTGAAATTATAATCTGGCCCTGGGTTGCAGCCTATACTAACCTAAAGGATAATCCGATCCTGTGCATTGGATATGCACAATTGCATCAACTTTCTCTTGTTTAAGAGTTGCACTTCCATGGATTGTTTTTTTTTTTGTTTTTTTTTTTTGAGAAATTTAGGTCAAAATTCCTGTTGCCACAAGTGGTTATATTTGTTGCAATGACATGTGTCACTTGTTTGAAGGTCACAACAAATATAGGTCACTAGTTATACATTCCAATTTATTTACACATGGGGGTGACAGCTGACATATCTGAAGCTGTGTAACCCCTAATCTCTGTTTCACCTTCCTCAGGAGAGTTTAATTATGATCAACCGAAATAAGGAAAGATGTACACATAAAAGCTAATCTAGTGGTTCTTTAACTAGTCATGTTAGTATAAACATGGTTCATTAGAGTTCAGAAGTGTGGTGAGCAATTTCTTGTGATTTTAATCTCACTTGGTCATTGGCTAATATTGCGAATTTAATCCAGTAGCATAACAGGAGGGTGGGGTGGCCAGTCCTTCATCAGAGATCTATCATTGACGAAAACAATTTTTTTTTTTTTTTTTTTTTTAACAAGAAAAACGAAATACACTATTAGGGAACTAAATTGAGTACAAAATGGCACACAATTAAAATATAAAATCACCTTCAATCTAATTTTGAAAATCAATTTGTAAAATTAAAAATGAATAAAACTGATAAACAAACCTGAAGAATCCCTAAAAATTGTGGAAAAGCAATTAGTGTTCTTGCAAAAGAAAATGGGAACGAATGAAACTCATTTTGCCTGCAAAGAGTAGGTCTTCTAAATTTGATTGTAACTGCTTCAACAATCTTGAGCAACTGTTGAAACCGTATCCTATGTAATGTGTGTCTGTATATAATTTTTTTTTTTTTTTTTTTTTTAAGCATTTCACCCCAAGCAAGGCGGGATGCCACTAGTATGCAGGGGATTACAAGAGTGGGAGCAAGAGTAAAGAGGTGTGATGGAGGAAAAGATGAAGAGAAGGGCAGGGGATAGTTCAGGGCATCTGGAGATGTCGATTGACATTACATTTGAATAGTTGGAGATTATAGCTATTAGGGTAACAAGTAATAGGAAGGGAATTCCACAGATGGGAGGTGCAAGACATGAAGCTATTAGAGTAGAAGATACGGCCACATTTAACCATTTTGACAGTGAAAGGCTGGGACTGTGATGCCAGCCTAGTAGCACGTTTAAATTCATGAAGTCTGGGAACTAGCAATAGTAGCTTGTCGGAGCAGTTACCGTGAAAGTATTTGTAAAAAAGACAGAGGGAGGCGACGACATGTCTATGAGAGTGTGACTGAAGACGAGATACCAGATCAGGACCAACCACATTGCTTATCCGTCTCTGGATCTTGTCGAGGACCTTAAGGTGAACAGTGGGGGTGCCAGACCATATATATCAGTGGTATTCCATGCAAGGGCAAAGGGTTGTGTATTTGGACAGCAATCAGTCTTTTATACACTACAAGAACACACAAAAAATTAAATAAAAACAAACAAACTGCAGTACCATGACAGTCATTTTTAATAAAACTTCTATAAAAGAGGGATTGCTGCCAAAATTTACAATTATTAAATTACATGACCCAGCAGCCAACATGGAAAATAACGCTATAACTTTCAGAGAAAAAAAACAAACCTTGTTTTATGACAAATAACAGCTAAAAATGAAATCCAACATTTAAATAAGGAAATCCAAAAACGTAATGCAATCCTATAAGAACACAATTTGATTATTTTCACTTTCTTTTTAATAAATCAATATTGCACTCAGTGTGAAAGCTGAAGATTGATGTGATAAATACTGAAATCAAAAATTAGATTCATCAACTTTACCAATTTTTGAGCATTTAGGTTTAAAGATCATCTGAAAAGTGTACAGAAATAACCTAATTCCCGCTGGGTTTTGCTTACAGACTGACTTCAAAATTTTACCATTTCAAAAATAAATCCAAATAACGTTAATATCATTAGATATTAGAATGGAAAATATATTAAAACTAGAATTCTGATTATAAATCCCCACAAGTAAAATATGCATTTTTATTATTTTACTGTATTTGAGCAGTAAAAAAAAAAAAAATACAAAGAAGGCTACTGAATGAAGATTATAATTAATAAAAGCTAAAACAAAAAATAAATAAACGTATATATAACACCATAATACTACTGGACACAAATTATAAGAAAAAATATTTTAAATTTGCATTGTTTACTGAAAAAAAAAAAAAAATCATACTAAAACTATTGTACTGTATAACATATTACATTATAATATAGGTAAATTGTTCACTAATTTCCCTTTGAGATAAATGAAGGACTTATTTGATGACACAATGATTTATTATTAATGTGCTTGTGCCATGCAATTTGTCCATATACAATTTGTAAAGTTTCAGTAAATTATAAATTTTATAAGGCTGTGCTATAAGGTTTTCACTGATCACCAGAATGAAATTGCAATGTTATGATTTTGAATATTTAAATTTGTTTTCTCAAAAAAAACAAAAAAAAAAACAAAAAAAAAAAAAAAAAACAAAAAACAAAAAAAAAAACAAAAAACAAAAAAAAAAACAAAAAACAAAAAAAAAACAAAAAACAAAAAAAAAACAAAAAACAAAAAAAACAAAAAACAAAAAAACAACAAAAAACAAAAAAAAACAAAAAAAACAAAAAAAAAAAAAAAAAAAACAACAAAAAACAAAAAAAAAAAAAAAAACAAAAAAAAAAACAAAAAACAAAAAAAAAACAAAAAACAAAAAAAAAACGGTGAGGATTTTGGAAAAAATATTTTGTGTGGTTATTTATCAAGTCATACCTTGACTTTCAAATCTAGTACAATATTACAGTTCCAAAATTGACCTGCTCTGTTGTACACATATACTGAATTGATTCATCTTCATTCCCTTTGTCTTCCATTGAGGAGGAACTGCTGCATTGTAGAATAAACTCCCGATAAGATGCTTCCTCAATCACAACAATCTTAATCTATTCAAATCTACAGTGAATCGTTATCTATCTTACATATCTTTATAATATGCAACTCTTGCTCCACTTACAACAAACTCTACCTTAAGTGGATCTTGAGCCTTGTATTGAGTGAACAATAGTTAAAAAGAAAACACAGTGTATTAGTTAATTTATAAACAAAAAGAAATTTTTTTGTTTTTGGCGGGGGATTTGAATTATGAGAATATTTTCACATGGAAGAAAAATCAGAGAAACATTTGCAAAAGGGATGTTAGAAAAGTTCTACTCACGTCTTTTAAGAGAGGAAGCCTGAAGGAAAGCTGTAAGAAGGTCAGAATTGCAATTCAACTTGGCCACACGGTGATCCCTTCTCTTGAGCTGTCGTACAAGCAATGCAGACATTTGATTGATGCTGTAACGAAGGTTGGCATGGATGCTACGCAGTTTATCCACACCTAAAAAAAAAAAAAAAAAAAAATAAAAAAAAATAAAAAATAATATATGAAAAGAGTTATAGTCAGTGGCTTTGATCGTTGTGTAAGATGTACTTTATTTTTCATAACGAAAGAAAAACAATTGTTCTGGATTCAATGCAAGATCTCTTGTCATATTTGCTAAGCCTTGTTTACGGCTGACCCACAATACCAAGTGTGGATTGAACCCAGCATTTCATCAATTGAAAAGGGGGCTACAGTAGAGCAATGATTACAACATAAACTTCTTATGCTTTTACTAAATTTAACATTGGTGTTTCAACATGTGGCCAGAAGCCAAAGTTCAGCAATGTCAAGCCTGGTCAGTACCTAGATGGGTGAACACTTGGGAATATCAGGTGCTGTAAGTGTGGCTGTGCAGATGTCTTAATTGATAATGGCTCAGAATTGTTAATCGGAGAACCAATTTCTAATTCCCATTGTGTATGTTATATTAACTTATATGGAAATACTTTTGGGAAAGGTAAAAATCTACCTCTTCTGAGTCAGCCATGAATTAATTAGTAAGACTTGTATCACTAAATCATTAATATCTTAAAAAAATAAATTCTTACAATCTAAAAATATTTTCTGGTTTGAAATAACCTGCAAAGGGTTGATAAGCTGTAGAAAACGAATCAATCAATGAAATACTGATTAGCCACACAGACATGTCTTTTATGTTTATTTACATCCTCTGGAATAAAAATGTGTAGAAACTACCATGGCCACAAACTGAGGGATCAGTTTACACATTGATTGTAATATAAAATTGATCCCCTACTTTATGTCCACATAATTCCTTGTTTGTTTTTCAAATTCTGATTAGGTATGCATCAACCTCTTCTCCCCTCCAGCTATGGATCAATTAGTGAGATTTGTATCACTAAGCTGTTATTATTTCCAAAAAATTCTTACAACATAAAAATAATTTTTGGCTTTAAATAACTTGCAAAGGGTTGATTAAGCCATAGAAAACAAATCAGTCAGTCAGAAATTTAACTTCAAAATATTCAGTATTAGTCTCAATATTTTTTACTGTAAAAATGAAATTTGTCTAATATAAGACATGATAGATATTATGAAAACAATGTCATCCCATATTTTCTTTTGATTTCAGTCACATCAACCAGAAAACCCGAGTCATATCCTTAAATAATTTCATCTGATTGAGACATTCACATGGATGCTGTGCATGAGGTTAAACCCATTCAGAAATATCAATTATGACTGCTGAATACAACTGCTTCCTAAGATCAATGGTGAAAAAAAGCTTTGAGCAAATAAAGCCTGAAGGTCTCAGCAAAGATTATCCTTCTTTGAACAATGTGGACTAGCAATCCTTTCCATCAATTTATGATATTGTGTTCTTTTTCTGTGTTCCAGCATGTGTCAGTATACTTTGATGCAAAAGAGAAAAAAAAAAAAAAAAGATACTAATGTGGCATTGGGGCCTCAGGGAGTTAATCAGAAAAAAGAAAAATGAAGAGGAAAGTGACTACTAACTGGATGATAATTGGTGAAATTCTTAGAAAAGGAAATTGAAAAGTTAAGAAAATTAAAAACAAAATGCATTATGTTTTAAAATAAAATGAAATTGCAAAAACGTTCCAAGGAGAATCAAAGCCAAATTTAACAAGACGGAATTCAGTAAGATTGAGCAAAACTAAGACTACCAACCCTTCCTCCATTTCCCACTGATAAGAAAGAGATAATGTATCATCGGAGATGTTGGTCCTGGGAAAATAGAAAAACACATGTTGTTTACAATACCTTATCATTAAAGATGGTCAGCAAAATAACATCTAAATTGTTCTGAACAAAAAGCCAGGAAAACATCTGGTTTATGTAGTCCAGCCAGGAGAAAAATATCCCTACAATAATAAAGATTAGCACCTAAGATTGGGGATGGGTTCATTTATTTTAATTTCTGTGACATTTGTCAAAAAAATTTTATAGCTGGATGAGTGAGACAATTTGATAAAGAAAGATTAATTGTTAACTTGGAATGACCCCAGGCAAAAAACTGTGTGGTCTTGTTGATTGAGAAACACAATCAGAGAAAGATATTTTTTATTATTACTAAAGATATTGGAAATATTTTTCTTTTTTTTCTTTCCCACTCATGACAACTGTGGATGAACAAAACTTTTGAGACTGGCTGGCAGGGAGGCATCTGGATTAGCTTCAATTATCTTAGAATATGATCAAGTCTGTGGTGTCAGGAAACCCCCTAAAACAGAGTGACACAAGTTGATAAAGATTAATTACTGGAAAACCCATTTCGTCTATGCATTCTAAAAATTTAGATTCTTCACAAAGTCAGTTGTACCAGCCTTTAGAAATGGGCTGCAGTTGGATTGAGAAGGTGGGAGAAGGGGAAGAGAGAGACTGAGATGGAGCAATGGTGTAAAATAAAAAGTGAAGGGAGTTGGAGTTAAGGGGTGGTTTGATTCTTCTGAGCACTCTCAAAAGAGAGCTAGACAACACCTAAATTTGGAAAATTACTTGAGTAAACATATTTTGAAAATATGAGATTTTAGTAAAAGGTTGATACTAAAGGTGTTAGATAACCAAACCCCATGCCCTGGTCAACCCCACATCTGCCTGATGCAGGACTCCATATAAGCTGGAGGCTTGGACAACTTAGAGAGTCCCACACATTACTGCTACTGAAATCCACATCATTTGCAAAGACCTCCTGACCAAGAACTTGTGCCAACCCAGAACTTTGAAATTTAAATTACTACTAACACAGGCTTTAAATTTCAAAAGGAGATCCCAGGATCATTTGATTATAACAGTTGTGTGAAGGGTCAAAACCACTGTATACAATAAATCATATATAAACCAAATCATAGTTACATTTTTAACCTGAGTTAATTCTTTATTCTAAAGATTACTTTTTTGCATAGCTCCTTGCTATTGACATCTTCTTCACTCCAGTTTACTTCATCAATGATCTTCTCACCCTCTGAGCAAAGGAGTGAATGATTGTGAAGGAAATGGGCACCAGATAGATCAAGTGGAACTGTGTTCATCCTCATAAAACCAGCAACAAACCAGCAATGCCTTAACGAATAAGGAGTCAGCTAGATGGTAACCACAGTGGTCTGAAGGAACCTGAATACCAATGTGTGGGAGAGAAGGTTACACTAAATGATAAAATTGAATTAAAAGAGTGATAAAAACTACTGGACTTGAGAAACCTGTTTTCCTAATAAAGGTGTTTTAAGAGAAAGATTTTATAAATCTCAACTGAAAACAGTACTGGCTGCTCAGTCAATGAATACCAAATGTTTCCTTGTAGGGAAATGGCTAATATTGCCACCACCAGTGTATATGGAAAACTAATTTAGGATCAGTTGCCATTTTGTGATCTTTACGAGAATTTCACTATCCGGAAATTCAAGTCTGATGACTGGAGATCTGTCCCCAGACAGTACCTCACCACTGAGATGGGTAGATTTTGCAGTGATAATGCAAAAAAGGCACAATTTCTGGACAACATATAAAAGATGAAAAAAAAAAAAAAAAAAAAAAAAAAGAGATCCTCATCTGTTCTGCCATACTTGTCAATGATGGTAAAATTTGCTATTTATAAAAATATTTTCCATCCTCTCCACTTTTTACTTTCCTAAGTAATCTTTTAATCCATTTTAATTTTCTGCTTAATCTTTTAATCAAATTCATTGTTGTAGACATTTTGGGCAGATGAGAGGCTATCCAAAAGTTTGCAGAACATAAGTTACAAAATGGCTTTCTAATACTAAACAAAAGAAAAATAAATGATAAAAGTGGTCCTATCTTTCTTGGTATAGTGATTCTAAAGTGTGAAATCTCCAGTGAAAAATGAGAAATGATTGAACAATTTGATGGACTAATCGGTCAATCAATTCAAGTTTAACAAACTTTTGATTCTTAAGTTTGGGGAATTTGGACAGTATGTGCAAACTGAATGTTTTATAGACTTTTGTTTCTATCCTTTGAAAGCTGTCAGGGTGCAAACAGCAAGTAAGAGATGATGACAAAATAAAGATGATGGAAACTAGAATCAGTAAGGTTTATGATTTCTTCCTGATGGTTTGGGAAATGTCTTGTAAATTTCTTAAATTATACACATTTGTTGGTAATTTTTTTTTTCCATCAAAAATATTTCTATTCCATGTTTTGTCACTTTTCAATAACTATCACATGCTTTTATTTTTTTAGTCTTGAACAGGAAACAAGGGATAAACTTCTACTTCTGTTCAAAATGAAATTAGTAGGTTACTGTTAAAATGGTAATAATGAATGAAATATATGATATGAATGAAAGGAGAGGTGGTAATAAGTGAAGATGATAATGAGGAGGATAGATAATGATTGACCAGTGACTTGAAATATTGAGCAGAAGAAAAATTGTGATGAGTAAATGTCAAAACTTGCAGTTTTTACCTAAGATTTCAAATTTCAGCCCATCCTGAGTATGGCAATAAACTATATCCAACAGCAAGTCCTCTGATCAGGAGGCTTTGAGGAGCATGGAACCACCTCTTAATTGCTGGTGTTCCCCAGTCCATCCAGACCTGGGGTGGTAGAACCTGTTAGGGTTCCAACTATGGGCAAATAGTTAACCCTTCAAACTAGGGTCAAAACACTATGAAAGTGTAAAAATAGGTTTTAATACCAGAAATACTTTGTAAAAAAAAAATATCAGCAATAAATTTTTGAAGAAAAATTATTACCAAAAATACATTTTTGAAGGAAAAAATATTAGCAGCAATAAAAATTGTCGGAATTAAATAACCCATTGTGGTTGATATGCTGTAAAACAAAAATCAATCAAATTTCAGCATTATGTACATTGTGACATGAAAATCAAAATGAAAGGGATCGTCAGTGGTCAGGAATGAAGGCAAGCATTACTGACAGAATATGGCTATTAGTTGTATAATTTAAATGCATTGTTAATGATTTTTACTATAGGAATACATTGAAAATGAGGAAGAAAGGGATTGTTAGTGATCAGGAATTAAGGTGTGTTACTGACAAAAAAGTGCTATTATATGTGTAATTCTATTAGGAAATCTGTGGTTAACCAATAAATTTGTATGCAGATGATTGCATTTCAACTCTTATCATAAAGGGCAAGGAAGAAAATTTTAATAAATATAAATTATAAAAATAAAATATTAGCAATATATTTTAAAATTCATATTTTTTTTTTTTTTTGGTTAAAACTAGAGAAAAGATTATCTGCATGGAGTGACTTATCCAATGAGAAATCACTACTGGAAAACCGCTTTCACTTGCTGGCACTTTCAATCAAAATTTCACATCTCTTCTCCCAGTCAGTTGATGGATTGATTCATTTTCTACACCCTCACCCTTTGCAGGTTATTTAAAGCCAGAAAATATTTTTAGATTGTAAGAATTTTCTTTTAAATATGGGTTTTAGTGATACAAGTCTTACTAATTAACCCAAGGCCAGGGGGAGAAGTGAATTCATATTAACAATTCCGAACCATTATCGATTACCCCACCAGCCCATCCAAGCTTACAACATCTGGTATTCCCAAGTGGTCACCCATCAAGGTACTGACAAGGCTTGATGTTGCTCAAGTTCAGTGATCATATTGAATTTTCTGCTTAATCTTTTAATCAAATTCATTGTTGTAGACATTTTGGGCAGATGAGAGGCTATCCAAAAGTTTGCAGAACATAAGTTACAAAATGGCTTCCTAATACTAAAAAGAAAAATAAATGATAAAAGTGGTCCTATCTTTCTTGGTATAGTAATTTTAAAGTGTGAAATTTCCAGTGAACAATGAGAAATGATTGGACAATTTGATGGACTAATCGCTCAATCAATGCAAGTTTACCAAACTTTTGATTCTTATGGCCACATCATGTTGAATATATTGTGAGTTAAACTCACAATATATTCAACATGATGTGGCCATAAGCACTTCTCTCAATCAAAGTTAAAATCAGCATTAGATGTACTGTAGTATGTGACTCACTCCAGATAATACCAAAAATAGACTTTGAATTCAATGTTATATAGATGTTTCAGAGAAGTCAGCTGCATCAGTAGGTTGATTTGGAAGATAACCTCCTAGCTATCAAGTACAGGTCCATGCAGATTAAATGTCGGTGACTGTCCTTGACATGTAAATTGGTGGTTGACCCAGCTGTGCCAGGGACATGTGCATGTGGGACAAACCAAATGACAGGTAGATATTTAAGTACCACCCAAGAGGGAAGAGAAGAATCTCTTACATACTTGTGAGAAAAAGAATCTATATCCCCCCCCACACACCAAAAAAAACAAAAAAACAACAAAAATCCCAAAGCCACACTCACTTGCTGATATTAATTGATGGAGCCCAGAGTTGAATAAACAGTTTTACATAGGAGAGTTTTGGTCTTGTGTTTTTGCTCGGTCCGTATACTGATAGTACACTTATTGTTTACACTGCCCGACCCATGGATTGAACTCACTACTTGCATTCAGTGGAAACGGTTAAGCAATAACAGAGCAGTGATAAAAATAAGAACTATATGAGATATCCCTAGACATTAACACTGGAGCAAGATTAAATAGAGTGTTCATTTCAGAATTCCCTGTATATTACCCAGATCAATGCACACTTGAAGAAGGCCTTAAGGCACAATAGCTGAAACATTATGATAGAAACAACAAAAAAAGGAGGACAACAGTCCAAATATAAATAGTGTAAATAATGATAACTCCTCATTACAGAAATTCAGACAGGAAAAAAATAAAACTCATTTCAAGAATTGCCTCAAGTTTTTAAATATTGTCATTATCGTATAAATTACTCTGGCTTATAGTTTCAATCCTTATTTCAGTCACTATATCAATGCATTCTCTGACCTTTTTTCTGTTGAGCTCATTTTCAGGTAATCTTTGAAGAGAATCATTTATGTAGAAAGCTTAAGAAGGTGCTAAATCTGTCACTCACATCTGTAAATCATAATTGGAGTGCTGGTTTGTTTTTTGTTTTGTTTTATGGCACATCAACCACAATGGGATATTTAATGCCAACAATTTTTTATTGCTGGTAATATTTTTTTTCAAAAATGTATCACTGGTAATATTTAAAAAAAAAAAAAAAAAATGTATAACTGATAATACTTTTTTTCCAAAAATGTATAGTTTGATTTGGTTTGGTATGTGGCATATTAACCTCAATGGGTTATTTAATACTGACAAGATTTTTATTGCTGGTAATATTTTTTTTCAAAAATGTATTGCTGGTAATAATTTTTTTATAAAATATTTCTGGTATTAAAACACATTTTTACACTTTCATAGTGTTTTGAGTCAGGTTGGGGCTCAACTATTTCCCATAGCTGGGACCTTAATAGGTGCTACCACCCTGGGTCAAAGTGGACCTGGGAACACCAGCAATTAATTTCTTAAAACCTCCAGATCAGAGGCCTTGCTGTTGGATATAATTTATCGTCTTACTCAGGACACGGATGTAGTTTATCATCATTCCCAGGATGGTGGAGTGCTGGTAAAAGTTAGTAAAAAGAAAGAAATATTGGGAGATAGATTTGCAATGTGAAGTACATATAAACTTGTGTATAAGCCAACTTCCATATAAATTTACCTGTGTAGAGTGCAACCAGTCACTGTAAATGCATGATTTTTAACTTCTTCCAAAAAAAAAAAAAAAAAAAAAAAAAAAAAATTACCTGTGTATAATGCGACACCCCTGATCATAAAAAACTCAATATACTCAAGTATATATGGTATTCTAATGAATGAATTCAGAATTCATCAGCATTTAACATTGATGAAAACTTTTGTTCAGTTCCTTTGAGATTAATGTCAGAGGGTGAAGGCTAAAATATGGTGATTAAACAACAATGATGAGTATAGTTGTTGGTATCTATCAACTGCCCCACACAGTCAGATGTGGCACAAGGCCGAATTTAATGTGGGGGTTCCTGAGCCCACAGGCTCAACCAAAAATTTCCTATTAGCTCCCGTGTAAAATGGGGTTGGGTAGGTGTTTCCTGAGACGAGACTCTGCCCTTTGGCATAGCCCTGTCTGTGAATGCTCTCTGCCCAGAGGCAGAGAGCTTAACCAACCAAGCTGAAGACAACTCTCCAACTACAGGTCGGTGAGGATAGTAGTCTATTAAAAAAATATTTCACTCAATAAACAATTTTAAATTTGAGTGTTGGTTTAACTTATGGTTTCTATCAGTCTCAAGAGATTATAGATTTGCACGTGGAGAATTTTGATTCAGCTAGTGGTGGTGAAAGGTAGGTGGTGGCAGCATCTGCCATGTCTGTAGAGACATGCACAGTGACAATCTTAGCCTCAGTTGAAGACACATACTTGCTGTCTTTTAGCATCACTGATCCTAATAGTTATTTAAACAATAAAAATATCTTATGCCTTGTTTCTTGAAAACCTTTCCCCGGCAATGGATCAAATGTTACATGACACTCAAAGAAAAATAGAGAAATTTATTTTAGTTTGGAAGTTTATTTTTGAAAATGCTATAAATGCAGTCAAAAATTTCAAACAAGCCATACTTGCAATGTAAAGCATTTTAAAAGTCTGTAATTAACACGTAAATAAATTCCATGGCATTCAAATTAGAACCACTGAGCCAAAATACGCCCAGGCCAGTAAGAGTGAAAGGAGGTAGCCAGCTCATTTTTTGTTATATGACACACAACAATTAAAGCTCTAAAAATCAGACAAATAGGTTCCATTGAATAGTGATTTTTACTAAGGCTTTTTTGTTTATTATTGCAATTATTAGTATAATTTTTTTTTTTTAATAAGTTATTTGAAATTCAATTTCATCATTCTGTTAATTATCCATCCTTGTTACACACCTTGCAGAGATTTACTCATAAGTGCCTCAAAAATGATGATGGTGGAGCAGTTAAGATGTTTATTTTATTTTTTTTAAGGAAATTTTCTTACCTCCACCAGAGCTTATTAACATCACCCCATTAACCTGTGGCATCACCTTCCTGATTGCACTAAGAGAAATGGCATCAGTATAATATTGATGCCAGTGTAACAGTGGTTGTGGGGCAATTTTTATTTTTGGCCTATATGCACACATATATATGTTGTGGTTGGAGTTTGGTAGCTCTCCATGTCTATTTACATGAGATTTAATTGAGGTATGGTCAGAAAGATGGAATGCGATTATCGTCAGGCAAACTCCATCCGCAACATACTTGTTGGAACCCAAATATAATGGCGCACAATACCATATCAACCTAAGTATTAAGCACAGAAATAATTAAATTAAATAAAAAAAAAATTAACCACAGTACTGTGTCAGTTATATATATATATATATATATATATATATATATATGTGTGTGTGTGTGTGTGTGTGAAGAAAAATATACGGAAAAAACAAACAAAAATCCTAATATGCAATTATGCTGTTTTAATGTTAATATAATGTCACCGTCAGACGTTTCGGTCTAGTAGACCATCTTTAGGACATATTCATAAAACATAATTAACATTAGACTATATTTAATTCAACATGAAAAGACAAGCCTTACTCTTATGTCCATCGTCTTTTCATGTTGATTTGTTTATTTGTCTGTTTAAAACTTAATGACCCATCGATCAGCAAGAGATCAATTAAGGTCAAACTGTTGTTTTTTTTTTTCTTTAAATAAGGTTGAAAATCTTTCAAAAAGACTTTCCCTTTCCTTCTTTTTCGATGTTGTCTTGCTTTTTGTTTTTAAGAATTCACTGTTTTCAGAGGTGCGTTGTTCTTTTTAAAATTTCTCACCTGGCAAGTATCAAAGTTTCCCCTTTCGTCATCAGACACCAAATTGGAATTATATTTTATTATATAGTCCAACTTTCCTAAGAAATGTCAAGATCAAATTGGGGTTTGATTTTTCGAAAAGTTCTTTCAAGTTGTTCACATTGTAAACTAATTTTCGAATATGTGCCATGTCACCGCAATCAAGCAGGAAGTGCTTCACAGTATAAGCCTCCTGGCATGCTATGCATTCAGGAGGATCTTCGTCTTTTAGGAGGAAGGAGTGAGTTATGTGCATGTGTCCTATGCGAATACGAGATAAAACCACTTCTTTGCGTAATTTTCTGTGTTCAGTTAGTTGTTTCTTTAGAGAGGGTTTGATTTTAAATAATTTGTTGTTTTGACAGCTTTTCATGTTGAATTAAATATAGTCTAATGTTAATTATGTTTTATGAATATGTCCTGAAGATGGTCTACTAGACTGAAACGTCCGACGTTGACATTATATTAACATTAAAACAGCATAATTGCATATTAGGATTTTTGTTTGTTTTTTCCGTATATTTTTCTTCATACTGTTGTATCTATATCTATATATTTGCTTACATATATACACATTATATATATATATATATATATATATATATATATATATTATAAATTGATTTATTTAAAATATGTTTTTTTTTTTTTGCTACACAGTTCTAACGATGTTTCTAAATGGAAGCTAAAAGCTACAAATTTAATTTTGTAATTAAATTAAAGACATTAGTTCCATTTCATTCTCAAGCGAATTTTGGAGTAACTTTTTAAAATTACTGGGTTTTAAAGACACAGCTAAAATCATAATTCACGTTTCCAAGGTTACAGATAAATCTACTTCAACTAGACAAGGGGTGTCTGGGTGTTCATTATGTCTGTAATTTGATGTATCTGTTATTAGTTACGTTTTGGTAGGAGGTAGGGATGTATTTTTCAATGAAATCTGACATTCGTTGAATGCATGTCGTCTGGATTTTTTACAAATTTATTATTGTTAACGGCAAAAATTCTTACAGCATTTTTTCTATTTTTCTATTTAAAGATTTTGGGGGGTGTTTAGGTTAGAATATGTTTTATTTAACTACGATTTGAAAAATTTTAATTTTTAATATATTTTTTAAGAACAATTAAATGTATTAGAATCCCTTATAGAATGTAAAATTATTTTTACATCAAGTATAAGTATGTATATTAGGTTACAAAATTTTTTTTTTTTTTTTTTAAATATTATTTAAGTAAAAATTATGACAATGACTGCAAAAATAGTTACTTAATTTCACTGATTTAGTAAACTTTTATTTTTTATATATAAACCTAGTAATATATTGTTTCTCATGTAAGTACAAAGGACATGGGTCATTCAAAAGCTTACATCTTCTGGCATTTCATATTAATTTTAATAGACTATATTACTTTATAATAGAAGGAAATGTATTAGAATTATTTATAGTAAGTAAATTTATTTTTCCATATCAAGTATATTTATATTACAATTTTTAAACTTTATTATATAAAAGTATTTTAAATTTTTTAAAACTTTTATAAATTTTTAAATTTTTTAAACTTTTATATTTAAATATTTTAAATTTTTTAAACTTTTATATTTAAATATTTTAAATTTTTTAAACTTTTATATTTAAATATTTTAAATTTTTTAAACTTTTATATTTAAATATTTTAAATTTTTTAAACTTTTATATTTAAATATTTTAAATTTTTTAAACTTTTATATTTAAATATTTTAAATTTTTTAAACTTTTATATTTAAATATTTTAAATTTTTTAAACTTTTATATTTAAATATTTTAAATTTTTTAAACTTTTATATTTAAATATTTTAAATTTTTTAAACTTTTATATTTAAATATTTTAAATTTTTTAAACTTTTATATTTAAATATTTTAAATTTTTTAAACTTTTATATTTAAATATTTTAAATTTTTTAAACTTTTATATTTAAATATTTTAAATTTTTTAAACTTTTATATTTAAATATTTTAAATTTTTTAAACTTTTATATTTAAATATTATTTAAGTAATATTTATGGCACTTACGTAAGTGCCAAAAATATTACTTAAATAATATTTAAAATAAATTTAAAATATATTAAAAATTAAAAACTAAAATTTTTCAAATCGTAGTTAAATAAAAAGTATTCTAACCTAAACACCCCCAAAAATCTTTAAATAGAAAAATAGAAAAAATGCTGTAAGAATTTTTGCCGTTAACAATAAATTTGTAAAAAATCCAGACGACATGCATTCAACAAATGTCAGATTTCATTGAAAAATACATCCCTACCCCCTACCAAAACGTAACTAATAACGGATACATCAAATTACAGACATAATGAACACCCAGACACCCCTTGTCTAGTTGAAGTAGATTTATCTGTAACCTTGGAAACATGAATTATGATTTTAGCTGTGTCTTTAAAACCCAGTAATTTTAAAAAGTTACTCCAAAATTTGCTTGAGAATGAAATGGAACTAATGTCTTTAATTTAATTACAAAATTAAATTTGTAGCTTTTAGCTTCTATTTTTGAAACATGGTTAGAACTGTGTAGTGAAAAAAACAAACATTTTAAATAAACCAATTTATAATATTAATGCTCTGTAAATTTACATAGAGCACTATTTTGTAAAAATAAAAATATCTATAAGAACACCGGATTATATATCTTACTGTTCTTTCTTTATATATATATATATATATATATATATGGTGGTGGAGAGCAGATAAAAAAAAGAAGACCTTGTGGCACATCTTGCCTTAGTGGGGAGGCCAGGTAAATAATAAAATCACCCATATATTATTTTGATAGCTGAAATATTTCCCACGACTTTTATTAAGACCTTCCCTGTTAATTGCATATTAAGAAAAATTTAATCCCTTACTGATTATTAAATCCCCTTTTTATTATTCACCTAAGAGCTAGAATTTAAATTCTAGTATCAGATTTAACGCTGTTAAAACAATCATCAGGAAAGATTTTGAAAGCAAACTTTATGGTTACCAAAAACAAGTATAAAATAACATATTTAAAAAACACCATACATGAACAAATCTTAATGTGTAAATCTCTTAATACAAAAAAGGGGTGCTGAAAAGGTTGTTTCCCAAATCAGTATTCTGATGTTTGGTCATTGAAATACTGATTTCAAGAAGTGAGTTGAACCAAGAACATTTTAGCACCCCCGTTGTACTTATATAAAATATTTAAAAAAAAAAAAAAAAAAAAAAAAAAAATTTGATTTAAATAAAATAGTTTGCCTTTTGTGGCTCTTAAATCTCTGAAGTTTATCAACTATGGTTTTTTACATTAACCAAGTTATGATACATACCATATTTTACAGCATATAAGACAGGGTTTACCTACCTGGGCGATTGGCGATATTGCCCACAGGTGAGCAATTCCAACTGTTGGAAGGGCAATATTATCCATCATTGGCCAATTTCAATTGTTGGGTGGGCAATGAGTAACTGAACAGAAAATGGTGGGTGATATAGGATTTTGTGCATGAAAAAGCCATTTCAATATATGCTACCCAAAAAAATATTCCAAGGAGATATGCAAAAAACAGATAATGAAAAAAAAATGGGAGGTTAAATAGGAATAACTCTGTCACATTCCTAGATAAATATCCCTGCAAACAAGGAATATTTTTGTATTTTCTATAGTTTTGTGAAAAATCATTAAATTTCAAATAGCTCCTCAGGTGAAATCCCATTTTTTCAGATATAAATCAGATAAGAATGACAAAAAAGACATTATTTGTGGAATTTTGATCAGTAGTGTATATTCTTTTTATTTTATAACTATGAAACAAAATCATTTAATTTTTTGTGAACACTTCCAATACTAACTATAAAAAAAACCTTGACCATAAAACTAAATTATATAGTAGGTCTACTAATATAGAATGAATGTCACCAGTCTTATTGGCAATATTGTTCTCATTTTGTTGTCTTTCCTTGAATTCCATTAACAAGCCTCTCTCTCTCTCTCTCTCTCTATATATATATATATATATATATATAAAAATAAAGAGAGAGAGAGAGGGGGGTTATTAGATAGATAGATAGATAGAGATTTCAATGGTCAAGTTTGCTTTTTTTAATCTTTAATATGGTAGTAGCAGCAGCCACCACTAAGTCAGCTTTATCAGTTACCTCCCTTTGGTATTTTTTTTTTTTTTTCATTAAATCAAATATGGTTTATGAACCAGAAACAAACATTTACAAAACAATTTTGTTCCGTTTTGAAATATTTACTATACAGGTGGCGGTTGAAATTTTTTTCCATGTGAAAGTGGGTGATGATGAAAAAAGGTTGGGAACCCCTGTTATAAGACTCCCTTTATTGAATAACATTTTCCTGTTTTTATAAGTGAAAAACGCCCCTGCCTGAACACTGAAATATTTTCACTGTTTATTTTTTTCTGCCTGCAATAGACTAGAGGTTTATTCCTAGTTCCTTCTAAAGTCTACTTCAACTATATTTTTAACATCTCCACTTGAATTCTGAAATTCTATACACTAATTAAATCGTGATCTCTTTAAGTCTAAAATTAGCTGTTATCTTTTCTGTATAGCCTCAAAGGACATCACTTCTTGCCCTTTTTTATACTAATACAACTCCACACAGCAACCATCTATCTTGAGTGGCTTTCGAGCCCTGTGGTGGGTGAAAATTAGTAAAAAGTGTGTAAATTACTCTTTCAAGTAGTTTGTAACACCCTATTTATCATCTCTCAGTTGCGTCTCTGTCTTTGGGCAGAGTGTGCTCAGGGGCGGCTCGGGCAAAGGACAGAGTCGCAACTGAGGAAAATTATACTGAGAGGTGCCCAGCCCTGGGGAACAGCTGACTGGGGCTGCACCATCTCATTGCACCAGCAAAAGGGATCAGTGCTCGCACCGAGGCCAGCGCAACCAACGGTTGTGGGGGTAGTGGGCAATTTTGTTCCTAGCCTGGGTGTACATGCATGGGCTCCTCACATCAAACCGACCTTGTGTCGCAACCTGAACTCGTTGTTGGGGGTGGGGGATCAGTAAATACAAATTAGTAAAAAGATAAATAAATGAATAAATAAAATAAAAACAAAACATGTTTTTTCTTATGGTAATTTACCCATGCATGCATAGACTCTCCTAGCTATAAATAGGAGCAGGTACTGCTTTTTGGAGAGGGAAGTTTTCAGCAGTCAGCTCAGACTGAACATTCTTGTTGTAACACTCGTTTGTATATGTTTGTATTACTGTTTCTGTTAACATATTTGTTTATCTCAATTCCTCTCTTTGTGTCTTTATTTCTGGCCCCTAACAAGGCCACAACATTTTTATTTATAATTTATTCACATTAACTAGTGTGCCTTTTCTATTTATTCTTGCAATGATATCTGGTATTATTTGAGCCAAGCTAGTTTCTTTTGTTCTACTATGCTATATAGTCATTTCTTTCTTTCAGAGATTAGGGATGTTGTTAAAAGGTATTGGTGAAATTGTCATAATTAAAACAGTTTGATAGGCTTACTCATTTTCTTTATAATTTATTTCTTATACGACATGTTACATTTTTTTCTATTTCTTGGATTTTTAAAATAAACAGTTTTAAAAAATGTCAACATTGCTTACTTCCCTTTACTCCCAGAATATCACTTAAATGATAAAGTGAGAAAAAAAAAAAAGGCTTTATCTGAAGAAATCAAGAATTTTATTCCAAGAGCCATCAACAAAATAATCACTTATTTATAAGGAATATGACTATGTTGGGAATTTAAAACAATAGGGGTTATTAAGAATTGGATTTTTTAAAGCTGAATCTAAAAATTAGTTATCTTAACTATGAATTGCTAATTTCGGCAAGATATAAGACACATTCTAGTAGATAAAAATGATAAACCTATATTTACTCGATTTCACAATATTTGTGCACAAATAGCTTATTTAGTTTTTCATTTTCAGACACACAGAAACTGACCCTTATATGATATTAGGTTGGTGCAAAAATAATGACGGTTTTTGATGTTAAAAATACGTCAAAAAACGTCATTATTTTTGCACCAACCTAATGCATATGTAATCATACAACACCCTCACTGGTCGTCCAAGACTTCCTACACAGCAGCTGGTCACTGAAGTGACAGCTTCAATCCCAAGCTAACCTTATCCCACATTGTGATTTAAGTTTGATCACAAGGCAGCCAAGATTGAATTGTCACAGGTATCTCGTGTTGGGTGAATCCAAGCAGAACGACGACGTACAGGAAAAAATAAGATTCAAACAGAACAAAAGTAAATACAGTTTTTATATCAGTTTTCCATACAATAATTGATTTATATTAGAGTTCACATGCAATTAATTTTCAACCCAGCCCACGTCTAAATCAGAAGTGATATTATTGTGGACCTGGTAAAATTGGCAAAGTTTAGTTTGCTGTTTTGGTAAAGTTTGGCACAAGGCTGAAGTTGTAGGCTTTTGTTGGCAGATAATCATGTGGGCCTCTCTTCTGTCTTGTCTCCTCCTCTTCTGCCTCTCTTCTCTTCTGATTAATTTGCTTCACGCATTTGCATTTATGGACATTCACCCAAACTGGCAAAGTAAGAGAATTCGATAATTCTGGAGAATTCCCTTCTTCCACTCTCTCATATTATTACCTCTCACTAAATCTCCTCAGTGAGCATAAATGGCTTATCCACCCTCACCTGGTATTTCAACTCAACTTTCAACCAAGGGAATCCACTCCAAATTCGTTGTTTACAAAAAATGAAATTTTTGCTTTAGAGCTTACATTTTCAGCTGCATGTCAATCAACATTGCCCTCTAAGTCTGGGTCACTTTTCTATTGTTCAAACTGTTCAACATACAATTCAAGCTGTTTATGTGGGAATTAAATCCTCAATTCTTCCCATGGGTTTTTGGTATTAACCCTTTTCGTTTCACTGTCTCTCAGTACATAACAATTTTGTATGTTTAACAAAACTTTCTTCCATTTTACCACAACAACAACAAATAGTATCACAAACATATATAATTAATATAAGTAAAAGTTTGTCACTTAGCTGATTGATGTTACCTTTAGCATCCTGACTCCAGAGTTTCATAGAGGGAGTTGACCATCCACTCTTCAGGGGATATCAGCACTTTACTGCTTATATTTCTTAATTTTTCTTTTTTTTATGCACTTATCATTGGTGCAAGATTTTGTGTGTGCACCTGTCTATGTGGATGTGCCTATGTATAGGGAGTGGTGGTTATTTGTCTTTCTTTCCCCTCCCCCTTTAAACTTGTTCTTTAGCTTTTTCTCTTTTTCCAATTTTCTTTCAATTGTAACAATTTGTGGCCGATTATTTCTGGTTTTTGATTTTTGAGCATTCTAGACTTTTGGTCTAGGAAAGTTGATTTTCATTATTTACATAAATGATTGATATTAAGTTTTCAAATATATATATATATATATATATATATATATATATATATATATATATATAGATATATATTAATACTTAAATGCTAAGTATTTTTTATTCATTCTGATAAGAAAAGAACTCCCAAATTTGTTGGTAAGGGCCTCAAATGGAGGCTGACATCAAATGTCTTGAGAAGGTAGTGCTGCCCGGGGGTCAAGAAGATGGCTGCTGGAAGACTATATGTTTGGACTCTGCATTATGCCATACAAGCAGGAGAACCCAGTCATTGCTGTCAGATAATGTATACAGTCACATCACCCTTTACATCTGGCCACCTAACTCCCCAGTCTGCAGCCCCCTTGATTATTATGTGCAAGGCACAGATGAGCAAGAAACCAACAAAATTCTTTGTAGTACCAAAGACAAACTGAAGGTAAGGATTATGGCAGCATTCACCAGCTTAAACAAGGAAATCATCCAGAAGAGTTGCAAGAGATTCTGAAGTCATCTGGAGGCCTTGGTTGAAGTCGATGGCAATTTTATTGAATAAATTTACTCTTTGGTATTTCAAGATATCGTTTTTTTTGGTAATTTAGATGACAATTTAACCATTGCACCCTGTATATTATATATACATCCCTCCCCGCCGCTCACTGGTAACACAAGTGAGTTTCATACAAAATGTAATCTTCAGGTGCAGATTGAAAACTAAGTGTTGCATAATTTAAAAATACATTGTGTTTTATATATATATATATATATATATATATATATATATATAGTGATTTTACAAGCATAGCTTGGATGTGGCACAAGGGTGAAAGTAAGGGTTACCTAGTGAGGATCGAACTCACTACTCATTTGTAATTGCTAACCATTACACCACCTCAAGGTGCCCATATATATATACACACATACACACACTCTATAAAGAAGGTAGAGCAATCAATTTTTTTATATATATATATATATTCATTGTCATTCCATGTCACAGACACAGATTTTATTTTATTTTTTTTCAAATCTGGTGTGCTCATAGAGCCTCATGATAGAATAGTACCTATTTTACATCTCTAGGTCAAAGGGTTCCTTCGCTAAAAATATGAATTTTGGAAAATAGTCTCAAAGATTAAATATCAATATCTGTTATTTTTTCACCTACAAAGCTAAATTATATACCATTTTAAATGCTTGGATTGAACTGAAATGTGATCTATTTATTCTTTTTGTTTAGAGATCAAATAAAATAATTTGACCTTAACTTTTGGCTTTTAATTTTTCAAAAACAGCATCTTCAATTTTTTAAAATTTGACAAATTTGTCTGCCTTATGCTAAGGTATCTACAAAATCTTGGTGAATTTTTGACTGTGGCCTGGGCTACAAGGGTTTTTGGCTAACATTTTCATATCAATAACGGTTTCCTGTAGGGGAAAGCAGGTTCAAGTCCTGCTGGAGGACACAGTTTTCTAATAAAATTTCTCAAGTATTCAAGACAGTAGATGTAAATAATTAAATATACTGTTTAATAAATAAAAATGGAACATCTACTCAAATATAGGTATCCACTAAAAATAATGATTAAACAAAAAATATACACATCTCCAAAACACATTACAACAAATCGGGCTTCTCAGTATAAAATAACCTTCTGATTGAGACAATTGAATTTGTCAAATGATTGTTTCATTGAACAAAAAAGAATTAAAACAATGAAAGCAGATTGAGCAAGTGACAGGTGCAAGAAAGAAACAATGACAAACTCTTGATGCGATTAAATATTAGAATTAAAAATAAAAATCAACAGGTCAGGATTATTTCAAAATATTTTTCTGGAAAAGTTTGAAAGGTTTTAAAAACATAATACATAAAAATTATGTATATATATATATATATATATATATATATATTTTTATTTAAAGTAAATGCTGTCTTAATTAAACAAAATTAATTACATTTACCAGTTTGAATACAGTTTAATTAAAAAAAACAAAAAAAAAACAGTGCATTTATTTCAATAAATTATATCTATAAAAATGATGTACAAACGGAAAATATATTAAATAATTGTCAGACAAACCATTTCATAATATGTTGTCATTGTTTATGTAAAGATATGTTTCGTGAACAGAAATGATCGATAGAGAAAAACTGTTGAATGTGCGTGTTTATAAACAGTAATTCAGACTTTGCTAACCAGACGCTTCTCTGTGGCTGAATGCTAACAGCATGTTAGGCTATATGATGGTTACCATAAGGGTTAGAGGTTCAATTCCTGTTGCAGAGCGTATATTTTCTATGAAATTTCTTGAACATTCGGGCCAGTAAATGTAATTAATACTGTTTAATAAAAAAAACAGCATTTACTTAAATTATATCTATAAAAATAATATTGTTGTGTGCGACAAAAAGTTATCTCCCTTTGACTAACCCTTTAAAAAGCTAAAAATAGATATATAGATAATCCCGAGAATAAAATACCTTCATGAGAACTGCACAAGAGATCATTAGGCATGAAAGTAAAACATCCTCTTTAGTTCCTGTCAGTCAAACTAGAAAAACGTATGTATGACGGTATTTTATTCTATATATCTATATTATTTTTTGGGATATAAGGAGTGTAAAAAATTGTCTAAATATTCTGTGTATCTGAGCACTTTCTGCTATCCATTATCAAGGATGTTTTTTATTTTTAACTGAATGTGTAGATTTTTATATGTTTCTAGAGTGATGGGAATGTTTTTTTTATTTCCCCAAACATATATGGTCTGGTGCCCCCTCTGTTTGCCTCGGGGTTCTTGATAGGCTCCAGAGGTGGATATGCAATGTAGTTGGCCCTGCTCTGGCATCTAGTCTACAGTCACTTTCTCACAGATGTGCCGTCGCCTCCCTCTGTCTGTTCTACAAATACTTTCATGGAAATTGCTCCGAGGAGCTGCATTCGCTGGTTCCCAGACGTCATGAGTTCAAGCGACCTACGAGGCTGGCAACCCACTCTCACCCCTTCACTGTCGAAACTCCTAAATGTAGCCGTCTCTTCTACTCCATTATCTTCATGTCTCGCACCTCTCGCCTGTGGAACTCCCTTCCCTATTCCAGTTTCCCTGAGAGCTATAATCTCCAGCTATTCAAGTGTAATGTCAATCGACATCTCCAGTTGCCTTGATCTTTCCACTACCCTCCTCCTTTCTTCTATCACTCCTATCTGTTCTTGCTCTAAATTTTCTGTAACCCCTTGCATCCTAGTGGCTCCCTGCCTTGCTTGGGGTGAAATGCTTATAAAAAAAAAACATGGTCAGCATGTTGTGGCTGTGTTCATAGCTGATGTTATTAAGTGTTGGCTTTTCCTTTTTTACTATTAGTGCTTCCATTATTTTTAGCCTTTTTTTTTTTTTTTTTTTTTTTTTACATGTTGATGGAGTTATAGTTGTATTTTCTACTAGTATGTCACAGATGGAGTTTGGTAGGCTTGTTCAAATGAGTCCTAGTTAGACTATGGTCAGAGATGTGTAACAGGAGACTTCTTTATGTGTAGTGATGTGTCCAATTATTGATGAAGGGTCATTTTAATTCATAAATCATATCTAATTTGGATCTTGCAAGCGAGTTGTTGACTATAACTTTAACTGTTTTAATGGCTAATAGATTAGCCAAAAGCACTTGCATACAAAAAACATTTGGACAGTTTTTACACACTTTACGTCCATAAATTAAAACACTTATACGAATACAGGAAAAATTAAATAAAAAGCTTAGTCACAGTATCCTGTCAGTAGTCTTTAATGAATCTTGTACAAAAGAGGGATTGTGGCTCAAATTATTTATTATATATATATATATATATACACACACACACGACATATGAAATAGACCAATTCTGACAATTATTTAAATATATTTATTGTTTATACATTATTTTTATAGATACAAATATTTAAGTAAATGATCTGTTTATTATAAACAATATTAACAACATTTACTGGTCTGAATGTCCGAGAAATTTCATAGAAAATATGTGCCCTCCAACAGGAATTGAACCTGTATCCTACATGGAACTTTCATATAGTCTGACATGCTATACAATTTAGCTACAGAGGAAACGTTGGAGGACATTTTTTATGAGCATTTGAGAGAAATCATGGGAAATTCATAGTTTAAAATCAGTAATTTGACCTTGCGAACCAGATATTTCCTCTGTAGCGAAATGGTATAGCATGTCAGGCTATATGACAGTTCTGTGTAGGATACAGGTTTGATTGCTGCTGGAGGACACATAATTTTCTATGAAATTTCTCGAACATTCAAGCCGGTAAATGTTGTTAATGCTATTTATTATAAACAGAGCACTTACTTAAATATTTGTATCTATAAAAATAATAATAATAATAATAATAATATATATATATATATATATATATATATATATATATTTATTTTGAATCAATTGCTAGGGCTGCTAGGAAAGTTGGTTCATTGTGTTGTGCCATACAGTTTTTCTCACTAGAAACTATCTTACAGATTTATAAGTCTAACAATTGTCCATGCTTTGAATATTGCTGCCATATCTGGTCTGGGGTCTCTGCTATGTATTTACATATTCTTAAAATACAAAGAAGAATCTACAATGTTATTTGTAGTGATCTGGCATCTTGGGTTCAGTCATTTTGTCACTGCTATAACATAGCTTCCCTGTACCTTTTCTATAAATACTTTCATGGTAATTGTTCAGATGAAATTTCCTCTATGGTAGCTAGACTTTATGAATTTAAGCACAGTACTTGATTGGTGTTAAAGTTTTCCTTTTGTTTGTATTCATATTGTCTTTTTACAGATATATTTTCAGTTATATCTGAATTTTTACACACACTCTGGAGTTGAGATGCTGAAGGTGACACCAATCAATTAAGTGACAAACTTTATATTTGTATTATTTCCTTCTCTCTTTCTTTCTCATATTTTATATATATATATATATATATATATATAAACACTTTGTTGTGAAAGCAAGATCTGTTTTTGATCAAGATGTGCTTCCCTATATATATATATATATATATATATATATATATATTACCTGACATGTTATCTATTCCAGCCACTCCTGTTTGTCCTTGATTATCTACAATTATATCTTAAAAACTATGATAGACAAAAAGACCTAATAAAAGTTAGATTACATTGCCACCTGTGGCGGAAAAAGCAATCAATATCTATAAAGAAGAAAGCCTAGTGCATTTTGTAGTATCATGAAACAAGATCACCAATTATATTTCAACAAAGTTCAGAAATAAATATCAAGGAAGTGCCCCAGATGTGAAGGGTATTGAAATGTGTGATGTGCAAAGATTAAAAAGACTGGTCAGGGTTTGTGGGTAAGAGATGCTGGGGAGAACTGTTTGGTTCAGTGTGAGTTAAAATACTTGACACTACACATGTACCTATTTAATTCATTGCACATGATACCAAAATAGACATTGCACTCCATGTGTTTTCAGAGGAGCCAAAAATGTGCATATGTGGGACAAACCAGATAAAGGGCAAATATATATTTTATTATTGTGCTTCTTCCTTAATTACTTAGTTCATCTGTCTGTTACTCACTTCAGTACTGATCTGTATTTGGTATCTCACTGGCATGGATTTTCAAATAAACACCTTCATCCACTTCAAAGCAGTTAGAGGAGTGGCAATGGAGGATGTCTATAACAGTCCATTTTTATCAATTTTTTTCTTCATGTTTTGTATATATATATTATCTTGTATTTCTTTTGTGTATGTACCTCCACTTTTTCACTGAAAAACAGCATAGCATGATGAAAAGGACCCTTAATAAAAACAAATTTTTATTGGCAAAATATTTGTTATTATTTAGAGGTAAGACCAAAGTATTTTTTGATTATTTTATTAAATTTGTAATCCTTTCTAGCACATTCAAAATTTTTGGTAAAACCTCTTAAATCAGCGACCTGGATCATATTTACATTAGTGTTTTTGCACCTATTTTTCAGGTGAAAAACACTTTAATTTGGAAATCCTTGCAAAAATCAAATAATTATCAGATTTTAATGAAACTTTCAGGAGTTATTTGGAGATGAATGAAATTATTTTTGTGTTTTTTGTTTTTCAGAAAATTGTAGTAAACAATTTCTTTTTTTAATTTTTTTTTTTTTTTTTTTTTTTACATACATTACAATCCACTTAATTTCATGAAATTTTGAAAAATTAAAATGGCCTCAAAATTTTTATGGTGTCCTCTTGACATTATCATTAAAAGGTCACGTGCTTTAAGGGTTGTCTTTCCCTTACAGGGAAAAACCCATTCAACTTTTTGAGACTGCTATTCTTTCATTTTATTTCTGAGTTTCAACATGTCTCAACAGGCTTTGAAAATCAACCCTTCAAAATTTTAAACTAAGTTTTACTATTTTAATTCCTGTTTTACTAAGTATTTTTATTTTACGTATTTACTCGATTTAATGTCCGTCATATTTCAATTAATTAATTTCATTATTGCTGTCATATATGGTCTGGTGCAAAATCCAGAGACAAATATGCAAGATGATAGGTCCTGATTTGGCATCTAGTCTACAATCGCTATCCCAAAGACATGTCGCGGCCTCCCTCTTTCACTGGTCCCCGCCCTTTTCCTGTCAAAACCTTTAAATGTAAGCATCACTTCTACTCAAACAGCTCCTTCACCCACACTTCCCATCTGTGTAACTCCCTTCCCCTTACTTGCTTCCCTGATGACGATAATCTTCAAATATTCAAGTGCAATGTCAATCGACATCTGACATCCTGAGCTTGTTCTCTGTCCTAACGGTTGTTGCCACAATGATGCAGATGAAGCTCTGCAGTACAGGATGTATGCACCTCAAAAATCTGAGTGTTCCCCTGTTAATATGAGAAAAATAAGTAATGTTATCCACTAAATTAATCATGCCGAATTGTACAAGAACATAGATGCAGTTGAACAACGAGACGAGAGCTAGAAAAGACAATGTGTCAATAGAGAGATGTGAGTTATGCTTCAGGAGAGAGTCTGATATCAGGCGCTACAATTTCCCCCACCAGCAATAAAATAGCAGCAGTATTTGTTGGAGAAAATGATGCCTCTCCTGAAAATAGAGACATTGTTGTGTATCCCAGAGATGCCCTTCCAGAAAAAATGTCTTACATGTCATGTCACTTGGACCCTATGAGTTACACAATTCTGTTTCCCCATGGGGAAATATGGATGGCATTGTGAGATGCAACATGTCAAGGAATGCCAGACACGTATGCGTAATTGTTTAACAATGCAAGAATTCTACAGCTATTGTCTTATATTCAGAGGTGGATTTGGTTTTATACACAGCTGTAAAATTACTTCAACAATATGTTGTGGATACATATGTCAAGGTTGAAGGTTGCAATATCTTAGGAGCAATCAGGCATAGTTGTGAGCAGAAAGGTACAACAGATTGATGAACTATTTGAACACAGGAACTGATGAGAATATTGAACTAGGAATGCCAGTGATACTACGTTCCTCATTCACAGGCAGTCCAAGGAATATGCATCAATATTTTCAGGATGCCATGTCAATTGTTTAAAAATATGGTAAGTCAAACTTGTTCATCACTTACACTTGCAACCCAAGGTGCCCTAAGATAGTTGATAATCTACAGCAAAATGAAACACCTGAAAATAGGGCAGATTTAGTTGCCTGAGTGTACAAGTCACACCTTGTAAAACTTATGAGTTACATAAAGGATAGACACATTTTTAGGATGCCAGTGGCTCATGTCCAGGTTATTGAGTTTCAGAAGGGAGGTTTGCCCCATTGCCACATGTTGAAAAATGAGGACAAACTTAGAAACAGTGATGACATAGATAGGATCATGGCAGCTGAAACTCATGATGCTAATGATGATCCAGTCTTGCATGATTTAGTTAAAAAAAAAAAAAAAAATGAAAATAAAAAAAGTATGATCCATGGTCTTTGCAGAAGAAATAATACTTCCCCTTGCATGGAAAATGGCTCATGCTAAAAGAAATTCCCAAAGAACTACAGAGATGAAATGCTTCTGAAATTGAATGGCTATCCAGAGTATGGAAGACGCAATACTGGAGTCACAGTTCAAGTTGGACATCACTCAGTTGGCAATAGGAACATTGTGCTGTACAATGCCTACCTGTTGAAAAAATACAGAGCTCACATTAATGTAGAAATTTGTTCAGAGAAAAGCATTAAATATATCTTCAAGTACGTGTACAAGAGACATGACTGGGCTTCTGCTGAAATAAGAGACAACTTAGCAGCAGATCGTGAGCAGAATCAAGCTCACAATGAAATTACTAATTATCTTGCTTGCTGATATGTTTCTCTTCAGGAAGGTATGTGGTGACTGTCAAAGTTCAAGCTACATGACATATCTCACAATGTCTACAGACTTCCTGTACATTTTAAAGACCAGCAAAGAGCTTACTTTCACAGAGGAAATACTCGGCAAGCTTCTCAGGTACAGAAGGACCATAATACTAGCCTCACTGCATGGTTTAAACTGAATGAGCATGATGATGAAAGGAACTACTTGTACCCTGACATTCCACTGCATTATGTGTTTAATAAGTGCACTAGAACATGGACACCAAGACAAAGGAATACTAATATCAGTAGTATGTATACAGTGAGCACTAGAGACACAGAAAAATTTCACTTGTGAATGTTGCTGCTGTATGTTTCAGGTGTTGTGAGCTTCCAGCATTTGCACACTGTAGAAGGATGAAACTTGTCAACATTTAAGGCACCTTGATCACCCAGGCATTGCAACACTTACTGATGAACAGAGACCGATTGCTAATGCTGTGCTTGAATCTGTAGATAAGAGGGGAGGTGAGGTGTCCAACAACTCTTGTTTCTATGTAGATGTACTAGGAGGTTGTGGTAAAACTTATGTTTACTACCATAATTTCTTATCTGCAAAGAAACAACTGCAATGTGTGCAGTGGTGCTTGGACAGGCATTGCCTCTGCACTACTGTCAGGTAGAAAGACTCTCCATAGTTTGTTCAAATTGCCTGTCCCATGCACAGAGGCCAGTGTTTGTAATGTACCAGCCATTTCAGACCATGCAAATTATTTACAAAATCTGGATTTGATCATCTCGGACGAGGCTTCTAGGATCCCTTCATTTGCTTTTCATGCCGTTCATAAGGCTGTGCAAGGTATCACTGGCACTGCAACTGTTTTTGGTGGTAACGTTATGCCCTTGAGAGGAGACTTTAGGCAAGTCCTACCCATATTGCCAAGAGGGACTACTCATGAGGCAATCATTGAAATCTGTATTAAACAATCTCTGCTATGGCTGATTTTCATCAAATACAGATTAAACCAAAACATCAGGACAACAGCAGATCAAAAGGAATTTGCAGCACGAATCTTGCATCTTGGCAATGGAACATTAGCAACTTCACAAGATCCTTACCTTGTAATTGATGACACAGAAGTGCCTCAAATTTCATGCGTTGATGGCGCTGTGATGGATGATATCTTCAACAATACATCTGAAGAAGAGAGAAGGAGCAGAGTAAAAGAACTCAGACTGCCTCTTGATCAATGAAGAAGTTTTGAGACAATCTCCAGATGACTGCTGCACCTATTATAGTACAGATAGTTTTGACAGATGATCCAGCTGAGCGCTACTCATTTGAATTTGTAAACTCTTTGACACCATCAGGAATCGCTCCCCATAAATTGAGTTTAAAACCCAGCTCAATAGTAATGCTTCTTTGTAACACTTCTACCAGAATGGGCTCTGCAATGACACAAGACTGGAAATAGTGGCCTTGCATCAACATTCAATTGAGACTTCCTTGATTAGCAGATCACTAATTGGCAGACTTGTCCTCATCCCCTGAATAAAGCTGGCTCCAAGCGACTAACTTGCCATTCATCTTGAAGAGAACCCAGTTTCCTGTCTGTTTATCATATGTCATGACTATTAACAAGTCATAGGGCAGACATTTGAGAAGGTAGGATTGTTCTTATCTTAGCCAGTATTCAGTCAATTGTATGTGGCATACTCTAGAACTCATTAACTCTCAGATGTAAGGGTTAAGGTGATGGAGACAGACAAGGAAGGAGAAGAGGGCAAACTGTTACTAAGAACATTGCTGAGAAGTACCGACTTGAAGGTGTGGAGTATTTTCAGAAATTCTGGAGACCCTTAATTGTATTTGGTATGTGTCATTTGTTATATATATATATATATATATATATATATATATATATATATATATGAGAGAAAGAACAAAATAAAATTTGGTTGTTTGTAGCATTTACTTTTTAAAAAAGTGCTCAATACAAATAGAGCAATATATTATTATTATGTTAGATATTTAATTGATAAACACTTCCCCAGAAATAATCCACTCAGCAAAGTTTTTAACAGAAATACACTAAAACTAATCCATAGCTGTACAGATAATCTTGAAAAAAAATGATTAAACAACATAATAAAATCTTAAACCATTACAAAAATCTGAGTAATAATAGCCATTCCAAACAAAGCAACAAACAGTGATAATACCAACAAATGTAATTGTAGAAATTCTAACAAAGGCCAATTGCAAAACTGATATCAAACTGACTCTTGTTTACCTAAGCACTATTTCTACTATTGAAAATCCAACAGTTAAAAATTCTATATTGAGAGTACCAAGAATTCTTTTAAAACTAGGTGGTATCAATATGTTTTATTTTTTACCAATAATGCTTACAAAAATATGATGTCCATTTCTAAATAATTTTGGAACTTAAAAGGAGTTAACATAACCCCTATGGTAAAATGGAAAATACTAAAATAAAGCTAGAACCTGTAAATCTTTAAATGAACCTTGTTTCTTATGCTTACATGAAAAATTAGAAATTTGCTGACAAAAATCTCTGCTAAACCAAAGAAGTGAATTAACTGTAAATTGCCAACACAGTTTATCTTTTACCTTACAGTATAGTTAAATTTAAAAAAAAAAACAAAAAAAAAAACAATTCCATTTCTTGTGATCATAATTTATAAGTAAATAATGGTCCACCCTCTACAAGTAATTATCTTATTTTGTTTATTCAGATTTAGTATTGCTATGCATTGCCATCCAGTTAGTATTATTTATATCTTATATAGACGTTCCACATTTTTAATTTTATCTACAGGTCCCTTTAAGAAGCTTCCTGAATCTGAAAATTGTTTACAATCACAATACATTTGTTACTTACATGTTTTCAGTAATTGTCAATGATGACCTAAGTTCTGGTTTATCATATGAAAAAATAACTTTCCCATCTCCACCCTCTGAACTTAATTTTCTATTTAGCATAAATCTAATTGGTTGATCAAGGCAAACCCACAAGTCAAATTTTAATTCTAATCATGTATTTTCTTACCCCTCTCCCTTTATCTTTCAGAAAAAAGAGGTAAATTTTTGCTTTTGAAATTTTTCAAAAAAATTATTCAAATCACCAGTCACTTACTTTTGCCTGAAGAGGTACAACATAGTACCAAAACACAAAAGCTAATCTGTAGTGATTTCAACATTTTTTTTTATAATATCTAGAATAAAATTATATATATATATATATATATATATATGTCGCCAAATGTAAAAGAAGGAAAAGAATAAAATTCAAACAGTCATAACATTAATTTAAAAAAAGTGCTCAATACAAGAACAGAGCAATAAATATTTATCAAACTGTTACATGATGAGATGTGTTAAACGTCGAAACAAAATATGCAATTTTGTAATAGTAACTCACATGTTCTAATGTAACAGTTTAAATTAAATACACACATATATATATATATATATATATATATATATATATATATATATATATATATATATATATCTTTCAAAAGAGGAAACTTTATGTGTGTCATATATAGTTTTGTACATATATAGATCTATTGTTTTCTGTATTCATATCGGAGGAAACTGACATAGCTCTATGTTGGGAGTGGGAGTATCACAGTCTGATTGGCATTGGCAATCTTTGCACACATGGTGGACACTCCCAAGTATCTCTAGATTCTGTTTATTTTCCCAGCCTATGAGTATTGTATGTTTATCAAGGATAGATTTAATAGCTTAACTTTATCTATTTGTAAATATACCTGTACAAATATACACACTTTTACTATTTGCTGCCTAAGTATCTCATTCTATTATGTATGTAGAGATTTTAATTGCTCTTTCTTCAATGCGTTATTTTTATACATACATAATATGTAGAAAATTTTGTCTACTCAACATGCTATTGGTCAGTCCATGAAAATTCCATGGTTCCCACTAGCATATATAAACCCTGTATATCCTAATGAGAATGCATAATCCATATTTGGAATAAACCCCAAAGCCATGCCCTATTGACAATATTTTAGAGAGCTGAATTAATAATAGTGCTATATATGAAACTTTTAGTCTTGTGTTCTTATTAGTCTTATAATATTACACTCAAAATATTTTTTACTATAATCATTAGAAATTGATTCATTGTACTTAATCTGATCTTGGCATAGCAGAGAGATATGAAGAGAGTAAGAATTTTGCACATACACCTACATTTACAAGGGACACAAAAGTAGGTATACAGTTATGAGGAACACGCACAGAATGTATTGTATTAATTATACAAACATATCAAGAACAAAATTACTATACACAAAACCCTTTCAGGAAAGAAAATAAAATAAAAAAATAAACAAATCTCTATAGACACTTAACGGTTAACCATACTAGACGATGACATATTCCGCTTTAAATTTAGACACCCCAACCCTACTTTGACTTGACCTTTTTGAATGTAACCGAGATATTGATACAAATTATTAACACTTACACCCCTTATTTAAATAATTGCTCTAGGCGTTACCATAGTAATTTTAATAATGAATATGTTTAAGAATTAGAATCTAATATGAATATGTTTGGGCCTATTTACTTAATATATATATATATATATATATATATATTGAGTCACTATGTAATCAATTGTATTTTTGTAGGACTGGTGGCACAAAAATTAGAATCTAATATGAATATGTTTAAGAATAATGGAATCTAAGTTATTCCACAAATTTTGCTTGAAGATGGAACAGAGCTTGGTATTTTAATTCACTTTAATTCTAATAATTATATTGAAGTTTTTGGCTCTTGTTTTGAAACATGAGAACTCTTATGTAGCGAAGGAATCATTTTTAAATAAATAATTATATATAAAGTGAATATAGAAGAGGTGAAAGTGTTTCATGCTAGATGCAATCATGTTCCGACGATTGCATGTAGCATGAAACACTGTCGCCTCTAAGTGTTGACTTCTATACTCACTTCTTTATTTACACATGCTCTATCTCTGATATTGAGCACTTTATCCCATAAATATAGCACATCTTAAGACTGACTATATATATATAAAATGCATTTATCTGGCCATATTTGAATTTTATACTGCATCCCAATTAGAATAGTTTGGGCTATGGATATTTTCCCAATCTGCTTTTTGTAGCTCCACACTGTGTTCATCAGTTCTTGAAATTAAGTTTTCAAAATTATAGGATTAAAGGGACGTCCAAATTTGATGGCCACCAGGCATCATCATTCTTGACTTTTTCTCATAAGGTCAAACCAACTGTGACATAGCCAGTGTGTGTGCGCCACCAGTCCTACAAAAATACAATTGATTACACAGTGACTCAATATATGTATATATATATATATATATATATATATATATATATATATATATATATATAAAAAGTAAATAGGCCCAAAATACAAAAAGTACAGCAACACATGCCCTCAAACAAACTTCTGTCAAAGAAAATAACTGAAATTTATAGCAATCAAGATCTGTCTCCCATACACAGTATTGCTGCAGCATTAAAAGAATGCCCACTGGGCCCATTCACAAAATATCTCATCTTTATAATGTTTGCCTTAAAGGTATGAATTATATATAGGCCCCTGGCCATAGTAACAGATTTTGCATTTGTCTATCATTAGAACCAATTTGCTTAATTATAATCAAATAAAAAAAATTAAGAAAAATCTTTATTTCTATGGACTATAAAACTTAGTTTCATTTAATACCAAATCCTTCTCCAAACTGAAGTTTAAAGCTCCTCACCTGAGAGAGTTTAACAATTTAACAATTAACTGCTGCAAGAAATAGTTTTTCTTTTTAAATTTATATAACAACAATCAAGATGTGTCTTCCACACACAGTGGTGCTGTTGTATTAGAAGAATTGACACTAGGTTCATTCACAGGTTTCACTTTGTCAGCAATGATAAAACTGCCTGAATACATCACTCAATAATGTTTATTGTTCAGCCAATGTAAGAATCACTTAAATTTATACACCATACTTTAAGTTACTCAAAATCGAAAGGGTCCTTAAACTGTAAGTACCGTCCAGACATGAAAACTACTTATTTCAATACAGCCTTTACAGGCCCAAAGAAGGTTCTCGTTTGAGAATTACTGCCGAAAAGAAAAAGGTTTTCTTTTTAAGATCACTTGACAGATGAAATATAATCAAGATTGAATTTTAAAGATTTTGTCACATGAAAGAAAGTGTGAAACTGTTTACATATTTTAAATAGCTTTATCAAATATATGAATTTCTCAAAGTCCATTTCTATAAATCTATTTGATTACAACAAAGCTAATTTTCATAGGTTAAAAATTGTATTAATGAATGAAATTATAGTTTATCACATTGATGCTGACAAGGAAAAATCTGGCAAAGAGTCACATAAATAAGGAACAAATTCACCCCAGTTGTCTTGCATACTCGATTCTTTATTGCACCTTTGAAGGACACTATTTTATGCTCAATATTTTGTATCATTTAAGATTTTGTTTTTGATTCATTCATTTTCTATGGCTTAACCCTTTCAAGGTTATTTAAAGGCAGAGAATATTTTAGATTTTCTTTTTTGGTGATAAGACTTACTAATTAACCCATAGCTGGGAGAAAAGGTGGATTGATACCTAAACATAATTTCATAAATAAACATGACATTATGTGGATACAGTGTGGGTGATCAATTCTATATTACAAGCAACATATAAACTGATCCCCCAATTTGTGGCCATGTTTCTATACATTTATTTTCCTGAGAATGTAAATAAATCTAAAAGATATGCTTGTGTAGCTAATCAGTATTTCAATGATGGGTTCATTTTCTATGACTTATCAACCCATTGCACATTATTTAATGCTAGAAAATATTTTAGATTATGAGACTTTTGGGGGTTGGGAGTGGAGTGGAGGAGATGATTTAGTAATACAATACTTGCTAATTAACCCATAGCTGGGAGGAGAAAGGTGGATTTATTCTTAAACATAATTTCATAAACAAACATGAAATTATCAATTCTATATTACAATCAATATATAAACCTATATCTCAACTTGTGGCCATGGTATATTCTATAAATGTATTTTCTACAGAATGTAAATAAATCTAAAAGACGTGCTTGTGTAGCTAATCAGTATTTCATTGATTGATTTGTTTTCTATGGCTTATCAACCCTTTGTAGGTTATTTAAAGCCAGGAAATATTTTTAGATTGTAAGAATTTTTTTTTTGAGATAATGATTTAGTGATGCAATTCTTACTAATTAACCCATAGCTGGGAGAGAAGAGTTGGAATCATACCTTTTTCAAGGGTATGTGTGTGTAAGTGAAAGTATTTAATGGAGGTAAATAATATGTCATGTTGGGTCGACCCAGATAATGGTTTTTCCCATGACACCACTATTATCTTAACTACTTTCACTCCTTGGCAAGGTTTCTTGTTTTAAAAAGCAATGATTAGAATTGTAATAAAACGTAAACATAATACATTTTTTGTTCTTGAGAATTTACAATAAAAGTATTAAACACTATTAGACTGTTTATTTACAATTTCATATTTACCACATTCTAAAAACTAATACAATTGTATTAAACCTAATGCATCATGTACCAATTTATAAAGAAATATGAAATTTTTTTTATCTATGTTTCAGAGATGAAGTATTGTAATTATTTACATTATTTACATTGTTTGAATTGTTGTCCTCATCTTTGTTACCATATTCACAATGCTGTGGCTTTCCAATTACCAGAAGAAAACTGGAGTGTACAATGGCTGAAACGTGATTATGGCAACAAAGATGAGAACAACAGTCCAAACAGTGTAAATAGTGTAAATGAAATTTTTCATTCCTAAATTTATAAATATTTACTATTAAATTATGTGAACCAACTATAAGGAAATCCTTATTTACCATTTTATAAAGTTTGAATTGATTAGCAATTAGCTAATGTTTTGCCAACCATTCCAATAAACAATTCAATAAATAAATAGTGTAAATAAACAATTTAATAAATAGTGTTTATTATTTTTGTTGTCAATTCTCAAAAAGCAAAAATGTATAAATTCACTTTCATATGTTTAGGTTTTATTACAATTTTAAACATCACTATTTAAAACAAACATTGCAGAGAAGTGAAAGTAGTTAAAGAAATAGCAGTGTCAAAAGAAAAAAATGTTCTTTCGACATTCTCTATTTTTTGTGTGCATGAAAGTCCATGTTTGCCAAAAAATATCTTTTGTGTATTATAAACATATAGATAAAAAGAAAAAAAATATATCAAAATAATTAGTCAAATATTTTATGAATTTTGAGAGAATCAGCCATGGCACCCGATTCCTTATGTACAGAGGATTGATTTTTTTTTCCTTCATAGAAGCCAATTAAAACAGATGAAGATGTTTGAATGTAATGAAAAGAGGAAGGAGCTTGATTCATTGCTGATGGTAGATCATTCTACCATATAATATTCCTGCCTGTTAATTTGGAAAAATACTGGCATTTAGGCAGTACCATCCTCTCACATCATCAAATCAATATTTCTTATTTCTAAATGACCAAGAAATACAGCTGATCTCGGTCCTGTCAAGAATCTTGAAGGAGCCTGTTAAAAATGTCATTTTGAACTTGTTCAAGGAACAGCAACATTATTGACAACATCCAAAGCAAATGATTGGCCAATTTTTGGAGGACGTAAAAGGTAAATAAATGTTAAGACTGTTCATTTGAAAGTATATTGCATTTTCTGCATGTGGGAATCAAAATATGTTGAAAGAATGTTGATTTGGTGGTTGCAAAAATGTCAGTTTTTAATAAGAGAGAACTTATATTGGTTAGCAAGTAACATACATGACGAGTTTATGCAAATAGACGACAATGGTTAAAGCAGAGTGGTAAAAGGTCAAAAGTTACTTAGAACCACAAAAGACAGGAAGATGTGAGCCATTATCATCCACATCCTGAAAGGACATGGCACAAAGATTTAAATGAAAAATAAAATGATTTTTTTGTTTTCTTGTATTGTGGCAGCCTTATTTTAGTTTTCAAAAATGTATATAATAAAATGTATATAAAAAATAATAATATACAAAATGTGGCAAATGTGCCTTATTAAACATACTCAAGACCAACTCTTCTTAAGTATATTAATAAAATAGTACTAGTCTAAACAGAATATTTAAGAAAACAATTTTCCCACTCTTTCAACCAAATTTTACCATGAACCTATTTGTTTACACCTTTGCCCTGGGGGCAAAAACTTAATAGTAGAAGTTATGAATTTTCAGGTATATTAACCCAGCCTACCCACTGAGGCAGGATGTGACATGGTTATTAAGTGCCATACACATACATATGGGCCAAGATGAAAAATAGTTTTGCCCAGCCCAAATGACCAATGTCATCCTGGCATTGTTTTTACACAAAACCCTCTTCTCTTAGTGCATTGAACAGGGTGCAGCCACAGAGTTGGAATCTCCAGGACTGAGGAAGTTCTCCCATTTAAAAGAAAGAGATATGTAGCTGCACTTATAGCACATGAGCAATAACCACACCTCGGAAAATCATCATTGGCTATGGGAATAACTCTTGTGCTAGTTATTTGGAAGACCATCCAAAGAGAAGGATTACCTGGTAATGACAAGTGTATATGTTGCTAGAATTCTTCAGTCCTTCGACATGTCCCCACTGTCATAAATTAAGTGAAGCCATCACAAGTCAGTCTAGAATTGGGTAGGATTCAGGTTTTTATATTAGAGTATTGTTTAGTGGCATACCAACTCTTTATGGGTCATTTGAAGCAATAGTAATTTTCTATACAAAAATGTATTGCTGGTAATTTAAAAAAAATTTATTTGGTATTTTTACACTTTCATAGTGTTTAAGTGTTAACTAGTTGCCCATAACTGGAATCCTAACAGGTGCTACACCCTGGTTCAAGGTGAACCTGGGAACAGCAGCAATTAAGAGGTGGTTCCATGCTCCTCAAAACATCTAATCTCCCAATCAGAGGCCTTGCTGCTGGAAATATAAAGTATATTTTTAAGAAATGGTTTCTTTTGTTATTTACTTATTTATCTTAAATATGTCTTTCCTTTGATCTTCTGAGTGAAATAGCAAAAGGGATGTTCAAATCCAAAAAATCATAAGCTCAAGGTCGTAATTCCAAGGATCAAAAGTCAGTCTTGTCAATCCAATGTCAGAAATTGCCGGTGGGGGGGGGGGGTCACATAAATAAAAAGAGTTAAGAATTCATATCACAACCCACAAATACCACTTCACCCATGAAGAGCCAAGTAATCCTGTGGTCTAAAGTAGAGTTATTTTATTAGGGTAAGAAACGTTGTGATTGGTCAAAACTGGTAGAAGAGTGCTCCTGTTTATAGTATATAGTGTAAATCAATCACTGACTTTATAAGGAGTTATCTGTACTTTGCTTTTATTTATAAATATCGAGTTTGAAACTGTGCTTATGTCATTGATATGTGTTCTACTGATGATGATGTCCTTTTTCCTAATTTGTATTAGTATGCAGTTATCGATGACATAAGCAGTTTCAAACTCAATACTTGTAAATAAAAGCTAAGTACAGATAAAAAAAAAAAAAAAAAAAAAAAAAAAATCAGGGATTGATTTGACACTGTATTTGTATTATAAACAGGATCCCCACTTCTAAAATTGGAAGAAAAAAAAAAAAAAAATTAATATCTTTTTTTATTCTGCCTAATGTCATATGTAGAATGGAAATTTATAAAAAATTTCGCCTATTTTTTTTTAAACAAGTGGAACAGTTAGCCAAAGCAGTATTTGCTTTTCTTTCAATTTTTCTCTCAACGGTTAAAAAAAAAAAAATTTTTATGAAGCATTTATATTATTTTCATCATTATACCTCTATAAAGAAATATACTACTTTCATCAAAATGTCTATAAGGAAATAAAATGCTTTTATCATTGTTTCCTTTAAAAAGGAAATAGTGTTTTTGTCAGTATGTGTCTATAAAAATAAATAATTGCTCCCTTCCTCTTTATGGGATTTGTAAAAATTTGGCTTACTTGTACTAAAATGATGCAAAAAAAAGAAAAAGAGAAAGTAATTCCATGATCTAGGCATTATATTTTACTGTACTGACTGCGAATTGATGATAATCAACTAAAAATCTGCAGTAATTAACAAGCATGCTTAATGGTTCTAATGCTTGCCAATAACAGAGATGCAGGAGAAAAAAAATGGTGTGAGATATTACAGTTTAAGTAAGGTTGCTACAAGGTTGTAGCAAGAATGGTATATAAACTTTGTTTATTTAAAAGAACAAAGACAAAGAAATCATGCTTTCATGAATAATTATTTTTCTTCCAATTTCAAAGGAAAAAGTAACTTGAAAATTATCTCTATATATTATCTCTCTCTCTCTCTATATATATATATATAATATATATAAATATATAATATATATATATATATATATTATAATAACAATGAGAAGCCACGTATACTTTCTTAATATGTATATATAGAAAAAGTTGCAAATTAAAAAAAAAAATAATGTACTTTTATGAAAGTATTTATTTATTTATATATATATATATATATATATATATATATTTTTTTGATATTTCAGATTGACCTCAATCTTTCTTCAGAAATAACTGTTAGTGTACAAGTAGCGTCCGTCACATGATATGGAATGAATATTCCTAACGTAAATCTAACTGTAATAATATCTCAGATGTTGTTTTTAAAAAAAAAAAAAAAAAAAAAATTTCAACTATCTAAAAAATGTTTAACTATGGAAATATTTATAAAGATTTAAAATACCCAAATCTTTATTTAACCCTAGTTTATATGTTTTTAATTTTAAAATCCAGTATTTTTCTTTTTTTTTTTGCATGTGTATGTGGAACTGAAGTCAGAATCTATCAATAAACATTTACAGTTTTCTAATGAGTGTCCTGATTGATTAAAGTATTCAGCTATGGGGGAGTAAGGATTGTTTTGACGTATGGTTTGTTTATGATTGTTGAAGCAAAATCTAAAATTGTATATATTATATATATATATATATAGATATATATATATATAGATAGATATATATATATATATATATATTACATCCATATAGAGATATATAATGTAACAATACTTACCACAATAATGTCATCTAAGTTAATTCAAACTTTTTCCACCTTTATTTTACATATGCAAATTTCTTTAGAGAACTAGTAATTTTAGGCCAAAGAACGTGTGGGATACTCCACTTGTCTACCAAGGAACTTTTGCTGATGACTGCTCTATGGCATCGCTAAAGGTGTCAGGCATGTGCAAAAATCTATTTTTAGTTTCTTTAATCACAGGATGTTGTAGAAATATATCTCATAGCCCAACTGAGGTGGGGAGGATGTAATTCCCCAGCAAACTTCATGTCCTTAAAATACAGAAAGCACACCATATGCAATATCCTAAGATTATTTAAGTACATACAAATACCCAATTCTAACAAGCTGACAAGGAACTCTTCTAAAATATAAGCTTTAATATCTTTCATAGGACTTTGCATAAATGTATCTGCAACAAATGACATCTACATAAAAACACTTTCATTAAACTCTTTATATTCTATTTAGGTTGCTAAGACAATAAAATATTAACTGTAGAATATTACTCCACATATTTTCTATTTAGTTTATTCTAACAACTAATATACACTCAGTCAGTTATGCGCCATTCGTGATACATGCTTAGGCAATCATGTACCTTTTGATACATGACTGAGGAGGCAGATTTTTTCCCCACAGTAGGCTGCCATTTCTTTCTGAGGTAGACCGGTTGCCATCCATGGCTATGGAACCAGGTCTGTCCTGCTATTTTACCAAAGGCTGGGGCGAGAAGAAAAGGATTCATACCTTTTCCAAGTATATTAGCATGTAAGTGAATGTAATGGATTCAACTGGAATTCGAACTCGGCTCTCCAATTCCTCAATCCGAGCTGATATCCATTACTCCACCGTGCCTCCTTCTACACTACATTATTCTAACAACTAAATATACACCTCATTATTTTAACAACTAAATATACACTTCATTATTCTAACAACTAAATATACACTTCATTATTCTAACAACTAAATATACACTTCATTATTCTAACAACTAAATATACACTTCATTATCTTTCTTAGTAAAAATATTGCTTCAGATTGACAGTCTCACTACAAATGAAGCTGATAATAAAAAAAACAAAAATCTAGTGTATCATTTTTTTTTAAGTCATACCAAATGTATTAAAAAGGTAAACAGTAACATTTGTTACAAACAAATGTGGCTGTCTGCAATGAACTGAACAAAAAAACAGAAAATACTATACAAATGTATTTTGATATTTCTATATGTACAAATATTGATTTTCATTTGAATGCATTTAATTGACAAAAATAAGAAGCAAGCGATGAATAACCACAGAAGATAAAAAAATACTTTTTCATATCAATTATCACATTTCTTTCTTCTATAGGCCATGTCTCTTCAGGACATGGGAGATCATGTCACTCCACAACTTCCTTTCTTTTGCTGCTCTAAGTAACTTTTGTTCTACCATTTTTTCCACTTACAAGGAAAACAGCAGGAAACATAAGTCTAAATGTTAGATTCTCTTGGCTCACTTTTCTCATTAGGTGTCCTAGAAATTTCAGCTTTCTCCTTTTGACCATAAGTATCAGTTTCCTTGTAGTTCCTATTTTCTTTAAAATTTTCTTCTTGCTCACATGTTCATTGTATTTGCAGCATTGGTTGATAGAAATGTTGCTTCTTCATTGATTAAAGAGATTGTTCCACACTGTCTTACATGACATTAGATAATACATACCAGTTAAGGACATTTTTTTTTAGTTGTTTATAAGGACATTTTTCTATCAGTAACCCTCTACCTTGAGTGGCTCTTGGGACTTGTATTTGGGGAACATTAGTATAAAAATAAACTTTAAAAATTAAAACCAAGGTCATATATTCAAAACGACCTCCTGATTTTTAAAGTTAAAAGCTGTTATTTTTATTTTATTTTTTCACACGTATATTAAGCACGTCTTAATGCTACTATTTCCTGGTCAGTTCAATTCTAATCATTAACCTTATATATAATAGCTGTATTCAAAAATACCTGTCCACTAGGGTGTCTGGCCAATCCCTATTGCAAATGCTCACTTAGGCACATTTCTGTTTGCTCAACACCCACAGAGCCCACCTGTGGTGTATACTGCAACTATGGTGAGCAGAAGTTACAGTTTCTGGGAGAGAGTGTGTTATCTAGCATGATCGCCACACCAGCACACTCAAACCCACGATGACTTGTGGCTTTGTGCTAGCCCATCTATCAATGGACCCCCAGAGTTCTGTCTACCCAATTTCCCTCACAAGGCTTGGTTCAACCTGTGTTATGGTTTTCAGGCACTTTTCAGAGGTACTGCATGCTGGGATCAACCTTGATCCAGTTCGATAACATCAGGAAGTCTCCTTCGTGACAAATCCACCATAGTGAGATTCAAACCTGGGTTTCATGGTCAGAAAGTGAATGTATTAACCATTCAGCCATGTGCCCAGATATATATTTTACACACACAAACAGAGTATATGTCAGTATACAAAGCAATCACTAACCTTAAAAATATCCCCCTGAAATAGGGGGCCCTCATACTCCAGGTGTAAAATGAGAACCTTATATCCTGTAGTTTATAAGTTGTTAGCATGGGAGATTTTTGACTGAAGGCTAACTGCTGCTTCACCTCCTTTTCGGTGGTCTTGAACAAAAGCACAACTGGATGTGTGTCTCAACAAGTCATTTAAAGATTGCATTCAAGAACAGTGGAATGAGTGGATCATTTGGTTTGGTTTATTATGTTTTATGGCATATCAACCCCAGCGTGTTATTTAATGCCAACAAGATTTTTAGGATTAGTTTGTATGAATAGAATATGTATGGTTTGGTTTATTTTGTTCTACGGCATATCAACCTCAATGGGTTATTTAATGCTGACAAAATTTTTATTGCTGGTAATATGTTTTTCTTCAAAAATCTATTTCTGGGAATATTTTTCCTTGAAGAAAATCTATAGCTGGTCATATTTTTTTCAAAGAATGTATAACTGTTTGTATTGCTGGTATTTTTTTTTTTTTTTTTTTTTTTTTAAGTATTGCTGATAATTTTTCCTTCAAAAAATATTGCTGGTAATAATTTTTTTTTTTTTTTTTTTTTTTTTATTACAAAGTATTTCTTGTATTAAAACCTATTTTTACACAAGTTTCGGTATTAACTATTTGCCCATAGCTGGGACCCTAACAGGTGCTACCACCCCAGGTCAGAGTGGACCTGGGAACACCAGCAATTAAGAGGTGGTTTCACACCTCAAAACCACCTGATCAGAGGCCTTGCTGTTGGACGTAGTTTATTGTCTTACCCAGGACACAGATGTAGTTTATCATCATACCATCCACTCAGTCATCCTGGGTTAGCAGGGGAAAGTCATAATAGACTACCGAGAACACACCACCCACTCATGAGGTATTGTAGATTGTGTAGTTAACCGACAAAATCTCCCCAGTAATTTTTCATTAGAATTTGAGTGGAAAGAAAGTATATGCTTACTGAATTTATTTAATAAATTCAATACATTTTAAAATATGATTGGGATATATTTACTGCACTTTCTAACCACTTAGCCACATACCCAGATGTATATTATACATACAGAGAATATATGTCAGTGTACAAAGCAAACTTTTAACCTTAAAAAAATCCCAAAATAGGGGTCCATCAGAACGTTCAGCAAATATAGCCTGGAACCTACATTTTAACTTTGGGACTCATCTAATATGCCCAGTTGCCTTGTACACCAGAATATATAGTATATCTAACTTAGCATCCTCTCTAGTTTAGCTTTAATTACACGGCTATAAGAATATTTGCAGAGTGCTATTTTGAAAAGTTAATATTTCCCTCCACTTTACTTCTCTTTATAAATACATGTTGCAAAATAAAATTCTTACATTTACCTTGATAAAGTCCCTCAAGGGATGAAACATACACACACAAATTATATATATATATATATATATATATATATATATATGTGTGTGTGTGTGCAGTACTTATTGGAAAGCACTCAATATCAGTGATGGAGCTAACATATTTAGTTGGGTTGATGTGAGTTTGTGACCCTAGGTTTCATGCTCTCTGTGATCATCAGACAAACTCTTTATTTGTCTGATGATCGCAGAGAGTGTGAAACCCAGGGTCACAAACTCACATCATTCCAAATATATATATATATATATATATATATATATATATATATATATATATATATATAGAGAGAGAGAGAGAGAGAGATATTAGTTCAAATTGCTTCTTGCTTCCCAGTCAAGTTTGATTTCAAAAATTTAAATGCAATGTCAATCATTATCTTAATTCTTGTTCTTTTATTGTCTTTTCTTCTTAATATTAATTTTTCTCATATTCTCTAACACTCAGTAAACCCTTGCATCCTAGTGGCTTTATTGCCTTGAGTGGAATGAAGTGATTTAAATAATACATACATACATACATACAAATAAATAAATAAATAAATAAATACAGACAGACAGACATACATACATATAGAAATACATACAGACATACATATACAAATACATATTTTAAGAAACGGATTAAATCCGACATTTTTATATTTAATTCATTTTGTTTAAACATTTTTGATGGATACTTATATTCAAGTAGATGCTCTGTTTTTTTTTTTAATTCAGTTAACTTTGTTTCTGAAACATTGGATAAGCAAAACAAAAGATCAAAGACCCTGCACCTAAGTGAGAAAAACAATTGGTTGACCGACCTCAATGTAAACCCAGAGAAAGTGAGCTTCAAGGTCAGTTCTCTCTACCCTTTAGCAAGAAAGTGGGACAGGCTGATGCAATCCCCTAACCAAAGAACAAATTAGGATGCCTGCCTACTACAATGGAGGAGGTGTCTTGCTTTTTATTCCAATGTACCACAAGCTATGAACTTTGTCTCTCAGTGGTTATTCATTTTGAATAAACCAACATTATGCATCAACCTCTACAAAGTCAGGTAGGACACTTATAAACGATGAACAGAACATATGGAAATTTCATGATCAGGAGTTATTCAATTGTTACACAAGTTTTGTTGAAATGATAAACAGTCCATGGAATATCAAATATAGCTACACTGAATATTAAATGTTATAGACAACAGTTATTGGCACAGAAAATGGAATTGGAGAATGGATTTCAATTTCTATTTCTAAAAAAATGGCCTAAACCATTAAATTGACTTTTGCATTTAGGAAAGACATCAATCCATATACACCCACCCAACTATAGGTTAAATAGCAAAGTAGACTGGGATCTCTAGCCCTGAGTGGTCTCAGTTTAGAAGGAGGACAGCTGAATTAAAAAGAAAATGGAGAAAACAATGTGAAATCACTCCAATATCTTCCAAGAATTATCAGACAATTCATTTTTTTTTTAGACTTCATATCTACTTTTTTTATAACTTGTGGCAATCTTTATAGATACAGTGTAACCCGGATATAAGAGAGTTGTTGGGACCGGAGGAGAAGTCTCTTATATCAGGGTTTCTCTTATATCAGGGTTTGGTCTATTTTGTTTAGGTAAGTATGGCTTTAATTTGGGACCAGAGAAAATCTCTTATATCCGGGTTACACTGTATTAAATTAAATATCAATACTAGTTATTTACAAAGTTATGAACCTTTGAGTTGCATAATGTTGTACCACCAAGTACATTATAAATATTTCTAATAAAAAACAAATAAATGAACCAAATAAATTTCAGTTTTTTTTATTAAATCCCCAATTTGATTACACCTCACCACATTTGTACTGTGCTGTATTCAAACACTCAAAAAATTTTATTCCTTATTATGTAGCAAGTTTAAAAAAAAGAATCTGCAATATTATTGGCCCTAACCTGGCATCTCAGCTTCAGTCACTTTCCCATTGCCATAACGGATTCCCTGTGCCTTTTCTATAAATACTTTCATGCTAATTGTTCAGATGAACTCTTTGCTATGGTATCTAAACTTTATTTAAGTATAGTACTAAATTTGCAACAAGGTCTTATCACTTTACAGTTGAAATGGTTGTGTAAGTTCTATGTTAATAGTTTCTTCTCTTGCATTTCTCACTTGTGGAACTCACTTCCAGCTTCTAAGTCAACTATGATATTTACAAATTTAAATGCAATGTCAATCATTATCTACCATCTTAATTTCTGTTTTTTTTTGTTCTCACTCCTTAATAATGTTTTACCTTTTTATATTCTTTCCCACTCATAACTCCTTGTGGCTTAGTGAAAAAAAAAAGTGGTAAGACAAATTTTGATGATTCTGAATACCTGTCAGGTAACTACAAAGTTTCTGGTTTTAGTCATAATATTTGGGAATTCCAAGCAGTTTTGTTTAACGAAAATAAAATTAAACCTATTTTTGCATATTTAAATTTTTCAAAATTACAAATAAATACTGGCCTTTTAATTTAATTTTTTTTAAAATGAAACTTAACATTTTTATTTATTTTTTATAAAAATCTGAAAAAAAAAAAACAAAAAAAAACAACTCTTATGTCAATATACAATGAGAAAATTAAAAACTAAATGATATATCTTTAATATTTTAAATGAAGTGTTTGAAAGCCTCACAGTAAAAATACTGTGACAATGGCCTGCACTATTAATGGAGGGTTAATATCTATTTTATTGTGAAAACATTGACTTGCATAATAAAATCTGACAGTGTACAAAGGATTCTGAAAAGTATTAAGAGAATAACAAATATGTTCAATGCAAATAGGTTTTACGAGTGACTAATCAAGACTAGAACATTGGCTAAACAATAAGGTAATTAATTGGAAAAACAACAAAATCTAACAAAGTACTTTGTGTAACTTTAGTTGATTATGAAAAGTTGACTTGGCAGAACATGGTGCACTCACTCATGATGCAGACTGTGTAGTCATGAAAATCATAAAAGTTGACAGAGAATGAAACTGCTCTACTTTACCCAACCACCACAGAGAACCCTCCCTGCCTCCCATCAGAATGGTGGATTCCCAACTCCCTGAGAGCACCTTGTTACACCTGCTTGGTCTCATGCTGTTCACTGATATGAGGTGGAATAAATACATTGAATCAATAGCTTTATCTACTGCAAGGAAAGTTGTGTTGTGCCAGAAAGTCTATGCTTCAAATCTATAAATCAACCATTTGTCGTTGCATGGAATATTGCTGTCAAATACGGTCTGGTGCTCCAGCTGTACATCTCGAGGTCCTCAACAAAATCAAGACATGAATATGCAAGATGATAGGTCCTTATCTGGCATATAGTCCACCATCAATATCCCACAGATGTGCAATGGCCTCCCTCTGTCTTTTCTACAAGTATTTTCATGGCAACTGTTCTGACAAGCTACTTTCACTGGCTCCCCAACTGCATGAATTTAAGTGAGCTACCAGTCTAGCATCTCGGTCACACCCTTTTCACTGTCAAAATGGTTAAATGTAACAGTCTCTTCTACTCAAACAGCTTCTTCTCCTGCACTCTCTATGGAACTCCCTTCCCTGATGACTATAATCATCAAATATTCATGTGTCATGTCAATCGACATCTGACACCCTGAGCTTGTTCCCTGTCCTTCTCTGTATCCTTTACCCAAACATGTCTCTTTACTCTTGTTCTCAATCCTCTGTAACCCCTTGCATGCTAGTGGCACTCCTGCCTTGCTTGGGGTGAGTTGCTTAAGAAAAACAAAAACAAAAAAAAAAACAAAAAAAAAAAAACATGTAATAACAGTGTGAATGTAATTGAAATAGACACGAGATAAAATGAAAATTAAGAGGAAAGAGTAAAGCAAAGGAAAACTATTTGCAGAAGACCATGAAAGTAATTTCCGGATAATGAATGGAGAAGGAATACACAAAATAAAGGGAGAATATTTGAAACACCTATGATTTGTTATAGCACTTTACTAATATCAGAAATATCAGATGGAAAACGTCAATGGCGGATTCAAAATGAAGAGAAAAAAATTGTAACATCCAAGTGTAAAATTCCAAAAATGATGAATAAATACAAGAGAGATGTTAGGACAGGTGACAACATTAAGGAAAGTCCATGGAAATGAAATAAAAGCATTATTTTCAGTGAAAAGCATTTAAAAGAAAATTAAAAATGTAAAATCTGATTGTAATATTCCAAAGATAAATAAATAGAAAAAAAAATGAAAGAAACAAAAATAATTTTGAGTAGAAAGCACTTAACAAAAATAGATATAATGAAAACCATTTTATCAATAAACTTAAAATGTAATGTATATGATGGCAGCCTTAATGTATATGCAAAACATGGAAATTAACAAAATTATGTGGACCAGAAAGAAAAAATGCATCAAGACAACTTTGGAATCTGCTTCACATCTTCTGGACAGTCTCCTTGTTTAATTTGGTGAATGCTGCCATAATCCATGGCTTCAGTCTATCTTTGATGTTACAAGGAGTTTTGTTGGTGTCTTGCTTAACTGCATCCCACACATAATAATCAAGGGGGTTGCAGACTGAGGAGTGAGGTGGCCAGCTGTAAGGTAGTGATGTGGTCACAGAAATTGTCTGTCAGCCATGCTTGTGTGGCATTGTGCAGAGTCCTGTTGCCGGACATAAGGCCTTCCAGCAGCCACCCTCTTGACCCAGGGCAGCACTACCTCCTCAAAACACTTGATGTAGGCCTCAGTGTTGGGCTTGAGGCCCTTTGGGAGGGTGAATGGAGGCATAACATCATTATTAGTGATCACTCCAAACACCTTCGTAATGACCATTAAACTCATCCAACACTTTTCAAATTCTCTTCACGGTCCTCAGATAACCAAACACTCTGAAATGTTTGTATTGGAGCTTCCAGTATGAATGCCAAACAGTACAGCATGTAGTTTCCAAATTTCTGGTGGAGTAAATTGTGTCATGATGCTTTTTTTTCTCAGAGATGTTGCACAACTGACCATACTATACTATGCAGTTGACAAAATCCAAAACAACACGCATGTGCAAAATTAAAAATATAAGATGGCGACAATTTACCCATCGCTCCCTATATATATATTATATAATATATATATAATATATATGTCCACTGTGACAGTTATATAATATAATATATATTATATATATATATATATATATATATAATATATATTATATTATATAACTGTCACAGTGGACAAGCTCCAGATATTAGCAATTTCTTCGGTGACCAGTCAAAAATTGGCATAGCTTGTCTAGGAATGTTTCACTGATCAAGCACATTCCCTGCATAATGGAAATTTTGGTTAACCATTTATTCCAGTACAGATTGAGAATCCTTTATCTGAAAGTCTTGGGACTGAAAGTACTTTGGCTTTCAGATTTTTTTTTTGATTTTGGAATACAGGCTATTTAATTTGTATATAGCATCTATAAAATGGGTTAGCTTGAGAATGCAAGCTTAAACATGATATCCCTTTGCATTTCATAACATAGCTTATACATATACCCTGAAGGTAGTTTTTTTATAAATAACATATACCCTGAAAGCCTTTTGTTTAGGAAGGATTTCAGTAACACAAAGTACATTGCTCCTTTCTTGCCTGACCAACAGTCAAATTCTCCACAACAGACTGGGTTATGTAGCCTTGATTGTCAGTCATTCAAGAGATGGGGATGAGATAAAATCAATCTCCCAGCTAACATGCACCACCCATGGGGATGTATCAGAACATAAAGCCACACACTGACTGAAATTTTTTCTGTCATGCGAGTTGTGAATTTTGCTGTAGGTGGAGAAAGTGTACCTTTTTTTTTAGCTGGATTTTCAATAATTTTCCCAATGTTTTTATTTTAAACATTTCACCTCAAGCAAGATGGGAGTGCCACTAGCATGTAAGGGGTTACAGAAAATGCCGAGTAGCTTAAGAAAGTGGAAAAGAATAATCTAAAACCAAAATATACGCTGTTTCAAGGTCAGACCATAATGTTAAAAATTTATGTTCATCTTCACCTGGGCCAGAAATTAATGTCAACCCAGGGACAATAATCAATATTTTATTTTATTTTATTTTTTTTTTTTGATGACTGGTTGTGGTTTTTTAGGTTGATGCTGGGATAATACAGAATTTTTCATGTAAATTTTATATTCTAAAAGCATTTCATTTCTTAAAATAAAAAACTTCCCACTTCTCATCAATTGTGGCAGGCTAAGAAAAAAAATGCACTTAAAACTGGTGAATAAAACCCAAATGAAAAATGAAAGTTGAATGACTTAAATTTAGATATTTCCATTATTTATCTCAAAATACAAAAACATTATGTAAATACTCATTTGACTTTAATAAACAAATTACAAAAAACTCATTTTGGTTTTAATAAACTGCTATATCTGTGCTAATAGGAATATATATTTGAACAAAACACAGTGGATACAATAAGTAAAGGTTTATTGTAAAACCAGTACAATAAGAATAAAGGTAACAGTTATACACAAGGTCATCGCAAGTCAATCCATTAGCGAGTGCTACTATTGGAAGGTTGATAGTTCTTGCGTAAGTCCGAGTCATACTCAACAGATCCCAGCTAGACTCAGTAGTCCGCTGACTTACAGATACTTATTGGTAGTTATTACCTATAATTTAGTCACTCATGGGGGTGATAGGTTATTCCATTACATCATAAACAAATTAAGAAAAGTTTTTTACTATCAATTTTTGATTAGAAAAATTGAATGAAACTTTAATAGTATTTGTGTTTTCTGTTTTTAATAAACAGAATTGAAAATAAAAGGGAGAATTTAAAAAAAAAAAATGTTAAGCATACATGGAGGCAAGTAATTGTAAATTAAAATTTTTTGACAAAGACTTAGTTATATTCACTAATATTCTTTTAAAGTATAGCAAAAAACAATTAATACAAACATTTCAGTGTAAAATTACAGAAAGCACTTATCTCCAAAGGGAGATAAGTGCTAAGTCACATGGGTCATGTGATGGACCACTTGGTGATGTCACTCAATACACTGACAACAGCAGCAGTCAAATTCAGTTAGTTTACAGCAGCCAAAAGATAAGGTGGTTTTCTTTAGCCCAGGACCCACCCCCATGGCCTAGGCAGAAGCTAACTGCCAACCCCTGTAGTTTACAGGTCCATGGTGTAGTTTCCCTTTAGGAATATATATATTTCCCAGATATAGAAAGAAACTCCATATTATATGTAAGATCCTTCCTTTTGTTTCTCCTTACACTTTCCTTTGCTATGTAGATATGTGTGATATATTATTCTCTGCATGGGATATGTGTATAAATGTATATATAGTTTTGTGTATGTCTTAGTGATATAAATCTCTCTCCGAGAACAAAGCATGTTTGTTATTCTTTTTCCTTTCAGCTATTCCATTCCATCCATGAATTACAGTGTTATTATATCATGGATACAATAATGCCCATAATGGGAGAAATACAAATTGAAAAATAAATTTTTCCTCAACATCTCCCTCCTGTTATAACTGAAATGCTTAAACAAAAAAAATAATAACTCCTTATGTGTCATTTAATGTTGAAAGTTAATTTTCTTGAGAGGTTGAAAGTAATAAAAATATGTTATTCTGCTTTCACAATTGAATACATGGTAGATGATACTCAGCTTTTGTGCATATACATGTTTGTGTGGACATAATTACTAGAAGTGGGGATACATGTGCGTTTTGTTGTACTTCTGTTGAAGTTATATCTTGGAATATGATTAGATTTAAGAAAATGTAGGATATTATATGGATTAATGTCATAAAAGTTCTTTTATGTTGGTTGTATGGTTGATTTTGTTTGGTGGCAAATCAACCTCTGTGGGTTATTTAATACTGAAATCTAAATATTTTGTATGTAATTTTATGCTTTCATGGTAAAAGGTATGTTTTTTTAGATATATAGATTGTAGATAAAATGTATTGTTGATAATTTTACTATAAAAATATATTTTTACATTTTGTTAATGTTGCATTGTCATTTTGCTATAAAAATGTACTCTCGATTTTTGATTGGGGGTTTTCTATTAACCCATAGCTGGGACCCTAACAAGTGCTACCGCCCTGGGTCAGGGTGGATCTGGTAATGACAGGCAATTCCATGCTCATCAAAACTTTCATCAGAGACCTTGCTGCTAGACGTAGTTTATCGTCATGCCCAGGACGAGGTGGGGGAGAATAAAATTATTTACAGGATGAACAATGGTGACAAAAGTTAATCTAGAGACCTAAATTGACTGCTTAAAAGACAGTAGCCCAGAAACTTAATCATTTGATTTTATGCACGATCCATGAAACAAGTTTATTTAACTTCACCTGGCACAGTGCCATAATGGAGGAACATATAGTGCCGTTTGAACTCCGTATATTTCTAATGGCCTGTGAGATGACAGGTTATCACTTCATAGAATGTGTAGTAGACTTTTGTAAATGTACATTTAGGTTGGTTGGTTGGGTTTTATGGCATATCAACCACTGTAGGTCAATTAATTCTTTATTTTATTTTATTTTATACATACATACATACATATATTAAATATATAGTACTATTAAACGTATAGCTGGCAACATTATTCTTTCAAAAACATACAGCTGGCAACATTATTTTTTCAAAAAATTACAGCTGGCAACATTATTCTTTCAAAAACATTATCAGAGGCCTTGCTGTTGGATGTAGTTTATCACCATACCCAGAACGCAGATGTAGTTTATCGCCATACCCAGGACATGGGTAAGATCTGGAAAAAACTGGGAGTTCACTATTTGCCCATAGCTGGGACCCTAACAGATGCTACAACCCTGGGTCAGGGTGGACCTGGGAACACCAGCAATTAAGAGGTGGTTCCACGCTCCTCAAAACCTCCTGATCAGAGGCCTTGCTGTTGGATGCAGTTTAACGTCATACCCAGGACAATGTACATTTAGCAGATGTGTACATGGCATAACAGTTGCTGATACAGAATTTGGAATCGGCAGGTAGTGTTCAAATTCCAGCCAAAGTTGTGTCCACTTTATGCTAATAAACTCAGGAAAGGTATGAATCTATTTTGTTCTCTCTTTAGTTATGGATAAAATAATTAGGCAAACTAGGTTGTCTTACCATGGTAGGGCAACTAGTTTTGGAGAAAGACAACTGGGAATTTGTAACTGGAGAAGGCAACATATACTCTTTCCAATATCTTTCTCAAAAATAGTCATGGTAAGCCAAAAATTTACAGGTATCAAAAATAAAGGAAATAGTAGGTCATGAAAGGACTTGGTTTAAAAAAGTAAAGACAATAGCTATGAATTTCAGATTAACTTTTGGCAAAAACCAAGACTGCCTCTTTCTAGAAGTTCAATACACAATACGAGACCTGTATTTTTAGGATAGTGTGTAAGCAGCAGAAATGTGGTTCTATAGAAGGATGCTGAAAATTCCATAGATGGAATGAGTAAGCAACAAGGAAGCCTTAAAGAAAATGGCAACAGTAAAAACATACTCAAAATCAGGAAAAGACAGCTGAAATTCCTTGAATGCATAATAAGGATGGAGGGCTTGGCAAACTTAACACTCACAAGGGATATGACAAGAGAGATAGGGGAAGGTAGCAAGCCCCTTACCTGATGAGCTTGTTTGAATGGTTAATGAAACTGCAGGGGAGGAGGTAGAGTGCTTAGCAAAGAGAGAAAAACTGCTAAAAGCCACACAAAATAGGCAATCATGGCTCTCCACAACTTTCTATGTTCTGAAGTGATGTGGCAGATAGAAGAAGTGTAATGTGTGATGTTTGTTTTTTTTGGTAAGTGGTTAAGGATTTTTTTTTTTTTTTTAAATCACCCCAAGTAAGGCAGTAAAGCCACTAAGATACAAGGGGTTACTAGATGTGGAAAAACTAGAAAACAAACATTACTAAGGAACAAGAACAAAAGAAGAGCAATCAGGAGGACAGTAGATAGCGATTGACATTGAATTTAAAGTTTTGGAGATCAAAGTTGGCTGGAAAGCATGGAGCCAGAAAGGTGTTCCAAAAGCAAGAAAACAAACTGTTAGCATATAACTTATGGTTACATTCAGCCAACTTGATTGTAAATTGATGAGACCTCAATACCAATCTAGTACTGCACTTAAATTCATAAAGTACCATAAGAAAGAACTCATCCAAACAGTTACCATGAAAGTATTTACAGAAAAATGTACAGGGAGGCAACTTTATGGCAGTGGAAAAGTGACTAATGCTGAGATGCCAAGTCAGGACCAATAATATTGCTGTTTCTTTGGATTTTATGAAAGATCTCTAAATCTATAGCAGGACCACCGAACCATTTGTGGCAGCAATATTCTAAGTTAAAAAAAAAAGGTGTTATGCAATAATTCTCAAAGGACTATAAAATGATCTTTCAAAGTCTAAATAAGGATTCTATAGTACTGTGGAACAAATTTCAATTTTTTTGTCTATTGAATTAGATTTGACAGTTCGATGTAATTTGGGTGTGCTGAGAACAATTATTTTTTTATTATTCGGGGGGTTTTCTCTATCAGGTCCTGATTTTTCACAACAACCTCTTCTTTCATCATATTCATAAAAAGTTTTTTTCTCAATATGATATTGTTGTATTATGTATGCCTTTTTATGTAACACACAAATTATATATATATATAATTTTCAGAGGGAAAATTAACAGGAGATAACTGATAACTGACATCCATTAAAAACATGGCACATGGAACTAGAACAGTCTACCCCAGTGAGTGAAATAAAGGGTTCAGTTCAACATTCCAACCACCTGAAGAAGGCCGGAGTGTACAACGGCCAAAACATCGTAATAAATATGGTGACAAAGATGAGGACAATAGTCCGAATAATGTAAATAATGTGCACAATACCTCATCTCAGAAATATAGACAAAACCCTGTATATCTTTCCAACTGTTCTTTTATTGACTCAATAAAATAGGGACCTTTCGTAGTGCTTCTTTTGCTTATATCTATAATGCACATGTTGTTGGGACATTTTGATGTCTATATCTACAAATTTTATTTTCATAACCAAAAGATAAACAAAATAATTTCTAAGGAATTAATGGATTTTTATTACTATAAAAATTTTACATTTAATGAATACATCAGAGTGCAAATGATATGAGGCCTTGTATTGGTTTTATTTTCATTTGGGATTATATCATTTACCTATGATAGTTGCTTCCTTATCATGGTAGAGGGGCTTGCATGGTCCAATGACTGAGAGTAATGCTGTGTTCCCCAGTGTAATCAAACAAGTTCTTATTTCCGTTGGCATTTTTCAAATGAGTAATTAGCATTATTTTATGGTTTGCTATTCAGATAACTTATCTTGAATGTTATACTCCAAGACACCATCTCCCTAGACACTGCAGTCAACAGACAGATTGGATGAGCTGCCACCGCATTTGCCAGGCTGACCTTGAGAGCCTGGAAGAACAGAAAGATGATTAACAAACATCAAAATTGCAGTCTATAGGGAATGTGTGCTGCTCTATGGTAGCAAGATCTGGAGCATCTACTCCAGACAGGAGATGCTTCAGCATCTTTCATCTTTGCTGTCTGAGAGACATTTTGGGCATCAATTGGTCCGACCAGGTCACCAATGCCATACTTCTCACCAGTGCTCAGTCACCCAGCCCATACACCCTTCTCCATCTCTGCTGACTTGGACATGTACACGATATGCTGGATGATAATTATTATATATTTATTTTATTTCATTTCTTTGTGAAAACATATTGAAATATATTATAAGTTAATTGTCTTTTGTCTGAATTTCTGGGATAAACAGTTATTATTTACATTCAGGATAATATCCTCATCTTTGTTATCACCTGATCACCTTGTTACTGAATTTCTGGAATGAGGAATTTACACTATTTACATTTGTGCTATTGTCTTCATATTTGTTGTTGTCACAACACATGTCGCCAAATTCATGAACCAACGTTTTAATCCATTAGGTCCTTAGCAGACTGAAGCTAAGGTTTGTGAATTTTGTGACATAGTAATTGTGAGTTCAATCCCTGGGCTGGGCAGTCCCTATAATTGGACTCGGTGAAAACAAGGTGGTCAATAACTAAGTAATACTAACAAGATATCCCTATACATGGGCAGTGGAACAAGAACAATCTAACCTCATAGATTATATAAATGGTTCAGTTCAGAATTCCCTGTATGTTATCTGGATCGATATACACCTGATGAAGGTTGGAGAGCAAAACAACTGAAATGTGATAACAAAAAGAAGAATGAGAACAAGAGTCTTAGTGTAAATAATTTGTTTTCTTTGTGACCTTGTGTTGTAATGTAGGCAAGAGTGTGTTGAGGTTGGGGAAAACAACCAATTACTCTCCCAGCTATTAGGTTGGTGGAAAAATAATGACGTAATAATGTTGTTTTTTGACGTATTTTTTTAATGTCAAAAAATGACATTATTACGTCATTATTTTTGCACCAACCTAATACTATGGGGGGTAATAGACAGAGAGGGGATAGAGACGGGAGGTAAATAAAATAACACTGCCTTGGGAAGCACAGAAACTTTAGGAACAAAGTACCAATGGGATTGACTTCACAAGGCACTATTTCTTTCAAACTCCTGACTGCTGGTTTTCCCATTGTTTTTATTGGCATGAGGCATATTACAAAGACCCAGATTTTGATTAGTTACAGAGTAGCCCATATCTAGACATACCAAGCTGTCCCACTGCTAATGGGGACAACCTGGATGTAAATGTTATTGACAAACATGTCTGCATGCAATCCAGGACCTCTTTTGCGTCTGTAGAGACACACGTTCACTACACATTGCCAACATACATTTTGGCCTGTCTGTTCTACAGCCTTCCTTGGATGTACTGTACATATTGAAAAGACAGTATCCCTTCCAGAAGTATATCACAAAATATTATTGATTGTAGTTTTTTTTTTTTTTTTTTTTTTTTTTTTTTTTTTTTTTATAGCTTATCAATCTTTTTAGGTTATTTAAAGCCAAAATATTTTTGGAAGGTAATAATGATTTTCAGATACAAGTCCGACTATTTAACCCATAGCTGGGGGAAAGAGGGATATATACCTTTCTTCAGGGTATTTGCACATAAGTGAATGGAACAAACCCCACTGGAATTCAAACTCAGCTCTCTGATTACTTATTCAGAGTTGTTATCATTACACCACCTGCACATCCAAGCTTACAGCCTTTGGTATTCCCAAGCAATCACCCATCTAGGAACCGACCATGTTCAATGTTGCTTAACTTTGGTGATCAGATGAGAACTGGTATTTCAATGTGATATGGTTGTCAGCATTGTAGAATCATTTAAAAAAATATAAGATATTTCATTGGCTATGTCTGTTAATACATCATGCTGACCATTTGTTGCAAGAATGGATTGAGAGAGAGAGAGAGAGAGAGAGATTAGTCTAGTAAGCATACAGATTAGACTTGGCTTTTACCAGATCTGACTGACCGGGCTTTGTAATTGATGCCGAAGTGAGGAACATCAATTGGTTTCAATCATATGATAAGAGGCAGCAGGTGGCAGGGAGATTTTAGACAAACATAGGTCACACTGACCCTATTTTTAAATTTTGGTATAATATATATTGATGATAGTGTTACTAATAGTATTCATAGTGGTAGGAAATTGGGTGTTGCAGAATAGGCATCTGTGCCCAGGATTTGGGGACAGGGGGAGGATCTTGAAAGTTGTACATTGACATGCCAGTCTTACCAGGTGCTTATGAAAATGTGATTATGAAAACACACACACTGAAATAGAAAAGAATGTATGTAAATATTCTCACACCACACACACGTATGTAATTACTTCAAATGTTATTATAGTGGTGATTTCATATTTGAAATATGCACCATATTTTTAGTAATCAGTTTGTATTATGTCTACCAACCTGTGCATTCGAGTAGCCAACGTTCAAAATAATAAATTCTAGAATATTCAGGCCATTAGATGAAAATAAATATATTGTTTAATAAATAAACAAAGCATCGACTCAAATACAAGTATCCATTAAAAAATGTTTAAAATTAATAAAAATATGTTGGATTAATAAATAAAAATACATCCCCTTTATATATATATATATATATATATATATATATATATATATATATATAAGGTTGGTGCAAAAATAATTTCGTTTTCTCACATAGTAACATATGTTAGAAAACAAAATTATTTTTGCACCAACCTAATATATATATATATCTCAGTGAACACAGAAGTCAACACTTAAAGGCGACAGTCTGTTTCATGGTACATGCAATCGTCAGGTGGCCTGATGATTGCATCTAGCATTAAACAGACTGTCGCCTCTAAGTGTTGACTTCTATGTTCACTTTTATATTTACACATGCTCTATCTCTGATATTGAGCACTTTATCCCATAAATATAGCACATATTAAGACTATATTTCTTCATTCATATATGTGTGTGTACGTGTGTGTGTGTGTGTGTGTGTGTTAGCTTTTTTGCATTCGTATATTTTGTGTGCCTTTCTTTAGGCATTGCAGATGGAATAAGGACATTGGAGGTTTTTGAAAATGTTTTCTATGTATATTTCTTCTTTGGGTAAGTATTGGGGGTAGCAGATTCTTAGTGCTCTTAAATAGACTCCTATAATTATTCCAGATTTGATTACTCTCAAGCCAAAATAGATAGCCACAAAAATACTTATATATGCTGATGGTGTATTCTGGCCAAGGCTGATACATTTTAGCAAATTCCATGAACAACTGGGGTTGTAGAGTCATTATACAGCTGAGCACATGACCAGCTTCCCCCATGTGTCTCAGTTACATGCCAATGTCTAAGTCTCTGCGAATGATCTTCCATTCTACTCATTTATCCTCTGTCTGCCTTTGTTTTTGTCTAAGAGGATGACCGCGAGTGGAAAGCTTGCTGGCCCTTATGACATAACCATTCTATTTGAACATTCTCTTCTTGACAGTAGACGTAAGGCCTTCCAATGAGCCTGATAGAATCTCACATTGTGTAATTTACGATGCATTTCTGAAACATCTCATTTCTACTGTATTTACTTCACATAAATGGCTTTGTCCGCCACCAGCTAAAAATAAATAAATAGCAATACTAATTGTTTCTTTAACCTGAAGAGAACAACAAGTTTAGGAGAAAGAGAACTCTGAATTTAAATCTCTTAGCATCAGGTTATGCCAAAATTATCAATTTCATGACAGGGGCTGTTCATAAGGTTATAGCACAGCTGTAGACCTAACCAGTTGCCTCCACACATCTGGACTGAAAGCCAAAGAGGTTAGGAAGCAAAGACAGGAATAAACACCAAGACAGTCAATCATCCCAAAAAAAAAAAAAAAAAAAAAAAAAAAAACGGTTTCTAAGTCAGAGGATCTGCACATCTTTCTGGTTAATAAATTAATCATTTGAAAATAAATATTTAACATTTTTCAACCAATGGGATACATTCCTGTCAACCAAAAAAAAAAAAAAAAAAAAAATCATGCTGCTTGATGATTCCTTTCAAGAGTATTTAAGTAAAATCTGTAGACAAAGCCAGTAAGAAGAAGTAGCAGCGACATACTGCAACAGATTCATGACACCATATCTTAGAGATTCCCTTACTCATTCACTCCCACCAAGCTATGCAACACTTAGTTTCCACCTCACTTTCTCCCTTGCTTCTTTTTTCACATATACATGTGGAGAAATCACATTTTTTTCATCTTAAACAAGGAACTTAAACAAAAAGAAAAATTTAATTGTAAAAAAAAAAAAAAAAAAAAAAAAAAAATTTTATATTTTAAAAACCTTTCTCGCCATTTTCTTTGTTGTGAGTTGATTCAAATCTGCAACAAGGTATTCATTCATGCATAGTGTATCTTGAGCAAACAAACCTAACAGAACTTATCTCTCTCCGGGTCAAACCACAGCTGATGCCCTTCATCTTGAAGGCTTGTGTTGGTCACAGACAGGTGGCTGTTGATTCCGCCTGCGGAACCCTCCACCCTGGCTGTTGATTTCAGTCCAGGAAGCCCTCTGCTCAGTGATGCTGCATCATCACTACACTGGCTTCATACATAATAATGGAACAGAGTTTATCCCAGTGTGCTAGACAGCCATTGACCCTAAAAAAAAGGGCTCATCCACCTTTTGTTTTCAATCCAGCTGAATGTGTAGCCACCCTTCATACCAGAAAAGTTTAGTGAGGGGCACTTGTTTAGTTGCTACTGATTTTACCATGTGGCAGGTAATACTCAGTTACATGATACTAATAACACTCAGAAAATTACAGGACACAATTATGTCAACATAGCATGGTAAAGCAGATTACCTGTCATCTCTGATAAACTTTGGAAGACCTAGATCCAGTCATGAACTGAAAAATGTCCAATATATATATATATATATATATATATTGAAAATTTTCAATTTGTTTATCATTTGATTCCAAGCAAGGCAATAATGCCACTAATATGCATGGAGCTGCCAGGAGTGAAAGAAAAATAAAAGACTTTACAAGGAACTGGAAGCCCAATCCTAAACAGTGAACAAGGTCTAAACCTACTCCAGTTCAAGAGACCAGTGAGAAGTGTGAACTGGACAACAAGTGAATCTATCTACTCCTATATAATGAGCTTGTATAAATGAATGGTAGAACAGGGACTGGAAGGGATATTAAAAAGACAAATATTGCTAAGAGCTACAAAGGATAGGAAGTTGTGGAGAGCCATGATCATCCACATCCTGAAGGCACATGGCATAGCAACTCTCTGAGTCATTTAATACCAAAATTTAATTTTCTTATGTGCTTTGAAGTAATTAAAAAAAATACATTTTTATGCTTTCACAATTGTATATATGATAGATGATACACAGTTCTTTGTGTGTGTGTGTGTGTGTGTGTGTGTGTGTGTGTGTGTGTGTGTGTGTGTGTGTGTGTATATATATATATATATTATTGTAACCCGGATATAAGAGAGTTGTCGGGACCGGAGAATAAGTCTCTTATATCCGGGTTTCTCTTATATCCAGGTTTGGTCTATTTTGTTTAGGTAAGTATGGCTCTAATTTGGGACCAGAGAAAGTCTCTCTTATATCCAGGTAACACTGTGTGTGTGTGTGTGTGTGTGTATATATATATATATATATATATATATATACATACACACACACACAATTGTGTGAATAATTACTTAAAGATGGTGATATATTTGTTTTATGTTGTAGTTTTGTTAAAGTTATATTTTGGAAGACAGTTTGATATAAGAAATTGTAGGATATTATATGTATTAATATCATGAAAGTGTTCTTTTATGTTGATTGCATGGTTCATCAGTTGGTTGATTTTGTTTACCAGCAGATCAACCTCTATGGATTATTTAATGCTGAAATTTAAATATTTTGAATTCAATTGTATGCCTTCAATTACAAATACAAAATGTATTGTTGGTAATTATACGATTCTATTTTTATACTTTCATCGGGTTTTGTTTTGTTTGTTTCCCCCAATCAGAGACCTTGTTGCTGGATGTAGTTTATCGTCATACCCAGGACTATATAATCATATGAGGTGTTTGAGCAACGTAAAGTAGAAAGGTTGGTCATCAGCAGCAGAAAAGAAGCGCCAATAACTATCACATGGAAAATGCTGGTTGAATCTCGGACCCTATAACGGAGTTGGAGAAAGATGTCATTTGTGCGTAGGTGAAAATTGCTAATACTACTGCAAATGTGTGACAAGGGTAATGGATGCAAGCCATATCTGGATTATGTAAGATGTATTATAGAGACTGGTTTTATATTTTATCTGCCTGACGGGTGTCATACTACATGAAACAGAGTAACAAATTTTGGTTTTGGTTTGGTTCACGGCATATCAACCTCAATAGGTTATTTAATGATGACAAAATTTTTATTACTGGTAATATTTTTTCCTTCAAAAAATGTATAGCTGGTAATATTTTTATTTAAAAAATGTATTGCTGTTAATATTCAAGCATGTTTGGTTAAATATTTAGACATTTTATGTCTATTTATTATAGTTTTAATCCTTTCAAGCCCACTTATTAATAATTAATTTCTTAGTCGATGTAGAATATTGATAAAGAAAAATTCCAAAATTTTCTTTCAAATAATTTTCATTTTCCCCCAGGTACTTTCAATCTCATCTGAGACCATCTTCAGGTGTTGCATATCTATAGAAGTGTTATGTGTTAACACTGTAAATTCAAAATATTTTTTCGTTGCTATTAAGGGAGGTAACTGATGTGATTTTTTTAAAAGATGTTTTAATTGTAGTATTTTTTTTATATTGAAATTTTTTTATTCTTTGCTGCTACAAACACTTAAGAACTTTGTTGTTATAATCAGAGTTGACTTTATATTTGGTCGCAGTTCTCTTATATAAAGGGCTTCCAGAATTTTAAGTTTTTGTATATTATTATCTTGTTGAAGCACCTATGTATCTTCAATTAATATCTGCCTAAACTGTAAATGTGAATGTTTTGAGATTGACCTATGATCGTTCAAGTGAAACAAGCCTTCTCATCATCGTTGTTGTTGTAAAACCAACATACATATTAACATTTTTCAGAGATGCAACTTCCTCAAGGATATTTAAATTGACATACAATGTTGGTTGTTTTTAAGATGCTAGGTGAAGAAGAAGAGTTGTTATGAATGTTTAGGTTGGTTGTATTAAATTTAGTATAGGATATAATCAATTTAATTTTTTTTTTACTTGGATCAGTGGAGGATATATTAGTATTTATGAGTCTTTTTAGAATTTTTCTTCCTGCTTATAGTTAGAATGCATTTGATTATAGTATAGTAGTTTGATATGTTTAGAGTTATTTGAGAATGTATTATATTAATATTTGCAATAGCTCATCTAATTTATTCTTCAATGATGCAATTAGGAAAGGCATTATTAATGAAGGTTTGCTTAATATTTTTTAATTCAGTATAGAAAATCTTTCTTGTTCTAGAGTTTGCTTTTTCATAGTTTATTAAGTTTCGTATAATAGCTATTTTGTGATAGATAGGACATTCACTTTTATAGTTAAGAGTGCACGTGTTTATGCTAGTTGTTTTTTTTTATGGGGAGGTAGTAAATGTATTATTATTGATGTTTATCAATACATCAAGAAATAGGATTTTCTTGTCGTTAAGTTTGTATGTGAAATTAAGTACAGAAGTTTCTTGAAAGTTTCATGTATTTCGTCCATGTTTTTGACTAGAATGAGAATGTCATCTTCATATCTTAGGTAAGTGCAGGGTTGTTTTTCTGCTATTAAGTACATTAATTTCAAGGTTAATTATGCAGAAGCTGTTAATCATGTAAACCATAGAAACACTATCACATTGTATGTATATGTTATTTTGATGGTCATAGAAAGGAACTTCTGTGATGCACATCAAGAGTCGTTTTCTTAAAATATTAGGAGTAATTTTTAATGGAGGGAGAGAGGGATTGTTGTAGATATTTATGATAATATCTATCACTTCCTTGACTGGGATGTTGGTGAATAAACTCTAAACGTCAATGGCTTCATTAAATTTTTGTGTTTTTAGAATTTGGAGTATGTTGATTTAATGCTGTATTTATTGGGTATATATGGTGTAATTAGTTGATTGATAACTTTAGTTAGTTGGTAAACAGGAGGGATCTGGGATATGATAGGATGGGGAGGGAAGTTAGCTTTATGTGTTTTTATAGTTCCATACAATTATGCTGGTATGTAGATGTTCAATTTTAGTTGGTTAATCATATTTTTGCCAATTTTTTTAAAGTTGGAGGGATCGTTGCATATAATAGGATGAAGATATTGCTTTTATATGCTTTTTAACTAATATATTGCTTTGATTATGTAGCACTGTGACACCAGTTTTTTGTTGTTTTGATAGAAGTTTGGACAATGTTTCTCTCTCCCTCTCATATATATATATATTACATAAAAATGAAACTATTACCCCAGTCAGATGGCCATATTCTCCCTGGGTATTGTCAATGCAAAAACGTTTGTTAAAAAAATAAATTCTAATGTTTGTTTTTTTAAATAAATAAGAATTAAAGAAAAAAAAGGAAAAAGAAGAAAGAGGAACAAACAACAAATAAGGGAAATGGCATTAAGAGAGAGATAGGGAGACAAAAGAAAACTAAGGTAGTTAGAATAGGATGCACAGGAAGTTAAGACAGACAAGTCTAGACAGAAATTAAAAATGGTTAAAGATTAACTGACTTATATTTAAAATATCAACTCTTGTTTAAATGGGAAAAACTTAGAGGAAAATGCAAACATAAAAGTTAAGAAAAAGGAGAGTTTTAAAGATTATAGAAATAGGAAAATTATAATCTAAAAATAATACTATTATATAATTTTAATATTGTATAAAGAAATTTATATTAAAATTTTAATAAAATTAACTCATTAAATTATTATATAGTTATATCAAAATATTTAGAAAGAAATTTATTTACTTACTATAGTAAGTAATAATTTAATAACTTATTTATCTACTCTAATGTAATTATATATCCTTACACTATGTTATTAAGTAAATTTATTAAATTAAAATTAATCCATTCAATATTATATATTTAATTATATAGTAAAAATTTTGATTAGTAAATTATTAATTTATATCAATAATAATTTATATAAATTATTATAATAAATATTAATATATATTTATATTATATTAATAATATTTAAATATTAAATTTATATTTTTATTTTATATTTATATCATGTTTATATTAATCCTTTTATTATTCTATTAAGGATTATATTTAAATTCAATATTAAAAAGGAATTTAATATTATAATAAAAACAATTTTTGTCACTTTTAGTAAAAAAGCAAGAAGACCTGAAAATAAAAATTAAGATAAGGAAATATTTAAAAAAATTTAATAAAAATTACAAGGGAAAAAAATTTTAAATAGATGAAAAAAGTTAAAATGTAGATTAAAAAAAGTTTAAACTTCAAGATAGAATAATAAAAATAAAAATTCAAAGGATAATAAGAGATTAAATTATTATAGATTAAACAGATGAAATTTTAAATATATATTAAATCATAAATTTGATAAAAGCATGTAAAATTTTTTTTTAATATGATACTAAAAATAGGATATTAAATAACTTATAGGATATGAAATAAAATAAACAAAATTTTTCTAAGAAAACAGAAAAATTATTCATTAAAAAGGTGCATGAGATATAGAAACACTCTTTAAAAACAATATGAAAAAAAAAAAAAAAAAAAAATTCCCTTCCCTGATTTCTTGATTCCTGGCTACCTTCCTCTCCTAAGGGTAACCCTGATGGTAATGCTTCCCTTCTTGACCTGTTTAACCTCCATCTTAGATTCTTGTCTTGCTATGTAGTTCTGCCCTTTTGGCATCTCTGATCATGCAGTGGTGTATGATGTATGTTAACATCGCCTTCCACTCCCCCTCTAGCCATGCTACTAACAGAATATCTTTCTGTTATCAAAACACAGATTGGGACTCATTCTGTGATTTCCTTCGATGTCCCTTGGAATGTGTTTTTTTTTTTTTTTTTTAAAAAAAATCATCCTGTACAAAAATGTGTATCTGACATTACTTTCTGGGTAAAAGCTGACATCAAGGCTTTCATTCCAGCCTAAAAAATACCAAGTTGAATGGCACTCATCTCCTTGGTTCTCACCTGCTTGCTCTGCCACTATAGCCAATAGCAATCAATTCTTCCGTCTGAACCCGAGCAACATGTGTGATTGCAACAGACGTATCTGTCTCTACCGCCAATGTGCTTACAACCATAAATGAATATGTATACCAAGCTCTTGATAATAATGTTGAAGCTCGAGCTGTTGCTCTAGATATATTGAAGGCGTTTGACAGGGTTTGGCATGCTGGCCTTCTATGTAATCTTCAGGGATACGGTATTACAGGATGATAATTTGACTTAATCTAATCATTCCTGTCTAACCATGAAATGAAGGTTGTCCTGAATGGGTTCTCTTCCAGTTTCTTCCATACGGATGCTGGTGTTCCTCAAGGTGCTATCCTTGGTCCTACACTGTTACCGATTTTTATCAATAATCTTCGTGACATCATCAGTTCTCAAGTCGACATCATAAATGGTAATGTAGTCTACACTACCATTTACTAGTGTCTAAATAGTAAATCCAGCATTGCTGACAAAGTTAACCTGACCTGAATGGGAATGGAAAGGAAACTACAGAAGGCAGTGAAAGAAAGTGAGAAGAAAGGACTAAATATAAACTACAAGAAGACAGAATGCATGGTTGTTAGCAAAAGGATGAACCCAAAATACAAATTGAGGATACTACAATCAAACAAGTACAAAAATTTGAATATCTGAGAGGTGTTCTAACAGAACAGAAAGTGTGACACAGATTCAAAGACATATTAGGATGGTCAAAGATGCACTCTAAAAGCTAAGCAGAGCATTAAGAGACAGAAAAATTTTGTTAAAAACAAAAAAAAAAAAAAGTATTGAACTGTTACATGATATCCATTTTTCTGTATGAAAGCGAATGTTGGACAATCTCCTCAAAGATGAAGAGGAAACTTAAAGCAAAAGAACTGTGGATCTACAGAAAGATGCTGTGGATATATGGGCCAAACATATGAGCAACAACAAGGTTTTGGTGAAAATGGAAACAAGGAAACTTATCAAGAAAAAGGCCACATAATGAGGAAAGGCTTGGAAACAGATTGAGGGAAAGAGGCACAGAGGAAAACTTTACATAACATACTTGATGAGCTTGAGTAAATGGATGGTAGAACAGGGTTTGGTAGAAATAACAAAAAGACAAACCAAGAGCTATAAGGGACAGGAAGATGTGGTGAGCCATGATCACCTATGTCCTAAAGAGACATGGCAGATAAAAGAAGAATGATGGATTCCATATTTCTTTGGTGACCAGCCAAAAATCATTATAGCTTGCCTTCAAATGTTTCCCAGATCTCCCACATTTAGTGTATATTGGAACTTTTGGCTCACCATTTATTACAGCACATATTTAGAATCCTTTATTCAAAGTTCTTGAGACCAGAGGTGCTTTGTCTTTTAGATTTTTCTGTATTTTGGAATACAGGCTATTTAATTTGTATTTAGTACCTATAAAATGAGGCAGCTTTGGAATGGAACCAAAGTATAAACATGGTATCCCTTTACATTTCCTAACACAGCTTATACAAAGTATGTAAGTAGTTTTATATAAAATTTAATAAATTCTGTCAACATACAGATACAATAGGTAATGATGATAATCATAATGTTCACACAAATTTTTAAGTGGTGAAATTAAGATTTCACATAAAATATTTTGTATTTTCTGTACATGTACAGAAAAACAGGATTACTACTTACAAAAAATATATAAATGCAATACCAAACAATACTTCCACACCAGGTATGAGAAACTGGACAGAGAAGGCACATCATTAATGACATCACTGTGAGAAGGAAAATTCAGTAAGCTATCAGTCTCTACCAATGATGTGTTTTGATTAAAATGTCCCAATACATACAGGTACAGTATTTGTATAAAAACTAAACATGGATTCTGATTACAGTTAAATGTAATGAAAACTGAAAAAAAGTCAGCATTTTATTTGCAATGCTGCAATGCAATAATCAAGCTATGGGTAGCCATGTTGCTTTCTGAAATTTTCCATTTGTGGCAAGCCATATCAGCACCTGAAAAACTTTTGGATTTTGGAGGTTTTCAGATTTGAATTTTGGATAAAGGATACTCAACCTGTATTTAGAAAATTGGCATAAAAAAAAAGTTTACAAAACTAGTTCTTGGATTGTTGCCATATTAGAGTTCTCCCTTAAATCAGTTATTTACTAAGGTTAACGTGACTCAATCCTGCAAACCAACCAAAAAGCTGTAAAAAGTTTTGAACCCCATGTTTTGCTTATTTTATTCATATTAGCTTTGGACAACAAAAGAAAGAAAAACTGGGAAGCTTTTTCATAATCAATCCTTATTTGTTGCATATTTTTTCTTATTAATTCCACAGACAAAAATTTAGAACAAAAAGAAAATTGGTTGCTAAAAAAATATGTGCTCTTTGGAAAGTGGGTTGAAAAAATTTATGCCTTCTCCAGCAGGATTTGAACCTGCATCCCTGAGCAGGGTAAACCTTTGTTAGAGCTGGTGTGTTTTAATCATGTCAGACACAGAACAGCCTTGCTGAGAGCACATATTTTCTTTAAGATTTCTCAAATATTCAGACCAGTAGATGAAAAATATACTGTTTAATAAATGAATGAAGTATCTACTCAAATACGAGCAGCCACTAAAAATAACAAAGTGATAAAAATATCTGTAGGATTGATAAATAAAAATTAATTTCTTAAAAATTTATGTTTGGATATGAAGCTGAGCAGACATGAAAATTTTGAGGAATTTATAACAAAAAGGATTTTGCTTAAAAGTCACTGTTCAAACTTTGCCTAATTGACAAGGCTGCTTGAGCCGGTTGAAGCATGTGGAATCTAACAACAGTTTCCTTCTGCCTAGAGGGACACAGGTTCAAATTCTGACAGAGAGCACATATTTTTCTTTAACAAGATTTCTAGAATATTCAGGCTGGTAAATGAAAATAAATATACTGTTTAATAAATGAACAGAGTGTCTACTCAAATATGAATAGACACTATAAATAACATTTAAATTGAGATGTGTGTGAAAGAGAGAGATTTCAGATATGAGTAAAAAATATATCTGTAAAAGTACAATATGAATAAAGACAAGGAAAACTTATCTTAGCCAATATGCTTTGTCCTCTGATGGACTTCACCAAGGCAAATGTAAGGATTTTATTTTGCAACAGTTATTTATAAATAAGAGCAAAAACATTAGTTTTTTAAATTTAAGAACACTCAAAAATATGTCAGGCTAACTGAAAAGTTTAGATAAATTATGACGGATGGTAAATGATGTAATGTTTTAATTAAGTCTTCCTATGGTAGGTAAAATTGTTATTTTTAATTTTTAATGCCATTTTGTTATTTTATTGTTTATTATTATTATTTTATTTGTTTGTTTTTGGCAGTTGTGCTTATGTAAATGGTAGAAACTTCAATTTATAGTACTTATTAGTATTTATGCGGTGGTATTAATTTTGTTGGGGGAGGGAAGAAGTATAATTGTGGACCGATGCGGTAATGGTAATTGTGGTGCAGTAGTAATTGTAGACTAGTGCGGCAATGGTAATTGTGATGTAGTAGTAATGGTGGGGGGAGTGAGTGATGATGATAACAATTGTAGCAGCAAATAGTTATGGTAAAATAGTAGAAGTGATTGTAGTAATGGTGGTGTAATGGTAATAATAATTATAATTATTATGATGGTAACTTGAACTAGAAAATAATTGATGGTGTTATGGTGTCAGTGGTTTCTCTTTGTGTTCATAGAGGTCAATGGTGGTTTATCTAGTAGTGTTGGTTGGTATTATTTATTTTTTGTATCCCTTTGGTGTAAATTGTGATAATAGGTATTTGTTTTCGTGTCTTCATTTAGAAATTATTTCTGATCTTATAAGCAAAACCTAAATTCTATTAATATACCACTGTCATACTTTGGGGAAGTGGCATTTGACTGTATCAAATTGAGGATGATGTATATAAAAGGCAGAACAAATTTTTGTGAGATGTCACACATTGAAGATCTACATATTAGAAGGAAGGATATGAAACACTGATCTAACATTCCTGCAGCCTTCACAAAATGTTCTGTTTCTAGTCCTATATGTGAAATGTGTGGGTTTCAAGCTGGCCTTAAAGTCATCAAAGGCACAAACACAAGTAGATATCATGGATGGAACATGCCGTTGAACCTTCCTATCTCAAAAACAACAGAAGAGAGTCAATCATCATGCGCACACACACACTATATATATATTTTACTTGTGTATAAGCCAACTTCATGTATAATGTGACCCCCTAAATTTTTTTTGTGAAAAACGTGATTTTTTTTCATATAGCTCACGCATAATACAACCCCAGCTTCTGAGCAATACTAGTAGGCCTACTGTAATCAAATTGCTATACCAGGCATCATCCTGGACATATAGCAAATAAATGGTATTCATTCTTTTTTGTAGAAAGCTTCTCCCAAAATAACTGATACAAAGAAAAAAAAATACCTATGTACAGTGCAACTGATCACCTGAAAATACATGATTTTTAACCTCTTCAAAAAAAAAAAAAAATTACTTGTGTATAGTGCTACCCACTATTTTCTGCATAACAAAAAAAAAACAAACAAAAAAACAAAAAAAAAACATACTATACTTGAGTATATAGAGTAAGAAGATATAGAGATGGTTGCTAAAATTAAAAATCTTACAACTGATTGGGATGTTAGTCAAAATAGTCATTGAAATAAGGAAACACTTCATCTGAAATCTTTGATATTGAATTTGCTGTTGAAATGTATTCTGTAACATAGCTTAATAAAAATATATATCCTGGATTGTGTGTTCAAAGGAACAAGTTAAGAAAATGAACGAAGGCAATACATGTAACCTAATAACATGGCTGATCCATGTAACTGGCGCAGTAGCACCTTGAATGCTTGTGACAGATACACAGAAAGGTAAAGTATATAAAAAGTGAAAAAAAAAAGAAAAAAGAAATAATCTTGAAACACAAATCTACAAATTCAACAAATAATTTTACTATTGAGTGTAAAATAATTTGTTTTAAGATGAAAGAAATAAGAGCATAAAGTTCCTCATTCTGCTGGTTCTAAGAACTGAGCTTAGAAACATTTGTTTTGTTTATTTGTTTAGTGGCATATCAACTCACCATGGGCTATTTAATGTTGAAATTAGTAATTTCTTTTACAAAAATGTATTATTGGTATTAGGTTGGTGCAAAAATAATGTCGTTTTCTCACATAGTAACATATGTGAGAAAACGACATTATTTTTGCACCAACCTAATATATATTTTTTCCTTATAGAAATGTATTACTGGTAATTTTTTTTTTTTTTTTTACTATGATGTTAAATTATCTTAGGGCAACAGAAAATCTGTTTTCTCCTGAATTACTTTGACAAGAATTCACCAAGTATTCTGCTAGATAAAAACAATTAGCTTAAATTAAGCTACGTGGGTAGAACCCATTTGAACCAACAGGCAAGACAGGTTAATCAAACAAAGCATTAGTTTTTTTTATAACCAAGAGAATGTAATTTCAATCCCTATGCTGGGTAACAAATATTGTCCCATAGAACTTAAATGTATTGTTGGTATTTTTTACTATAAAAATGTATTTTTATACTTTCATAGTGTTTTGATCCCAGTTTGGGGATTCATTATTTGCCCATAGCTGGGACCCTAACTGGTATTACTACCTTGGGTTAGGGTGGACTTGGGAATAACAGCAATTAAGAGGTGATTCCACACTCCTTAAAACCTCCTGATCAGATGAAGACGCTCAGAGCATACAATGGATGAAATGTTGTGAATATGGTAATAAAGATGAGGACAACAATCTGAACAATATAAATGTAAACAGATATAGTTTATTGTCATACTTAGCATGAGTTCAAGAAAATAAATCCAAGCATGGCTCATACGAAAATGTTTTTTTTTTTCTTTACAACACAAAAAAAAAAAAAAATTATATTAGCATAGAGAGGAATGTAGGTGTGTGATTGTCATACAAAAAGCCAAAATCTATTTTCTCTTATGCGATCATAGTGCAATGTATTAGGCAGGAATAAGCTGTCAGGCATTCGGTTAAATGTAAGTGCAAATACAGTTAATGACAACTAACCCCAAAATATATTGCTTTGTTTTTTGATGCTTTGTGTTTTCACAATATAAACTTTTACATGAGGAAGTTTAGCACCAAATAAGTTTTTGAGGAGTCAAAAGGTGGGAAATTAGTATGATTCATATGCCAGTCGAAGTATATTGAAGACCAGTTTGTTTAAGTTAAGCTATTTATAGGAAAATTTTGGATCGCAGGAAGTTAAAAATAAATTTATAAGTTTTATTGGTTAATAAATATATTCCCCAATTTTTAAAATTGATTTTAGGAGGGAAAATATTGTTAATCATTTTCCTAGATGTGAGCTTTCATTTTTCTTTTTGAGCATACAATACAGAAATGATTGTCTGCTTTTTCAAGTCTTTTGAGCTGCGTCTCCAACAACCTTGCTGATTGGTCAATAAATGTTAATGTAGATATTTGAATTTGACATTTGTGTGATCTTACTTTAGCACAGAATTGAGATCTTAGTTATACTATTTAAATCTATTGCATTTTTTTCTTAGAATTTTTAACTGGTTTCTACAGATAAATAAACACATTTCCAAAAGAGGAGATTGACAGTTTTGATCAAACATCACACATGAGAGTAATGTAAGGTCCATGTTCAGATGAGGGCCCAAAGTCTCACTAGCACACACACCCATGCTAATGGTAACTAACAATATCTAGCCTTAAATAAAATGAAATGTTATGTAAGAGATATCCAGTTTTGTGTTAATATATGCCTGCAGGATTTTAATATTACAAACTGAATCCAAACAGGGGGATGAGAGAGGGGACTGACTGTATGTGTAAGAAATAGGTACATTTTTTAAAAGAGGAGAAAAAAAAATAAAGTGTGTAGAAGAAATGAAATGCAGACCCAGCTGTCTACCACCACTGATAATTGTATCCACCCCTGTTGGTCAAAAGAGACTACATTTAATGTGCTGTGTAAAAAGATAGAAAATGCCTGCCCTGCAAGAAAAGAGCTGGTGTGAACCTCAGGATGTCTAGGTATAAAAAAATAAAATATCTACCAGCTCCACCGTGAAATAGTCTGGACAGTGAGCTGAGTGGTGTTAGTTGTACAAATGATTCGTTTTTGTAGCCAACTGTTTTGGGCTCAATAAAAGCAGGCAGATTTCCCGAGAAGCAACAGTTAGCAGTGGACTATGCTGAGCATATGTGATTGTTGAGCAATACCAAGGATTTCCGTCAGAATTAAATTAAGAGCATACCCAGTGTCATCTAAAATTTTGTATTCTTGCTTGTGTCGCTAGTGTCTTGACTATATTTGTACCTTACATGAGGCGTTCCAGTGTTGAAATCCTGTTCATGCCCTGCTCATCTTGATCCCATACTTGGCTCCTTTTGCATTCGTTTCCAGTGTGGCTAATTTTTCTATCCCTCCTGAGCTGTGAGATATCTATTCACTGCAGATACCCAACCAATATGAAGAAAAAAAACAAAACATCAATTTGCTAGAATGAAGAATCAGAAATTGTTTTTGTTTACCATTATTAAGTAGGTCATGGAAATGACAAGGAAAATATTGCCAATAAAAATAAATTCTAGCATTTAACAGAGAAACACAGGCCAAATTTGACTGACATGAAAATAGAAATGATGATCAACAATTAAGACATCTTACAACTCAATTTGATTGAACTGTGGTGCCATCTGGTGAGAGAAATCACTAGCGAGTGGACATTTGAATAACAACCAAGTTGTGTGGTATGGAGCTTTCTCTAGTTTCTCTTTAAGAAACATGTTACGTATACATATACATACACTCAAGGGAGAAGACATATGTAGATATGCACACACATGTTGTTTTTACAGCATGGGTGCATCTATACATATACACTGTCATTAATGTATCTCTGCATATGTGGTATGCATGTATATGATCTTACAAATGCATATACACTGCTCTATCAATCATTTGAGAGACTCCTTTCATCCGCATGGCTGATGCTAACCTCCAAGAGAGAAAATCATTGTACTATATTTTGGCTGAGATGAAGTCGAAAGATTATATTGAGTCAATTACTAGGTTTGCGGCTAAGAAAGTTGGTTCACTGTAATGTGGTAGATAATTTTTCTCGTCAGAATCTATCTACACATTTATAAGTCTACTACTTATCCTTGCATTGAATATTACTTCTACATCTAGTCTGGTGCTGCTGCTATACATTTAGAGATTTTTGATGAAATCCAAAGAATAATCTGCAATATTATCAGTCTTGAACTGGCATCTTAACTTCAGTCATTTTCTCACTGCTATAATGTAGCTTTCCTTGCCTTTTCTATAAATATTTTCATGGTAATTGTTCAGATGAGCTTCTCTCTTTGGAACCATGACTTTATGAATTTAAGAGCAGTACTAGATTGGCAGCTAGGTCTCATTATTTTCCTGTTGGATGGCGAGATGTAACTAAGTTCTATGCTAACAGTTTCTTCTCTCTTGTGGAACTCTCTTGCAGACTCTTGTGTTCCAGTTAACTATGATCTTCAAAGATTTAAATGCAATGTCAATCATTATCTTTTGTTTTAATTTCTGCTCATTATTTTTCTCTCTCTTTCACACTCAGTGACACCTTGTAGCTGACTGGCTCTATTGCTTTGCTTGGAGTAAAAATGCTCAAAATCATATATCTCAATCGTGCCTTAAATAGAACTGATGTAAACATCTTAATACTACAAAAAAAAAGTGGAGGGGAATATATTTTAGAAGCCTTTCAGGTCTTCAGACAAAAAAAAAAAAAAACAATCATTCGCGAAATTATTATTGCTAGCAAAAGGATAGTTTTGTTTCTTCTCTTCTTTTGGGAGAACATAGTATTTTTTTTTCCTCCCCTGATCTATTTCTAATGCTTTTTAGGCTTGTTTAACAATTTTATTGGTTTTTAATTTTAAAAATCTAATTGATTTTCTAAACTTTAAGATGATTTTATATTTTAATCAGGCACCAGTTTTATTCTTCCATTTAGTCCCTTAAAGTGCATTATGTTTATTTTGGTGTTCCTGTTAAAAAAAAAAAAAAAAAAAAAAAAAAAAAAATTGTTTCACCAATGACTTTTTCTCTGATGAAAGATTAGCCAAAAGATATTTTTTTTTTTTTTTTTTAGTATAAGATGTTTACATCAGTTCTGTTTAAGATAATTAAATTTTATTGTATCAAGCACGGGCTCCCCATGTTAAACTGACCTTGTGTCATAATGCAACTTTGTAGGGGTTCAAGTAAATATTAGGTTGGTGCAAAAATAATGACGTAATAATGTCATTTTTTGACGTTAAAAAATACGTCAAAAAACGACATTATTACGTCATTATTTTTGCACCGACCTAATACCAAGTTACTATAAAGTAGAGCTGGGGCCTTTTTAATCTCAGAGTTCGTGTGAGAATTGAGCTCCAATTTTGCATTTATTTGTATAGATTCCATAATGTAGGTTTTACTTAACTATTATGTTTCTCTAACTCTTCAAATGTTGAATGTATAACTAATTCTAATTTTTATTTTCCCATCTTTACACTATATTAATTTTATCTTATAAATTGTCCCATGTTCTGTCACCCATGAAATAAGAATAATTGTATGGAAAATAAGGATCTATGACCTGTGTTTAACTCTGGCAAAACATCATACTCTATGCAAGTAAGGAAAGGATCATAGAATTTGCAGTGACTTGAAGATCCTGACTATGGTTGAGTTCATTCACATATGTTTGTAAATACAAGGTGACCTCCAAAAATGGGAATTTTTGAAGTGCATATTGCCAGACATGAGCAAGTGTCAACACTGCGAGACAGTGACCTTGAGCAAGTAAACATTTCACTATTTAGAATTAAAGATGAAATTCACAGTATCCCATATGAGATATTGCAGTCAATGAGGAATCTCAACAGCAGATTTCAAGAATGCATTTGTACAAGAGGACGACATCTACAGGACGTAATTTAAAAAAAAAAAAAAAAAAAAAAAAAAATTCCATCATTGTTTCTTAAATGGCATGTTTTAAGGTTTCAATTACTATGAATAAAACATTTTTCTTCCATCACTCTTGGTTTTATTGGATTGTTAAAAAGTTCCCGTTTTTTGGGTCACCCTGTACAAATTAATAGGCATACCCATGTTTTCTTTATAAACCTGGATGACACAATTTCCTACATCATGTCTAAGTGCACATGAATAGCTGAAAATATATTCACTGTCATGTCTACAAAAGTAAACACATAATTAACAAAAAGAAAATGTAATGATTATGACAGAAAAATTTCTAATTTTGTATTATAAAGTAGTTTAACTTCCTTCTATAATAATTGAGAATATGGGCAAAAATATTTGCTAATTGTGACTAAGCTTATTTTTCTTTACTGTTCACCCAACACAAAGGCGAAGAACCACTGTAGGAGACAACTGAATTGAGGTTCGAAGTTGCCAAGGGGTGACCCAAGTGGTTAAGATTGCAGTGATTGAAGAAGACTTTTGAGAGTTTATTCGGAGTTATATAAAGAGGCTGTTCAAATGAAACTTTCTCTTTAGCAACAGATTAGGAAGGGAATGTGGAGGGTTCAACTTTGTACACATGGATTGGCGCATCTAAGCTGTGTAGGTCTGAACTGGTGGAACTAAGAAATACAGCCCATCAGAACATTTTCCATGGATATAACAACATAGTGAGAGGATTATGACATTTTGTTTGTGGGGAAAGGAGTTGTAGGGTGGGAAAAGATATGAAAGTTCTCAACTTAAATCTCACCAACCAAAATATTTGAGGTCAGGTCATGCTTCAGCCTGCTACTGGTAACATATAACACAGTACAACCTACCACATGGATGAGTGATTGGTGTCTAAAGAAGCTCCCCCACTAGCATTTTTGCTGGTGAGGAGGGTGGTATGTCACTCAACAGGATGAGAAATAAGACCTGACAAAAGGTGGATGAGCTTCTTATAGGAGATTTCCTTTAGTTTTTATGCATGCAGACAAACTTAGCCGACACATTTTGTCCCCTGAGGGACTTTGTCAAGGCACATATATTTGCCTTAAAGTACTTCAGAGGATGAAACCTGTTGGCTAAAATAAGTTTTCCTTTTGTCCTTGTTCATATTGTCCATTTTACATATTTTTTGCAACACACCAATGTGTGTTGAAATCCACACAGTATTTAGTATTGTTAAAGTTATCAATAACATTTTTAGTCAAGATGCACAAACTATGTTTCATTCAATTTCACAATGAAATTTGAATAAGCCAATTTGTTTTGAAAAATACTTTGTCTAAAACCCTATTTATTTAAAACTCAGTTTAATAATTTAATTTTATAGAACTTCATGGTAAACAATAATTTTAAGAAAATTTTTTTCCTTTTTAAAAGCACAGAATAAATTCTTATGATTTCTTACTTTTGAGCATTCAACATACAACTGGCCATGCATAAATATTTCTTTCTCAAGCCAAATTACAACTTTTGAAGCATTTGACCTTGTGATTTGTTTATAGTTCTTGCAAATGTAGGGTAAACTAGAAATTGCATTAAAGATATGCAAAAATCAATATTGCATTTTTATTAAATAAGTATTTATTTTAATCATTGGATTGTTTTGTATATTAAATAATAAAACTTTAATTTTAAATTAATGAAAATTTATTGTATTAAGCTACACACTGTAGTAAAACCAACAGTACTTTGTGCCTGCTTACTTGTTTGCACTTCTCCAAAATATGGTTTCAACTGGTCAATTTATGCCTATTTTAGAAGGTGTGACTGATGGATCGACTGACTAATGGAAGTCAGAGAATTATATATAAACTTTGACTACCATAAGTGTCAGAATTGGGCATCAGGAAGAGCATCCAGTCTTGTAAAACCTTGCCTCAAATCATGGCAAAACATCCCTCAGGCAGGACACACGTTGTTTGTACAAGATTAATTTCAGTCCTAACAAAAAAATGAAACAAATAAAAACACAGCTATGTATGGTGATCACATTTTCATCAGACAGAACTTTTCAGTATTCATTCATATATTTAAAGCTGTTCCAGAAGGTATTTTTTGATAAGATTTTCATTTCTGACCACTGATAATCTCTTTCCAATTTCAATACACAGCATTCAGATGTAAGGCTGAAACTGGCTTAACCTCTTACTGTGAGGCATTGTCATCGCATTAGTACCATGGAGTTTTCAAGCATCACATTTAGAATATTATATTTGTATCATTTAGTTCTTAATTTTATTATCTTCAGTATTCATTCTGGTTTTTATAGGATGAATAAAAATGAAAAAGAAAATGGTTTCATTTTGAAAAATCAAATTAAACATGACCGATTTAAAAAAAAAATATTTGTTTAATTTACATGGCTATAAGGGTAAAATAAAGAATCTATATTGATATGAAATTATAAGTTATTTACAAGATTGCTTAAACTATATTCTTGCTTATTATTGTATAATTAAAACAATTTTAAAAGATATGTTTTGAAATCTTAAAAAAAAAAAAAAAAAAAAAAAAAATATAGAAATCACTCCATTATAGGACAGTTTTGCAGCCCTACATAAATAAAACTGTTTAGAATTCACACAAATATTATGACTAAAACCAGAAACTCCTTTTTTTTTGAGAGATAACAAGCTACTTGAATAACCATGAAAATTTGATTTGCCACATGCTAAATAATAAAGAAAAATATTTTGTGGGTTTGTTCAAACCCAGTCAAAGGTATGAATGCTGGGGGAGGTTGATCAAATAGAAATATGGAATAAATCACCCAGTTTACCATTTCCTAAGAACACAAACATTCAGAATGCAGTTTGTCTTTTTTTTGTTGTTTAAAAGGCAAATGCTATAGAAACTATCACACTTGTTGGCTATTGTGGGTTGTGGGAGTTTACTTACTTTGCTTGATTCAGCATCAACAGAAGTAATCAGCAGGGTACAACCAGAAGTCCCAGATCACACAAAAACACTGAGCAAGCCCTATTTGGCTTCTTATTTTAGCAGCCTCTACCTCCACAACCAGTTCTCTTTGACACTCTTCCCTTACAGTGGCCACGATGTTCAAAACCTAGCTTGAATGGCTACTCAGCTTGTGCAGCTTGGCTCAGATCACTTGTTCTTCCTGTGGGAATTGGTTGAGAAGTCTCTCTTCAAGATACCTACCAAAGGAAAAACTATACACAACCCTTGCTGTAGAAGATGAGGTCTGTCCTAGCAGTTTCACACTAAGATTTCTTGTTCCTCTCATGGGAACTAGCAGAAAAATTTGTCAACAAAAACATCTACTCAAGAACTTTGTTAGCTTGGAAACCCCACTTTTTCTCGTGCAAAATACTATTAATTCTCACTCTTTCTACCAGAAATAAAAGCTTATTATTATAAGTTATTTTGCACCTTGGGTTTTGTTCATTCCACTCTCACTGCTGAGCACACACAAACACACAACCAGGAAAATTCCTACAAACCTTCTGAACTTCAACCAACATTAATTTGATTCAAAGTTGGTTTATTTTTCTCCCACTGTAAACTTATGCAAGTAAACAAACACTCCTACATACATACTTAGTTCAGTTATGTGCCATGCATGATACATGCTTAGGTGATCAATGTATCTTTTGTTATACGACTGACTAAGCAGATTTTTTCCCATAGTAGGTTGCCATTTCTTTCTGCAGTAGACCAGTTGCCATCCAAGGCTATACAACTCAGTCTGTCCTGCTACTTACCCATAGCTGTGGGGAGAAGATGAAGATTCATACTTTTTCCAAGGGTATTAGGGCGCAAGTGAATGCAATTAATTTGATTGGAATTTGAACTCTGCTCTCCAATTTCTCAATCTGAGCCACTATCCATTACTCCACCTTGCCTCCTACATACAGCCTAATAAAACAATATAAATTTATTCACTCCCATTACTACAGAGATTTGTGTTTATAAGTCATGCAGTTGATTTTACAGCTTATCAACTCTTTGCTGGTTATTTAATAGCCAGAAAATATTTTTAGATTGTAAGAATTTGGTGGTGGTAGGGGAGATAATAATAGTTTTAGTGATACAAAATTGATTAATTACCCTATAGCTGGTGGGAAGTGGGGGAAAGAGGTAGATTCATACCTTTCCCTAGGGGTATTTGCATGTAAGTAAATATAATGAACCCAATGGGAATTTGAACTGTTCTCTGATTAACAATTCCAAGCCATTATCCATTACACCATCCACACATTTAAACTTACAGCACTTAGTATTCACAAGCAGTCGCTCATATAGGTACTGACCAGGCCAGAGGTTGCTTAACTTTGATCATACAAGAACTGGTGTCTTGATGTGATGTGGCCATAAGCCTTATAAATTATGCGTTATACAGGAAGTAAGCAGTCAGCTCATAATTGAACATTTCATTCCAATTAAAAAAAAATAAAAGATAAAATACTTAAATTTTAAATTATTTAAGTTGTGTTTGACAAAGCTTTATTTTGTCCATCAATTTATAACAGTTTTAAATATTTTTAAAATGTAAAATAGGTGATCTGTTTACAAAACTAATTTGCATATTAATAAAATCTTTTAGTCAAGAGACCTTAAATATTCTGACATGTTTTTAGGGTGAGAAACACAAAATTTATTCAGAGTTAAATATTCATGGAGTTTTAAATGATAATTCTGGATCACTTCAAACTATGAAGTCTCATTAGGAATATTTAAAACAAAGTGGTCTCATTTGTACAAGAGTTGATTGATAATTTCCAACTGTCAAAATGTCTAACATCACAATCTGTGCAGCCCAGCCAATTATACATCTCAGCATTCTTTCTTCTAATATCCTACCTAGATTATTAAAAAAACTGTCTAGTTATCCTTTAAAAGGACTTTTTTTCAGAGGGACCTTGTGGCAAATGTGCATCAGTACAGACACAAGAGGCCCCAAGTTGTGTGTAGACATGTCTGTCAAAACTAGTTACATCCAAGTTTTCCCCATTGGCAACTTAGTATATCTCTATACAGGCCTCACTGTAACTTGTCCAATCAGGGATTTTGTCAGCTGTGTCATGCCAATAAAAGTGATGGGAAAACCAGCTGAGGGCAGTTGGCAAGACTGTTTTTTTTAAGTCATTCTCTTGGTTATTTTGTTGTTAAAGTTGCATGCCACCTGCTGTGCTGTAGTTTCTGAGGTAATGTTTTGTTTCTTTCCATCTTTTTTCCTTTTCTGCTTGTTACCCTGTAGTTCTTGGGAGAGGAACTGGTTAGGAGTTTCCTCCAACTTCAACATACCCTTGCCATATTTTCCAACAGACTTTTTTTAATAAGTACAATTTTTTTTTTTATTCCAGAACATACAAGTCAACAGTATTTGAGACCATAAAGTCTATAACTCTGCACTGCAGATAAATGAATTCCATAATCTTTTTATTCTTTATGGTATGAGCATTGCCAGGGTTACATGATATTAAATTCAGATTGAGTGATTTGTATTTTGGGGATTTTTGCATGTGTTATAACTCACTCCTAGCAGTTATAATATTATGTCTCACTTATATTACTTGCTATGATGTCACTAAAAGGTTTCCTTGACCGACTCCAACAGACTTCCTCTGACTCACCGAGTTCTTTATTTAAGGCATCTTGCCTAGTTCATTTTTGTTACTCAGAGTGCCCACTTATGAGATTTTTCTTTTTACTAGTAAATATTTTATTTCTTAGTATTTACTCACCTCTTTCGGGAGAGCTCATCACATACTGAACTTTGTATTTCTTTCATTTTGGGTCAACCTTTAGTTTTTCCTGTGTTTCCTTTTTCTGGTAATCATACTTGAACATTCAACAAATTCTTGGGGTGTTTGTACATCAAAAATATCATACAGTACTTGCATAGGTTCTTCCTTTCTTACAGGCCTTTCTTCAATAAACCTCTTCTTTAAATGATTTCAATGTCTTTTGTGTTCCCATTTTTTCCTTTCACCATAGATATCATTTTTCCAATTTGTGACCTTATTAGTCTTCCAACATTTCTTTGCCATTTTTACATAATCTGAAAAACACTTTCCACAATATTGAAAAATTTTAAGTCTTTTTTTGTTATTCATTCTTATTCTTTTTTGACCTATTAACATGTTGAACACAGATTTAATTTTCCTTACCAACATCAATCCAGCTGGTGAAATGGAATTCAACATTAACCAGTATACTCAGAATTTTTTTCAAAGCCCCCTAAAAAGTACCTGCAAACTGTTCAACTTTGGGTGATATGGCAGGGTAGTTGTATGTTCAAACTGAGAACATTTCATAAAATTCTTTCATTTTGTAAGCAGTGAATGGTGTACCTTTATCTGAGACTATGGCATCTAGAATGTCATATCTTGCAAACAGTTCATGTAAAAAAATTCCCTGTAACTGGAAGTTACTTTTTTGCACTTACAAATTTCAGGCCAGTTAGTAAAACCATCCACTACCACAAGATAATGTGATCTGTTTATTAGACTTGCAGAATCTATGTGCAGTCTTGACTATGGAGTATCCGTTTTTGACCAAAGTTGTAATTTTGTGGTAGGTGACTTTGCTGCCAGAGCACAACCTCTGCAGGCTTTTAATAATTTTTCAATGTCTTGATCCATGTACATCACTTCTCATAAGAGATTTCATCTTTGTAATTCCCAGATGTCCACTATGAGATTCATTATCTGCTTTTGTAATATGATAGATATTACTACACTTTGTGCAAACATTAGTACTCCATCACATAGTGAGTAAACATTCAAGTCTGGATTGTGTCCTAAAAATCATCAATCTTTCTTATTTTCATATACTTGTCTTTTTTATTTTTGAAATAAGCAGGACTTGTTCTGTTTTTACTTTTATTTCTTCCAGGATAACTGGTAGTTTGTGTACTACATTGCATAATATATTTTTAATTTCTATTTCACTTTTTAATGCTGCAATAACCATGTCCTCAACCAGTTGAGTATTTTTTGGCCTCAATCTTGATAAACAATCATTTTTGGACACTTTGTATTCCATCTTGAAATTGTAATTTTATAAGATGGTACCCCAGCATTGTAATCTAGTCGCTGTATGTGAAAGAATTCAAGTAAATATAATAAAGTCAACTGAAATTTGAACTGGGTTTGGTGATCTTGTTCCAAACAACTAACCATTACTCTCCCTGCAGACTCTTTAATTCCCAAACTAATTGTAAACATTTTCAACCTGAAAACATCCTACAACTACTAGGCTCATGAAAAAAAAAAGAAAAAATTAAAAAAAAAACTTGTATTTTCAAAACATAAGGCTAACTACAATGTCCAATGAATATTTTTGTCTTTATTTTTGTTTTCTTTAAAATAACATTTGACTATTGTGAATTATTATAATTTGAAACATTACTTGTTTAGGTTTTGTTAACGAGCCTCACCAGCATGAAGATTGGCTAATAGACAAAAGAAAAAATCCTTAGCACTTTACAACCAGCCCTGGTAGTGCTTTTAACAGTAATTAAGGATCAATTAAGTTTTCCAATTTGACATTAAAAGGACTTCCAGTTCTCATATCATAGAGAAAATGAGGCATGTGAATTTCTTTAATGTCAGATCATTAACCAGGCAACATATCTGATAAATATTTTCATCAAATAAATGTGACTAAAATTAGCTAGACTTAATAGTTTTATGATTTAACCAATGAACTACAGTAAGCCCTTCATTAAAGATCATAAATAACATTATGATTTCTAAATTAATTCAACCCAAGCAAGGTGATAATGCCACTAAGACACAAAGGGTTACTGGAAATTAAAGAGAATGAACCAGAAACCCAATAAAGTTAGTATATAATCAAGGTAGAATTTAGAAGGAACCAGAAACCCAATCCTAAAGAGCAAACAAGGGATAAATTACTACTCCTGTTCCAAAATCAGGGGAAGAGTGTAAAGTGAATAGGCTCACTGATCTGCTACCATTAAAGTAGACAATATTGACTGAAATCTGTTGATCCATGTCAAGGTTAAAAGTTTATCACCACTTTTTATAAATTTATGAGCAAATAACCATTATATTTGGATGATACTATCTCTCTCTATATATATATATATATATATATATATATATATATATATATAGATATATTTAAAAAAAAAAAAAATTTATAAAAATAAATATGTTATAAAATCACTACAAAAATAGCCATTTTGTTTCAACACCTCCGGTGTCTTATCAAGTGATGCTGTTGAATGTAAAATAAATGTTTTTAAAAGTTACAAATTAATTAATGATTATATCTGCTCTACTCTGTATTGAGCACTCTTTTAAGAATAGTAATTGTTGGTTATTGGAATTCATTCTGTATACACCAATTATATACTTATATATATACACACTCGCACACACACATGCACACACACCATATTTGACGGTGTATAAGACACACACCTATTTCAGTAGGGGAAAAAAAAAAAAAAAAAAAAAAAAAAAAAAAATCAAGAAAAAATTAGTAATTAGTAAAATTATTAGTAAATGGTACAGCCTAGGCTATATTTATGAGGTATTATTTTGGTTAAACAAGCCATAATTCTAATTAAATGAAAAATCATAGGAAAAAAAGAAGATGAGCCTATAAATACTTTATTACACCAAAGGTAAGAAAGAAAAAAAAATCAAGCAATTATTACAATTGAGCAAAACAGTACAGTTACCATTAAAATTTTATTCATCTTCAACTCCATAAAATTCGACGTCTTTGTTATCAAAACACTGATACTCATTTTCAATACTATGATCATCATCATTAAATAATGCATCATCTTCTGTTCCACTGAAAGCATTGCTAATGCCACACTTTTTAAAAGATTTCACAACAATTTCTGGTCTAATATTATCCCAAGCTTACTTCACCCATTCCCAGACTTGAGCAATGCTGGGTCATTTTATTCTTCCTGTAAGTATAAGGTTGTGATCAGGCATTGTCATCCATGTGTTTCATTGCTCCTTCATATTCAAGTCTAAGCTAATAGGAGTTGCCAGGTAGCTAATTTTAGAGAATTTAAGAAACCGGGGAAATTTAAGATATTTTTGAAAAAAAAAAATATACCTTACATGCTGTCAAATACAGTATATGAGACAGAGACACACACACACACACACAATGTATTTCAACCATGAAAATGACTTAACAAGATTGTTGTATGTATGTATTTAAATGTTTCATTTTCAAAACACAGTCAAGATATTGTGTCCATGTTCGTACTTGATATTAGCGAGTGTTGGTTTTTGTTTTTATTTATAAGGCTTCCATTAATTTTTAGTCTTTTTTTATGTGTAGATGATGATATTACATTTATGTTATCAACAAGTAATGTTATGAATAGGGTCCAGTAGGCCTCCATGAGTATTTAAAGGAGACCTATTTGAGCTATGGTCAGAAAAATGTAGTGTGAGTTTTCCTGTTGAACATGTTGTATGTAGCATGGCCTATATAATTGTTTACGAATTTTGATTGATCAGGAATACAATTCCTTAATGGACATTGAAATTCATAAATAATATTTGTTCTATTTAATTTTGTTCTTAGAGGAGAATTATTATTTTTAATTATAAGATTGGTGGTTTTAAATTTTTCTATAATAAATAATTTACATACATACATACATACATATATATATATACACACACACACACAGTGGCTGTCGACTCACAAA
>OZ010597.1:47770498-47950331 GCA_963932145.1 Acanthosepion lycidas | reverse complement strand
GATAAAGCTACTAAGATTACGGTGGTCACTGAGAGTGAAAGAAACTGAGAAAACATTACTCAGAAGAAAGGACAATAAAAAGAACAGGATTCAATGAGACAGAAGATGATCATTGATAGTGTATTTAAATTTTTGTAGATTGTAGTTGGCAAGAAGCCAGTAGAGAGTTTCACAGGCGAGAAGTGTGAGTGAAGAAAATATTAGAACAGAACTTACATTAACAATTTCAACAGTAAAATGATGAGACCTAGCTGCTAATCTAGTACTGCACTTACGTTCTTGAATTTACTTTGTTTTAATATGAAAATGTGGCACAAGGCCAAAAAGAGGGATAGGGGAAGACTGGTATTCTTCTTTCTTATAAATAAACCTAGCTAGCCACAATTACTGACTCAAACATACCACAGTATTCCTTACATCAAAACACAGTCTTACTACATTCACCATAATACCTCAAAGTCTCTATGAAATCCTAACTAGTTCTTATATGTACAATTTTTGTATGTGAGTGGGAGGGGAATAATAAAAAAAAAAAAAAAAAAAAAACAAAAAAAAAAACAAGTTTTTAAAAATCTAACAACAATGTGTATTTACAATTTATTTTAATATATATTATATTTACAATAAACTAAAAATACTGCTAATAATAAAACTTCCCACAATCCTTAATTATCAGTTGATTGGACAAAATGAATGCAGAACTTAAATAATGGAAACATGCTAAGTTGTTTTGCAAATGCTTATACAAAGTGAAATGTTAAAAATAATTTCACTTTAGATATGTTTATATCTATGTAATGGTGGGGAAGGCAGTGCAGTGATGGAGGGATATGCTCCAGCAAGTAACTCCCTCCTCCTCCTCCTATCCTCTACCTTTACAAGAGCTAGATCAGGCTGAAAATGGTGTGCTGTGGCCATATATGGGCAGGAACTGCCCAGTCTTCACTTTCCTTTTTTTTTGATAGTGTCCTAAAGTGTCTCCTCATCCTTGTAGGTGACAATTATTTTCTACTCTGCAATCAGAGTTTATCACAGACAAAACATCTCGGGCTTCTTTCTGCTCTATCACTACTTCCATGGAGAATGTTCAGATGAACTACACTTTTTAGTTCCACCACTTCTAACCTTCACAGCTAAGAGCCGATTTGCTATACACAATGTAGCGAACCATCCTCATTCCTTTTGTATTTCATTGGTGAGATGTAAGTTTCACTTGAACTGCTTCTTCTAATGACCTTCTAATTTCTGTAACTGACTCCAGCAAGGATGCTTCCCCAATCACTACACTCTTAACCTGTTCAAGTCTAGGGTTAACTGTTATCTTCCTGACACAAACCATGCTTCTTACCTCTTATTCTGTAACCCTCTGCCTTGAGTGGCTCTTGGGTTTTGTACAAGGTGAACATTGTTGTAAAAAAAAAAAAAAAAAAAAAAAAAAAAAAAATGGATACTCTGCCTTTTTAAAGGATGTTAGTGCAAAGTGAATGTAGCTAATTTGGCCAACATTTAAACTCAACTATATTAAAATTCATCTAAAGCTTGAGAACCACTCAATAGTTATCATGAATGAAGTGAGATATTTTTCTTTTTCTTTAAGCATTTCACCCCAAGCAAGGCGGGGAGTCACTAGGACGCAAGGGGTTACAGAAAATTTAGAGCAAGATCAGATAGGAGTGATAGAAGAAAGGATGAGGAGGAGGGTAGTGGAAAGATCAAGGCAACTGGAGATGTCGATTGACATTACACTTGAATAGCTGGAGATTATAGCTCTCAGGGAAACTGGAATAGGAAGGGAGTTCCACAGGCAAGAGGTGCGAGGCATGAAGCTATTGGAGTAGAAGAGACAGCTACATTTAGGAGTTTCAACAGTGAAGGGGTGAGAGCGGAATGCCAGCGTCGTAGGGCACTTGAACTCATGACGTCTGGGAACCAGCGAATGCAGCTCCTCGGAGCAATTTCCATGAAAGTATTTGTAGAACAGACAGAGGGAGGTAACGGCATGTCTGTGAGAAAGTGACTGTAGACTAGATGCCAGAGCAGGGCCAACTACATTGCATATCCACCTCTGGAACCTATCAAGAACTCCGAGGCAAACAGAAGGGGCACCAGACCATATATGGCAGCAATACTCCATGCAAGGGCGAATTGTTGATTTGTAGATCTGGAGGATCAATTCCGGGGAGTAAAATTTCCTGGTGCGGCACAGGGAGCCAACTTTGGTGAAAGGGAAGATTACAGTAAAAACGCACATAACTTATGCATATTTTTTGGCAAAAATAAGAATAAACTTTAGGAGGTGCATAAATGACATGAGTAGATCATTTCCATGTAATTTTTCTTGTTAAAAAAAAGATGTACAAAATGTAAACATTTGTACCAGAAATTGACCCATTTAATGTCAGATTAAGTTTATACAGAAAAAAATAAGACCTTAAATGTAATTTATGCTGAACAGTATAATGCTTCATTTTTCTGTATAAATTTACTAAAATCATTAAATTAACTTCTTTTTGAAGTCTGAGGTTCATTCTGGTAATCACGATCCCGGCCATATTTTAATACCTATCGCAATGGAGCACCATTGACATACATAGTGATATGGATATTCTTGAATGGAAAAAAATTTAATGATATGGATAATCTTGACTGTATGGTTTTAGTCTTGTCTGTTTTTTTTTGTTGTTTAGTTGACGACAGTAAGGAAAAGGATGTAAATAATAAAAATTTCCTGTGATTGTGATTTCAGAAGACATACAGCCTAATCATCAGTGAAATTATGCTAAATACAACTAAATTGAAAACCTCTTCCCCCTGGGCATATCAGCAATTCTGAAAATTTAAGAGAGATTTATATATTAATACATTAAAACTTAAAACCAATGTAATTTGTTACATAGGTTTTAATGTATTAATATATAAATATCTCACCCATGTATCATATTTTAAAATATATCAACTGTAATATTGTAGCATAATGAAAATGTTTTCTCTCTCTCATATATATATATATATATATATATACACAAGTGAACATAGAAGTCAACACTTAGAGGCTCTAAGTGTTGACTTCTATGTCCACTTTTATATTTACACACGCTCTATCTCTGATATCGAGCACTTTATTCCATAAATATAGCACACCTTAAGACTATTTCTTTATATATATATATATATATATATATATATATATATATATATATATATTTTTTTTTTTTTTCAAATAAAAGTGGAACCTATTTTTGCATATTTGAAGTTTAGAAACTTACAAATTGAAATTTGTGTGTGTGTGTGTGTGTGTGTGTGTGTTTATATTAAAACACACTTCAATATAAAAAAAAGTTTTTATTTCTACCAAATCACAACAGGAGAGAAAATTAAAAATAAATAGGGTGAGAAGAGTAATTTCTGCTACAAGTACTCTTTCTAACATGGATCAATTTAAAAAAGAAAAATTTTTAATCATTTCACCCCAAACAAAGTAATAATGCCACTAGGACACAGGGGTTACACAAAATGAAAAAGAATGAAATGATTTTAGTCAGGATGGATGGAGAAAAGGAAATAGGGTTGAAGAAGACAGAATATGGCAACTGATGTTGCCTTTAAATTTTTGAAGTCTGTAGTTGTTAGGGAAGCAAGAAATTGGAAGGGAATTCCACAGGTGATAAGTGTGAGAAAAACTGTAAAATAGAAGTGGCAGTTGTATCTAGCTAATTCAACAGTAAAATAGTGAGACCTAAATGCCAATCCAGTAGCACACTTAGATTCATGTAATCAAAGCAGCAGAGGAAAAAAGCTCATTGGAACAGTTGCCATGAAAATATTTGTAGACAAGACAGAAGGAAGTCACATCACATTGGTGAGAACATATCAAATTAATTTCATAGATACTTGGATCTGTCACCAGAGAGGATCAAAAAGATATCAGAAAATAATCTCGAAGATTGGCAATTACATGACAAAGGATATCATTTCTAAACTGAATTGGAATTTTAAAAAGATTTGCTCACTTTTCTGGTCTCATGCACCTGGATTTCTCCCTCCCTCTGAAGAATATCTTCTTTATGTGCTGTGTCTCATCAGGATGCAGACAATCATGGCTTTCCACAATTTCCTGTCTTTTTCTTATTTATCGTAAACCTTTGCTCCACCATCCATTTACTCAAGCTAAGTATGTTATGCGTCATTTTCCTCCATCCCCCTTGCCTTCATTTTGTCCATTGAGTATAAAATTTTCCAAGACTTCTTTTCCTTATGTATCCTACAAATTTCAACTCTTCATGATGTCATGTTTCCTTTTTGTTTCTATTTTCTCTAAAACTGTCATTGCTCACAGGTTCATGGTATCCTCAGCATCCTTCTGAAGAACCAAATTTCTGTTGCTTGTAGTCTTCTCTTCATCTTTGAGAATATTCAGCATTCACTACCATTTAGGAGGACATATCATATAACAGTTCAGTTCTTTTTCTTTCTAATGAAATTTTTCTGTTTCTTAACACTCTACTTAACTTTTGGAATGCATCTTTGGCTATTTCAATGTGCCTTCGGATTTCACTGTCGCCCTTTTCATCCTCTGTTAGAACACTTCCCAGATATTTGAATTTGTGTACTTGTTTGATTTTGGTATCTCTGATTTGTAGTTTGGATTTTGAGCTCATTTTTTTTGCTGATAATCATACATTCAATCTTCTCTCAGTTGATGCTTAGTCCTTTCTTCTTGCTTTCCTTCACTACCTTCTGTTGGATTTTTTGTAGTTTTCTTTCTGTGTTTGCTAATTAACACAGAATCATCTGTATATCTCATGTTGTTAACATTGTGGCTGCCAGTATTGAATCCTGGTAGTATTTCTAATTCTCTCAGAATCACCCCGCTGTATATGTTAAACCATTCAAGTATTTTTGCCAAATATTGTTGATACTTGCACAGGAATTTCTGCTAAAACATGTAGAATGACACTGAAAGTTCTAAACTTCACAGCTCTAAGAAGAGACCTTAAAAATTTTGATAGCCTCCTGCTGAAAAAAAAAAAAAAAAAAAAAAAGAAAAGTTTTTTGTGAATTATCATCCTAACTTTTTTTTGTCTGTATTTCTAAGGTGTGGTATTGTAACTATTTACACTATTTATATTGTTTGGACCATTGGCCTCATTTTTATTGCCATATTCACCTTCAACATCTGTCTATTTCCGAGATGAGGTATTGTAACTATTAGGTTGGTGCAAAAATAATTTCGTTTTCTAACATATGTTACTATGTGAGAAAACGAAATTATTTTTGCACCAACCTAATATTTACACTATTTACATTATTTGGACTGTTATCCTCATCTTTATTGTCATATTTATGAGGTTTCAGCTGCTGTATGCTCCAGCCTTCTTTAGGTGTATACGTTGGAATTTTGAACCAAACTCTTTATTTCGTCCACTGGGGTAGATTATTTCCTAATAACTGAAACCAAGATATCCAGAAAAGGCATGACATGTGGAACTAGAACAATCTACCCCAGTAGAAGAAATAAAGGTTTCAGTTCAAAATTCCAACGTATATCACCTGAAGAAGGCCACAGCATACAATGGTCAAAACATTGTAAATATGACAAAAATGAGAACAGTCCAAACAATATAACTTTTTTTTTTTTTTTTAATCATTTCACCCAAGCAAGGTGATAATGCCACTAAGATGCAAGGGGTTACTGCGAGGGAAGAATATGAAGGAAAAAGTTAGAAGAGAAAAGACGAAAAGAATAGGATTCAAAGAGACAGAAGATAACAATCGACATTGCATTTAAATTTTTGCCAATTGTAGTGGACAGGAAAGCAAGAAGCTGAAAGAGTTCCACAGATGATTAGTATGAGAGAAGTAACTACTAGAAGAGAATTTACAGTTATTTAGAAATTTCAACAGTAAAACAATGGGACTTATCTGCCAATCTAGTAGTACGCTTAAATTTATGCAGTCAAAATACCAAGGAGAGCTCATTAGGACAATTGCCATTAAGATATTTATAGAAAAGACAGAAGGAAGTCACATCACAGCAATGAGAATGTGACTGAACTTGGGATGCCAGGTCAGGACCAATAACATCACAGACCCTTCTCTGGATTTTGTCAAGAATCTAAAGATATATAGCAGGATTACCAGACTAGCAATGCATGAACAAATAATTTTATAAATTTTGGAAAGAAAAATTGTCTGGCATGACAGTGAACTAGCAGCAGACCTAGAAATTGATTCAATATAATCTTTCTACTTCATGTCAGTGGAAATAATGAGATCAAGGTGTAAGGAGTTGCTCTATTGGAGGGTAGCATCGGCCAGAATGGTTCTCTAGGATAATTAAAGGATAGCAGTTTCATCATGGAAGAATTAAAATTTACAAGTCATTTCTTGCCCCAGTTAACAACTGATTGGAGGTAATGCTTGAGAGCAGTTATAAGTTTTAATTTGTTAGACTGATTAGGCTCACTAAGAGGTATATAGTTGTGTCATCAGCATAAATACCTAGTTGGTAATTAATAACATCAGGAAGGTTGTGGAAGAAGATAAGAAACAGCATAGGTCCAAGAAGAGAGCACTGGGGAATCCCCTCCCCATCAATGTGAAATGATCTAGAAGAGTGGCCATTCAATACGACCTTAATTAAATGATTTAAGAATGAATGAGTTATGTTAAATATTCAGCCAGATTATAAATTGGGATGATATTTTCACATCAATTATGATCCTGAAGAAGCATTACATATTAATATTTGTTGTATATAGGAAGCCTACAATATGGAGAGAGAAAAAAAAAAAAAAAAAAAAAGAAGAAGACATTTTTCTCAAATACACACACACAAAGAATAAGCTAAAATATAAAAAATTATTTTTTATAACTTCATCTGTAATGTAGTAAATGAAAGTTTAATCATTTATTTTTTTTTTAAACAAACCTTGGAAAAAAAAAAAAAGTCTGACAATTATTTAATGACCTATATTTATACATAAAAAGAACATATAAACATGAAAAATGTCTTAAATAAATTAATTTCTCAAACTAAAATAAAATAAATATTAATTACATTAAAAAAATTCAATAACATTTACTCACTTTTCTTTATTAGGGATTAAATTACCTAACTTAGCATCTTCCATAATTTACCTTGACTTTCAATTATTCTGAAGTATATTTATGAGTGTTCTTTTTGAAAAACTAACATTTTTACTTATGTTTACAAATACTTGTTGCAAAATAAAATCCTTACATTTGCTTTGATAAAGTTCATCAGAGGATGAAATGAGTCAGCTAAGATAAGTTTTCCTTTTGTTTTTATTGAGATAGATATATATATATCTATCATAAAATATATATTACCAAAATGTGTCATGTATCATTTTACCACAACCAGTTTCATGCTCGATTTCATCTTTTGTTGGGAGTTGATACGCAACACATTTTGGTAATATATAATAAGTTTCATTAAAGACGATCAACAAGGTACTACAATTACTTTCCTTGTTGGCTGCTGAGACATGTCATTTAACAATTGTGTATTTGGGCAGCAACCCCTCTTTTATACAAGTTTCATTTAAGACAACTGACATAAAAGAGGTATTGCTGCCCAAATATATATAATTTTACTGCAACCAGATGCACAATTATAAATAGGATGAATTCACTATACAAAGTATCATTAAATACCATAATTCAAAAAAAAAAAAAAAAAAAAAAAAAACGGGTAAAACTTATATTACAGAAAATGGAAAACTGCAAACCTTGTTGTCACTAATCAAAATAAACTCATCAAATCTAAACTAGCAATGACTGATATAGTATATCAATTTCACTGCACTAGAGAAAGAAAAAATTCTTCAACACTGGAACGAATTTATTGGAGATCTCTTCCACAATGAAAGAGAAGAACCAGCAATACACAGAACTACCAATGGATCTAAAATTCTGAAAACCGAAGTAGAAGCTGCACTGGCCAAATTGAACAGAAACAAGGTGGCAGGGCCAGACGAAATTGTAAAAGAAGTGCTGACAGACTTAGATGACTTTGGCATAGACAAGATCACAGAAATAATAAATGAAATCTACAACAGTGGGGATATACCAGAAGATCTCAGTAGATCTATCTTCATAGCAAAGCCTAAGAAACCAGGCACTAACAAATGTGAACTCCACCAAACAATCAGCCAAATGAGCCACGTAACAAAACTCATCATCCGTATTCTGATGAATAGTGCACGCAGCAGAATCAGGCCAGAGATAGGACAAGAACAGTGACAGTTTGTTAAAGACACCAGAACAAGGAACATGATATTCATGCTCAGAATAAAATCAGAATGAGCAAAACAAATGCAGAAGGATGCGTATCCATATTTCATAGACTATGCAAAGGCCTTCGACAAAGTATGCCACAAAGATCAGTTGAAACTGCTCAACAACCTTGACATATTCAGGAAAGATATTAGAATAATCAAGAATCTATACTGGCAGCAAACAGCATGCATGCGCATAGAGATAGGAAGGGGTGTAAGGCAAGGATGTGTCTTCTCACCGGAATTATTCAACCTATACAGTAAGGCAATTCTGAGAGAATTGGAAATCCTACAGGGATTCAGCATTGGCAGCCACAATCTTAATGACATAAAATACGCAGATGACATAGTACTGATAGCAAACACGGAAAAGAAATTACAAAACCTCCTATAGAAGGTAGCGAAGGAGAGCAAGAAGAAAGGACTAAGCATAAATTACAAGAAGACAGAATGCATGGTCATCAGTAAAAGGATGAGCCCGAAATGCGATTTGCAGGTCAGGGACACTAAAATCAAGCAGGTGGGGAAGTTTAAATATCTGGGAAGTATTTTGACAGAGGACAGCAAATACAACACAGATCTGTAAATGTATTGGGATGGCCAAGGATGAATTTCAAAAGCCGAGCTTTGTGAGACAGGAGGATCTCTTTGGTAACAAAGAGTACTGAGCTGTTACATGACACCTGTCCTCCTTTACAGCAGTGAATGTTGAACAGTCTCCTCAAAGATGAAGAAGAGACTTGAGGTGACAGAGATGTGGTTCTACAGAAGGATGCTGAGGATACCATGGACCAAGCATGTGAGCAACAATGAGGTTTTGGAGAGGATGCAAACAAAGAGGAAGCTTATACTTAACATCAGGAAGAGGCAGCTGTAATTTCTGGGACACGTAATGAGAAAGGAGGGCCTGAAGAATCTGATACTCACAGGTCGAATGGAAGGAAAGTGAGACAAAGGTAAGCAATGCATGATATACCTGGCATGCTTAAGTGGAAGACACATTGTGGTCTAGGGGGAAGTGGCAGAGGGACAAAACTTATTGAGAGCCACAAGGGATAGGAGGAAGTGGAGAGCCATGATTGCCTACGTCCTGAAAGGACACAGTACATAAAAAAAAATATTGGACATATGACCACTTACTTGAGTAGATTCTTCAGATGTCACTAATCTGACCAAAGTTCTAGAAAAAACAAAAACAACCACAGCAACAGCATCTAGCTACCCACAATTTACATGAACAAGAAAAATTCTTGTCGAAAATACTAAAAATTCTATATAAATCACATTACCAGAAACATTCCACTCTCAGAGAGACATTGTATATTAAACATCTCTCTCTCACTATCAGTTTCACCTCATTTTTACAGTGAAAATGGTGTGTTGAAAGTTTTTTTTAAAAAGCAGAAAGACATCCACTTGAATTCCAGCTATGTGACAGCTTCAAATATATGCTCCTACTAGTATTCAATGCATATACAGAAAAAAAAAAAAAAAACAGAAACAAACTAAGAAACAAAATACAAAAACAGTGAAACCCCAAGAGAAATTACTAATGTCTAAAACAAACTGCTTGAAAATGGCGAAAGAAGTGGACAAAAATATTTGGGACAATTGACAATTTTTGCATTCCCTTGGGATACTGGAAAAACTCATTAAAAAAAAAAAAAAAGAAAAAAAAAAAAAAAAAAAGAAAAAAAATTTTCCTTGTCTGTCATAGTTAATGAAAGATGTTTAAAATAAAACTTACTATCCAAATGTGCATCTCTGAGGGGTGAAACCACAGTTTTGTGGTAAGGTTGCTATATCTTTTTACAATAATATTTATAAATATTGCTTTACAAACTAGGTAGAGTACTTTCTAAAATTTACTTGAGAGGGTCTATTTCAGAGTAGACTTTAGAGTTTGATTTATAGAAGAGGAAATACAATGAGCCTGAATAGAAAAGATTATAATCTGTAAAATTTATAATAATTTAAAAAGAAGAGCTGATTTTCTGTCACACTGTGTGTGATTTTGTGACATGTTATATTTGTGTCGTGCATGAATTACTTACACATTTTAATGAAAATAAAAAAAAAAAAAATCAATCAGCCCTAAGGAACAGTGGATATTCAAACAAATTAGAATACAAAGTGAAAATAATTCTAAAAAAAAATAAAAAACAACTTCATTCAACCACCCCTACAACAATAAAAATAGGGAAAATATTGTTCAAAATAATTGACAAACACTTCCCTAAAAACAGCAAATTATCAACAAAAATACAATCAAAATTAGTTACAGCTACTTGGATAATATGGAAAAAAATAATAAATAAGCACAATAAAAAAAAATATTCAACAAAATCAATAACAATAACATACAGCAAAATAACACCATTCAATGTAACTGCAGAAACAAGGGAAATTGCTCACTTAACAAATGCTTAACCAATAACATAATATACAAAGCTATTTTAAATAATAACATTAACACAGATGAAACAATTTACATAGGTGCCACAGAAAAAAAAAACTTTTAAAGAAAGATATTATTACCACAAAATAATGTCATTTGAAAAAAAAAAAAAAAAAAAAAATGGAAACAATACAACTTTATCAAAGTGCATATGGAGCCAAAAAGAAAACAATATCCCCGCCAAAATGAAATGGGAAATTATAAAATGAGCAGCCCCATACAATATTAACAAAAATTGTAAATTATGCTTAGAGCAAAAATTAGCAATAATTTGTCTTAAAAACCAAAATAAACTCTTAAACAAGAAAACTGAAATAATATGTAGGCATATAGATATTTACTTTGCCATCTAAGCACTAACCAAAAATAAACAAATATAAATAAAATAAATATAAACTTAAATAAAACAAAGATAATATAAACTTAATATATTAATAAACAAGTAAAATACCTATGCATGTTTGTGTACATGTATATATGCACACATTAATACCTCAATATATAACACCAAGGTACAAACTACTAACCATTATATAAAAATAAAAATGAAACATTAAATAAACGATAACATGATATAAAGCACACACTTATTTTAATTACATACACTACTTAAAAATTACATATATGTGCACAGGTGCAGTGTGCATGCATAGATGTGTGTACTATATATCTAAAATGATATTTGAAAAATTAAATAACTTCACCATTTATGCCCTAGTTTATTACTAACAAAGCACAGACTTAAGTTTGGATGTACCAGTGTCTGTGTGTATGCATACATATGCCTATATACGCATGCAAATAGATGTGTACATCTGTGTGTATTTACACACATATGCACATCAATTTGTTTATTTATTATTAAAATATAATATTATTAAATTATTATAAATCTAACCTCCTAAAATTAATACTTGTATCACTAAACCCGATTAAAAATGAAATAACCCATGAACCCATATATAAGCATTTACATCATTTTTTATTATATATATATATATATATATATATATACACACACACACACACACAATTTGACTAAGTTTGAAATGAAACATTGGAATAATACATTCCTGTTCCACTCTGTCTAGGCAACCCCTATCCTGTGATGAGCAATAAAAAGAAACAAAAGTTTACATGACTGGTTTCAGTGAAGTTTCATTACATTATTTTGGAAGGCAAGTTTGTAAAACCCATATAGATACATAAATATATACATAAAGTCCAGAAACTGTTTGCTAGGGAAGCTTGCCAATCCCCATTGCAGACGTCTGCTCAGGCACATTTGTGTTTGTTCAACAACCACAGACCCCACTTGTAGTTTTTACTGCAACAATGCTGTGCAGACTTTTGTTACAGTTTCTGGGCAAGAGAACATAATCTGGGATGATCAGCAGTTTGAACAATGCCAATACGCTCAAACCCTCAGTCAAGCTGACCTGTGACCTCATGCTAGTACAACCATTGACAACTTTTGAACAGTTCTGCCAACCCAATTCTACTCATGAGATTTGGGTCAACCCATGATTTCTGGTATATATATATATATTTTTTTTTTCTTAGACCAGTTGCCAACAAAAGAGCCCAGTCTGCAGTACTATTTAACACATAGCTGGAGGGAGAAAGATTCATATCTTTCCAAAGGGTACTTGCACAAAGGTGAATGCAATGAACAACTGGAATTCAAACAACTTGGTGATTTCATGTTCCAAGTCGCTAATCATTACTCCACTCACTCATCCAGCAACAACAGATGTTGATGTGTCAGGAATGCCTATGTTGAGATTATTGTCATATACAGCTTGCACAACATTGCTATGACTCACACCAACAATCCTTCCAAGACGAGCAGAAATGATATCTCTGGATTAGCAACAAGGTGGCTATTACACTCCCAGTGAGACAACTGCATACCAACCCAGATATTTCTATCTCTTTCTCTCTCCCTATATATATAACATAAAACTTAGTATACAGACAACGAAAAATCAGAAAAACTGCAGTCAATTGTTGAACATAACATCAATCAGCTAAGTAACAAATTTTATCTGTATATTTGTATTAATCTTACAAACACACATGTGTGTGTATATATATATATATATATATATAGATATAGATGAGATTAATACAAATTAAATTTGTTCCTTAGCTGACTGTTATATTCAGCACCTTGACTAAAGTTTTGTGGATAAACTTTTTGTAAATGTTCAGTCTACTCTTCAGGAGGTTTCACCAACTGACTTCCATTTGTTTCATTTTTATTATCTTTATACTAAGTTTAATTTAATTAACTTATGCGCCAGTTGGGATATATATATATATATATATGAGAGAGAGAGAGAGAGAGAGAGGGAGAGAGGGCGATGGATCTAAATTATGCAAAAATGAAATAACACTGACATCTCATTTTAACAGATATATTTACCAAAATTACAAAAATATATCTTCAAATACTAAAGTGTATATTTATTCAATAAAATTGCCATTGGCTTCAAACATGACCTGCAGATGACTTTGGAATTTCTTGCAAATTTTCTGGATGGTCTCCTTAAGTTGGTGAATTGCTGCCATAATCTTTGCCTTCAGTTTATCTTTGTTTTGTTAGTCTCTTGCTCAACTGCACCCCACACATAATAAAGGGGGTGGCAGTCTGGGGAGTTAGGTTGCTAGATGTAAGTGATTTGGTTGCAGAAATTGTCTAACAACCATGACTAGGTTCTCTTCCTTATATGGTATGGTGCAGATTCCTGTTGCCAACAGCCACACTCTTCACCCAGAACAGCACTACCTCCTCAAGGCACTTGATGTAGGCCTTTGTGTTGCATCTAAGGCCTTCACCAATAAATTTGTGAGTTCTTTTCTTATCAGATTGATCAATAATGAGTTTCCCCCCAGGAGTCATACCTTAGAAATCACCATTATATTCATTCAACTCTTTCCAAATCCTCTGCACTGTCCTCAGATTGCCACCCAAACACTGTGAAATGTTTGTATTGGAGCTTCTGGTATTACAACATACTGTTTCCAAATTTCTGGTAGAGTGAATTACGTCATGGTGTTCATTTTCCTCCCAATAGACAGTACCTAACTGACCCTATTATACTGTGCATTTGACAAAATCAAAAACAAACAACATGCATACAGAAAATTAAATCATAAAATGGTGACAGTTTACCCATCATACAGGGTGAGTATATATATATATATATATATATATATATATATATATATATATATATATATATATGATATTAGTTTTAAGCTATGCTAGAGTGATGTGCCCAATATCATGGATAGAGTGTAAATATAAAAGTAGACATTGAAGTCAACACCCAGCAACAACCGGTTTCATGCTTAAACGTAATCTTCATGGCCTGAAGATTATCTTTAAGCATGAAACAAACTGTTGCTGCTGGATGTTGATCTCAGTGTCCACTTATATATTTATTTTATGAATAGATAAATAAAAATTCATGTCATATCTCCCAACTGAAGACACACATCTACTCATCAAAGCAAAATTAATCTATCAAATTCATTAATAGACATCACATTTATTGTTTAAATATGTTGCATAAAAAAAGTCAAGTACTGACATCAACTAAATATTTTCAATGTTATAATTCAAGAACAATGAATCTGAAATTGTTCAATTCTTATATTGTCCTTCAGGACATTTGCAATCATGGTAATCCACAATTTGCTGACCATTGTAATTCTTAGTAAATTTGCCTTTTTACTATCTTTCCTAAACCCTGTTCTGCTATCTATTTACATGAGGTCATTAATTAGGTTATGCACTACTTTCCTCTGCCCATCTTGCTTTCAATATATCCTGTGAGTGTCAAGTTTTCCAAGCTCTCTTTCCTCATTATGTGCTCTAAAAATTGTAATGTTAAGTATATGTCCTCATTTCTATTTTCTCTAAAACTTCATTGCTGTTCACATGTTCAGTCCATGGTATTCTCAGCATCCTTCTGTAGAATCATATTTCTGTTGTTTCAAGTCTCGTCATCTGATAGGAGATTGTACTCTTTCTTTGTTTCTAACAAAGTTTTTCAGTTTCTCGATACCTTGCTTAGCTTTTGGAATGCATCTTCCATCATCCCAATTCGCCTTCAGATTTCAGTGTCACACTTTTCGTTCTCTGTTAAAATATTTGCCAAATATTCAATTTGTTGTACTTGCTTGATTTTGGCATTTCCAATTTTTAATTTGCATGTTGGGTTGGCCATTGTGTTAACAACTATACATTTTGTCTGAGAATTTTTTTCTTGATCATTTCACCCCATACAAGGCAGTAAAGCTACTAAGACACAATGGGTTTAATGACTGTGAGATTATGAGAATAAGAAAACATTATTAATGAGAGTGAACAATAAAAGAACAGGAATTAAGAAAACAGAAGATAAGGATTGACATTTAAGTTTTTGAAGATCAAACTTGGCTTGAGCACAGACAATCCGAGAAGCGGCCAAAGAGCACAGACAATCCGAGAAGCGGCCAAAGAGCAGCTAAGTGGCCATTGCTGAAGGAGTAAACAAGAATTTGTGCATCAGCTTATGTGATGGGATCCAAAATATGGGAAAGATCAAGAGCTAAACTAGTAAGAAGATTCATCGATCAACTCTGATGATACTGGGATCAGAATGGAAGAACTGTATATTTATTGCATCAAAGATAGAATTTTGGCACAAGGCTGAAGAGGAAGCAAGTTCAGGTTGGTTGTCACTGACTATCCCTAAACTAGTTGATCTCATTTGTGACCCATTCATTCATTACAATTTACTCATTCTCCACAAAAACACATCCCTCTTCACCCAATCTTACTTTTACCAAAATACCAAACTCACAGGGGAACCTACTAATACCTTGTGATGTAAAAATTTTTGAATTAATTTCTAAGTATAGCTTAGATGTGGCACAAGGCCAAAACTGTGGAGACAAGTTTACTAACCATTAAACCATGTCTAACTGGGCAAAAATTTCTACATAAATGAATCAAAAAAGAAGAACTGGGTAGAGCTAAGGATGACAGAAATGCTTGGAAAGAAATGGTCATAAGTGTTCATTTGGAGATGATTAAATAGACATTAAAAATCCTGAGAAAAATAAAAGCTCCCCAGGTTACATTTGGATTTAACAGACAGTTAAATGGAGGTTTTATTGTACTTAGTTCCCTAATATATAAGGTCACATGTAGAAGGGTCAATTGAAAAGTTCACAGGCTGACCAAGCAAGATACTCTCATGGAATGTGACCAAATGCGGTTTATTTTTCAACATAGTCCCCCTTGTGGACCACACACATCTTCCATCAGTGTTGCAGTACTTTGATCCCATTTGTGAAGAAGCTTTCAACCTGTTGGTCAAAAAAAAAAAAAAAAAAAAAAAAAAAAAAAAAAGTCATCACTGTGATATTGGTTCCCAGAAAAAGAGCTTTTTTCATGTTGGGGAACAGATGATAGTCAGATGGGGTCAAATCAGTAGAATAGAGAGGGTAGTCATACACAGCAGCCATTGGAACTAAGGACTTGTGTGCAGAAGCATTGTTCTGATGAAACAAAACCCCTTTTGTCAGTTTTCTTGGGTGTTTGGTCTTGATAGCCTTTATGTCTACCTCATAAAGTTGGCATAATACTCTACACTGATGGTGTGGCCCTTTTGAAGATGGCCAATAAACTGGAGCATTGTCTGGATGAAACAAAACCAGTCCATCACCTTCCTTGCAAATGAAACGACCTTTGCCTTCTTTGGAGAAGGTACAGTGGAATGATTCCACTGCATGGATTGGCTCATCTTGGGTTAGTAAACATTCAAGGAAACCAGCTGGATCTGCCTCAAACAATGTCAGATTTTCTCGTGATTAGCCTGTCACACTTTTGATCAGGTATCAGAAGATATTGCATCCACCAAGCAGAAACCTTTGTCATACTAAGTTCATTGTGCAGAATATTCTCAACTCTCATGGGATAGATATGCTAATAGCACTGGTTATTTGAATTACAATCCATCATATGTCATCCATCACCATGTGGTGAACATGATCAATATTTTCCTTGGTAGTGGCAGATGCAAGACGTCTAGACCTTGGATCATCATCAAGACTCCCTTCTCCTAAATTCAGCTGCCCACTTTTACACTGTTAATAAAGTTGGAGCATCATCCCCTAATGTAGTAACCATTTCAGCATGAATGTGCTTGAAGGCTAAACCCTTTTTCCAAGGGCACTTGATAGTATCACGATGCCAAATTTTGTTCATATTCAAAGGAAAACACTAATAGTTACTTCTAAAAAGTCTTTTTATGTCTGTTTACCTGGAAAGAAACAATACAATCATTAATAAGAAAAATTGAAATGAATGCATAGAAAATTTCAGCTCTAGCATCACTCCTCAGCAGTCATCTTATGAAATTTTCATTTGAAATGAAAACCCTTACATTGACAACATGCACTGATAATAAAGACATTAATAATAGCTGCACAAGACCAGAGCATGTTGTGATATTTTCATAGCCAATAGGTCAGTTCCGTTTCATTTGATGCAGTCCCAGTCTGTCTTGAAGTCAGAATGCTACGTTTGCTTGTCCAAACTTGCTTTTATGTGCCAACTCCAATTCTTAGTTTGTGAACTTTTTTGCCATATTACTGTTGCTTGCCTTATTACTGTTAATTTGCCTTGCATATATTGCAAGGTTTATATTATTTTTTGCCCTATTTTCTTTTTATTGCTTATTGCAAAATTTCTCAATTATGTTTATTGAATAGTTCTGTTAATTATTTTGCATTCAACCATGGCTACTCACTCCAGAGAATGGTATGGATAATAATTGGAGCAGTGAGTACCATCAAAAAGAAACTGATATAATGGAATATGCATACACCTGTGTTCCCCCTCACTGGAATATGATTGGCTGGTGTCTGTCATAAATACCGACGAATGTGTAGGTGAGTCAAAGAGCCTAAGTATGAGAGCTAAGTCTATAATGATGCCCATTGGACTACGCCATTGATCTACACTTCTTACCTGCGACCACAATGCATACCAGTCGATTACTGCTACCGTATTCTACTTGATTATAGTAGCCAAAACCACTTAGCTACTTCGTTCCATTTCAGAAACATAAAAAAGGTACAGAAAAGAACATTAAAAAAAAAAAAAAAAAAAAAAAAAAAAAAAAAAATCCATGGCAGCCCTGTTTAGAAGACACTAAAAAATAAATTGTAATGTGCAGAACCGCTTATCAACTAAAGAGTTTTATCAATGTAGAGAAAATATAAATACTGTACATGTTAAGTATCACTTAATTTTTGTAAATAGAATGCATCTATTTGCTACCTTGCCTTACACTAGGTCATGAGTAATGGACTGGTAAGAGATATCACTGAACAGAAAGCAGAAGAAAATAATTTAAATGTTTTATTGAACTGAGAAAGGAAAAAAAAAATCCACAATAGTCTTGAGACAAACAAGAAAAACATGATTGTTTAATTTGTACTTTTAAATACTCAAAGGCATTTTTCCCCTCATATTCATAATGACTTTTTATAATTTTGGTTCAGATTTTGTTTAAACATGGCTATTGTTAGGGTGGAAATAAAAATAAATAAATAAAAAAACAGTTGTACTTTCACACTAACCATTTTTGTGTCCAGAGGCAAGGTTTCAGCATTTCTTATGACGGTTCTCCCCACTCAGGTCCATCACCAAGAGTTTGGGAGCCTTGGTGGGACAAAGGTGCCATTCAGGCCTGTCACCTTTAGTGGGAGGCTGCACCTCATACTGAAATAATTTTTCCCCTCCCTTTGAAAACGATGTAAACTAATTTTAGTGTGCAAATTAAATTCTTACCTGTGGCTCCCCATTACTTAAAGATTGAGCCCCTACTCTCAAAAATACTGACAAAGGCAATGGTGCTGCATGGGCCTTGTACAACCCCACCCCGAATCCATGATACAGGCCCCACTCCTGAATCTATGGTACGTGGTCCCTCACTCTACTACATCTCAATTTTCATAAAGGTAGTATTCATATAAAATACAAATTTTGTTCTAACCTAATTTGTGGAAAATAAAAGTTACCAGCAATGAATTCTCTCCCCGCATAGGAGTGGAAGCAGTGTTGTTGGTTGCTCAGGAGATTTGATTGAATCATCTTGTTTTATCCCACCTGGTTAAAATGTGATTGTTCTTTGAGGTTTAAAAGGAGCTCTGTTAATAGACAAGGTGGCTACAATCATTAACCACTACTCATCTGTTCTGCTTATTTGCAAAGAGCATCATTTTCACAACTCTACCAATTGTTACCTTGACATTCTATGAATCTTTCCTATTTTTGGGGGGGGGGAGAGAGAGAGAACTAGACCCATTTCACAAAAAATTAGCATAATTTTATTCTAATTATGTACATTAATTGATCATATGCAATGTAGGTGAACAATTCAACTTGAAAAACTGAAAATAAATACAATGTATCTAAATAGAAATTAGAGACATGTCATAATAGATCATTCCATCTTAAATAAATCAGCAATGTTTGTAGCAATTTATAACATCAGCTTGTGATTTTCCTTGTTAAAAAGTTGAATAATTTTAACACATTTAAAATTATAGATGAAAAAAAAGAGTGAATTTTTATATAGTTTTTGAGACTTAGCATGAGCAAAACAAATTCACAGATGTGGATAATAAAAAAAAAAAAAAAAAAAAAAAAAAGAATCCCAGAATGGTGGCAACATCCATGAAAATTTTTCATCCTTCAATAGACAGTTGTGCTTAGTTTAATTTGTAACATATATAAATGCAGATAAAAAAAAAAAAAATGTTGATAAGATAGTGAGGGTCACAAAGCATTGCCTAGGGCCCCCAATCTGATTTACCACCCTTGCCCCTGGTCAGTGGTAGTACACACCATCTCTGGGCAAAAGGCCTGATCTCACCAACAACTGAAGAAGAAAAATTTATTTTTATTTAATTTCAGTAGAAATGTGTGTGTATTATATATATATATATATATATATATATATATTTTAAAATAAAGAGAAAGAACACAAAGATTTATAATCTGGTGTTCTTTTTATTTTTAAAAAACAGTGCTCAATACAATTCTGCAGAGCATAAATATTATAAATTTACTAATTTAAAAATATGGTTCCATTGCTACACAGGAATTACCACGTTTCAAAAACAGAAACTAAAAAATTCAAATTATAGAATTAAATTAAAATCCCTAGTACTCTTTCATTTTCAAGCGACTTTTGGAAGAACATATTGAAATTTACTGAGTCTTATAAGCACATACATTTTTAATATTAATATTTCTAAGGATGTGGGGAAATTCAGTCATTTTGACAAGGGATGGTAAGGTATTCATTTTCACTGACAACTATTGTATCAAAATACGAGTTACTTTTGAAATGAGGTTAAGTTAAGGTAGGATAGGGGTGCCTGTTCAACAAATGATGACATCCGTTTTTCACATGTCTATTTTTTTTTTTTCAAGGACAAAAATTTTTTTGGCACTCTTGTTTTGCCGTTACACACATATATATATTAGTTGCATTGATGTGAGTTTATGACTCAGGGTTTCATGTCCTTTGCGATCGTCAGATAAATTGATTAATTTTGAAATTTGGGATTTATTTATAGTTGCGTATATTGGTGTTTTATGGTAGTGGAAGGAAAAATTGTCATCAGAATGTCACTCATACGTACATACACGTTTATATATATATATATATATATATATATATATATAAAAAAACCATACCACGTGTTGACCTAAGCCTTGTGAGTGAAATTGGGTAGACAGAACTCAAGTGCTGTCTATAGCTGTGCTAGCAAAAATAAGCCACAAGCCATCATGGCTGAGGGCTTGAGCATGCTGCCCTTGTTCAAATTGTTAATTATGCTAGATAACACTCTTTCCCAGAAACTATAAGTTCTGCTCAGCATAGTTGCAGTATAAACCACAGGTGGGCTCTGTGGGTGTTAAGCAAACGCAAATGTGCCTGAGCAAGCGTCTGCAATGGGGATTGACTAGCACATTATATATATACATATATATATATATATATATATATATACACACACACACACAACTAAAAAATGTTATTTTGGAGCAGGGGAGGGACGTACCTTAATAAATGATTAAATTTTTTTTTTTTTTACAGTAAGGTTCACTCCCTTTATAAGGACTGAGAGCCACTTGCATGTATAGCAGTGGAAGATAACGGTTAACCTTAGCCTTGAACAGGTTAAGATTGTAGTAATTGGGGAAACATCCTCTTGGGAGTTGGTTCCACAGAGCAGTGGCTCATGTGAAGAAGCTGCTCGAGTGGAACTTACTTCTCATGGATGGAATATGGAGGGAATGAGAGTGGTTTGCTTCTATGTAGGTGGCATGGCATTTTCTTACTGTAAAGGTTTGACTTAGCGGACCCAGGAAATATAGTTCATCTGAGCACTTTCTGTGTAAGTAGTGGTAGAGCAATGAGATTCTTGTCACATGCTGCCTTCAGGGGAGTGGTTGAAGGGTGGAGAATAATTCATCACTGACAAGGGTTTGGAGACACTTGAATTCTATCAAAGCTGGTAAAGGGAAGTCTGGGTAGCTCCCACCCATATATGACAACAGTATTCCATTTTTATCCTGATCTGGCTCTTGTAAAGGTAGAGGATAGCAGGAGGAGTCGTGTACTTACTGCAGCGGTACAGAGAGCTGACCAATTTACTTGCATCCTTAGCAATAGATTGTATGTACAATTTCCACTTGAGGTCAGGAGTAAGTTTGATGCCCAACAGTCTTTCAAAGCATGGTGTTCATCCTGATTGGTGGTAGTTTGGGGTCAGATCAGTGATGTTGGAATGGAACTAGCTTAGTCTTCAAGGTATTGAATGTAACCAGCCAGTTTTTACCCCATTGGGTATTTTTTGCAAGATCAGTCACCAATATCTGACCATTTTAAGTTTCAGAGGTGCACCTGTATACAGTTATATCATTGGCATTTATGTTTACAAATGATCTTATGGTGATCACTTACATGTGCCACACCTCCACTTTCTTTAATGTCATTGGTTCATAAATATATGATACTTATTATATGACAATTTAACCATCGCAAGTGTTAGTAGAAAAATAAAGGACATAAAGAAAAATATAAATATGTGAATGACAGACTTCGACAATGGATACGGAGAGAATATTTTATTTGACTCCTCACTAACTACTCAGTATATACAATCATGGCGGCCGCACAACTTCCGACCGGAAATCGCCTCACCGGCAGTGAGAGTTTTCAGGAGAGATCACTCACATAGATTAACAGTTCTTCCCCTCTTTTCTCTTCTTTTCAGTTTGGAATCATCTAATCTGCAAAAGAAAAAAGGGGCAGCAGGGTATTTACATTATACAGATGATTCCTTTGGTTCGGATATGAACCCAAGGATCTTGAATGATGGCACTCCTTTCTTTGTCAAGGAGTCAGCAATTTGTATATCAGTTGATATCCAAGAGATTTCTGCAATTTCCTTTCTGTCAATCATTTCTCTCAAAATAGCCATCTCTATGCGAAGTCTCTTATCCAAAATTTGGGTTGAGGAATGTACAGAATCATAGAGACAGGAATTGTCTGTTTTGCAGAAGATCTTAATGTTGTTAGTATCATCATTCAATTGTAGTACTTCTAACAAAAGTTTTCGATAAAAAATACAGGCTTCTGCCATGTCAACCATGGCTAAAGTTTCAGCAGCTAAAGTACTTTTGACAACTCTTCTAATACGCTTAGACTGCCAGGCAATGGGCATATACTTGTCATTGCTTCCAACTAAAAAAAGTTTATAGCCTCCCTGTGAACCTCCATCTGTTAAATTGCCAAAAGAAGCATCACTGTATGCAACAATTTTTAGGTGCTCAAGGTTCCCTAAGTCTGGAATATCTATACGAGATTTCTCTTTTTTTGCTTTTTTTAACCACCCTGTTAGCCTGTTTTAAACATTCTACATTTTCTTGTTTTAGTATCGAGCTTAACTCACTAACATCATAACTAAGATCAGGTCTGGTTTCGGTGGCTAACCAATTAAGTTGTCCAATCAATAGCCTGGTTTCAGTAACCTCTGTTGAAGATATTGCATCTTTCAAATTTCTGCCTGGTTCTAGTGGGATACACCTTAGCTTTTTGACATATTTGTCCTGTCCAAGTTTAACATCATTCCCAGTTTTCTTTATGCTTAATCCTATATACTGGAACTCGGCAACTTCCTCATATTTGATCTTAAACAAGTGACGAATCCTGTCCATAACTCTGCTCTGAAAAATCTCCGAGCCAGCAAAGCAAAAATCATCAACATGAGTAGCTATAATACCATGCAGTTTGTTTCCAAAGTTCCATGTAAATATGGCTTGATCATATTTTGAAACCACTATCCAGACTTCAACAATTCCTCTTTGAGTGTCAGGTACCAGGACCTTGATGCATCAGTCAAACCATATACACATTTGGAGAGTTTCCAAATATATCCTGGAGGTACATTGGCTTTATTGGGAGGATGCAAATGGATCAATCTGTCTAACTCTTTGCTCTGTAAAAATGCTTTTTTTATGTCTATTGACTTGCACACCCAATGGTTAGATGCCATTATAGCCAAGGCTATATGTAGACTTTCTTTAGAGCATGTTGAAGAATCATTTCTTATATTGCCCGCATCCCTTTCCTGAAAGCCTCTCGCCACAAGTCTAGCTTTATAGATCTGTTTGCCATTGACATTTTTATTAGTATAAACCCATCTTGTGGAGATTTTGGATTGGCCTTGGTCAGGCACTTGGGTGTAAAATTTATTTTCAACCCAGCTTTGGAGTTCGTTTTCTCTTGCCATTTCCAGGTCGTGATTAGAAGAAGAAATCATTATGTTTTCCTCATCACTAGAGGTAGCTTCATCCTTATTTATTGGTCTGGCTTCATTTTCTTTCCATTCCAATACTCCATGATTGAAGTCTAGCCAAAAGGGTTCACCTTGTTCCATAGCCACATTCATTAAATGCTTGTTTTTACCTGTAGCTTTGCCTGCCGTACTTATGACGTTCAATGTTCGCCATCCCGAATCATCATCATTGGCAAGTTTGCATTTAATGGATTGTCTTGGCTTGGGAAGCGTAATTGTCTTGTGAATTGGATTTTGCTTTGGTAGTACGTGTGCCTCTCTCACAGTCTGATGTTGTGCAACATGATCATTCAGAGTTCCTGGTTCTTCAGCAATATCGTTTTCGTCAGACATTGATAAGTTTGAAAATCCTTCAGGCTCACTTTGTGAAGTGGTGGATTCAATTACAGCCTCACTTTCAGAGGAACTTTGATATGTTTCTGGGCGAGACACGAGGCGACATGAGTGCACTCTTACATATGTGCCCCCATGTTTAACAAGTACCCGCTTGTGCTCCCACCCTATGACAGTTCCTGGACCAAGCCATCTATCACAGAAATTTCTCTTATAGAAAACAACATCACCATTTTTGTAGGATTGTGTTGTACTAGTCCTAACTTGATGACGAAGTGCACGTCTTAATTTTTCTGAAGACTCACACATAATAAATTGTTTTCTAGCTGCATGCATGGCATTGAGGTTACTGGCAACAATCTTACTGGTAGAGACACCTTCTAATGCAGGGAGTCTATCATTCAAAAAGGAGGGCAGATTGGGATTCCTACCAAAAAGAAGCTGATTGGGGCTGAATCTGCGAGCACTGTGAAGTGTATTTTTTGCACTTATAGCCCATGCTAGTGCTATCTCAAAACTACAATTTGTGTCCTCTACAGTCTTTTTGACCATTTCTCCCAATATCCCATTGTGTCGTTCATTTAAGCCATTACTCCATGGACTTTCAGCAGCAGTGGTATGCACAACGATATTCAAATTCTGTGCCATGTCACGGAATGATTCGTTATCAAATTCCCTACCATTATCAGTTAAGATAGATCCAGGAGTCCCAAAATATGCTATCCAGTGTTTAAATATAGCACTGATGATGTCCAATCTTTCTTTACTTGGAATCCTAACGCCAACACTGTATCTGGTAGCATGGTCAATCAAGTGCAGTACTTTGTTACCATTAATCTCTTTAATATCCATAGCAACAGTTTCATTAAAATAAGATCCTAATGGGAATCCAACAATAGGTCTAGGTTCATATTTTTTTTTATAGCAAATACACACTTCACAGGAATTTGGAAGTGCTTGTAAGATTTTCATAAATTCGGGATCTCTTATTCCAGCATTTCTAACTAAATCACATAATTTCTTACTACTGGGATGACTAAATTGTCTATGTAATTTGGTTGCAATTTTCACTTTTTCCGATTTGTTTTTAGAGGAGATTTCTTTAACAAGAAGAATGTGTTTGAGATTACCTCTATCTGGTAGGGGTCTGGTGATAGGGATGTGATAATGACCAGACGATGTGCATCTCAATGGAATTTTCTTTTTAAACATCGTCACGCTGTCATGTTCAAAATTGAGACAGGTCCTGGCCCTTTTCATTGCATCTTTGCTTAAGAGAAGTGGAATGTCAGAATCCACAACATCGGTAACAATACTGACATCAATGTCTGCGATGACACATGGTAGAGTCACATTGTAGAGAGAGTTCAGCTTGTTTCCATCCCCAAACTTAAAAGTTCTCACTGCTTCTCTCATAGTTATTTTTTTTTTTCTGTGCATCAGTTAATGTTTCAAGAAAACATTCATACCATTTTGTTCCACAAACGGTTCCGGATGCACCACTATGTAGGACAGCTGAACCAAGTGTCTCACCCAAAAGCGTGTTGCCATTTGCCTCGCGTTTTTGCTGACTCATCAGCACAATGTTAGCCAGAGACAGATATGACTTTCGTGTTCGTCGTCCTCATGTTTGTCCCCGAGTATCGTCGACATAAGGGCAGTCATAAGACCAGTTAAATTTGCAGCCACATTTAAAGCACACAGTGGTGTTGCCTTCAGGTCCTAGTGGGTTTATTTTGTTTTTGTCAGTGGAGCGTGTTTTGTTGTTGTTGTTGGTATGTCGTTTTCCACCATGGTATGTTTTTCCTCGCCGACTATTAAAATGCGAATCACAGCGGTGTGAAGAGCGACCATAGTACACCGCACTAGGTTCGTTTTTATTTTCAGTAGAGGCAATAACATCTTCCTTCTTAACCACCATGGGTGTTGAGTTCATAGATGAAGTTTCAGACGGCTGTCTGTGCATACTCTTCTTTAACTGTGCCAACATGGAAGAGAGTGTCAGTTCGCCGACAGTTGCCTTGACTAGTCTTTCATTTTCAAGGGTGAGGGAAGCACTCTTTAATGCCCTGAATGCAAGTACCGGTTCAGGCAGGATGATGTTGAAATCTTTCAACTTAGCAACGTGTCAGCCAAAGTTAATGAGAAAGTCTTCCACTGATGTTTCAGGCTGTCTCCGGTATCCTTCGAAAGTCTCGTAGGCCAGAAAGGCTGACTGGTTTATATCTTCCAAAAAAAGCGTGTCCAATTTTTCATACAGTTTAGCCATTCCACCCTCAGAATTAAGAGCTGCAACATCTAATTCCAATACAGCTTCTCTGGGTTTTCCTTCCAGAGAAAGAAATACTATGGGGGTGCGTTTTGTTTTGTCAAGCGACGTGGCCATTTCCCAGATTTGCATTTCTTTTTTCCACATGCTGTACTTGTCTTTAACTAAGACGGGCGGTGAAATGTGCTTTGAAGCCATAACTACGCTCTGCTACCAATGTTAGTGGAAAAATAAAGGACTGTTAATGTGCATAAAGAAAAATATAAATATGTGAATGACAGACTTCGACAACGGATACGGAAAGAATATTTTATTCGACTCCTCGCTAACTACTCAGTATATACAATCATGGCGGCTGCACAACTTCCGACCGGAAATCGCCTCACCGGCAGGGAGAGTTTTCAGGAGAGATCACTCACATAGATTAACAGCAAGTAATTCGAATTTTTCTCTAAAATCACGGATTGGTCCATTTCCTGACCAATCGCGTATCTTACTATCTTTTCTACATTTTTAGTGCCAAGCTCTCTGGAGCCCATTCATAACTATATAAATCCTCTCGCTGTTAGCCAACAGCCAGTAGCAGTTCAATTCTCGGAAAATAAGGCACAGCGCTATATTGACATTTTAATTCTTAATTATTACTCATTCGAGTAAATCATAATAATACTTATTGATATCACTCGTGAACATTACATTTTTCTACACTGATAAAACACTGTGGAACTATTCTTTATTTAGCTAAGGTCTCAATTGAACTTTGTATTTAAATAACATTCAATATTGTACTCAACATTAATTAGCTAAACTTACCCTTTTTATTACGGAAAAAGGGAAGCAACTTTCTTATATTTATTGTTGAAATTTGTATACCATTGTTAATACAATATTTTATTAATGTTCACTGAGCTTGATTATTTTTCTCTCGTGTTTATTGTGCATTATTCATGTGGGGTGTTGTTTTACAAGAACACAGCTTTCCTTCTTGATTATATTCACGGTGACCCTAGCCAACAATACTTACAGCGCCACTACATTCTGAGTATATATTCTTAGGCAGAAATTATACTTAACTTATTCTGGATTTTAGCAGTTTAATTAAAGTTTCATTTTCTTTTCTGTAAACTCCAGACAATCATCTTAGATTAAAGCATATGAAAGTTCATTTTTCATTTAGTTTTAGAGAGTATCTCTTTGTTTTATGTCTATTTAGATGACAACAAAAATTTATAAACACAAATGTACTCACAGTCTCACACTGAAGAAAAATGTTTTTACTCTTGAATTTTTTTTTTTTAATTTTTAATTCTAGAAACTTTTTTTCTGCAATCTGTAGATACAAATCTCCAGTCAATGAATGTTTCATGCTGTAGCTGCAAACTTAGCATTCCATACAATATGATATCAATTTTTTTTCAAAATAAAATTTTTTGTTATTGTCCAGTAATAAAATTAGTTCAATTTTTATTTTAAGCAGACGCATTTTTGGCTTTAAATCACTTCAATGCAGGTACCTCCAAAAACAAAAAATAAAAAGGCGATACTCAAGTTAAAAAAATGCATTTTACAAAATAAAATTCGAAGTTATTAGATTAAATTTAATATTCCCAATAAGCATAATTGGTGCATTTCAAACTGAATTTAAATTGATTGCAAACATTTCTTCCTCATTATCAATCAGTAAAATCTATAAATTCGTCTATATGGACAAAGATCTGTCAACACCAAATAATTCTCTTTATTATATATAATATATATATATATATATATATATATATATATATATATAATATACTTTTCTGAAAAGTTATTTGCAAAAGAATTAGTGGATTTAAAGTTTAATCTGAATTGAAACAAATATTACTTTCAGTTTCAAACAATGAACAAAAAAGCGACTTTTTTTTCTTTTTTTTTTTTATAGAGAAGGTGTTTTTTGATGTGTTAATTGATTTATTGATATAGATAGACTGATGTTTTGGAAATTTAAGTAATTGACAAATTGAGGAATACATGAACGTCTTAAAACTACTCAAGACATTTAAAAGAATTATTTCAAGTAATATTTTATTGAATTTTTGATACGTTGGCTTTAATAATTACTTATAAAGACGCTTGTTAAGAAAGCGTTAGAAAATCGTAAATCTGTTATTTTCAGATTATGTCGTGTATTGACATTCATATTTACAAAAATAGACATGATTATTTATATACATAAAAAAATTAAATCTTTTTAAAATGCTGGGCTTTGAATTGTAGTGAGCTTTTCCATTTGTTATACAGCTTTAGTTTAACAATATCACTTTGATGCGACAAATTAATACAGAATTTTTTTTTAAAGATTTAAAAAATGTTTATAGAAATAAAAAAAAAAAAAAAAAAAAAAAAAAAAAAAAAAAAGGAAAACAGTACTTGTGAAAATTAATTATTCAGCACAAAAAATTCTTAAGACAATGTCACAATAAGGCCAAGAATTCATAAAAAAAAAGTAATTAAATAAATAAAGCTTTTCTAATTATTTTTAGTTTTATTTATTTATTTTTGAATCAACGGGTAACCATAAAATGAGTATGGGAAATTTTAGCGTCTTTTTTTTTTAAAGAAAAGAAAAAAAAAAAAAAAAAACTTTAATAAAAATGCAATAAAACTACTCGAAGTGTTACTGTTAAGTCCATTTTTTTATTTTACGAGTCTGAGCAGATTTTTTCCGATAAAAAAAAAAAAAAAAAAAAAAAAAAAAAAAAAAAAAAATTTATTTTTTTTTGTAAATTTTTATTTTAACACTCGAGCACTAATTGAGTAATACTAATATCCCTTCAAATTTTTCCAAAATAGTCTTATTTCCGTGCAAATGTAAATCCTGAACTCAAATCAAAAATTGAAGAAACCTACCTTTTTGGATGTTAACGACCCGAAAAAAAAAAAAAAAAAAAAAAAAAAAAAAAAGAGAAAGAAAAAAGGGGGACTTTTCCTGGTCTTTCATCAGCCATAACCGGCTTATTGATAAGTAATTCAGTGCTGAATTTTGTTGGTGGACGTATACAATCTGGGCCTTTTTACTTCCTTTACAGAAATTCCTTGTAGAAATTAGTACGCGCTTCCGTAAAGCGATTTTTTTGTACTTAATTTAGGATAGTCAACTAGGATATTTAGGATATGTAAACATCGACAAATAAAAGATTAACAAAGTAATTTTTTTTTTTTTAAAGAAGAAAGTCGACTTTCAAATTAGGGTTAGGTGTTTTTTTTCTTTTGTTATTCTTTTATTTGTCGATTTGAAAGTTAACTTTCTTCTTGAATTAAGTACAAAAAATATCGCTTTACGGAAGCGCGTACTAATTTCTGAAAGAAAATAGTTCAGCAGTGAATGACGCTCGGGTATTAAAATGAAAATTTACCAAAAAAAATTGATAAATTCTCTAAGGACTTGTGCTTTAGCGTAACATTATGATGTTAAAAAAATTCTCGAAATTTCATAAAATTAAATTAATGAGAGAAAGTGTGTGTGTGGGAGGGTAACATACACACTACTGCACACATACATTTTTGGAGAGATTTTCTAAAGAGGAAACACTTAAAAAATAATTTTATTAATTTGTGAATAAGTTTTGTTTGAATGTTTCATTAAAATCTGACAATGATTTTTGTAAGAATTTCCAAATCAACGTGTTTCTCACCAACAAAAGGACGCTCAAGTTTTCAGTTTTCTGTACAAATTTATGGTCCGTCGTCGACCAAAGTTGTTTTCACCAATATTGACAAAGTTCTAAAAAGGATAAAATACAGCAAAAATCCTTTCATCTTTCCTAACATTTAAATTAAATCAAGATCGTTGATGATAAGATTGTTTTTTTTTTATTTATTTTTGGCACTTTTTCAGCGAATTTTTGGAGGTACCTACTTTCAACGAGTTCATACTTCATTTTCTCAGAATTTTTTTTAACGAATCCATATCTGTTGGAAAGTGAGGTTTGATTTGAAAAAACAAAAAGGGATTTCTGCGATGACCAAATGCAAGAGTTACTGACAAAACTAAACCCTTGATTTTGATTTACAAAAACAAAATTATCATGGATAACAATAATGAAAAAACATGAATTAAAAAAAAAGAAAAAGAAAAAATGATGAATCCATTGGAAATCAATAGAGAAAAATGTCAGTGTACCAGGAATCAATATTGTAAATATTGTAAATGTTATTATTGTCAAAGAGGATTTTTATTGTCTAATAATTTGAGGCTTTTTGACGATACAAATATTTGAACTTCTAAAGTAAAGAAAAAAAGTTCAGTCATTAAAAGCAGAAACTTCTGTTGTGTGCAAATGTGACAGAGAAAAAGAAAGTAAAAATAAACAAAAACAACTAAATAAGAAAAGAAGTCTATATAGTAGTATATGCGTTATTGTAAAAGTTTCTGCGTGAACATTATTGAAATCTGAACGACCAGCCGGGAATGCGGACATAGAACAATTTTAGAAGATTAGGGGGGCAATTATTTTCCCCTTCCCTCAACTATTGTATTATTAATAAATACTCTATTAATTGTCAGAGTCAAGGAAGTATGGCTGGTTCGGTGGTCCGATTATCTATCGACCCTGGAAAGGGAGAGAAAAAGAAACAGACGAAGCTTACGACGTGTGTCGAGCACGTATCAGTAAAAAATTCACATGTTGAAAGAGTTTTATAACATAGTTTTATCGATTAGTAACAACTTAACAAGTCATATGGTAGATTATGGAGTGGGAACTTTCAATACAGGCACTGAGCATTTTTTAAAAGTATTCATAATTAATTCGCAATTCCAAACGTTACGAATTAAAAATTTGGGGGCAAAAAACAAAAAACTTAATAATTCCGGGATCGAGATTCCTTGGTAGAATAAAAATCTTAAAAATAGGATTCGAATGTTAATTTAAATTTAAAATCAATTATGTTAGTTAGCACCATGAATAGGTCAGGGTTTTTTTTTTCTTGTACTATCCAATTCATGTTAGTTTACACCATTATTGTCAATAGATGACGCAGGGAATACAATGATAAAGCTATTTTTTAATAAAAGAAAAACAGTTTTAATTCCTGAGATGGTACCTTTATCAACAATAAAAATGCTTTATATTTTTTTTTACTGAATTTTTAATTTAATATTTTTGCTACAAGGTTTCGTGAACAAATCCTTTTCCAAGCTGCTATGAAAAGTGATTGTCATAAAAACTCTAAAAGATGTTTCCAAGAATTTTGTTTAGTGCTTATAGAAAAAAAAGTTGTTTGCCAATTTATCAAGAACTGATTTAAAAAAATAACTTTTCAAGACAATCGGCTAAACTAAATATTGACCTACTAGAATTAGAAGTTATATAAATTACGTAGAAGAAAAAAAAATGGAGCATTAGGTTTTTGGTTTGGGAGATATACTCACAGACACCCTGAAGCAAAATGTAGAGACTAGAGAGTGACATTAAACAGAAATATAAAAATGTATATTCATTATTTATAAATCAAATGAGAAGATAATTTAATTTTTTTTAACTGGACATACTGGGTTAAAGAAGTTGATAGAACGCGTTTCGAGTTATCTAATTAACTTTTAAAAACAATGGGAGACAAAATGAGAACTTAAAACGTTCCCATTATTTTGAAAAATTAGTTTTTTTTTTTTTTTTTTCCAGAAGTTATATTCTGCGACGATAGGCAAATGTCAGGTCCAATATTGAAATTTATTTATCACCTCAAAACTAAAGAAAAAATTAAATAAGTCAATCAATTATTATAGATACACTTCACTTTATAACATTTTTTTGCACCAACAAAAATGAATATAACTTTTGCTTTCAGTTAAAAAATAAAAAGTGAAAGTCTAAAATAAAATGGCCAGCCGAAGAACTACGTTTTCGTCTCTTACCTTGAGCCTCCAGGAATGAACGACTGAACTTTTTAATTCTTCTGTCGACACCTTCGTGGCATGAATCCGACTTGTAATGGGCGAATTCGGTTGCACTTGAATATTCCGTAAAGGTGTCACTATCCAAACTATCGCGATGACTTTCATACCAACGCTGGTAAATTTCAAATAAAAGATCGTCAAAGATAGACCCCCGATGTTGGTGGTGTCTGTAATAGGAGGTCCCTACAGAGGCACATGCATGTGACATAGCCGAATTCAAGTTGGTAGACGTGGCCAATTCCATTGGAAACTCATCGTCACAGTTTTTAAAAAGTTCTCCGTCCGCCACCAGAGTGGCGGCGCTATGGACCAACTGGGCCCTTGTCGAAGGGTCCCTCATAGAAGAACCGCCTGTGTACAAAGTCCCCGCTCCGGGTTCGTTCCAAGATAACTTGCTCTGAACAGCGAACTGCTCATGATAAAAACTTTTTTTCTCAGTCTTCGGGTGAGTTTCACCCCCGCCACCACTTTTTGCTGGTGGCGGGGGCCCCATCAAGAAAACATCATCGTCTGAATCCAAGCATATTGGATATTGCTGTGGTGACTTGGTGCCACTTCTACTATTTACAAGTGCTGGCCAAGCTTGTAACTCTGACATCTTGCCATGTTGGCTATCCCATGTGTGTATAACATACAAGTGGTTACTAACAAAAAAAAACCTCCTATGATTACTAATAGTCTCTAAAATACTATGACTACTTCTAACAAAAAGAGAGAGGCGCTACAAATGACTAGCACCTGCACCAGCTGTCACTTACCCACAAGTTTCCTTTCCGCTATCACTACTACAATTTTTACCGCTACTACAATTATGACTAGCTAGCTCTCTAGCACGAACACCGATTTACTCGAATAGTGGTGGACTGGATTGGATAGTCGGGGTGATTTGGCCTACAAAAAGTTATAGCGAAAAATAAATAGCGGAGTGTAAATGCAATCAACTTTGATTTCAAACAATATTCGATAACTATTTTTTAAAATGTCTTTAATTCGAAATTCGACTGTAAAGAAATAAAACATTTTGTTAATCGTCTTCTTTTTTTATTATTGGTGTTTAGCAGGACGCCAGCTGGGAAAAGTACCTGCGTCGACGCCAACTTGCTGTCGTCTGCTGTTGACCTAGTCCAACGTGTTGTTAAGAAGATACAAACAGACCACCTAATGATGTCATAAGCAAGACTCGGCACCCACACTTTATGTACATAAGTAACTATTCATGTCGCCCTTCTATGACTTTTTACTTTTTAAAATTCTAATTGCACATTAATAAAGTGCCGGTTTAAACAGGGGTAGAGAGAGTGTGACCTAACTAAAACTTTGATAAAAAAAAAACCATGAATGCTTTTATAATGTGCGCTGAATTCGATTCTTGCTCGATGCCTCACACTTGTGCCACACAAAGACACGCTTAGTATCGAAAATTGAAACCACTTCGAAAGGTATTTTATTCAAGAAAGTAGTTCCTTCTTAATGCACTCTTTTGGCAGAAGTTGTTTAAAAAATAAAAAAAGAATGCATTTTAGTGTGGGTTAAAAAAAACTAAAAAGTGTTTAGTTTTTTGACACGACCGTTTTTAATGGCTAAAAAAAGTGTTTTCATGATTAAGTCTTCTGATGATTGAAATAATTTATTTTTAAGTTTGAAGAATGAAAAAATGGCGTGAATTTTTTTTAATAAGAGATACTTTATTTTCACCTTTAAATTTTAGCCAAGACGACGTTACCTGTCTTAATCGGGGATTTAAAGTATCGAACAAGTGGGGATGTGAATGTTAAACATAAATGTGAACAATATCTATTGGAAAATTTGAAAGTTGTATATAAAATATGTAAAACAGTGGCTTAGAAAATTAGAATACTGTCTCTGACGCTGTGAGTTGGTGTTTAAGTTAACTGAAGTGAAAATAAATATTTACCAAGAAAAATAAGTAAAGAGAGATCGAGAGAGATCGAGAGATCTGTACTTAATGAAAATTAGAATTATAATGACGAACGAAATACCCTTTTCGCAGCAAAGACATTTTAAGTATTTAAGGGATTGTTTTTCATAATTGAGTTAGTTAAGCAATCGTTAAAGATTTTCTCGGATGCAATTAAGTTTCACAGAGTTAAAGACAAAAATGGTTACATTTGAAGAAGAGAAGCAACTCAACGACTGTATTAAATTCAAATCCAACACCGATAAACTTTGACCTCTCCCATGCACCAACATTGGTTTGCAAGGCCCAGAAAACAGTCACTCCACTGGTAACGAGAAAAGCTACTTGCTGATGTCAGCTGTCACTGGCGATGGAAAAAAAAACTACGACCATGTATAGCCAGTCGTTCGTATAAGCATGTCTATGCGGATGGCAGACGCGGGCTAAGGCACATTTGTAGTTTATACTGCAACCATGCTGAGCAAACCTTAGTTATAGTTTCTGGGAGAGAGCGCATAATCTGGGGTGAACAACAAAACCAGCACGCTCAAACCCTTGGTCACAATGACTTGTGATTTCGTGCTAGCACACCATCGATCGTTTCTGAACAATTCCGTCTTCACAATTTTTCTCACAAAGCTTGGGGCAACCCAATCTTTAGTATGGTTTTCAGGCATTTTCCATCGGTGCTGTACGCTAGGATTCTCTCCTCTAGTCGGTGTTATTATGAAGTCACCTCCCTGACATCGTGAGATTCGAACCTGAGGTTCGGGGTTAAAATGCAAACGTTCTAGTCACTCGATCATTGGTGTCACTTGTAGTGAACCGGGCCGTGGCGACATGTAGATGAACACACGTGAGTTAAGATTTTCCTGCTAGCCGGTCCAACTACATGAAAAAGATAGACTTTAATTAAGTCCAAAGAAGGCAAACGAAAACAAACACAAGACCGATAAATATATATGTAAACAAATATATGTATTAATAACAAGAAAGGTTACAAGTTACATGGACAGTTACATGGACAGAGTGCGTGTGGTGAATATTATGTGTGTGTGTGTTGTGGTGAGTGTTCGTACGTACGTGTATTGTTCTTAGCGTGTTCCCGGCATTTGGGAAACGCTGTATCTGTGAGCGTTCACATCTGCGAGGTGGTATAAGGCCGAAGGCCTGAGGCAAAAAGAGATTTACCTCAAGGTGGTGGCCCAAAGGCCTGGGGGAAAAGAGATTTACCTCAAGGTGGCGGCCCAAAGGCCTGAGGGAAAACGAGGAAGAGGTGAAGGGTCAGCGAGTATTTATAGCCAGGGAAGAGAGACCCCCGTTGAAAGGTAAGGAGCTAAGGAGGAGCTAACTCCGACACACTATATGGTTCTTTTAAAACATAATTCATAAAGAGATAATTCTGAAAGGGGTAGAGATGCGTGTCCACAAGAAGAGTTGGTTTGACTTAGGGATGATGTATGAAACAGTTAAAACGGTGTGGGTGAGACGCCCAGGTGACCTAATAAAACACTCATCCTTATTCGTTCTTCCTCGATGAATTCAGATGCTGTGGATGTTAACAAGGTTGCGGGTCTTGTGTGTATTTTTAGATGAAGGTGCGTGTTCAATATATAAACAAAGAAGATAGTAGAAGCATATAAAAAACTTGAGTTTCTGGTATAGACGTTTATTCTTTTTATGTTGACTATATTGAAATAAAGTTAAAAAAAGGTTTCTTGAGTATATGCGTTTTCCTTTTTGGTTCAGAAATTATTTATAGGAAGTAAGGATAAGGATGAATAAAACTGGTTGTGTTCGAATCAGCCTTGCGCTTAGTTGGGAAAACCGAACCACTACTTCATGAGTAGGCCTGCTAAAACACGTCCAACAATGTCGTTAGTAAGTGGAAGAGGTTCAATTGTGAGTGGACCGGGGAAACTAACATTCCTCACTGTGAACGCTATTAGCACGTGATCCACATTTTGAAGCCTAGACCAGAAAGAGAAAGATTCTGTCTTTTCCGGAAGTGAGGTCATAAAATCGCACACGAGACCAGAAACTGTTTCTGGTTTCTTTTAAATTCGTTATTATTATTTTATTTATCGGTTTTATTACATTTTCGCCACAATGCCACCAACAGATTTATGTGAAAAGGCAACGAGAAACTAACAAAAAAAAAGAAAAGAAAAAATCTTGCCATCATTCCTAGTGAGATTAACAGTGTTTTTAAACCACTGGATATCAGCATCCACAAACCATACAAGTAAACAGTTTACAAGAAGTGGAACTAGTGGCTGGCAGAGGGACACAACTCAAAAGTCATCCACTTCGGTAGGCCACATTCGCTGACCAGCACTTTCCGTTATATGTACATGAATATTGGGAGCCTGGCAGAGCATTACTGAAACCAACGTGACAAAGTCATACAAAAAGACTGCATCAAGAACGCATTGGAAGACATTAAAGATAACATCCTTCATCAAAGATGACGAAGACATCGACTTTGCTGACGAGATCGATAAAACTGTCATAGCGTCTAACTTTGACACGGACAGCACTGAGGTAGACTAAAATGTGCTTAACACCTTATTTGAATATATATATATATATATATATATATATATATATATATATATATATATATATATATATATATATATATATATAAAAGCTCGTTCTTGTGTATAGTACCCATCTCTTATTTTTAAACCTAAAGACTTTATTTGTTGTTTCCTTATTTGAATATATATATATATATATATATATATATATATATATATATATATATATATATATATATATAAGCTCGTTCTTGTGTATAGTACGCATCTCTTATTTTTAAACCTAAAGACTTTATTTGTTGTTTCCCGTCAATGTCTTGCAATTGGTAGATTTTCAGGAAATTTTGTCGTCCAGGTTTTTTCTTATATTAAAAATCCGAACGTACGAATTCCAAATAATCATCTTTATTTACAAACATATGTACATCAATTCAAAAGAGTCAAACGGAGGAAAAATAGTCCTTAGTTCAAAGTCTTTGCGTAGTTGGTCCATAGAAAATATGTAGAAGAGACTTTGATCGTCAGCGAAGATTCACTGACCGTTCGAACTATTGGAAATGATTCATTTGAATTCGCCAATACGTGTTTCAGCACACAATTGAGTGGGGTAGGAAAAACCGAGAGTAGTAGGGTTTTAGTCTTCTTTGATTGGTCAAATATTTCACATGGTGATGTTAATTTCTAACGAATAGACACTTTCATTTAAATGGAGTGTGTTGTGTTGTGGAATCTTTTTGGTACCTTTGTAAATATTCTCTGTTAAAAAACCGTCAATAAAGCTTTATGTATGCAAGTGTATAATAGTTCGTCTATGTGGGATTCAGATGATGTCTGTGTGTGTCCAGTGTGTGTTACCCCACATAGTTTCACCAAAAGCGTACATTAGGGTGCGCTATTTAAGTTTATACAAAGGTAAACATATTCTCTTTCTCTTTTTCCTCTTGCTTCCAAATTTAGTCGACCGTAGATAAAAAACGCTACCGACATTTCCTGGGTCCTCTTTTGACTGAACACTCGCACACACACACATACGGCCATGTGTAGCACACACGTTTATTTCACACACACACACGCACACACACACAGAAGCACATTCTTATAGCTAGTTTAAATTTCATTTCCTTTGATTTCCATTATGGACACATGTAGTTCGTTTTAGTTAATAACGTGCATTAATTGTCGTTTGTTTTAAATTCTAAGTTTTGTGTTACGTATTTTTATCCGAACATCATAAAATTCCGCAATACTAGTAGACATTATGTTGGTTTTTTTCTCGTGTTGATTTGGGAACGTTTTTGCGTACATTCTGTTTGTTTTAGATATTTTTTCCTCGTTATAAAATTAATTCTTGGATTAATGTACTTTCTCATCGCGTACTACTGGAGCAGTATCATATTCAGTACAGCTTATCATCTGGGGAAGCGACCAGGGCCGGTGCAAGGGTCTCGTGGGCACCCATTGAATCTATGATATGCCCCCCCCCGGATCTATGACATGCAGTCCCCACTCTAATACATCTCAATTTTCATAAGGTAGTATTCATATAAGATACAAATTTTTATTCTAACCTAATTATCCACAATAATGGATCATATACAATATAGGTGAACAATTCAACTAGAAAAACAGAAAATAAATACAATGTATCTAAATGCAAATCAGAGACATGTCATAACAGATAATTCCATCTTACATAAATTGGACGAAAAATAAAGCCCAAGTTCGACGGCCCTGGAAATGAAGATAATTTTTTGTCTGATTTAGTATCGGATATTATAAAAGAAACCCGGAATAATTAAGAGATTTTCTTCTCCTAGACTGGTTGGTACCCATGGTTATAGGACCCAGTTTGTCCTACTATTTTACCCATAGCTGGGGGACGAGAGATGAATTCATACCTTTCCCAAGTGTATTAGCATGTAAGTGAATGTAATGAACTCGAGTGGAATTCGAACTCGGTTCTCTGATTCCTCAACTCCGCCATGTCTCCTAAAGTTTAAAAATTTTAGCATAAATCATTCAAATTCTATCTATATTTCATTTTTGGATAATTATTTGGGACTTCATATTCTTAGTGCTCTTAAATAGAATATTATTATTATTCCAGATTTGATCTTGTTACAGTGGTAGGAATAAAAATTGACCAGGTGATTCTCGTTGGTAGCTTTTCTGTGAACCTCAAACTGAGATTCGTTATTTTTTCTATGCAGCATGATATCTAAGAAGGGTAAAGTGTTGTTAGACGTAGATTCAAAGGTAAAGTCTATTGTGGGTTCGACGTTATTAGGTTTGTTGATAAGATTGGTTAAATTATGTCTTGCGGATATATTAGTAGAGAATCATCTTTGTATTTGAAATAATAATAATTTTGTGGTAAAATATTTTTGACCATTTTCCAGAAATTCTAAAAATAGACATACCAAAATTCCACTAAGAGGAGATCCCATCGATAAACCAAATTTTTTCGAAAAAAATTATTATCGAAGATGAAAAAACATTGATGGGTGATTAAATGGCATGAATTTATGTGTTGAAATAGATAATTTTATTTTTGTTTTACATCCTGATAAAATCCATTATATCAGGAATCGACAGGGCTCCACATAAACTAGTCAGCACATTAACCAAAATTCTAACACCCACTTCTTGGAAACCTCTACATGTTATTCATGTGTAGTGAGTGCGAAATTATAACTTCCTTTACTCACTTATTTCACATTTGGGCGAGCTGAGAAAAAAGACAGAAAGAAATTCGCAAGCCTGCGAGAAATTGCTTTTAGACTATTGAAAACCAAACCTTGCCTTTACAGAAATTAGTCGTTGAACAAAGAGAAAGAAAAAAGAGAAAATAGCGAGCCCATGTGAAATTGCTTTTAGACCATTGAAAACACTGCCTTCACAGGAATTAGCCATTGAACAAAGAAAACAGAGAGCCTATACGAAATCATTTTTTGTAAAATGTGGAAAAAATTAAATTAACAAGAGTGTTTGAAGTCATGTGAAAGATTTCGTTTCTGTTCACGCGTCCAGCGTTCAAGTTCTTACCAGGTTCAAATTACTCGCTAATTATATTATTGATCTATAACCAGCACGTGTGCGCTTTAAAGAATTTCTTTCAACAATCAAAGAAAGTTAAATATTTCAGACTATTTCTTTTCGTCTACTTTTGAACGTAAGCAAACCACATATCCCTTCGGTAAGCAACGAACTTTCTTACCTTTGTTTTAACATTGTTGAATGTTATTTTGTGTCAGATCATTCAAACTGTTGTATGAACATTTCCGCTTCATGGCGAGTCATTGAAACTACGGACTTTAAAAATTTCTGATTTATTTTCCTGAAACGAGCAACTGACACAACTTCAAGCATGTAAATGCGTAAATAAATTCCTGGTTTTGTTAAAATATCCCGTGCGTTTCCTTGTCATTAGCATCCTCCTTTAATCTTCTTGGTGTGGGTAAATCAACTGTTCATTTTAATCCCGAAGCCTCACACCACTGTACATTCAATAACATTTTGAAATCTTATTTTTCCTTTATTTCGGATTTAACCGGAATATTTATTTGCTAAAACTTTTTTTTAAAGAACTGTAAATTCAAAAGAATATCTTTCGAAAAATATATTTCAATAAAATATTTGTTTAATGCAAATGACTATTGATTGTTCTTCAAGATTTTGACGAAATTTTCATTTTTTTTTAAAATTCTTGTTACTTTTTATAGACTCTAGTAATAAATACAAGTGGCAACTGGAATATTCGTACCAGTATGAATTTTTCAACTTATAAAATTGATGAACTGTTTTCCACTCTACAACCTCTTTCTCGCAGATGAAAAGGTTGCTAGCTTCTCCCTACTCTATCGCTATTTTCATGACAGATGTTCGGGCGAACTACATTCTTGGTTCCAGTGCAGACCTTCACAGCTCGGATCCACTATGCTACTTACACAAAGTTGGCTCATCTTCATTCCATTCATATTCCATTGGTAAGGAGGAAGTTCCACTCAGACAGATTCTTCGTGAAAACGGCTACTTTGTGGAACATACTCACAAGAAGATACTTCTTCGGTCACTATACTTAAATTCTTGGGTTAACCGTTATTTTCTGTACGTATCCTAATCTGTACTGCTGCGATATATGGGCGGGAGCCGCCCAGTTTTCATTTTCCAATCTCGATATTGTCCAAAAGCGTCTTTGCCTCCTTGTAAGTGACGAATTATTTTCCACACTGAAACCCCTTTCTTACAGACGAGACGTCGTTAGCGCTATCGCCATTTTCATAGTGAGGAAAATGAATTAAATTTTTTAGTTCCAACAGTTGTAACCTTCACGGCTAAGACCCGCCATTCCTCCCACATTGTAGCGAACCACCTTCATTCACTTCATATTCCCCTGGTAAGATGTAAGTTCCACTCAAACAGCTTTTTCTCACGAACCACTTCAGTGTGGAATCGACTCCCAAGAGGCTGCTTCTCTGATAACTACAATCTTAACCTGTTCAAGTCTAGGGGTAACCGTTATCTTTCACACATATCTGTATAAGCTATGCTTCTTACTCTGTAATCCTCTCTCTTGAGTGGCCCTCGGGCCTTGTGCAGAGTGAACACCACTGTAAACAAAGACGTCTACGGTAAACCGTTATCTATTTTAGTATAGTATGCAAAACTTGTCCCTACCTGTACGCTCTTAGAACAAACTCATTTAGTAATGCTCTACCTTTATTGGCTCTTGGGCTTTCTATTGGGTGAACAATCGTAAGAAAAGAAAGAGAAGAGTATAAGTTTAATAAACTAGAACAAAATAATCGTGCCGGGAAGAAAATTATTTGGAAAGTGATAAGCATGGCGTACCAATTGTAAATGGATCCCTGTAGGAAACAAAACAAAATATCCTTGCTTGTTTCCCCCTTCGTTAGTTCACATGACCATTACACCCTGCCAATGCCTCATCAATAACAGACTATTCCATTTTGATCGAGTGGAAAGAGGGAAAATACACTACTGGTTTCAATGATAAAATGAATGAATGAATGAAAGGAAGAAAGAAAGAAAGAAAGAAAGAAAGGAAGATAGAAGTGTTTCACGGCTGTTTCAATGAAATGGAAAAAGTCATCAATTTCAAATCTTTTCATTTGTACCCCCTTACTTCTTAAAATAACGACCAGCATTCATATTCATGATTGTTATGGCAATATTTTGTTTAAGTTGTTAACCTCAAATATTTAACGATGCGATAAGGGAATTTCTACTGATATTTTATTGTCGTAGAACTCACTATGAGCTTATAAGAATTAAATTCTATATATATTTTTCAACCAGTAAAATCCCATCAGAAGGTTGATTTGATAAACAATAATTACAAGGGCTAATACCGCCAAAATAGTTGCGAACGTAGTTGAAGACCTACCACGTGTTATTTTGGACCATTTAAAAAGTAACAATAATGGCCCCCTTCACCACTCCCGCAAATTCGAGAAAAAGATTTTCCCAAGACAGTGTGAAATTATTTTCTAACCAATGAAAATCTTTTATTCAAAAAGTCCACACCTCTACTGTGAATCCCCTTACGGATATAAAAATAAAAGCATACTACTTCTCGAGGATCAAAAGAATTTTGGAGGCCAGACCAAAACACACAGACCCACACACACAGACCCACCCACACGCACACAATAGAAGAGAGACAGCAGCAACTGCCGACTAAGTCCACGCACACAATAGAAGGGATTAACCAGCAACCGCCTACTAAACTTTTGTTTACGAACTCGCAAACACATTAGGCTGGCCATCATAAAGTAAGTCTGTTCACACATTTAACACCGAACTAAGAACACGTAATTACTTTATAAAACAAACTTCACTGCAAGTGTTAAAACTAGTATATATATATAACCATGCCATAAAAATGACGCTTATATTAAGCCATTTTGGAGTTACATTCTATGTACACACTTACCTACAAAAGCTCTATTCCCGAAATTGAACACTTTTCTCCCATAAATATAATAAATTTTAAACAATATGTTCCTGTGTACTCTGGTTGTATTTTCCAACGTAGAAACGTTGTCTTATTTGGGGGCAAAATTCTTTTTATTCAGTAAACTAACATCATGTGACTGATTAAAGATACGAAGTGGACACTGTCACCTAAACAATCCCAGCCCACCAGAATCGAGAAAAACTACTTAACAAATCTTTATCTGTATCAATGTCTACAAGCAACTTAACTTTTTGCTTCATGGCACTTGTATAGCGATCTTAACAATCTCCAAGTTCGCTTCGCAACGAATTTATTGTAACGATTTTACGAGCAGAATATTCGCAATTTACACACTTTTTAGCTTGTTGATTAGATTTGAACGAAATGGAATTGCATTCAGACATGGCGCATTCCAGATGAAAGGAAACATAGTATGACGTAATAATAGAGTGGAAATCTAGGTTAAAACATTTATGTATATGATTAGTTCTCTGGACTCAGGGTGGGTCGAATTTTGGCGACTGAGAATTTTTTTCGTATTTCTCTAGCTCAAATGGCAAATTCTCAACTTGATTAGGACTTATGAAATAATATAATTTGTCCTTTTGCGTTTTACAGAACTCTATTGCTCGGTTGGTCGGAACCAATCTAAGAATTTTCTGTTTTAAAAGTTTTCGTTCTTGACGGGTTCGAACTTTGATTCAACCAATTTTTATTCCTTATTTCGAGCTCTATATAAATCAATTGAAGAATCTAGTTTTGTACTTATTATCTGTGAATTTCCATGAAAATAGAGGTACATTTTCCCGTTGCCTTATCCACTGTTTGTTATTCGGGGTTTTCCTTCTCTTAGATTGGTTGCCAGCCAAGGTTAAAGACTTTATGTCCACCGTCCTTATCAGGTGTAGGTATTTACCCATCTCCCCACGGCGACTTAATATAACACAAGGTCTGGTTTAATGTGGGCCATCCGAGCGTGTGCATCCGAGCCGGGGCGAAAAAATACCCATCCCCCGCAACTGTCGTTCGGGCTGGCATCGATATTACTACTGATCCCATCTCTCTAGTGCAACGACTTTGGGCTGCCAAAGACAGCTGATCCCCGTGACCGGGCACCTCTCAGTATCTTTTCCCCAACTGCGTTTCTGTCTGCGGACAGAGACACAATTGAGTTGTACTCTACCAGAAGACAGAGACGTAACTGAGAGATGATATTACATTACCTGTGCCAGGTGTATGCCGATCGAGAGATCCGACAGAGAATTTCGAAACGAACCCTTTATTCAATCTACGAAAGCGAGGTTGAATCTTCTCGGAGTGAGGCGATGATGAATCTACTCATTTTTATGTCTAGTACAAAAGTACTTATATTATATTATGATGGTCTTAGGGCCATATCACGTTGAAACATCGGTTCCCGCACGATCACCGAATTTTTTTTATAAGCATTTCACCCCAAGCAATGCGGGAGTGCCACTAGTACGCAAGGGGTAACAGAGAGTGAAGGTAAGAGAAAAGACTGGGCATAGGGATTTTCTGAAAATAAGTTTTGAAAAAATGATAATTGATTTTAAAAGAATTTCAAACAGATTTTCATTTTTTTTTTTTATAAAATGAAAATAAAGGGTAACCATGATGGATTATCTGCCAATTTTCATGATCCCACAAAAAAAAAACAAGATTTTTAAAGAAAATTTCGGACGTGCTAGGAACGATTAAAAAATATAAAAAAATACCCCCCAAATACTTTGATGTTTCCTCTTAATAATAACATGAACATTTAGACGATAAAATTTTGTTTTCGTCAAGTTTGGCGTCTTTTTCATCATGCTATGCTCTTTTTTAGCGATCTCATGGAGTGACCTACGCTTCTGGGACGCTGCTGAGACGTGACATTAGTGGCAGCGATCAGCTCCGGTGACCTCGGCGCAGCCGTTCCGTGGCGCTTGGAAATATGACGGATGTGCCACCAGGCATTACAGGACAACGTCAAATGAATGCATTCTGTCAATCTTCGGCGGGCCGAATTAAAAAGATCAACTGGCCGGATGTGGCCTGCTTGTCTGTTTTATATATTCGTATTTCGTTTATTGGCAAATCTTTATTTTTTTTAGCAGCCATATTGGATTTTGTGTTTAGTTTATACGTATAGTTTCGTATTTGTGTTTGTAGCTTGTCCTTTTATATATTTAGTTTTTTAAAAAAGAGTTTATTCTTGTTTAGAGTGTTTACGTTATTTTGTGTAATTTATTCGCGTCTTCGTTCGTATAACGTTTGTTTTTGAATTTATCGTTTGAACTGTTGTTTTCCGTTCTAATTTTGTGTTTGTGGCTAATTGTTTAAGTTTTTCTTGTCATTTTTTACTGTATCGTTTATTGTACTTTTTTACCGTATTTAATTGCATTTATTTCCTTATTATCGTTTGCTGTTTATCGTCTTAAATTTAATTCGCTTCTTGGCGAACCTTGTTTTTTTTTGCTGTTTTATTTTTTTTAAGCCTATAGGTGACCCTTGTTCTTACCACCCTCTCCTTCCATTCCCGTCTCATATTTTTAAAAAAGTGGAGAACCCCCCCGCCCGAAAATTTCATCTTTCTTTATTAAAAAAAAGAAACCAATGTTGGCTGACAACAGAAGGTCAATTAAAAAACATTTGTTTTAAATCAAAAAGCACCCTCCGGACAAAGATAGTGCGGAGGAATATCTAGCTTTGAAATGTACACCCCTAGATAAGGAACAAGGAAATTACCCAAACAAGACGACCAAATCTACGGAGGCCAAAAATGGCCCAAATGTGAATTCCAAAAATATGGAGGTCAATAATGGCCAAAATAAGGAAAAGGAAAGAAATAATGCTGAGGCCGGGGAATCGCCATCTTGTTGGAAGTACCCCCACTAAGTGCGTAATCAATATTCTGGAGTTCTTGGAGCGAGCTAAGTGTTACGCACACCTTGTTGTAGAAGGTGGACTCTTAGAAGAACCACAAGAACTAAGAAAAATTGACAAAAGAATTGTGTCGGTCTTCGTCGTGGACAAGCGTTCGCGCAAAATTTGTCGCTCGATGAAAGACACGGTGGTGAAATCACTGGAGTCCCTGGGTTTAAGCTACTAAGAGTCGTAAAAGGTTCCGGCTATTTCATGTGGGACGTATTGTTACCCACGCCAGAAGATTGTATGGACGCTTCCAGTCGTGATTTAATAACTAAAGATTTAATATTGCGTACCGAATACGAAGGCAAGCGAAGTACCAGAGTGGCAATATGCGAGGTCCCTCCTCAGGTGATCGGGAAACACTCTCGCAGTATGCCGAGATACTGAGTGCTTCCTGCGATAGACTGAACGGGGGATGAAGTTTTGATATTTTGTTGGATCGTAAAGCCTTTCTCTCCATCCCCAACTGTCTGGAAGTAGGGAGCCTGAAGCTGCCGGTCATTGTGACCTTTGGTGCCCAGATTGAAATGTCTTAATAACACTGAGGCATCACTCACCTCGCTGTTGATTCGAGGGGCCCTCTAGGTATCCAAAAGACTTCGTGTAGCGGATTTGGCTAAGTCGCCAAACTGCGTTCGCTGAGGTGGGTTGGTGGAGACCCTAGGTCACGCTTTCTTTCATTGTAGTGTCGTAGCTCCGTTGTGCAAGTTTGTTGAAGACATCATGGTTCGCATGCTGCGCGGAAAGTTCTTTGTCCTCGAGGCCAGTTCCATCTTTAGCAATATAGTACCGCCGTTGACTAAGGCTGAGCACTATGTGTTCTTTTGCTTACTGGGGGTTATGCGAGTCGTGATATGGACGACGCGACAGAAGGAATTCCATGGGGCCAAGATGTTTACCTCTTTCCAACTGATCCTTTTCTTTAAGCATCAGCTTAAAGTCAAGATCAGGACGGAAAGGAAGCGACTCCATCCACTGGAATTTGGCGAAAGGTGGGTGAGTCTTACGCGTCTCAGCAGAGTGAAAGGTGCTGACTGTAAGAATATTAGGATTGTTGGGTTGAACAATGGCAACCCTTCCCGTGTATAGGTTAGAGTAGGTCGTTTTTTGCCTTAGTTTTTTTTTCTTTTTTCAAGTAAACTTAGCTAGGGTATGTATGCTCACCCGCCCCTTTTTTCTGGTCATATTTTCTTTCTTGTTTTGAGGCTATGTCGAAGGGCAGAGTCTCGTCTTGGGAAACAGCTACCCGACCTCGTTTTATATGGGGTCTACGGAGAATTTTTGGCCAAGCCTACGGGCTCGGATACGCTACATTAAATTCGGCTTTGTGCTACTTCTGGCCGCGTGGGGCGGCTGGTAGATATCCTGCAGTTGGAGTTTCATTGTGGAATTCACTTGACTCACTTCTAGCAGTTGACTACTTCTTTTACGCGCCGCTGGCTAAGTATTGTTGTTCATTACCAACCTTCGGTTGATTATTCTATTCAGTAACCTTCCTTAGGTTACAACATTTCCTCTATGAATTTAAGCGCAGTACTATATTGCCGGGAAGGTTTCATCATTTTACAGTTGAAATAGCAAGATGTAACCGTAAGTTTAATACTAAAAGTTTCTTCTGACACACTTTTTGCTGGTGAAACTCTCTCTCTCTCGCTCTCTCCCGGCTTCTGGCTTTACTGTCAACTTTGACCCTCAAAAATTTAAATTCAATCTCACACGTTATCTTCTGCCTTAATTCTAGTTCTTCTATTGTCCTCTCTCTTTAAGAATATATTTTTCTCATATTTTCTAACACAGAGTAACCGCTTGCGTCCACGTGGCTTTATTATGCTGGACATTCCCGTCGCTTTTCCACGTATGAATATACAGTAACCGAGTTCTTAAAAAAGGAATAGCCAGACTACCCGCGTATATTATAGGGGTAAGCTCTTGTGCAGAACCAACCACACTTTTGAAAGAGCCGAATACACAGAACTATGCATAGTTATCAATTACTCCACCAACCCTTCATCTCTCTCTCTCTCTCTCTCTCCCTCTCTACAGACAGAGATATTCAGACATGTTTTATTGACTTAAACCGACAAGCCTGGCTATTTGATTTTTTTTCAAGTCGACGTATGAGTCGCTGTACAGATCAAATGTATATGCATATATATATATATTAGGTTGATGCAAAAATAATGTCGTTTTCTCACATATGTTACTATGTAAGAAAACGACATTATTTTTGCACCAACCTAATATGTGTGTGTGTGTGCACATATATATATGTGTGTGTGTGCGTATGTGTATAAATCAGAAAAAGTCCGACTTGAAAAATGTCATAAAAACATTGAATAGTCAGGCCTTGTCGGTCGAAATCAATAAAACATGTTTGACTATATCTATCTGAATATATATATATATATATATATATATATATATATATATATATATATATATATATAACAATTCAGTATATGAAATAATTTTATTACGCAATTCAGGTTTTTTTCCAATAAAATTGGCTAATCGATATAAGTAAAATTTCCGGGTTTTATATCTGTTCCGTGCGGAAATATTTACAATAATTTATTTGTCGGTGTGAGAATTTAGCTTTTATTCTGCAGCTCGAGGTTTCATATCTATATCTATATCTATATATATATATATATATATATATATATATATATATATATAATGGAGCACTGTTTTATTATCAACTGCACTCACTGCCCACCATTTAATATTTATTTATCTATTCACACTATTTACATTGTTGTCCTCAACTTTATTGTAATGTTCACGACGTTTCGGCCGTTGTACGCTCCGGCCTTCTTCAAGTGATATATGTTGAAATTTCGAACCGAACACTTAATTTCGTTCACCGAGGAAGAATGTTCTTGTTCCGCGTGCCATGCCTTTTATGGACATCTCAATTTCAGTTAATTCTCTTTAGTAACATAACTCTCCAAGTTTTTGTTTCACCTCTGCTGTTGCCAGGTATTGAACTCACAACGCTTTAACTCAAGTCAGTGGATTACTTCACGCTTTTGGGGGCAATAGGAAGGCCGAAACGAAACCGAAATAGGAAAACAACAATGTAAATACTGTTAATAGTTACAATACCTCATCTCAGAAATATAGACAGTATTTATGTGTGTGTGTATATATATATATATATATATATATATATATATATATATATATATATATATATATATATATATATATATACATATACTCAGAAAGAAACAAAATACTAAAATATGATTCAGTGATTGGAGCACATCGTTGGGAATTGCAAAAAACCTGAACAAAGACCATTGATCAATAAGAAACAAATTGAATTGACAAGATAAGAAAAATAAAACAAACTTACTTTCAGAAAGAATGTCGCAAAAAGAGATTTGACAAAAATTAAAATGGCAATATTCGAGAAAAATATTGACATGCAAGAAAGTACATGCAGGAGCTGGAATTGCAAATCTGAACAGAGAGAAAGGGTTGATAAACCGTGGAAAAACAATAAATCAGTTTTAGAGAGCCACAACTTTTTTAAAATTAACATGTGGACTTTGGCAATAAAATATTAGGTTGGTGCAAAAATAATGACGTAATAATGTCGTTTTTGACGTTAAAATACGTCAAAAAACGACATTATTACGTCATTATTTTTGCACCAACCTAATATGTCAGCTGAGTAAAATGCATTTTTTTCTGAATGATGCTTAACTACTTTAAATTATTTTTCTTAGTCTTAAGTGACTAAAACATTTCTTTGCTAAAATCTTTAGCTGTTAAAATCTAATTATACATTCCAAAATATTTTAGATTAATATGTTCTTTGATCTGTTGCTTATTATTTAAATTTTTGGATTAAATCTCAATTTACATCTTTAAATTACATAGTCTCAAGTGTATAAAACATTTTGCACCTAAAACATTTGCTTGATACAACAATTGCAGTGATTTCCATAAAGTTTTGTTTAAATACTATTTTTTCTCCATTAGTTAGGCCTAGCACTGTAAAATCAACTGCCACTATTGTATTTTGGTTGCACGAATTGTAAAATCCTCATAACCTTGTGCCAAACTTTATATAGTTAAATAATAGTTTATATTTAAATTTGCTTCAGTACTCTTTTAAAGTACACTGTCTCTTCAGGATACAGACGATAATGGCTCGCCAAAGCTTCCTTTTCCTTTTTATATCTTTAAACTGTACATTGTGGCTGTTAACTGGTTTCTTTATCTGTTGTTTATTATTTAAATTTTGGATTAAATCTCAGTTTACATTTAATATCTTCAAAAACATTCTTACAAACTAAAAATATTTTCTGGTTTTAAATAACCTGCAAAGGGTTGATAAGCCGTAGAAAATAATCGATCAACAAATCATAAAGAGCAACAACTTTGATTTTTAAAAATTCTAACATGTGAGCTTTGGCAATAAAATATGTAAATTAAATAAAATCTAAATTTGTTTCCGGCTTTAAATAAGAATTGATAAACCGTGAAAAATGAATGAATCAGTTTCCCTCAGATTACTTTTCTTTATTATCTGTGAATTTCCATGATTTCTTTTTTTTTGCGGGGGGCAGTGGTGTGCTTTCCTATTGCCTTCTCTATAGTTTTGAATTCATAGTTGTTCTTTAAGACTGGCGGGCGCCCAAAGCTAGACAGCTCACTATATTCTGCTATTTGACACAAAACTGAAGGGAAGTAAAAATGGAATTATACTTTTTAATGGCATTTATACATAAATGAATGCAACAGACTAGGCCTGAATTTGAACTCAATTATCCGTGTCCATTTTCTGCGCCGATAACCATTACGTTACACACACTTCCAGTTGTTATACTTGTAGCCAACGCGCCGGCATCGGGTAAGTCAGTTTTATCCAAAGTTTTCTGTAAGTTTCCGGTTATTGTCAAATGCGACTTTCCCATCATGCATATGTTGGGAGGGTGGAAAGCGATCTATAGTGGGACCAGATGGCCCCTTTGTGTACAGTTGTCCAATCTGGGGGAGCAACAGCCGCTAGCGAAGAAGAAAACCCGGGTGTCATTTGCACCTGGTACGATAAACAAATGCTGATAGGTCGCAGCCTGCAGGCTGGATGAGTTGGCTGATTACACACATATGTGAGTCTGTGTGTGTCTTTGTTGCATATAAATATGTATTTGTGTGCTTATGCATGTTCTAATGAGGAGGGGGGACAAAACAAGCGGTATATAATGTGACGTTACTAAAAATGAAACATGCACACTCACACACGCACACACACATATATCAGAGAATATGATATACAAATTCTATATATCAAAATAATAGAAGGTAATTGGATGACAAAATGGAAAGAAATCCTATGTTAGGCGTTTCATTCATCGAAAGAACTTTTTCAGACTAAATAATGTTTTTATAGATGGAATTATGTATATGCAGAGGTAGAGAGGAAACGAAATACAATAAACGTCAATTATAATTCCACATCGAGAAAACGCTGAAGATACAATGATATATATATATATATATATATATATATATATATATATATATATATATATATATATATATGAATCCATTAATAAAAACATTATTTACTCTGAAGAAGTGCTTTCTAGGGATGAAACTCGTAACATTTTATTACTAGGATTTTTCCAAGGCGCAGGCCGATAAACTTTATACACACCGTTTAATGAATAAAAATGGGGCGTATATTTCAAATACGGAACATCAATTATAATAACGTGTGAAGTAATATATATATATATATATATATATATATATATATATATATATATATTTATGGGGTTAGGTAAATGAGATAACTAGATATTAGTGACGGTATACGCGCGTGCTGGCGTGCTTACGCTGGTAAGCAAATAAATAATTACCAAGAGATGAATACATAATAGTGCATGATTAGACATAGCTAAGAAATATATATTAATAAATACACATATACCTACGTTTGGTGTGCGACTCGAGTTTCGTTGGTTACCCAACTCATCGGGCACGAGATATAGATCATTGCTTAATAAACAATAAGCTATATCTTGTGCCCGATATATATATATATATTAATAAATACACATATACCTACGGTTGGTGTGCGACTCAAGTTTCGTTGCTTACCTAAGATATAACTTATTGTTTATTAAACAATAATCTATATCTCGTGCCCGATGAGTTGGGTAAGCAACGAAACTTGAGTCGCACACCAACCGTAGGTATATGTGTATTTATTAATATATATATGTAACGGGTCACTTCAGGACGTTGGTGATCATGGCTCCCCACAATTTCTTGTCTCGTGTAACTCTTAATAACTCTTGTCTTTTTGCCATATCTCCCAAACCCTGTTCTGCCATCCATTCACTCAAGCTCGCCACATAGTTTGATCGTTGCTTATTTCTAACACTCTTACCTTCAATCGGTCCTGTGAGTATCAGATTTTCCAAGCCCTTCTTCCTCATTATGTGTCTCAGAAGCCTTAACTTATTCTTTCTGATATTAAGTATAAGTGTCTTTTTTGTTGTCATTCTCTCTACGACGCCTTTGCTCTTATGTTCGATCCATGGTATTCTCAGCATCCTTCTGTAAAAACATAATACTGTTGCTTCAAGTCTCTTCTAAATCTTTGATGAGATTTCCCAGCATTCACTGCCATATAGGAGGAGGACTGATTAGAGCAATTCCAACAGTTCTTTGTGACTATCAGCATGTTGCAGGATGTTGGAATGTTTAGGTAAATATTTAGTCACCATTACCATGCGGGAATCAACATTTTGGATAGTAAATATTTACGGGATCCTGGAAAATCTATGCCACAAACAATATTGGCGGACTCGGTGTGAGTCTAAGTAAAAAATAAGTAACACGTACCAATAAATATAAAACAAAATGACAATGCATGTATTAACAAAAACAAATTACATTTGACGAAAGGAAAAAAACATGAAACTAGCTATAAAAAGAATGTGCTTGTTTCTGTATGTGTGTGTGTGTGTGTGTGCGCGCGTAACAAGTGTGTGTGTGAGAGTACAAAAGCCAAGAGAGAAAACCGTGAAAGGAACGTGCTCCAGTGGGGAACACTTTATTTTCGTGCGAATTCATATTAAAATCAGAGTTGAAAAGCTGTAAAAGAGAGACTAGGGAGAAAAATGCACGGCGTTTTATAGACGTAAGGAGCGCACCCCCTAGCGACTGTCAAGTTGGATAAGTCACAAGCTTACGATAAATGCTAATTAAATTTTAAAATTTTCCATATTTACAGCTGCCAATCTTGTGAGTTCTCCAACACAACTGAAAATCCGCGTATTCATTTTTATATTTATAAACTTCCGTTTACCGTTTTTTATTCTAATTTAATTTGGATTCCTTCTTTATTTTTGTTTATTTTATATATATTATTTTTAGATTTTATTTTATTTTTATCGGGGCTCACTACACAACTGACTGTGTACTACTTAACCCACTTATATATATATATATATATATATATATATATATATATATATATATTAGGTTTTGCAAAAATAATGACGTAGTAATGTCGTTTTTTGACGTTAAAAATCCGTCAAAAAACGACATTCTTATGTCATTATTTTTGCACCAGCCTTATATATATATATATATATATATATATATATATATATATATATATATATATATATATGGGATAATAATGTATAGATTTTTTTATATATCAAGACAAATTTTAGAGAAAAAAAGTATGACAAAAGGGAAAAAGTTGACGTGTGACGCGTTTCGAACTATCGGACTTCATCGGACTAAATTTATGTTTACGTTCATGTGACTACACATGCGTACGAATGAGAGACGCTGGGAATTTTAAATTGAAAGATTTTTTTTTTAAATATGTGTTTTGGGTATATAATCTAGCCGATTTCATTTAGATTCTTTTACTTTTTGTTTGTGTTTTCATCCATTTTGTTATTAAATATCCCTCATTCTGTTAATAGAAGATCTGCCAAGAATGATGAAACGTTGTAAGAACCTGGACGCAAATTTAATGTGGATGATCTAGCGATTTAAGCACTTTCTAAATATTTGCGTCTTAGTAAATTGTTTTCTCTTTTAATTAGGGCAGCATTTTTCTAAAGGAAAATTGTGATTAGTCTCCATATTTTGAGCAAATAATGCATTTAATGTGATGCTTTGTAAGAAATCCCTTTTTTGTTGATATAATCATTCATAATCTTTTAATTAAATTCCTTGCGGTTTCTCTTGGTATATATATATATATATATATATATATATATATATATATATATATATATATATATATATATATATATAAGGCTCAAACACTAATATTCCATGGTTATAATTTATTACACTGGAATTGTAATCACGACCCAATTCATCAGACCCACAAATTCAAAAAAAAAATTTATTCCGATTTCTTTTTGAATTTGTAGGTCTGATGAATAATAAATTATAACCATGGAATATTAGTGTTTGAGCCTTTTATATTATATTCTTGGTCTGTCCTGGACATTGAGCTCTACCTGGATTCTATTCTTTTGGAAAATTATATACACATATATATATTGACCACTAATATTATATATATATATATATATATATATATATATATATATATATATATATATATATATATATATATATATATGTACAAAAATTAAGATATAAATAAAAGTATCTCTTAGACAATATTAATAAAAGAAATGAAAAGAGAAAAACCTTTTGTCAACGCATTTCGATCCTTGAAAGTGTAGAAATTTTATTTAGTAGCCTGTATCTCCATAAAAGTGTATGTAAATAGAGTTAGTCTGTGTGTGTCTTATACACTTTTTTTAGGGGAAATGTATTCAAGGAAAGCAAGACGGTTTATTAAAAATTTCATTTTGTGTGTAAATTTTTTTTTTTATTTTATTTAGAAAAATTGGCTCTAAAAAGGACCGCGGACTCTTAGAGATTCGTTTTTTCAAATTCAGAAAAAAAAATATTTCCCTTATACTTTTTGGCCAATGAAAAGGGTAGCTTGCGCCATCGTAAATTTAAAGTTTTGGTCCATTGAGCGACTCACAAGTGTATTTTTACGAACATGGATCAGAGGATAGCGTCAGAAGGTTAGTTAGAAAGTTAGACAGCAGAAATGAAGAAGCCTGCTGGCTGCGGCTGAAGGAAGTGATACGTCCCACAGAAACAAAGCCGGTTGGCAGCAGAGAGTTTTTAGGCTTCCTCATGTGAAAGTCTCCAGAAGAGCAAAGAGCAGAAAAGTTTCGGCATTCTTAAAAACTACGCCGATGAATAATATTTCCCAATAACATAAAATGTTTCCAGCGACTCTCGTGAAAAAAGAAAAGCAGAAAGAAAACCGAACAACATTGCAGAAAGCTCGTTAGAACATCCCCTGTAAACCACGTGGGGCCCAAGCAGAAAGAAAACAGAACGATATTGAAAAATATCGTCGTTAAAATCTCCCTGAGAATCCTGAGGGAAATACGTGTACTTTTTTTCGTTTGTCTATTACATGGGTGCAACTCTTTTTTTTCTAAAAGTAACTTCTTAATTTTAACGATTTTTGTATCATTTAAAGTTTTTTTTATTTTAAAAATTTGTATTGTGAATTTTTTGCAGCTAATTGATTTTGTTTTGTTATCTTGCCTTTTCCTTAAAAAGGTGCATGAAAAGAAATTTTTGTACAAGCCTTTTCTGCAAAATGTGTACTGTGTATAGAGTGGGTGACCATTTTTAAATAAAAACAAAATTTGCAATAAACAACAATAACAAAAAGAAAAAAGAATAGGGAAAAAATTATATAAAGCAAGCAAACGATATATGCAAGGCAAATTAACAGTCATAAGGCAAAGCAACAGTAGTATGGCAAAAAGTCCACAAACTAAGAATTGGGATTGACACACAAGAGAAAGTTCGGATAAGCGAACATAGGGTTTTGACTTTAAAACAAGATAGACCGGGACTGAGTCAGACGAAACCGACAAGTGGCCTAACTTATTGGCTAGGAAGAAATCTGTCATATAGGAATAAAGAGTCGCTGCCGACACTTGGGTTTGAACATGGATCGCCAGAGAGCAAACACATTCGACCTCATCTTGAAATAATTAGATCACGTGATGGGCAAAGGAAATATATATATATGTGAATTAGCGGCGTCTGACCGAGTATTGTCCGAATGCGTTACTATTATTGTATCTGTGATTTACAAAGTTTTTCCTACCAGCGGGCATTACAAAAATATCCCAGTATGCATTTGTGTGCTTCTATCTATAAATTTGTGAGAGGAAAGTGTTTTGCAGTCATTCCAGCATAAAATGGAACGATCAGTTTTATATCTGTTTAATTATATGTTTGTATCATTCATATTTCACGAGGTAGTTTCGAGTCTTTGTTACTGTTTGCGCCTTTTTTTAATATATTCGGGATAAGAAAGTAGATGTTCTCTCTTCTCTCATTCCATTTCAGACAAAAAAAAAAAAAAATCTTTTATCTTGCATAAAAAAAATTGCTTCTTGTAAAATAGATGTTTTATACACGTGCTAATACACGAAACTCCAAGGTTGAATAGCTTGGAACAATGGAATTTTATTGACAGTTATTTTAACGTCATTGTTCAGTCAGTGTGTACGATGATTTTTCGCGTTTTGTACCGTACATTTCACGAAAATGTACGGTATTTCTGTTCTCCAAATAGAACAACATCGCTTTATGAGAAGTGGATTGTACGTCTAATCGCATCACGTGTTCGAATAATTTACATCGTAATCGGAGAATGAATGGTGATATCGAGTATGTGTTACATCACTTGTATGAGCTGAAATTGGAGAAGATGTGGGGTATCATTTGTCAATACGATATAATTGATACACGCGATACTGTCAGCTCTCTTAGATGGGTTGCAGCTGAAGTACATAATTAAAACATCAAAATATTTATATAAAATGACTTCATATATCTTTAGCCATCAGCACTTTAAATTCGTGATGATCTCATCAAAATCCACGATTGCTTGGTGGGCCACCCCAATTTGCTTTGCCAAAAACGCTCGTTAGTAAGGCAAACATATCCTCTTTCTCTCTCTTTTTTCCTCTTGCTTCCAGATGTAGTTGAACTTAGATAAAGAAAGCTGACGCAGGGACGCATTCGCTTTCTTGGTCTTCTGTTGACTGAACTCTCGCACACACGCACATACGCACACGTGTATCACACACACACACACACACGCACGCACATACACACACAGACGCTCAAGCACATTCTTATAGCTAGTTTTAATGTCCTTTGATTTCCATTGTGGACACATATAATTCCGTTTTGTTAATAACATGCAACGTTTGTTTTAAATTCCATGTTTTTTTTTTTTGTTTGTTTTATTTTTACCCGGACCTACATGAGTCCACTAATATTGTTTGTAAGACAAATGTTCCAGGAGCCCATAAATATTTACTAGTAAACGTTTCCATATCTCGCAAACAAAATGGGTGACAACCAGAACAGCTTTCTATGTGAAGATGAAGTCAGAGTTATGTGTTTATTACTTAGTAATACTAATTTAGGTACCAAAATTAGTAGGTCAGAGAGTCAAAGGAAAAAGTGTCGAAAGACAAAATGACGAACAGACAAAATGTCGAACGGACTATATGGCAAACAGACTAAGTAACTCTTTACTGTAGTTTGAATGCAGATCCTTGTTCAAAAAAGTTAGCAATTATGTAGAAATTTTTTTTTATCGGAAGTTTTTATCTTAGTTTAAAATAATTATTTACCAAGAGGATACTTGCATGCTAAATAAAAGGTATTCTATTGTAGTATTATGGTAATTTACCCACGCACGCAGGTACTGCCTTTTGGAGAGGGAAATTTCCAGCAGTCAGCTCTGACAGTCGGACCGAACATTCTTGCTGTAACACTCTCGTTTGTATATGTTTATATTATATTCTGTTAATATATTTATTTAACTCATTTTCTCTCTTTGTGACTTTATTTCACTGCCTGCCTTTCTTTCTTTTTTTAATCTTTTTCTCCCAGCATGCTGGAGTAACAACGCCAACCACGAAGACCAAGTTACGAATTATATATGTTAAAAAAAAAAAAAAAAATCAAGCAAGTACAAAAATTTATCTCTCTGGGAATTGCTTTAACAGGTGACCAAAAACATGGTACCGAAATGTGAAGACGCATTTGAATAGCGAAAGTTGCCTTTCAAAATCTGAAACAATGCAGTAAATGTTGGGCAATTTCTTCACATGTGAAGAGAAGCCATGAACAGAGCAGGTGGGTAACAAGGGGCTTTTAAGGAAAATGAAAACAAAAAGAACGCTTGTAATTAGAACCAGAAAGGGATAGCATGATGAAGAAAGAGGACTTGGAGAATTTGACACTCACAGGACATATTGAAGACATGAGGGACAGAGTGAATCGGTGCATAACATACCCAACGAGCTTGTGTAAATGGATAGCAGAGCAGAGATCGGGAGTGATATTAAGGGAACTAACATTGCTAAGAGCTACCAAGGATTGGAAGTTGTGGAGAGTTATGCTTTCCCACTGTCTGAAGAGAGACAGAACATAAAAGAAGATCCATAATTTTGACCCGGATGTAGTTTTGTTTAATTTCTGATGAACGGCTCTTCAACCACCATAGGTTTATTTAAAGCCAGATAAAGGGTTGGAATCGTGGTTACTTAGGGTATATCTTGATGCTATCTGTGGGTCAGTTATAATTTTGGGTACAAGTTATTTTGTATTCAGTTTCTTATACAAGTTGATTATTACAGTACGCATTGTTATTTGAGTGGGGATCTTTATAAAGTTTGAAGGTTTTTTTTCTTCCTTTTTTCAGTTTTCAAAATATATTATATTTTATACTTTTACTAGAAAGACCTGTGAACATTTCACGGTTTTCTTATTTAAATTTCTTGTGAATCTTAACTCTTAAGTTAATAACTGAATAAACCCATGGCGAGTTTTACGACAATAAAATATCCATAGAAATTGTGATATCACATCGTTAAATATTTGAGCTTAACAACTTTAACAAAATATTGCAATAACAATGATAAATATGAAGGCTGGTCGTTATTTTAATTTTTTACAAATGAAAAGATTTGAAATTGACAACTTTTTCCATTTTACTGAAACAGCCTTTAAACACTTCTATCTTCCCTTCTTTCCTTCATTTTCTCATTGAAATCAAATAGTGTCATTTCTCTTCTTTCCACGCGATCAAAATGGAATAGTCCATTATTTATGAGGTATTGGCAGGAGACGTTAAACACTTTTATCTCTCTTCTTATTTTTTTCTTTCTAACCAAATTCCCGTCTTACGAACATTTCTCTTAATAATAATTTAAAAATAATTCCGCAGACGATATTATTCTATTTAATTTATGGAAACTGGATTTGAGGCTATTGCCTTATTCGATTTCCGTTGTTCGATGACGTGAGTCTGAAAAATGGCACATTTATCGCAGTCGCAATCGTTCATAGCCTTTTGGCTTGGATCAAAGTGTAGTATCTGTTCTTATCAGCTTAATCTGACTCTCTCTCTCTCTCTACTTCTATCTTCCCATCTTTCTTTCGTTTTCTCGCTGAAACCAAGTAGTGTCTTTTTCCCTCTTTCCACGCGATCAAAACGCGGAATAGTCCATTATTTATGAGATATTGTCAGGGTGTAACGCGGCGCGAAATAACGAAGTGAGGGACAAGAACAATTATAATAGGATATTTTGGTATAAAGTTTGATTTCCTATAAGTTAAGGATATTGTTTCGTTTAGTGTTTTGAAAGAGTTCTTTTGTGTTTGCCTGGTAATATTTTGTTTGATTTGATGGCAACATGAGTATCTGTTTGACTGGGAAAGGTACTTGACATCTGTTGCATGATGGGAGAGTTTCATTTTTTAAGAGATGTGAGTGTGTCCGATATGTATTTCCTATTCGGGTTTGGGTTTAAACTATTTCCTCCTGTTATATTTTTCTGAAACCTGGGAAACATTCTCGTATAGTTGGTTAAATATCGTATAGTTTGCTAGGTTTTGTTTGAGTCCCATACTGCTTGCCATTTTCTTTTGATATGTTCTTTTGTTTCTGAAGTCTTTTGATTATCATTATGTTGAGGGCGCCTTTAGCTAGTTTGTCTGTTATTTCATTACCCCGACATACAACATGTTAACTTGAAAATTGGAAATATAGAATGAACATTAAACAGACGGACCTTGCCTGCTGAACTGAACAAAATTTGTTTCGATATCTATATCTATAAAACAGAAGACGCCTGTTTGTCTGTCTGTGTGTGGATGCTATTGATGCACGTCCCCTTTTCTCGACCGATTTTGATTAAATTGTAGACACATGTTGCAAATTTACCAAGATAGGTCAAATCCAATTTTTCAATCTCCAGGACCCCTGGGTTTGGCAGAAAAATCGATAAAACTGAAGGTAGGTACGACTTTTTGCAAAAACTAATCCAAAATTACACGCGAACAATTTTTTTACTGGATGAGTTGATGCTCTTTACCCTTAATGCAAAACATAGCTGATGTTACGCGGTTTATGTAGAGTGTTTGACAGTTTTCCTTAGCTTCACACAAAAAATGCAAAAAAAAAAAAAAAAAAAACTGAAAAAATCGGTTTCTTCGTACTATTTAAAATAAAAACCTGAATAACTTCCTCGTTTTTTATCTGATTTACTTCAAACATATCGCAAAAAAATGGCCATCATTCAAGAAATGATACAGTGAAGGTTTAGTCCTGCTCGCTTCCCCGTGTATAGCAAAACACCACGAAAAACTGATAAAAAACTCCCTGGTTTTTCATTTGATGCTTTCCAAATTTGCCATGTAAATTACACATGACACACAAATTGCCTTGCGTGAATGCTTGGTTTAGATTATTTCCGTTTAGTGGACGAAATCTGTGACAAATTAGGCCCCAAATCGGCTTTTGCCATTTAGCCAATAGTTTCTTCATATGATTCCATCCTAAATATGCATTCGAACAACTTTTGATTCAAAGATTGTTTGAGAAGGATTATTGAAGCGTTAAAACTCCCGAAGAACCTCTTAATAACCCCAGCTTTACAGCAAACGTGCGAAGAAGGGGGGAGTTCATGTATTTGCATTTGCAGTTGAACCAAGCTCTGGCACTTCATTTCTGTTTTTGTTTGATTATTAGATTCGCGAACAATGCCATACTTTGAAAGTTATTACAGCCATAGGAAATTTACTGAATATCTAGAACATTGAAACAATTTAACCCCGAGTAACGACCACACAAGTAGGTTTTATCGATGGAATTCCTTTATTAAGAACAATCAAACACTTGCGAAGGACATACTATAAAAAAGATGAGGAAGGAGTAGCTTAGTTTACCAAAGGATGATGCATGCAAATGGGGACGCAGGCAGACATTTCTAAACAGGGGGTGCGAGCATACGGGGTGCGGTTATGCAGTTGCAGTCATGAACACCCGGGCAACACCGGGTATCTCGGCTAGTACATATATATTATTTTAATTTAGTTATTTAATTCATTAATTAATACATATCAGTCTGTTTGTATCTCCTTTTGTTTCCTTGAGCAATTTTTATCCACTGTCGGCCTGCTAAGCCAGACACAGCTTCACCAGTGCCCTGTTGGCCAGCATTACCTGTTTCCACCTCCCATGACGAGGACGAGGGGCTGGAACAAGACCAGGCGAGACAAGATCAGGAATGAGGCAATAAGAGATATGGTAGGAGCAATACCAATCATACAACACATCGAACGAGAGAGGATCAAGTGGTTCGGACATCTCACTCATATGCCGATCAACCAACCAGCCTTACGAGCATACTGTTATGGTGTGGTTTCACAGTGGCGGCTTGTATTTGTACTAAGTCGGTCCTAAAATAGGTTCGACGTACAAAACGTTAGGAACTTGATATAATAGGTAATGACGCAGAGAAATCTAGTTGTGGTCGCTGATACTTTAGTATCCGACTAACGGTCGTCCGGCATCGACTGACTGACCGAAGATATTTAGTCAGCACCCCCCACGAGGGCATAGTGTAGCACAAGGCCGGTTTAACGTGGGATTTCCGAGCCCATGGGCTCGGCCAAAAATAAAATATGCCCATTGAACCCGTATAAACGGGTTCAGGGTCGGTTTACCTCCCCGAAAGAGAATCCGCCCTTCGGCGTAGCCTCTTTCCGGATCCTCCCCGCCCGAAGGCAGAGAGTTCAACCGACTGACTGACCGAAGATATTCAGTCAACCCCCCCCCACTGGGGCGTCATGTGGCACAAGGCCGTTTTTAACGTGGGATTTCCGAGCCCATGGGCTCGGCCCCAAAATATGCCCATTGAACCCGTATAAACGGGTTCAGGGCCGGTTTACCTCCCCGAAAGAGAGTCCGCCCTTCGGCGTAGCCTCCTTCGGGTTCCTCCCCGCACAGAGGCAAGAGAGTTCAACCGATCAGCCAGTCGACTGACTGACCGAACCACTGAGCCACTCCTACTACTCCTACTTATTATAGGTGGGAGAGTCTGTTAACAATAGAATAGGTGTGTTCCACTATAACACATACACCCTTAGATACTCTGGCTAGAGAGCAAGAGGCAGACCAAGAAGACGCTGGAGCGATTCAGTGGCAGACACTGTCCGAGCCCACGAGATATCTCACCTCCAGGCCACTTGCCTTGCCGTTGACAGACGATTGTGTCTCCCCGCGGCGACTAACAGCACAAGCGGAAGGAAAATCTAAAAACATTAATATATCTGTGTGTGTGAAAATTCAAGCATAAATAAAATATATATGTAAAACGCAATAAAGTAACGACAAAAAAAACAAAAAACTTTTCTTTACCAACACGTTTCGTCCTCTGATAGACTTTACGAGGCAAATGTAGGATTTTATTTTGCAACATGTATTTATAAAACAGAAGTAAAAATATCGTTTAGGTTTTCAAATTTAAGAATGTTCAAAAATATTCCCCAGGCTAACCGTGAAAGTCAAGGTAAACTGTGGAAGGCGTTAAGTGATGTAATTTAATGACTAATAAAAGACAGTAAGTAAATGCTGTTATTGTTGAATTTTTATTTTTCACTTTAGTTGAAATTATATATATATATATATATATATATATATATATATCCCCATCCAATACAAATCTAGGACCTTCTCACTCAAGTTGGTAGAACTTTTCCCTCATTGACCATGTCTTCAGGGCTATGGCCGTGCTTATCCCACTTGGTCATTTGAGAGTTAGTGAGGCTATTTAACCCATATGTGGAGGTTTTGAATTCAGAGTTGTCCTTTTCCTAGACCGGTTGCCATCCAAGGGTATAATTTCATACTTTTCACAATTCCATACTTTTTCCAGGGATATTTGCACGTACGAGACTGGAACGAACTCGACTGGAATTCGAACTTGGCTCTCCGATTCCTCAATCCGAGCCGCTATCCATTGCACCACAATATATATATATATATATATATATATATATATATATATATATATATATATATATATATATATATATATATATATATATATATATATATATATATATATATATATATATATATATATATATATATATATATATATATATATATATATATATATATATATATATATATATATATATCGTCCGTTGGCTTACAGTCTTTGCTTCATGATGCTCCAAAAGTTTTCGATTGAGTTCAAATACGGAGAATTTGCTGGCCACTTCATTTTTCGAGGTCCATCGAAGCCTAACTGTTTCAAATATTCAGTAGTCTTGTGAAGCAAGTGAGGGAGCATTATCTTGCATAAAAACAATGGTCCTTCTGAAGTCAACTCTTTGCCTTTTCATCCACGGTTCAAGATGCTTCTTCATAAACGCTATGTATGCATCAGCAGTCATTTTGACGCCATCTGGTACTCTCCATGGGCCTCCACCGCCTTGTTGGCGTCTGAAACGCTGATGGCGATTCTGTCTGTTCATTACCCAGCCTTTGCATCATCTATCTGGCCCATCAAGTGTTGCTTGAGTTTCGTCTGTGAACAAAACTTTAGAGAAGTCAATCTTCATATTGTCCTCGGCCCATTTCAATCGATTTTGAATGTGATTTCTCGTCAACGGAGGCTTCGATACATTTGACTGTTGTTGCTATTTCTCTCAGATACCGACACCGAGTACTTTTAGACACAGTAGGATCCCCAATGCGACTGAAAAGCTCTTGACTGGTAAGTCCAGGGTTCTTCGTGGCCTCCCGTTTAAGTCGTGACATAAGAAGACGTGAAATAACCCTCGGCTTGCCTTTATCTGCCTTTTTGCGTACTTGTGTAGGGTCGGCGGTGAACTTTTTCACTTTTTGATGACACCTCCCTATCATTTTAGAAATTTCTAGGGTAGATTTATCTTTTGAGAGTTCTGAGGTGATAGTTTTCTTTTCAGCATCACTTAAACTGCTTTTACGGCCCATCTTTTCACTAAATTCTTACACTTTTCTAATAATTTGGCACGCTCAAATCACCGTGCTGTTAACAAATATGGCGCCAGTTTGTTTACATTGCGCAGATCATTACGAAAATTTCAGTGATTGCGCAGGTCTGTGTTACCAACATTGTGTGAAACTTTTGTGTGAATTGATTGAATGGTTTTTGAAATATTACAAAAAAGTTATCTCGATAATAATTTGGCCCGCAGTATATATATATATATATATATATATATATATATATAAGAGAGAGAGAGAGAGAGAGAGAGAGAGCGAGAGAGAGAGAGAGAGAGGGGTGATGAATAAAAAGAGTAATAAAAGATATGAAGACAGTAATGAAGAGAGAAATAGGTTTTTCATATTTGTCGAAGAGGAAATATATTTGTATCCATAAAGATATAGAGTTATATTTATACAAGGCGAGACGTTACACACAAGCATATTGTGTATTAGGAAGAGAGGGTGAGAGAGAAAGAGTCAAACAGATGAAAGTGAGGAGAGACTGATGACAGTCCTGTCAGGTGATATGTGCATTATTGGCTTTCAGTGATCCGCTTCATCTATTGAAAGAAAGGGGAGTGTGTAATATTGGAAATTGCAACCGAGCCGGGGGTGGGGGGTAGGAAGAACAACTGTTGGTTCGTCGTCTATCATGGGGCGTGTGAGCGGGTTCGTATGACGGTATTGATAAAACAAGGCAACACGTGTCAGAACCCACACCAGCACCACCACCACTGACCATAGCTTTAAGTCCCAATAAAAGAGACTGGTCGGCGAAGATGTATAGGGGTGGAGCGCAAATATACAAGTAGTGTAATTGATAGCAAACTTCCTCGAATTCTTGTGGCTTTCGCTTCAAGGTTAATCGAATGCGTGGAGTCGCATAACGTACTGCGATGGTTAACGAGTTCGTTGTTTCGTTATTTCGAGCTCCACGGCTGCTGTAGTCTTGTGCTGATCTAAACGATCGAACCTGGGAAATTACGGTGAAGTAAAAACACTTCCACTTCTTATCGCCATTTGTTGTTTTATCACTTTTCGTCCACTTTTCGTCCATGCTTTGAATATTGTTGCCACTTATGGCCCGGCGCTCCTTCTATATACTTAGAGATTCTTTATAAAATCCAAAGAAGAATCAGCAATATTATTGGTCCTGACTTGGCGTCTCGGCTTCAGTCACTTTCCATTCGCCATAGTGCAGCTTCCCTGTGCCTTTTTCATAAATACTTTCATGCTAATTGCTTCGCTGGGCTCTTTGCTATGGTACCTAGATTTTATGAATTTAGGCGCAGTAATAGACTGGAGTCGAAATCTTATCAATTTACTGTTGAATTGGTTAGATTTAACCGTAAGTTCTATGCTAACAGTTTCTTTTCTCACACTTCTCGTTTGTGGAACTCCCTTTCGGCTCCATGCTTTCCAGCCAACTTTAATGTCGATCGCTATCTACTGTCTTCTTGATTACTCTTCTATTGTACTCGCTCCTTAATTATGTTATTTTTTTTTTCTTATTCTTTCACACCCAGTAACCCCTTGTGTCCCAGTGACTCTACTGCCTTGCATGGGGTGAAATGATTTAAAAATAGTAAGGTTGCCGTTACAGTTCAGTTAACTCTATGATCATATGTAAGAAAATACTTTTTTTAATTATAAAGTAAAAATTTCCAATGAAATAAATTCCGGTAATAAAATAAATGTTGGTAAAATTTAACTAATTGCACTGGCTACTTTTTCTACAGGAGTGACCTCGGATTTCTATCTGTACAATTAACTCTAATGTTACATATAGGAAGAAATTCTGTTTTTAAATATGTAAAAGTAAAATTATCTAAAGCTAATTTCTGTCTGCACGAGACGAGATATCTCTAGACATGGGCAAGGGATACAAGAACAGGCTACCCACGAAGATTAAATAAAGGGTTCAGTTCGGAATTCCTATGGGTTTACCAAGATCGATATACACCTGATGAAAGTCGAAACGTTGTGATAACAACAACAAAGATTAGGACAATAGTCCGCATGTAAATATCCAAAACTAATAGAGAAAAGAAATAAAATACCTTTTCTTAATGATGTTGATTGAAAACATAAGTATTTATTGGTTTTAATTCTTATTTTTTTGAAAATACTATTCAAACAACTCACTTTTTATATTCAAGGCTACTATACCTGTTGCATAGAAAAATGGCGGAAATATTTAAATGATTTTGCATTGGTTACTTTATTTACATGAGTGATCTCAGATTTTTATCGATACAATTAACTCTATTGTCACCTGTAAAAAATAATTCTGTTTCTTAAATCATTAAAAGTAAAAATATCCCCAAAAGTTAACATGAAACTTTTATACACATTATATATGTACTACTTTACATATACCGTAAAAAATAACGACTGTATTTGAGTATTGACACTATTTACATTGTTCGGACTGTTATCTTCATCTTTATTGTCATATTTACGACGTTTCGGCCGTTACACGCTGCAGCCTTTTTCAGGTGATATATTTGGGAATTTCGAATCAAACCCTTTATTTAGCCCACAGGAAGGCAAGACTCGTGGAAGTAGAACAATCTACTTCCGTGGACTAAATAAAGGGTTCGATCGAAATTCCAACTTATATTACCTGAAGAAGACCAGAGCGTACAACGGCTGAAACGTTGTGAATATGACAATAAAGCCGAGGACAATGTAAATAGTGTAAATACTTACAATATCTCATATCAGAAATATAGAAAGATATATTTCAGTAATTTTGCAATGTCGTTGGTCTTGTTTTCTACATGAGTAATCTAGGATTTTTATCTATAAAATTGACTCAATCGCCATATGCAAGAAATAATTCTGCTTTTCAAATTATTAAATGTAAAATTATATAAAAAAGCTAACTAGAAAAGTGATGAAAACATTGTATTAGCAGCCTGATGTCCCTTATTTATTTTTTTTTAGATATTGTTATTATGGTGTTAACATAAGGGATGTTTGCCTATTAATTTCCATTAATGTATGTTAACCCAACAATTAACTATCACATTACTAAAAGAAGGAGATTGGGTTAAATTCATCTTCCGTAATCAGTAAGCACTTAACGACCTGGCAGCGATCCCCGGTCTCTACTGTCTTCTAGTAGACGCCAGTATGACAAAATGTACCTCAGCTGACACAGCCTTTTGCAAGATGACGTGCCGGATGTGTGAGCAAATACAGCTTTTCTAACATCTACTTTTCACTGTCGGAGTGAAGGCATGAACCCATTTACGTTCTTCTGGCTTCTTCTTTATTTTTTATTTGTTTGGTTAACTATCTGCTTTCGACGACCACCCATAATATATATATTGATTCATTTTCTACGGCTTGTCAACCATTTGCAAGTTATTTAAAGGAAGCACATATTTTTAGATTCTAAGAAAGAGATAATAATGATTTAGTGACGCAAATCTTACTAATTAATCCATAGCTGTGGATGAAGGTGGACTCATACCTAATCAGAATTTAATAAACAAACAAGAATTTATAATGTGAATACAAAGTGGGGGATGAATTCTATGTTACAATCAATATATAAACTGATCCCTCATGTTGTGGCTATGTTAGTTTCTATACATTTGTATTCCTGAGTATGTAAATAAATATGTTTTTATATAAAATTTTTACAATCTAAAAATACTTCCCGGCTTTAAATAACCTGCAGTGGGTTGATAAGCCGTAGAAAACGAACCAATGAAAATAACCTGCAGTGGTTGATAAGCCGTAGAAAACGAACCAATTTCATTAGTTCGTTTTCTACGGCTTATCAACCCACTGCAGGTTATTTAAAGCCAGAAAGTATTTTTAGATTGTAAAAATTTTCTTTTGAAGATAATGGTTTAGTGATGCAAGTCGTACTAATTAATCCATAGCTGGTGGAGAAGAGGTGGATCCATACTTTTCCTAAGGTTATTTGCGCATAAGTGAATATAACGAACCCAAATGGAACTCGGCTCTCCGATTAACAATTCCGTGTGCCATTATCTATTACACCACCCGCACACCCAAGCTTACAACACCTGGTATTCCCAAGCGGTCATCCATCTAAGTATTGACCAGGCTCGACGTTGCTGTAGTAAGTAGGCCTTAAATTCAGAGTTGTCATTCTAGATGGGTTGCCAGCCAAAGTTAAAAAGTCTAATCTGGTGATGTGTGGGGGTGGGGGAGAGAAGAGATAACCTCCTGCGTATTAGTGGCTTTGTTGCCTTGCTTGGAGTGAAATGATTAAAAAAAGGCGTTCCTATATGTTTTTCCCACAGTTTCCATCTGACTTGGAATAATTAGATCTCATTCATTGTCCAGTATGAAGGATGTTTTGCATGATACTATTGCAGTTCAATGCAACAAATCTTGTCTGTTATATTCGGACATTGACCACATCAAACATCCCGCAGCTGATGTATTCACTGTAACCCTGGCAGGGGTGGCTTCCAGGTGCTATATCTTGACGAAAAGCAACCCGGAACTGGGACTCAGGAGCACACATGGTTTTGAATTAAGAGTCATCCTTCTAAAATGATTGACAACTATGTACTCTGCTATTTAACATATAGCGAGGAGGGAAAGAGATGGATTCATATCTTTCCCAAATCCCGAGCCATTATCTATTATATCACCTGCACATCTAAGCTTACAGTACCTGGTATTCCCAAGCAATCACCCATCTAGGTACTGATTAGGCTCAACGTTGCTTAACTTCGGTGATCGTACAATAACTGGCGTTTCAACGTGATACCGAATGTAGGACTGACGCGCCGAGTTTAAATTCCGGCCGAGGTAGTTACGTTTGGTTTTATACAAATAACCTTGGCAGAGTATTAAGCCACCCCTACTCCCTCTAACTGGGAGTTAATTGTAGGGCAGGCAGAGCTTTCTAGCTCTGGATGACAACCAGTCTAGGAGAAGGAAAACTGAATTCAAAATCAGATTGAAGATAGATATGTTTCATCAGGTTAACTTGCCCTAGACATACTTATTGTTGCTACAGCTGCAGTACAAGTGATGCCTCTAAGACCCTAATGGATTGCGCAACTCATGACGATCGATCTTTTCGGAACTTTGTTAATTATTTATGCCATATTCGCTTTATTACAAAATATGCTGTGCAAACTTTGACATCTGCTTTCTTTTTGTATATACTTTTTATTTTACGACCACTTTAGACTTTATATGTTACAATCAGATTGACTTAAATTTCTGATATAGCTGATATATTTAGTATAAACACGATATATACAAGAGTGTAGGAATAATAAAAACAAAATATGGATTAAATCCGACAAAATAGTTAAATAAGGAACAAATAGGAAAACGTTTCGATTTTATTTTAGGCTAGCTTATTAATATGCTTGTGTACGAGAAAGACACAAAACACGTCTGCTAGAATTCACAGAAACATACATTACAAGATGTAAACACGTGATATCTACCGGACCAATAAAAACAAACAGTATAAAATTCGAAATACTGAAATATTTTCTGCGTACTCTCATTTCCAAATAATTTCTGAAGCTAAAATAAGAGAGAAACGTTAAATTTAGAAACGTTTTCTAGATTTTTTTTATTTTATTATTTAAACAGATACTGATATGAAGTCATACATTTTCTATTGATTTTTTGGATTATGCTTAAATTCGCCATTAATTTCAGAACATATGGTTTTTAAAAAAAACACCACCATAAATTTAAGCCATTTGTCTTCAGTCTTTAAAATAATTTATTTATTTACGATTCATTTATTTCATAGAGTAATATTTTTTCTCATAATTTATCATTTTATTTTCAAACATTGCAAGTTCAGTTGCTAAGAATGTTGTTTCACTGTTTCGTGCTCGACAGTTTTCTCTCCAGAATCTATTTTACATATCTATAAGTCTACTATTCGCCCACGCTTCGAATATTGCTGCCACATCTGGTCTGGTGTTCCTGCTATACATTTAGAGATTCTTGATAAAATCGAAAGAATCCGCAATATTATTGGTCCTAACCTAGCGTCTCGGTTTCAGTCACTTTCCCAACACCTTAAAGTTGCTTCCTGTGTCTTTTCTATAAATACTTTCATAATAATTGTACGGATGAACTCTTCTCTATGGGGACTAGTTAGTATTTTCATAGAGACAATGAGGTATTATGGTGGATGTAGTAAGGAAGGTACGTATGAATGTGTTGTTTGGGTGTAAGGAATATTGTTCGTACGATTGGGTCAGTGTTTGCGGCTAGCTAAGTTATACTTAAGACAGAAGAAGACCGTCCTTTCCCCAATCCCCCTTACGGCCTTCTGCCACATTTCTGTATTGTACAGAATAAATATCACTCTTCTCTAGTGTATCTAGACTGGCGGTAAGTTGAAATGGCTAGATGTAACCGTAAGTCCTATGCTAACAGTTTCTTTTCTTTCTTATGGAATTCTCTTCCGCCTCCATGTTTTCCAGCTAACTTTGATTTGCAAAAATTTAAATTCAATGTTAATCGTTATCTTTTATTGTTCTCGCTCTATCATAAAGTTTGTTTTCCCATATTTTTTCATACCCAGTAACCCCTTGTGCCTTGGTGGTTTTACTGGCTTGCATGGGGTAAATTCGATTAAAAAAATAAAAAGCATAAAGTTGTACCTGAATCTTTGTATCTAGGTTCTTTGTACAGAATCTGATGAGGAGATATTTTTACAATAACAAGTTAAAGCTAAAGTACATCTCGTAATAAAACCAACTTGTTATATAGAAATAAAGTGTTGCTGCCGACACTTGCGTTTAAATATAGATCGCCAGTGAGCAAACACAGGAGATCCCATTATTGAATTAAGTAGACCACGTGACCATAGAGGAAACGCATAAGTAGGAATTAGCTTGGCGTCTAATTGATCGCCATGTCTACTCTATTCTCTATTACTACACGGACCGCTATTCTCTAGTCTATTCACTATACTTTTTATCTATTCGGATCACTATACGGGTACTTTTCGAGCGAGTATTATCGAGCAAGTACTCTTAGTACGAGTGTTATTCGAAGGCATCGGACACCAGTATTGTTCAACGCCGTTATGATAGTTGTATCTGCGATTACAAAGTTTCTACGAAATTTATACGAAATTGACAACGAGTATTCGTTGACATCATAAAACAACTTTAAAAATATTTTCATTTTCTTTTTTTTTAGAACCTGAGGTTTCGCTCATGATAGAAACTAATCGTACTCATGATTGCGCACGTGATCTTCTGATTTTCCAGATATTTTTATGCGAGTTGTGTCCATCATATAAGCTTTCGGGGCCGCACACATAAAAGTTTGAACTCTAAATTTAAATAGTCGGTCTATACTAATAAAAAATATAAACAATAATTAAAGAAAAATAAATTAACCAGATTCCTCATTGTAGAATACAAAATCAATTTTGCAGATGGACAAGCCCTAAAATAACCTTGACACAAGGCATAAAAGCCACTCAAGGTAGAGGGTTAATGCATGCTGCTGTTGTATGAATGTAAGATGAGGGAGGAAGTGCTGATTATGGGGATATGTAGGATGCATAATGATTAACTCTAGACTTGATGACGTCAAGATTGTAGTGATTGGGGACGTATCCTCTCGGAAGTCTGTTCCACACAGTAGCAGTCTTTTGGAAGAAGCTGTCAGAGTGTCAATGAAATACAAAGGGAACAAGGATGATTTGATCCTGTGTACCTGACTTGGGACTCCTTAACCATTACTCTAAATTTACATAGTCAATCTTTACTAATTGAAAATATAAACAGTAATTAAAAAAATATAAATTCAGCAGATACCTCATTCCAGAATACAAAGTCAATTTTGTTTATGAAGTATACCTAAAATGACCTCCAGTCAATACTATAATTTTTTTTAACTAAATGTTCAACCAATACAAGGCGTAAGAGCCACTCAAGGTAGAGGGTTAATGAATGATGTTGTATGAATGTAAGATGCTGATTATAAGGCATGGATATGCCATCTAAGGCAGTGCCTGCCCTGAATACAATAGATCAGTAGCTACATTTTCCTTCTGTGGCACCATATGCACCTAATCGAGAAAAATTATGAAGATTATTCTATTATGCATAAAATGCAAAATATGGTATTTTTTTAAGATTTACTACATAAAGTTCACAAGCTGCCTACCCTGAGTAATTACTGATGGTACGTGCCGGTTAGAAGTATATGTAGGATAGATAATGATTGACCCGAGACTTGATGATACTAAAATTGTAGTCATCAGGGAAGCATCCTCTAGGGAGTCTGTTCTACAAGGTAGCTGTTCTTTGGAAGAGCTGTCAGAGTGGAACTTCTTACCAGTGAAATACAAAAAGAACACGGATGATTTGACTGTGTAGCTGGATCCTAGCTGAAAGTGACTGATCGAGCTAAGGAGTGTAGCTTGTCTGAACATTTGCCATAGAAATAGTGATAAAGTAGCAATTAAAAATAGAATACCATGGGGACAAGGATCTTTCATGTTGGGAGACATTTTTAAAGTAAAAATTTCTAGTGAATTATAAATAAAACATTTTTCTTTATAATGTCTGAGCAGTTCATTCTCTCAAATAAATGCAACCAGTAACATAAATTCCTATTAAAATCATGCTAGTTGCCAGAGTGTAATTTATTGAAAGCCAGGGGGTCAGCAAACTTCTTTTGAAGGAAGTCAGATTAGCAATATTTTTGGACTAGTAGATTGAGACAAAGCTTCAGCTACCCATATATACTAGAGCAGTGTTTCCCAACATTTTTTTCAGCCAGCATCTCCTTTGGACACAACTGTCAAATTAAATTTTGAATATTATACTGAATTCATCTTTCATAGCACGATAACACCTAGGTATTAGTGCAAAAATAATTTTCATAGTTTTTATTTCTGTTATAAATGCCAATGATTAAAATGAAAAACAAACAAACAAAAAACAAAAAAAACAAAACAAACAACAACTTATTTGGTAGCTTATTTCAATGTTTTCAATGCGATGGTTGACTTTGGTGCTTACTGACTAAGGCTCTTACTCTAGGTTCCATGCTACTCAAAAGTAATTGTAGATCTCCTTGTTTTTATAATTTGCAGGTGGTTTCTTTGTTTAGTAAGAAGCTATTCAGCCATATAGGAAGTTGGAAAAGCAATGAAAAGTTTGATAGCTTCCCCCAACTTTAGATACCTTTCAGAAATCTTTTGTAGCCAATATTGAATAATTTTTGAAAAAAAATGGATAAATGCCCATTGCACACCCTGAGTATGTTCACCAACCAACAACTGAAATAAAAACTCCTAGTGCACCCTTTCAACATAACAGAGCCCACTATAGGGAACTAGCGCCCACTGGGAAACATTGTATCGTGAGAGTTTTTATGATCAATTTTTCATGCCAAAAATAGGTGGTCCCACTATAGACAGGTAATTTTTTTGAGGAGGTTAAAAATCATGCACTTTCAGTGACCAGTTGCACTATACACAGACAAATTCTTTTTGGAGGGTGTTACATAGCTAACATACTAATTAATTATCTGCCCTTGTTCTGTTAATGCTCTTCAATAGATAATAAAGAATCAGTTTTGCTAGGTTCATAGTTTGTTGTTCAAGGCTCCTGTTATTCAATCTTCCTAATCAATGTCCACCCTAGTGATATACCAAGAAAGATCAATATAAAATGGTATCAGAAGACTTAAAAGAAGCCAAATATTCACAAATAAAAATTAAAAAAAATAACATGGAAGTTTTACCGCATCTGAAGGATTTCAATTTCGAGGGTAAAAATATACACATGATGAAATTGGAAAGATGAATTCACATTCTTCCTCAAGCCACAGAATCAGATCATAAACTAGGTAAAGTCCCAACTGTTATTTTATTAACATGCATGGGGCAAAAAGGGTGAAACATTTACTCAATATTCAAATTTAATAACACACAAGGAAAAAAAAAAACAACTTAAAAATAATACTGGGTAAATTTGATGAATGTTGCAAACTGAAAAAATTCTCACTGTCATCCAAAACAAATTTTTTAAGTTAAAACTCAAAAATTTGATGACTTTGTAACCCATTTAAAATGACAGGCATCAAAATGTGAATCTGGGGAATTGGCAGGCAGTTTAATAAAAGACAATCATTTGCAGAGTCACAGATGCAAACCTCTGTGAAAACTCATTATGTCAACTCGACCTAACATTAGAAAAAGCAATAAAGGCAGCTGAACAATCACAAATACAATCAAAAACATTAGGCCCAAAAGAAACATACGAGACGGACATGGCATCTAAAAATAAGGTCCATAAACACATAAATAAAAGAAAACCTATAATAAACCAACAAACATGATATAATGGGACTCCCAATATAAATAAAAACTACATTAATAATTATGGTTATTGTGGAAACTCGCACAAAAAAGCAGCATGTCCAGCGTTCTTCACATTCTGTCCTAAACACTCTAAAAATAGGACATTTAAAACTAATGTGCAAGTCAAAGCCTATGAACAAACTAAACACTCATTTTTATGAGGAAACAGAAGAGAGAAAATTTATACTTAGGCTGTATAAGTATGAAAAATACAAAAAGAAATAAAATTGATAAATAGACCATAAGTATGAATATAAACAAGACCCACATAGATTTTAAAATTGACTCTGGAGCAGGCATAAATGTCTTACCAACAAAAATATTACTATAATCTAAAACCACTGCCAAAACTAAACAACAACAACAACAAAATTAATAGCATATAACAACACAAACATACTGGTGATAGGTAAATACATAGCCAACATTACACACAAAAGCTCTAATGCTTTAGCAACATTTATTGTCGCAAGCACAAACTCAACACAGGTACTAGACACAAATACTTCAGAAAAACTGAATATAATAAAAAGAATATTCAACATAAATTTGGATTTAAAACATCAGCTAATAGATTATGATGATTGTTTTGGTGAATTTGGTAAACTGCCATATACACATCACATGACGATAGACAAAAAAATATCTCCAACAAAACACCCTCCCATTTTCTGAGAAATACAAAATACTTTTTAGAACTGGATGTATCAAATGGATTCTGGTAAATTCCAGTTGACAAAGCAAGCTCTTATCTACTTATTTTTAACACAGCTTTTGGAAGGTACAGGTTTACTAAACTTCCATATGGAATACACAGTGCCTGTGAGGTTTTTCAAATACCTCAACTAATAGAAAATATCAAAGGTTGCAAAAATGTGCAGGATGACATAATCATATGGTCCAACATATTACAAGAGCACATCAACATTTTAGAAAAATGGTTTAAAATTAAATAAAAGCAAGTGTAAATTTCTTCAAATGGAAATCACATATCTAGGCCACTCACTAACCAATGAAGGATTTAAACCAAATCCACCTAAAGTTGATGCTATAATAAACATGCCACAACTAAAATTCAAAGAAGACTTGCAAAGATTTCTAGGTACCTATGCAAGTTCTTACCAAACTATTCTGGCATAACACGACTGGTTCAATACCAACTTGTTTCCGGCTCACTTCCAAAGTCTGGTTACCGAAGTAACTGCTTTGATCTCAAGTCTAACCTACCCACGTTATGACTTTGATCTTAGGTAGATGAAATCAATCAGGCGTCGTAGGGCAAGCTGAATCCGGGGTAAAGGTGATACCGCACAAGCGTGTGTAAAAAAAAATAAAACAAATTCAAGAGGTTCAAATATGTTGAGAGATAACAATTATCTTTATCCATCTGTTGAATACAAGAGTGTGTTTCTCTCCCAGCACATTTCTATGGATTTGTGACACTTTTTGTGTTTCTTAAGCAAGTTATGGTATCTTAAGTCGTTTGTCAATAAAAACTTGCTTTTGGTAGGAACACTAAGTCAAGAGGACGTGGAAATCTTTTGGTCAGCTTCTCGTACCAACTCCAAACTCAAACTGTCTGGAACCGACTGCAACTCTGAACTCTCCCTCAAACTCTCTAGCTGCTTTGAGATGTTCGTTTATATGGACACCAACCAACTCCAGTGTGGGGGGCCTGTCGTGGTTTGGGTTTCTTGGCAATTCTCAACAAGAATTCTCTTTGTTCTTAGGCCAGGAAAATTAATTACTTCCCATTTTTGGAAGATTAATCACTTTTCACTTTGGGGTTCCTCCCTCGTCCGTGAGGGAAGGTCAGAGGAGAGTTATTCTCCTAGACTCTTCCTCTCTCATATTGATATCTCATACCAATCCCCTCAGTGGGAATTAACAACTTCCCCGTCTTTCTCATAAATTCACCTCCGCCTATCACCCATGCTACCACTTAGCCAATGATCTCTCAGCAGTGTGGGTCTGGCTAGACCGGCCCTCTTAGAATTATTCCAGAATTTTGTTTACAAAATCCTTTTTGTTCCTTTTCTTTCAGCCAAAACATTTACAAATCCCAGATTGCCAATTAATTCTTTATCACATCCCAAATCCACTTAGCTTGGACCTCTACTGACTCATTAATCATTGTCAAAAAACCCAACACTTGGGTTCTCCACCAGTCAACTTTCAACTGGGTGGCCGTGCCCACTTGACAATTAAATTCTTTATTTTTCTTATGTCTTAAAATTCTCTTATCACCAGATGCTCATTTTCGAGACGCTATGTCTGACGTCAACAGTTTGAATAAGCAATAATAATGATCCCCTTTTCAATTTTCTTTTTCATGTCAAGATTTGTGCATATGTCAGATGGATTCCCTCGCTGGAACCAGGAATTAAATTTAAATGATATCTCTGAAAGATAATTAATACCTACTCTCCAGGGTGGTCCCAAGCCAAACTTTCTCCATGGCCGCATGTGTCAGCCGGCTTTATTTATCTTTCAGAATTCTGTTTCGTTTGGCGTGTCACTCCCTTATCGTGATATTAATTAAATTTGACAGAATCAAAGTCTCGCTTTTTCTTACAGATTTTCTGTCTATTGTGAAAAGTATCTTTCTTTTGTAAATAAATTCTTTTTAATGTCGCTCAGTTTATCTTTCGATATAGCTCTTTCTCGTCTTAAGTATTTCCCGTTTTTAATTTCTATGGTTAATTAGCCAATTACCATAGCTAAATAGTGTCACAGTAGTAATAAACATGCCGACAAAGATGAGGGCAATAGTCCGAATAATGTAAATATTTTATACAAAAATTTAGATACACTATTTTATGGCAAGTGGTTTTTCTCCCCATTTTGGGGTAGCTTTGAACAAAAAAAGATTGAAAACTATTTAATGCCATAAGTCCAGGTTGATGCCCAATACTGCAATATTTGATGACGGTAGGTCTACTAGTATTTTTCAGAAGATGGGGTCATATTAGACACAAGCTATATTGAAAAAAAAAAAAAAAAAAAAATCAGGAATCACACTATACATGAAGTAGTGTTATACACGAGTATATACAGTATTTCTAAAATGAGGAATTATCATTATACACCGATTTATTCAGACTAGTATCATCATCTTGTTTAATATCTATGGATTATAAGAACTACCGTATATACTTGTGGATAGGCTGCACCCCTACTTTATGGCTTAATAATTGATGATTTATTGTTGACTTGCAAATAGGTTGCACTATAATTTGGGGAGTTACACAACCCTTTTTAAACATAAGAATTATCAGATATTTACCTTTATTTCAAAACTTACAATTATTAATATACTTTTGATTTCCATGTTCTTCTGCATAATTTAGTACTTTTAATTTAAAATCTGCTTCATAAATCTTTTTTTTTACTCATGATTAGTGTTTACAACAATTAAAATTATAAACTATAAATTTGGCGACCAACTATAATCACTGCCCAATACAAAATAGTGCAAACGTTTTGGGAATTAGATTCGTGCATTTTGTTATTTGTAAATAACACTTAAGAACGCCTTTTAATGCTATATGAAACAACTATTAAAGAAAATTATCGCAAAGAATATATTTAATTTCTTTAAGTCATATTTTCCAATGTATTTTTGACAAAATATATTATGCAGAATGAATTGTGGGACTATTTTTTCTTTGTCAATAAACATCTACACATGGTTCCTTTATTTATGTATGCATGTTCAGAGTTTCTATATCAGTCAGTATGAAGGCCCCAACCAAATAGTGACTGATGGATCAATGAATACTTTATAATTTTATTTATTTATTGTGATGGATATGTAAATATAGCAGGATGAGGTAAGTTTAAAGCAGTGAGTCAGTATATATGATAGATAAATTGTTTCTATATAGAGAAAAACCACAACTTTAGTGTTTGTGGGTATCATTTACGATTTCTCAGAAATCACAATAAAAAGGTAGTCCTGTTTTACATTTATGTCGAGCAGATAGCTTGCACACCTAATATTTTGTGAAATTTTTGGTAAAAAAAAGTGAGACCTATCCGTCAGTATATACGATAAGATGAAGACACTAGTTTGAATAGATCATTATATAACTGAATCTTTTTGAAAATAGGTTGGTTAATTTAATGATATTTCAGCACTTTTGGGATGATTTAAATTTGAATATAAGTTTTTAGAGTAAAAATCACAATGAATTAATGGATAGGTAGACATAGGTTTGGTATGGACTGGAGTAGAAAAAAAAAAAGGTAGACATGTCTAGTTTTCACTGGAGGTAAAAAGGCAGACATAAATTAGGTTTACAGAGTAAAAAGTAGACATAGATCTGGGTTCCACTCAAGTTAAAAATGGTAGACATAGGTTAGGTTTACATCAGTCAAAAAGGCAGACATTGATCAGATTCGCACCAGAGGCAACAAGATAAACAATGGTTTGGTTTATACCTGAGGAGGGTGACCATCTTTTTTGGAGAGGTGGGTCTGCAGGGAATATAGTGGATGTATTCTAAGACCCCACAACAAGGAGGAGATAGGTTGTTATTTTCCTTTATTTTATTTTATTTTTGTTGGTAAATAATAAAACATGAAATTATGGTGGAAATAATTCATTTTGATTCGTCCTCACTATTGTTAGAAATGCTGTTGAATTCTCTGTAGTTATGAGATTCGGCTGCAGCAACATCAATCGCTTGCAAGATGGAATTGATAGCCAAAGGTAACTTCATTTTCGCAAGTGACATTCCACTGCTTTCTTGGAAATGATGCAACCATTTACTTGAATATCGAAGAGCTGAAAAACAAAACAAAAAACAATATATAAAGATATATACAATATATAAATAATAAGAAATAATATGCTAACATCATTTTGTAGATATCTACCGTGGAAAATAAAGTAAATTTTTAAAAACTTGGAACTTTGTGCTTGCAATAAAATGGAATGTCAAAAGGACAGTGTTTCCCTTATTATTTTTGAGTTAATTCTTAAGGATAAAGAAAATGTATAAATTCATTTTCACATGTCAAGGTTCTATTCCAATTCTGATCATTGTTTTTTAAAACAATAAACACAGCAGAGGAGTGAAGGTAGTTAAGATAATAGTGGTGTCAAGGGAAAAAATATCCTTTTGACACTCCATTTTTTGCATGCACGAAAGTCCAAATTTGCCATAATTTAAATATCATGTAGTTCAGAGACTAGATTTTGACCAATTAGAGTTTATTGGTTAATTAGTGAATCATAGATTTGGTGAAGGTTTATGAAAACCTTGTACTGGCCCTGTCTGCATGTGTACTTCTTGAAGAGATTGTGGAAAAAAAAATGTTGACAAGTTGGTGCAAAGAATGTAGGACTATTATGCATGGAATGCTTTAAGGAGTATTATATTGCTCAAAATTTAAAAATTATGTATTATTTGTTTTATTTGCCATTTTCTCTTTATTTTTATCATTTAAAAAAGTTAAAATCATTTTCTAATAGTTTTTGTTTATAATTAAAGTGAATGTAAGCTTAAAAACTACCCTTTAAAAATGATTTTTCTCATTCTTCTTTTTTATTCATTTTCAACCTTTTCCCACTAAGATAACTGAATAATTTATTTTAAATATTATCTGTCCCCTCTGCTTTGTCATTTTGTATCTGTATGACATGCAGTTTAAGGGTTAATAGACAACTACTACTACTACTATATATGATTATAGTTGTTTGGTAAGCTTCTTGGAATTTCAAAGAAATTTCAAGAAGGTTTCTGAATATGAAGATGGAGACCCAAAGAAGGCTGGAGAGTACAATGTACCAAACATTGTAATTATAACAACCAAGATAAGCATGCTGGTTGCAGTAGCAGATCATATAAGGATAATTCAATATTGTAAAAAATGATACTGAAAATAAACAAATTAACAAAATGAAATAAATTGTATAATAAAGTAGAAAACTTAACTCTCATCTGGCAAAATGAAAGATAATTCAGAAAGTAGATGCTTAAAATGTATTATCAACTTTTATTATTGTTATTATCAGTTATTTTTATTAACTATTATTATTATTGTTATTATTAGGTTGGTACAAAAATAATATCGTTTTTTGACGTATTTTTAACGTCAAAAAACAATATTTTTTTGGCACCAACCTAATATTATCAATTATTTTTATTACCTATTATTATCAGTTATTTTTATTAACTATTATTCTTATTATTGTTATTAGTTTGGTTTGGTTTGGTTTGTTTTATATGGCATATCAACCTCAATGGGTCATTTAATGCCAACAACTATTTTATTCCTGGTAATATTTTTGTTTTGTCAAAAATCTATTTCTGGTAATATTTTTTTCCTTAAAAATGTATAGCTGGTAATATAATTTTCAAAAATGTTTTGTTGGTAATTTTTTTTTTTTTCAAAAAAGTATTGTTGGTAATAGTTTTTCTTCTTCAAAATTTATTCCCTGTAATAAGTTTTTTACAAAGTATTTGCTTTTTACCTCAGTTTCAGGGTTAGCTATTTGCCCATAACTGGGACCCTAACAGCAGTTGCTACTACCCCGGGTCAGGTTGGATCTGGTAACACCAGCAATTAAGAGGTGGTTCCATGCTCCTCAAAGCCTCCTGATCAGAGGCCTTGCTGTTGGATGTAGTTTATCGTCTTACCCTGGATGTGGATGTAGTTTATTGTCATACCCAGGACGGTGTTAATAGTTATTTTATTAACTCTTATTATTATTATTATTGTTATTATCAATTGTTTTTATTAACTATTATTATTCTTATTAATATCGGTTATTTTATTAAATATTATTAACATCATCAATTATTTTATTAACTATTATTATTATTGTTGTTTTTTATTATTATCAATTATTAACTGTTATTATTATTAATTATTCTTATTATCAACTATTATTATTGTTTTCTTTGATTTTTGTTTTATACACATTTCCTTCCGGGTCTCAACCAGAGACCTAAGATCAGAAATGGCTTCATGACATTTCCCCCCCCCTCTCCTTATACACTGTTTCAGTTTCTGACTATGATAAAAGTCACTATGCATAAATATTAATGTGTCTGTGACAATGGAATCATTGAAAGCTGAAAACAGTGGCTATAAGACAATGATTGATAAAAGTGTGGTGACAGATGGAGAGAGACTTATCTCACTGCATCATTTCAATTATGGTTTGGTGGTCCCACAAGTAGAACACAAGATGTAAGAGTTCATTTTATCCTGTGACAATTGTAGTGTTATTCGATGCTTTGTTAACAAGAAGAATGTACTTGCAAAGCTATGAATATACTTTAAGCTAACATTCAAGCTCAATCTGCAAATGTTGTAGGACTGATTTTCAGCAAGTAAAATGTGTGACAATAGGTGATATTTAAAAAGAGGCAAAAGTGAATTTCAATAAATTTCAAATGTTGAACTTCTTCTCTGGCTTTTAAACAAAGTATAAAAAAAAATAAATGCTTGGACTAAAGCAAGTTAAATAATTTCATATATATATATATATATATATATGTAATTAAAATGAAAGGGATTTGGGTTTACTCAGAGAGTATAATTTCCACAGGGAGCCCTCTAACCAACAACAATATTCCTCGGAAGAGAGAGGCCCACTTCTTTGTTTATTCCCTGTCTAGTTGAAAAAGGACACAGATGTATCTGAAAATTCCGACTTTAAAATCTTTCTCTTTGAACTTCAATTTAGTCAAAAAAGTTAAGATATAATAAATATCATCAATTTTATTGCCAATATTGTTATCATTTTGTTGGCTTTTTATTCCTCAAATTTTATTAATAAGCCTATTAAATCTCTCTCTCTCTCTCTCTCTCTCTATATATATATATATATATATATATATATATAATGTCAAACCTAGGTTTGACTAGGTCTGCTCTACTTTTGTATTGAGCACTTTTAAGTTAGTTGATTACTCGTATCGGGGTTTTTTTTTTTTCTTTGGGCTTTGGACCTGTATTCTGTACGATTATTTTCGACAGATGTCCATGTTCATAGCTCTTCCTTTTTTTAAAACCTTTCTTTCCTTCGAGATTGATTTGATCATTAGCAAATCAAGAAACTGAAGGTTTTCCAAGATGAGTGTAGTTACCTATATATATATATATATATATATATATATATATATATATATCTCAGTTTAGTTGGTCTCTTGCTCAACTGCACACCACACATAATAATCAAGGTGGTTTCAGTCTGAGTTAGGTGGCTAGATGTAAGGTGTGATGTGGTCACAGAAATTGTCTGACAGCCATGACTGGGTATTCCTGCTTGTATGGCATGGGGAAGAGTCTTGTTGCTAGAGAGTCTTCCAGCAGCTAACCTCCTGACCCAGAGCAGCATCACCCACTCGAGTCACTTGATGTAAGCTTCTGTGTTGAGTCCCTGTGGGAAGATGAATGGAGGCATAATGCTGTCATTACTAGTGATCGCGCCAATCATCTTCGTAATCACCATTAGACTCACCTAACTGTTTCTGAATCCTCTGTACTGTCCTTAGATTGACACCCAAATGCTCTGAAATGTTAGTATTGGAGCTTACAGTGTGAATGCCAAGCAGTACAGCATGCCGTTTCCAAGTCTGAGTGAATTACGTCATGGTGCCCTTTTTCTCATAATGTCCAACTATGTCCAACTATACGATGCAGTTGACAAAATCAAAAACAAACAACATGCATATGTGAAATTAAAAATATAAAATGGCGACAATTTACCCATTGCACCCTGTATATATCTCAAACAAAGAAACAGTTGATGATCAGTACTTAAGCATAAAAGATTCTGATTAATGAATGAAATGATAAACTTAAAAGTTTACAAGAGAAAAGTAAAGTGGAATGGATAAAAATGCATCATCTTTAAAGCATTTATATATGAACAGCAGACGATGGCCAAGATTCTGGTAAGATATTTAGTCAAAAAAGGTAATCACCATTTGCTACCATCATTTTAGTACTCAAGTATTTACTAAAATTTCAGACCCAAGCTGGCACCAACCAGTGGTTAGGAGTCTGGTACCTTATTTGGTGTCCTCCTGAGCATAAGCTTATTTGCATAAAGGGCTGTGCACCAGCTGAATGAATCAATGGCTGTTATGCACTAGCTACATGGATTGATGGCTTTTCTGCACTAGCTGCATGATTCAATGGTTGTCATACATCAGCTGCATGATTCGATGGCTGTTATGCATGAGCTGCCAGAATTGATGGCTGTTATGCACTGGCTGCATGATTCACTCACAATACAACCATATTGGCCATGATAATGCAACAAAAATTAAAATATGTGGTGTTACATGAAAACAGACCCAAATATTAGGTTGGTGCAAAAATAATGACGTAATAATGTCGTTTTTTGACGTATTTTTTAACGTCAAAAAATGACATTATTACGTCATTATTTTTGCACCAACCTAATATTTTAGTACAGGTATACAAAAATATCAAATTTCCAGACAGGGTTTTCCTGACATCTTGAATTTTGTTATTCATCTCCAACCCCACCCAGGACTATCAACAAAGTAAATGTTTTCATTACTTACCTAAGTCAGTACACTGAACAGATATCTCATCTGGTTTAACAGCCAACAAGTCCAGGTAGGAAAGTTTGCAGTCAAGAGCGCAATCATGCTTAACCAATTTAAAAGATACAAGCTCTCGAGCCAAAGAACATTGCAAGCAGGATAGAACAGTGGGCCCATACAGTTCCTTAAAAAAAAAAAAAAAAATCATCGATGAAAAAACCAACTAGATCATTGACACACGCACACATATTTTTATATATATTTTTACACACACACACACACACACAGAGGTCAAGCCACACATCAATAAACCACGATGTTGCTTAAGATACGCATGCATAAGAGACACCAAAATTTTTTTTGTCATGTTCATATTTGAATCATAATCATCAGTGGATCCCAATTTGAAAGAAATTCAAACTTGATTGTGACACTTTAAAGTCTGATTTTTTCTGTATAATCCTTGATTTTAATAAATTCATTGAATTTTAATACCTTCAGTATATTCATATTTTCCCAGGCATTTACTATTGTTTAGGCTTTGGCATTTCGCACTCATGATTAGATAGTGGTTTGGATTAGCACTTTGCAGACATTTTGAGTGTGAAATATGCAGCTTACAACCTTTATACTAACTTTAAAATTTCACATATTTACTCAACAGGATTTGCTTTAATATCGATAAAGTGCTTTTCCAAATAATTTATATAATCTGCAAAGAGTCATTTTAAATCCTGCTTTAAGGATTATTAATGGAGGCCACCATTGCAGACAAATAACATCTTTCAACACTTTCAAAAAGTTCATAAATCCTCTCACATTAAATTTTTGTATAAATACAGGCAAAAATTAATGTTTTGCACAGTGTCTCTCTAGATATCATAATGATCACAACATTTTTATACCATCATCATGAAATGTAAACACACCTCATACAGTGTTCAACAAAAGCCAAATGTTGTCAAAAGCATATGAAATGGCACAGCTTTCAGCAAGGTCTCTAAAGAGATGGGTGTATCAGAATCTACATTGAGAGGTTGAATCAAAAATGAAGAAAAGCTACAAAGTTTTTTTTTATATAAAAATAAAAGACAAAATGAAAATTTTTCATTGCCAATGTGTTTCATCTGTGAGGAAAGTATTTTAGGGGACAAAATATGTTAGTAAAGAAAAGTTATCCATTTGTTTTTCATTTATATTGTCTTTACAGATATATTTTATTTATATCTGAATCTTTTACATATATATGTATGTCTGTATAATTATCTGTATATCTGCATATATGTGTGTGTGTATATATTTGTCTGTATATATACTTTTCATGAACTTTAAAAAAAAACAAAAAAAAAACAAAAAAACAACACTGAATCCGTCAAGGAAACACAAACAAATACTATTTGGATCATATACACATAATCAAAATATCAAAATCCCAGGGAGGGGTGTGAACCAATTTTGTCCAGGAAGCAACATCCAAGTTTTAGACATGCAAAATTCCCCACCAATTTTTTTTGACAAAATCTTTTATTCATATAAATTCATAGCATAATTATTCTCATAAAAGTATTTTCTCTGGCATTTTATAATTTTTTGGAGCAGTGACTTGTACTTCATGTCTTGGGTACTTGACACTGATTTACTTTGAGGTTACTGTCTGGTTGTTGAGTGAATTTAAGACTTGTAAAATCCATACATCAAATTGACTGAAATGTCTTATTTTTTCTCTGAGTTGACATATTGTTTATGTAGTATTTTCCATCAAAAATTCTTCCAATCTATTAGCTCAAAATCTTCTTTTTTAAACTTCATAAATCATTTACAAAACATACTTGCAGCTACTGCATCATCTCCATAAGCCTAAGCACCTAGTTTTGCTGCACATTTTCTCCAGATTAAACAAGGAAGAAGAATGCCTATTTTTATATACAGGCATAATTCTTAGCAAAATAAAGTATAATTACTATTTTTCCACAAATAATTCTTAAAATAATATTCAAGTATAAGAAATAGAGTTGAGTAAACTTTTCAGACATTTACCTGATTTCTCTAAGATTATGCCAATGAAGATGCTCAGAACTTTTGTATTAAGCTAATAATCCAAAATAAATTCCTACCTGAATATCATGGATATCCTTGTCTCTAACAGTGTAGGCATGTAAATAGTTTGAGATTTCTTTTGTGATACTACAGATATCATTAACATTGAAGCTCTTTTTGCTTAAAATCTTGTCCATAGGAATGAAAGGTGGTAAATCATAGCTATCTACATCAATTTTTTTATCAGAAACATGAAGTTCCAAGCTGTAGGTACACCGGTAAAGTCCATCACTGGTTGAGGTAAACTTCAACAGCACATTATTCTTCTTACTGTAGCAAACTTGTATACCTGAAAAGAAAAGGGAGAAATGCTTATTTCATTGGTTACAAAATAGGACATTTTTTTAATTGTTTTATATAACACTGTTTATGCAATCTGAGGCATCATGGTTAGGATCTATGAGACAGTTTCAACAGATCTTTGATTTTCTATAATGATCACATCTATAAATACTTGATTCGTTATAATGATTACACATACAAATAGTTGATTCACTCTAATCACATATACAAAGTGTGATAATTCCTGGAATGAACACAATGTGTTGTTGCAATAATGAGTTAGGCAAACATTTGTACCCAAGCACATTGAGACATGTTTCAAACTCCACTTCCTTAAGATGCACACTTAACGAGTCATTTATTGCCGAGCAGTGGAGGAAGTTGTCTGTGCTCACATTGCTGACAGAAAATGGCTGAAAGCAATCTGGAGCAGCAGATTAATTATAATTATTAAATTTCATGCAAGGATTAGTAAAAATGTTAATGAAACTTTTTCAATAGCTTTGCAGTGTTTTTTTTTTGTTTTGTTTTTTTTTACAGTGAGGTTCACCTTGTACAAGGTATATGAGCCACTAGAGGTAGAGGATTAGACAGGCGCACAATTTATGTGGGGAAGATAATGGTTAACCCTAGACTTGAACAGGTTAAGATTATAGTGATCAGGAAAACATCTTCTTGGGAGTCAGTTCCACACAGCAGTGGAAGAAGCTGCATTCCTCTGTCACTCTTATCTTCAATCATTGTTATCCCCATAAAATTTTTTAATATTTATGTGCAAAAAAAAAAAATGTTCCTGGCTTTAAAAAACCCACAAAGGATTGATAAAAAAAAAAAGAAAAGTCAATCAAGATTTGTCATCTTTGATGCTATTATGGTCCAGAGCCATTTTATCCATCCTTCTCAAAAAGGAATTAGTAGTATTTAAGTTCCTAAAAGTTTTGTCTATGTATTTCTTTTCATTCCCTCCTCTATAGATATATAATTTCATCAATAAGAACATTAATTTAGACTGATGAAATTCTTCAGAGGGATGAAACACATTACATATAATTGTTTCTATTTTGATGGTCAATTACCTACTGTTATACTAAGTTTATATATCATATTTCTCCCATAAAAGCCACTGTCACTTTTTTGGACTGTTTGTTTTGGTTTTCTGTCCCACTAAAAGAAACAGAAGGAGAGGAAATGGACTCTACTGTATTTGTGTGTTCACTACTACTACTACTTTCTCTGTTTTATCTGTCACAGATTAAAAATACAAATTTAAGTGTTGATTGTTAAAAAACTAATAAAAAAGATAGAAGAAAATATTTTCCTTTCTTGTTTATGTCCTTTGTATTGTGTCTTGCATTTTTCAAAATTGGGTCAACAAAATTCTTTAGGGAGCCTTTTGCCCAAAGTCATCTGGGATCTTGAACTGTAAAGTCACAGTAGGGAAATAACCACTAACCACTGAAATGTGTGTCTGCATATCATTTTATTTTCCTAAAGTGAATTTTCACAAGTTGCATTTTTGTATGAACATGTTGGCTGTTTTTAGTTCTAAATCCTGTGTAAATTTTGTTTAAAAACATAATGTATGTAAACTTTTTTATTTAATCATTTAACTCCAAGCAAAGAATATGAGAGAATATGAAAAAAAAAAAAAAAAAAAAATGCAAAAAAAAAAAACAAAAAAAAAACACACTATTAGGGAGAGTGAGAGAACAATGAAAGAACAGGCAGAAGATAACAATTTAAATTTTTGAAGATCAAAGTTGACTGGGAAGCAAAAAGCTGGAAGAGATTTCCACAAGTAAGAAGTGCGAGAAAAGAAACAGCATAGAACTTATGATTATATCTAGCAATTTCAACTGCAAAATTATGAGACCTTGTTGCCAATCTAGTACTGCATTTAAATTCATAAAGTCTAGATACCATAAAGGAAAAGTTCATCAGAGCAATTAGAAATGAAAGTATTTATAGAAAAGGAACAGGAAACTATATTACAGTAGTGGGAAATTCACTGAAGGTGACATGCCAGGTCAGAACCAATAATATTGCAGATTCTTCTTTGGATTTTATCAAGAATCCCTAAATATACGGCATGAACACCAGGCCAGATGTGGCAGCAATATTCAAAGCAAGTATAAATGGCAGACTATGATAGATTCTGACAAGAAAAATTGTCTAGCATGATACAATGAACCAACTTTCTTAGCAGCAGACTTAACAGCTGATTCAATATAATCTTTCTACTTCATGTCAGCAGAAAAATGTCAGTCAATACAAACTGGATAAAAAAGTTGGAGAAATGTTAAATTTGGGTTGAATTTAACTGCCACAAATTTTAAAAAATCAGTGTGCATTACAAAAGAAATTTTTTGCAGACTTTTGTAGCCCAATGTTAGGGGTATTATAAACAAATGCATATTATATGATGAATATAGGCATGTGACTGATTGGTTAGAACATTTACTTTCTGACCATGAGTCCCAGGTTCAAATCTCACCGGGGTTGATTTGTCGGGACGGTGACTTTTTGATGCCATCAGTTTGAAGAAGCAATCCCAGTGTATGGTACCACTGGAAAATGCTTGAAAAATCATATCACGGGTTGATGTAAGCCATGTGAGAGAAATTGGGTAAACGAAACAGTTCACACATTGTCGATGGTTATGCTAGCAGAAAGTCACAAGTCATTATGACTGAGGGTTTGGGTATCCTGGCCTTGTACAAACTGTTGATTATGCCAGATGATGCACTCTCTTCCAGAAACTGGCATACAGCATAGTTGCAGTATAAACCACAGGTGAAATCTGTGGGAGTTTTGCTGTTGTTTCTTGTTATTAATGGATCTGATATGGTACTTATTTCCATGCTCAGCCTACTGAGGATGTTATTGTAACTTATCATATACACCAATTCCTTCCAGGTGTCTGCAGCAGAGACTGGATAACCATGCAAGTAAACAGGTATGCTCGGAAAACAAGAGTAGCCCACCATTATATTATCGAATATGTTACACATGAATAAATACAATAATATTTAACTTATAAAAAAAATTAAGAAATTAATGCAAGATATTAATTTCAGAAGCACCCCATAAGAGAGAAAGGTTATATTTAAGCTTTCTCCCAAAAATTGTCCAAGCTCGCAGGCACCAAGTAATGACTACAGTACTCTTATGAAGGAATGTGCTTAATATTATTTTGAAACTAAACAGTGAAAACCTGTTAGCAGATATGAACTTCAAAAGTTCCCAATATTAGATTTGAACATTTTAAATAGAGTAATCAAGCCTTGTACAATTACCAAAGTTAAGCCATGTTGAGCCTGGTCAGTACCTACATGGTTGACGGTTTGGGAATACCAGGTGCTGTAAGTTTGGATGTGCAGTGGGATAATGGCACAGAATTATTAATTGGAGACCCAAGTTCAAATTCCCACTGAGTCTGTGATATTCACTTATGCGCAAGTACCCTTAGGAAAAGTATGAATCCACCCTGTCTATCCTCCAGATATGGATTGATTAGTAAGACTTGTGTCACTAAACATTTATTATCTAAAAAAAAAAATTTTTACAATGTAAAAATATTTTCTTGATAATCTGCAAAGTGTTGAAAAGCCATAGATAGAAAACAAATCAATCAAGGCTTAATAGTTCTAATAGAGCTTGCATTAATTCTTGAAATTTGATGAACCTCTTTCTTGGTTTTTCAATATACAAAATACAGATTGCAAAATTCAATGATTAAATCAGCAAATTCCACTTTTAAGTTTTTATATTACACTAATGATTTTCATTTATTCAGTGACTTTTGAACGACCATGGATTCCTTTAGTATGATAAAAATTCCAATATTTCATTGCATATAAAACATACTTTTTCCCAAAAGATGGCTAAAGAAATTTGCTCTGCACCTTATATCTGCAGTAGAAGCTAGAATTCAACCATAGGCTAGAATTTCATCTCAAACTGTCACTTCTACCTAACTCAACTTAATATTAGGTTGGTGCAAAAATAATGACGTAATAATGTCGTTTTTTTGACGTCAAAAAACGACATTATTACGTTGTTATTTTTGCACCAACCTAATATTAATTACTCAAATGACATTACTATTATTATTATTGGTACTGGAAAAGGAATTATCATAACAACGTGTCTGTGACGTTCAGCAGTACCAAATATATCTAAAAGCACACTTATTATTAATTAGCTCGAAAGTACAAAAGAAACGTACATAGCCAAAAGGAAATAGTGATAATGGCAAAACTGTGTTTTTGTTTATGTTCAACAATAATGGCAGCTTGCATTTTATAAAATGCTTTTAGTTTTTTCTCTTACAATGTTTTATTATTGTAATCATGGAGGATATTTTCACTATTGTGATTTCTGGCTGGCTTTTGATATACAGCAAGGTTTGCTTTTATAGTTAAAGGACATTTGTAAAATAAATGCATTTTCATCATTAGGCTGCAGATTTATTGATGTACATATTTACAATTGAACCAAGGAAGGAGATTATGTGGAAAAATATTTGTTGTGTAAAATACATGCTAATTTTTTTTTCATAATAAGGTTACTAACTGATTTCCTTTGGGAACTACCGATGAGATAAGAAACTTTTTACATATAAAGATATTTCCCTCGGGTTATAGATTTACCTTGGAGACAGATTTTAGAAAAAAAAACAAAAAACAAACAAACAAAAAACACTTCTTACCCATGAGGCCATAAATGTCTAAAAGTTCTTCCAGAAGTTTCTTCTGTTGACAAAAGTCAAGCTTTGGTGCCTCCTCAATGACTCCGGATTTATTCTTCACCAATTCCAGCTGCAAGAAATGTCTAATATTAAGCAAAAACAGCAATCTTTTACAAAAAAAAAAAAAAAAAAAAAAAATCTGTCTTTTCATTTCCATCATTCTAACCATGGTACCATAGTACTGTACTGATTTTGTACTGTCCTGGGTATGGCTATAAACTACACCAGCAGCAAGGCCTCTAATCGAGAGGCTTTGAGGAGTGTGGAACCACTTCTTAATTGCTGTTGTTACCAGGTCTAACCTGACCTGGGTAGTAGCACCTGTTAGGGTCCCAGCAATGGGCAAATAGTTACCCATAAACTGGAGTCAAAACACTATGAAAATATAATAGATTTTTATAGTAAAAATACCAGTGATACATTTTTGAAGAAAAAATATTACCAGCAATGCATTTGAATCCCAACAAAAACCTCTTTACAAAAATGTCGATGAAACTTGATCTATTAGGTTGGTGCAAAATAATGATGTAATAATGTCGTTCTTTGACGTATTTTTTAACGTCAAAAAACAACATTATTACGTCATTATTTTTGCACCAACCTAATACAAAGAATATATATTCTATTCATATGAGTCTATTCTAAAAATCTTGTTGGCATTAAATAGCCCATTGAAGTTGCTATGCCATAAAACAAAATAAACCAAACCAAACCTGATTTTGTAAAATGCTGCTAGGGGGTTCAAACATCACCAGATGTGTATAGAGTCAAATATTGTGCATAAGCCAGACTAGTATTAGGTTGGTGCAAAAATAATGTCGTTTTCTCACATAGTAACATATGTGAAAAAACGACATTATTTTTGCACCAACCTAATATTATGTCATCATTTTTTTATCGGTCTTTTTATGAAAAACTCTTTGGATAAATTAAAATGCTAAAGATTTAAGAGCATTGTTTGTATTAATTCAGTTCATGTCAGGAAGATAAGAAGAGAACAACTTTACATTTCTGGGAATTTGCTGTTATTCAACAAAACAAATGTGTGAAGAGGAATTTGGCCAGATAATTATTTGACATTTAATTAAATAAAAAAGTAAAAAAATGGAAAAGAAAAATAAATTGACATTTGAGAAAAGAATCAGTTTAATATTCTGCTTGAGATTGGGGCAGGTTTCAAGCTCAGGTAAAAAAGACGATGTTGAATGCTGATTAAGACAAGAAGGCAAAGTCCTCCCCATTTGTAAGATTGGTGGAACAGAATCTTTCTATACACATCCTTTTTTATCTGCATTTTTATTCAAAATGGCAGACAAGGATGATTTTTTTAAGGTTTTCTTTTTTAGTCAACTTTTCATCTTTCTTTATATATGTGTGTGTGTGTGTGTGTAATGAGATACATGTGTGTATTTTGTGAGATAGATGAGTGTGTGTTTGGTGAGGTAAGTGAGAGTGCATGAGTTTGTAGTGAAATATGATTGAGTGTGTGTAGCAAGTTACATATTTTTAAATGGGTGTGTATATATTGAGGTATATTTGTGTGAGTAGGTGTGTGTGTGTGTAGGTGGGGCAAGATATGATATAGTGTGTGTGTAGTGAGATATTGGTGTGCGTAGCGAGATGTCATAGTGTGTGTGTGTGTGCAGTGAGATAAGTTGTGTGTGTAGTGAGATAATTTGGTGTGTGTCTGTGTAGCAAGTTGTTACAGTGTGTGTGGGGAGGGGAGATATGATAGTGTGTGTATGTATGTAGTGAGATATGTTGGAGTATGTGTGTATGCCGTGAGATATGTTGGTGTTGGTGTGTGTACATATGTGGAGAGATATGTCAATGTGTATTTATCTAACCCACCTGCTTGGTACTCATTTCCAACTGTTGTTTGATACTATCTCTTTGCTGGCACAGCTGTACCACCTGTTGCTGCAGTTGAACCAGTGTTGTACGCTCCATATGCAAGCTGCTGGCCAGTGGGGAGTTGTCATCTTCCAGTTGAGTCAAGAAAGAGATAAAATTCTCTTTTAAAAATAGAGAGAGAGAGAGAGAAATAGAGATTCATTATTACAAGTCCGAAATGCATGTTATTTACAGCAAACCATTTAAAAGATTTTTTAGCAGAGTTTGTAAGGGTACAAATTTTTTTATTTAAGTAATAAAATGGACATGCAAAAACTAGAAGAAAAATTAATAACAAAAAATATTAACATATGAAAATACAACAAAATTAACAAAAAAAAAAAAAAAAACAGCAAAGTGGATAATTTGCATAAGTGCATCAATAGCTAAACATTTGCTACAAAACCAGCAATGTGTCAGTCTTACAACGAAGACATGTTCTCAGTACTGAGAATGTCTAATTCTGAATTTCATTTGAAGTTGTTGGAATCTGTTTACATTAAGTCCTACCAGCCGTCTCTCTGTAAGCAGGAGTGGTTGGTGAGTTGATAATTAGCCTGTAAGTATTATACTTTTCATGCAACATTTAATCTTTGGAATTCATTTTTTCATCCTTGATTTAATCCTGATTACAGAGGACTGATAAGCCATTTTAGCTGGTCTTTTTGTTAATTGGGCTACATTTTGATATTTATGGTAATATTAACTTTTGCTAAATCCATTTTTTGTTATTAATTTTTCTTCACATTTTAATGTTTGTTTATATCACTTAATTTTACTTTAAAATTAAATTTTTCCTTTTTAAATTTCTCAATTTATGTCTTTTATATTCATAATTGTTTTATATTCAAAATTTCAGTTCTTCTATGTGCCGCATCCTTTCAGGACATGGGGGAGTTTCTTTTTTGTTTCTATTTTCTCTAATACTGTTACTGCTCACATGTTCAGTCCATGGTATCCTCAGCATTCTTCTGTAGAACCACATTTCTGTTGCTTCAAGTTTCTTCTTCAATTGTAATGAGATTGTCCAACATTTGCTGCTATATAGGACTGATATTACATGATAGTTAAGTACTCTTTTCTTTATTTCTAAGGAATTTTTCCTGTAAATTAATACTTTGCTTAGCTTTTAGGAGGCATCTTTTGCGGTCTTAATACAACTTTTAGTGTCAAATTTTCTGTCCCCATTAAAACCTTTCTTAAATATTTACTTGGTCATTTTTCCATAAAATCTTTAAGTTGGAAAAGCTAATTTGTTTTTCATTCTGATATTTTATGATCTTGAAGTAAAGGGTGTACTTATAGAGTTGCAATGCAACTGAACAGCTGACCAGTTCCCTCCACATAACTGGGTTGGAAGCTAGTGGTATTCATTCAAGTGTAGCATGTCTTGAGCAAGTAGACCTGGTGGAGTCCATCCCTCTCCAGGTCAACCCACAGCTGATGTCCTGTAACTGGTAATGGACATGTAGCCATTAATTCCATTAGAAGAACCCTCTGCCCTGGATCAACTCTTTAATTAAATACAAAAAAGTTATTTATTTGCATCTTTTAAAATTAAATCAAAATCCTATTATAATTGTGCTTATCACTCCATTTGTTAGTTAGTATACCATTACATGCTGCTAATACCCCATAAATAATGGACTATTCCGAATTTTGATCACTTGGAATAAGGGGAAAAGACATTACTTGGTTTAAGTGTAAAAATGAAAGAAGGAAAGTAGGGAAGATAGGAGTGGAGAGAGAGAGAGAATCACATTAAGCTGATAAGAACAGATACTACACTTTGATCATAATCAAAACATCAAGAAGAGATAGTGACTGATAAAAGTGCCATTTTTCAAACACACAATATGGCACCAATAAGTTTCCATAAATTAAATAAAATAACATTGTCTGCTGAATTATTTTAAAATTATTATTAAGAGAAATGTTTGTAAACAGAGATTTGGCTAGAAAGAAAGAAAAAAGGGAAGATAAAAATGTCTCCTAATACCTCATAAATAATGAACTATTGTTTTGATCACATGGAAAGAGAGAAAAAAACACTACTTGGTTTCAGTGAGAAAATGAATGAAAGAAAGAAGGGCATAATGTTGCAACGTTTGTCCAGCCAGTGTGTTCAATCCCCATGGCTGACTGTTGAATGGATCACTTTGATCCAAGCCCTGCCTTGTCCCCACATTGTGTTTGATTTAGATCACAAGACTGGTGATCAAATTGTCGACAGGAATTGTTGAATTGGTATGGTCTGGACAAAGTGAAGCTACAAGTCATAGGATAAATTGTAATAAAGAAAATGTTTTATATAATGTTTCTTGTATGAAGCTGGTAGTACAATATCCATTCTTCATGCAGGAATATATTGTCATGTAAAGTTATTCGACCCTACCCACCTCAATGTTTTGTGATATTTTTTTTTTCTGTTATGACCAAGTTTAGACAAGGCTTCTGGAACACAGCTCAAAGATGGAGGTCTTCTTCAGCGGTAGGAAGTCACGTAAGTTTGGTGAAGTGGTTGTTCCTCGTCTGGTGAATTCTCTCTTCAATCGTTTTGATTCTCTGTTTATATGGATCCCTTTCCAAAACTGGCATGTGATTCTGATGTGGGTTGGGATTTCAGTGATTCCCCTAATCTCCACAGAAAGTTCTTTGTTTGACTCTAGGAAATTAATTGCATGCCCAATTTTGGAGAGGCTCCTCCTCTGAGTAGTGGTAGCAGAATATCGATCCACACTAATTCCTTCCTTCTTGTATTGGTGCCTCATACGAATATTGCCCAAGGGGTGTAGGCAATTCCTCTGCCTCCTTTGGTATTCTAGCTAGGCCTTTCACTTTGGTTGTCACTTTGACCAATCCAATCTCTAGACTGCATGGGCAAGCAGGCATGGCTTAGCTACAATCATTAATTTTAATTAATGTTCAAAATTTTCATCAATGGAGTTCTTCGACCCTTTCTGTCTTCCCAATTGGACACGCACCAGCTGCTCCCTCGACAGCCTCCTCTTGTGACATTTTTGGCTCTTATCTAAAGAAATTTCACTGCACCAGCAAATTACTCATTCCCCTATTTTGTTGGACAAGTGAAAAAAAAAAAAAAAAAAAAAAACGAGAGAGAAGTTTCTCCTACTTTGCCTTTGTTTCCAGAACACCTTAAATTTTATCTCTTGACCAACTTTTCCTTACTGGGTCTGGGCCAGCAGATAATTCCATAACCTGGATTTTAAAAACAATAGTGTCTTCATCTTAGCTTTTATATCACCTCTTTCCATTCCCAGTGGATTTAAATTATTCAGATGGCTTTTTCAACTAGAGTCCCCAAAATAATAATAAAGCCATTTTACTTCCAGCCAGTCCCTACTCCTGACTTGCTCATCAGAGGTCCTCACATCTCCATTCTTAAGTGGATGTGTTGACAACCAAGTATTCACCACCAGGTCCATTTCATAGTCAGCTGTCTTGCCTTTAACCAAGGAAGAAGAAGAAGATAAAAAAAATCAAATCCTTTGAATTTAATCACTATGTTTATTGATCTATCCTTGAACCCTTTAAGTGTCACATCTCTCTCAGTATAGTTATCAAGCTTCTTCAACCCTTAAGGTGTCACATGGGTAGTATTTAACATTTGTTTCAGTGAAATTGAAAAAGTTGTCAATTTCAAATCTTTTCATTTGTACCCACTTCTTAAAATAATGACCAGCCTTCATATTTATCATTGTTATTGCAATATTTTGTTAAAGTTGTTAAGTTCAAATATATAAGGATGTGATAGGGGAATTTCTACAGATATTTTATTGTCGTAGAACTTTCCATGAGCTTAGTCAATCATTAACTTAAGACTTAAGAATTAAGATTCATCAGAAAATTTAAATAGGAAAATTGTGAAATTTTCATGGGTCTTTCTAGTTTAAATAATTCTGTTATGATTTTATTAATAATAAAAATCAATCAATTTCGACAAACTTACTGTTCTTTTACTTGGTTAAATAATGTAGCACAGTTTTAAGATTTAATTAAACAGATTATTTTGTCATATTTAGATAATTTTGTAAAATCTTTTCAGTGTTAATCTGTAGGCTCCATGATAACTGCACATTTGATGAAAAACTAGCAGTGTGCCTGTTTTTATAGCCTGAACATGTTCTCAGTACTGAATAAGGCTAATACTATCACTTAAAGGTTTTGGAAGAGGTATATATTAAGTCCTACCAGCCATCTCTCTGTAAGCAGAAGGAGTGGCTGTTGAGTTTAAAGGTAATTAGCTTTTAATGTTATATTTTTTGTTTGTATAAAACATTAGTCTGGGGTTGTACATTTTTTAGTTGTTGTGCACATATTTTTTGTCCTATTTTTTTTGCTCTAATGACAAAAGACTGATAAACTGGTTTAGCCGTTTTTATATTTTTTTCAGCTTTGCTCGACTAATTTATAGTAACGTGAAATGGCAGACAACAATGTTGCAGAAAATAAGATTGTTGCCAAGCCTAAAATTCTATAAAAATTCTAATTTAAAAATTATTTAATTTATATTTGCTTCTAAAATAACAAAAAACAAACTTCCATTTCAGAAGGCAAAACTATGTTTATTTCATGTTTTGTTTAAATGACGTTTTTTTGCTAACTTATGACTGAACTTTAACAAGGCAGATGCAAATTATTTGTATACAAACACAATGAATTAAAAAATAAACAAACTTCATGAACAGAAACATTGTTTATATATAGCAAGTTTAAAAATTTGCATTAAAAATACAGATGAAATATTTCTTAAAGTATGATAACAAAATTGTTATGCATGTCTTAGTTATATATATATATATATATATATATATGGCTTAGCTACATATATATATATATCTGATAGGAAAATGATTGTCACAATGCAGACTGATGTAAGGTGGGGACAGACAAAATTTAGCCATATACAAAACTGTAAAAAACTATTTGTAACTTTTGAAAATAAACTGGACTAACTTTGATGACTAATGAGAAGTAAGTCACTTAAAAATTTAGTGACACTGGGCTTTCAAAGGTGAGAGAAACAGGAGGAAACAGTGGGTAACCTACTTAATAATTTTGTATGAATGGTTGGCAGAATACAAGCAAAGTGAGATAGTAAAGGGTTAAAAGTGACTTAGAGCAACCAATGACAGGAAGTTGTGGAAAGCTATGATCACCCACATCCTATAGGGTTATGGTGTATAAAAGAAGAGCTTTCAAAAGAAGCCCAATTTGTTAGTTGTTCCCTCACCACCATTTCTCCCAATGGGTCTTTAGTCCTCATATGCGAGTGAGCTTGTCTTGGTACCTGGACTCCCAGCTTAGTCAAAATGATTCTGACTCAAGGAGAAATTCTGTTGCTTTAATTTCTGGGAAGATGACACATGTTCACTCTGATAAGTCTATTATCTTCTTTTCTGGGTTGTTTGTCTCTTCATTAAAGGTAATGGAGGTAAATATTTTCTGGGTTGGTGTTATCCACCTAATAGTCAGGGATCTGAACTGTAGAGTAACTTCTAAGGAGGTTATCTCATCAGCAAGTGTATAATAAAAGGGTAACTGTATTGCCCTTTAGTGAATGGGATCTGAACTGCGCATTAGTTTCTGGTGGGGCCACTTGATGCCATAGTGAAGTGTATAGTTATGTCTGTACTTCTAGATAATTTCCTCCAGATTACTGATGCATGCATTGCTTGTGGGTGTGGCCATATTGCTATCTCGTCTACACTTATATCATTATATCTAATCTGCACTTTTTACTTCTGTCATGTTTCTGCAGCAACTTCATTCAGTAAACGTCTACCTTGAGTGACCTTTGAGTATTGGATGAACAATTTAAAAAAAAAAATCATCATTACTTGATTAGCACACTGACTGCCAACCAGGAGTTATCTTGTGGTTGACAATTTTTATTATGACACCAAATATGATTTATCTTGTGCCAACTATGAGTTTGTGACACTATTTGACTTGCTGAAAAAAAAAGAAAGAAGAAAAAAAAAAGGTGAGAATTAAATTTAGGTGATAAGAAGCCATCACGAAAAGGACACTAAGCGGTGTTATTTTTCTGACAAAGAAAAGTGGTAAAATTTTTATTTCCATTGTCGAGAAAGGAAGATACTGGATTTAATCTGATTTATGTTACGGGGCGGGTGAAAATTCCAGGCTGGTCAAATGACCTACAGGGCAGAATTCTAAATAGATAAAAATTAATTAGGTCATAGAAAATGTCCGTTGGATCAACCGCAGAATTACAAAAACAAAAGACTGAGCCGTTGGCTATCTACGAAGATCTTTGAAAAAGGCATCTGTTTTGTGCCAGGGTCTGGCTATGATAAGAAAATTATTTTTAATTAACGCCAGAATGTGATCTCATCATATGACCACCCATTTGATGCTGGCGAAAAGCTGGTTGATGAATTCCAGGTGATTCGGTTAAGATAAAGAGTCTAGGGTGTGAGGTCTCCTTGAAGAGAAGAAAGTAAAGGAAAAGAAAGAAAGAAAAAAAAAAAAAAAGGGAAGATAATTTTTTTTTTCTTTGAGCAAAATTTTTTAAACCGAGGCTAGTCTGGCCACACCCACGCTGCTGAGCGCCCATTGGCTGAATGGTGGCATGAGTATTAGGCGGAGGTAATCATGTGAAGGAGGGGAGGCCTGTTGCGCCACCCCCCCAAGGGATAGGTGTGAGATGCCACTGTGAGAGAGAGGGGAAACCCATTGACACCCTCTGAGGGTATGGGTGAGATACCAATATGAGAACAGAAGAAGGTGGGAAGACGGAAGACTTCCAAAAATGGAAAATAATAAAATTTTCCTGACCGAAAACAAAGAAGTGGATTGTGGGTTTAGAATTATCAAGGAACCTCAAACCCCGACAAGCCCACCCCGGTTTTGGTTGGCGTCCATATAAGCAGAGTCGCAGCGAGTTAAGTTCAGTTGAGTTCGAGTTCAAGTTTGCAGTTGGGGTTGGAGACAGACAGGCAAGCAGTTGCACCCGCCTCGAAGAAGCTGAGTAAGATTCGTGCAAATCCCGAACTCAATTTCTAACCAAGAACAATTTATTTTTGAAGAACAACTTAGACTCACACCAGCAAAACAAGTTTTACGAATATCACCTGAAGATACACCAAGAACCAGTTTCTTAAAGAACAAACAACTTAAGATGTTAAGACTCGCCTAACAAACACAAAGCGTCACGAATCCATATAGCGGGTTGGGAAATAGACGCAGTCCTGTATTCAGCAACCATATATAAAATATTGTTATCCTTTTTTAACACATTTGAACTTTGAGTTATTATTTTATTTTATTTTACATATACTTGTGTGATATCACCCTTATTCGAACTCGACTTGCATTACGGCCCAGCGACTGATTGATTTCGTCTGCCTAAGATCAATTCACAATGTGGGTAGGTTAGACTGGAAATCAAAGCAGTTACTTCAGTAACCAGACATTGGAAGCGAGCTGGGAATGACAAGGCTGATACCGAATCTAACCACATTCCCATCCGAATCACCAAAAGGTTAGAACGTCACATTTTGTGCCGCGACCAATACCAAGCCAGTTGGCCGTCACAGGACAGGATAGCACGACGGACGCGGCTAGGCAGACGTCACATTTGTCGCAGCGACACTGGGGGGACGTCACAAGTTATCGCATGCTTAGCATTACTTTTTTTTATCTGTGGGTGCCAACAAGTTTATTCACAGTGATACTTTTAGTGTGAAAACAATGTTCAGAATTCAACTGAAGCTACAAATCAACTCATAAGAATATTTTATTGCCTTAGTTGGCTATTATAAAATTGTCATATGAAGTCAGATTTCATAATTCACTTCTTGCAATCAACAGGTTAGCAATTAGATGGACATTAAATGAGGTATTAGTTTTACAACTGACAGATTGGTCACCTTTTGGAAAGTCAGCACTATAAAGTTTTGAATTTCATTCCTTTCAACTTTTGTGGCTACTTTTAAAATAAGCTTGGGTAACATGGGGGACAGAAAGTTAATTCAGTAACACTTTGACTTTCATATTTAACCTAAAGCTCTGCTTGTAACCTGCAGTCTGGCAGCTGTCATGAGAACACAACAGTTTTTTTTCAATGTCTTATAAAGATAAAAAAACTGATCAAAATTATAAACATTTTTTAAAAACTACTAGTTAACAAATATATTATGATGAAGATGTAAAAGAATCTATTGATTATTCTATACTGTATCTAATTTCTTAATACTAAACAGAGTCCTGGGTATAACAATAAACTACATCTGGCAGCAAGACCTCTGATTGAGAGATTGGAGGTTTTGAGAAGCGTGGAATCACCTCTTAATTGCTGTTGTTTCCAGATCTAACCTGACCCAGTTTGGTAGCACCTTTAAGGGTCCCAGATATGGGCAAATAATACCCCACCACCAAATGAAAGTAAAAATTTATGAATTTTGTTTTAATAAAGGAAAATTGATAGAAGTCATTTTTTTTTTTTAGTGCAGAATAAATAATTACAATTTTCTTGCATAAGAATCTTAGTATTTGTTAGTCCTGGATATGATGATAAACTATATCTGGCAACAAGGCTTCTGATAGAGAGATTGGAAATTTTGAGAGGCATGGAACCATCTCTTAATTGCTGTTGTTCACAGATCCATCTTGATCTGGGGTGGTAGCACCTGTTAGGGTCCCAGCTATGGGCAGATAGTGTTTTGATTTTTGTTTGGTGGATCATTGAGAAAGTATAAAAATATAACATGGTAAAAATACCAGAAATATATTTATAACAAAATAACCAGTTGTTGTAACCTAGAAAGGGTTACTGAATGAGGAATAACCAAAACAGTGGTTGGAAATGAAATGGTAATTTTTATAAAATCAACAAAATACAGTACTTGCCTGCATCGTGAAGTAGGTAAACCACTGCTAGTGGTGAACTACTTAGACAGCATATTACCCCCCACTTACAATAGTGTCCAACATATTCATGAGGATTGAGACATACCCATTAGTGTTCATAGGTAAAGTATATAACACCAGTCGTAATACATTTTTATAGCAAAATGACAATCAATACTGCACTAAAGTATACAAATACATGTTCATAATAAAATTACCAGCAATACATTTTATCATTTACAAACTATCTATAAAACATGTTTGTTCTGAATGTATAAAATTATATACAAAATATCTGTTGTGGAAAGCATAAAATTGCATACAGAATATTTAGTCCAGAACTAATAAATTTGGGGAGGAGGATGTTTTTGCAGTCATTCAAAACAGGATTGGCAACAACAGATTTTTTTCAGAAAAAGTAAGAATCCAAGGGGAATAATCTTGTTTCCCTAGCTATATAACATCTCTTCTATGATCAGAAGAGTTAAGTTTCAAGGGGAATAATTATTGTCTCATGGCTAAAGATATATACATAATTTCTTGGAAGAATGAAACTTCAAAGGGAATAACTCACATTCTATAGTTACATACATTTATAGTGATTTTGTAAGTGTAGTTTAGATGTGGCTCAAGGCCAAAAGTATAGGGCACCCAGTGAGGATCAAATTCACTATTCAGTTGTAATTGATCTAGCAAGACAAACTTGCTAACCATTGTACCATGTTGAAGAGTCCAAATAATTTTCTAAGTGTAGCTTATATGTGACACAAAGCCAAAAGTATGGGGCACACAGTGAGGATCGAACTCACTACTCGGTTGTAAATGATCTAGTGAGACAAGCATTACACCATGTCAAAGTGCCCCACCTAGCTCAAAGAGATGAACAAACAATGAACAGACTCTGATGCCATTGATGGACAGTGTTTCTTATATAAAGATTAGAAAGATCAAATAAGCTGTTTTTGAGAGTTGTGATTGGTTAATAAATGCAAGAAAGGAGTTTCTTTTAAAACAATAGCAGCATATCCATTTATGCCTGAATTACAGATTTTAGTTTGAAAGAAGTTTTTTTTTTTTTTATTTGATCTAAAATAATTGTTTATTAGATTTGAATTTGCTTCAAGTTACTAAAATTTATTTACTTGAACCTGCTGTTCAGGTTAATAAAAAGTAACAATTAATTAGACAAAACAGCATGCAACTATAATGTACATACAAGCTACAATGACTGTGAAAGGACTTCCAAGAATTAATAAAAATGAGTTGAGACTTATTTTAATCAAATTAACATCTCAGAAGAAAAATTGGCCTGCCAGTTTTCCATCAAGAAATAATTGAAATTTAATAGAAACACATTTCTTTACAAGCTTTTCTTTGTTATAGTTGACACTGCACAGTATGTGTTAACATTGAACCATGACATCTGGATTTCAAAGATTTTATCATTCATTGCCAGTTTCCAGTCTTTTGTTAGGCACAACATAAAAGAAAAGCAATTTCAATCTGTTACAATTTGAAAATTTAATTTCAAAGCTTTAAACTGTCCAAAGAAAGAAATTGAACTATTTTTAATAGGAAGAAAAATTGATTGCAGGCTCAGGTAAGGCATTGATATTGTTATTTTTAAGCCAATTTTTCACCAGAGCACTTGTGCGTTTAAGATCTTTAACATGTTGGAAAAACACACCTGTCAGATTCACCTTTAAAATGTCACAGTACTTTCCTTTTTTCATGGCTCTATCTAAATAAATAAATGGCAAATTCTGTCTGTCCGTCTGTGTGTCTGAAACCCCTCTAACTCAGCTTACACTTGTTCTACATAGACACATTGTACCTTCTTGGAATCAGGATGACTCCGGGATTGAAAATTTGTCATTCATCTGGTGCTTGAACATCCAGCATTGGGATATGTGTCCAGATGAGGTGGTGGGAAACAGTTAAAAATTCAAATTTTAAAATAACTGAGAAAAAAAAAAAATAAAAAAAATAGTGATTTTAAAAGTTTTTAATTCATATGGAGTTTAAAGGAACACAACAATTTCATGAATTTAAAAATCTTTGTTTCAAATTCAGTTTAAAATATCTCCAAATCTTTGTGAATTGAGAAAATCAATTTTATTTCTTCAAAATGCCAAGGAATCAGAGTTAAAGTGAGAAGTTTCATGCCATGAAGTTTTGAAGTTCTGCAGAGTTTGTGATTTGGAGAACTCAATTTTTGGCCTGAATTGGAATTTTAGCCAAAATTGGTCTTTTTGCTGGAATTGGACTTGTATCCCAAATCTGAGTTGAAGTGGGGTTTTGAAATTCCATGTTGTGAACTGAGTAATTCAGTTATTTCTTCAAAATTATCATTGCTGTTTTCTAAGCTGGAGGTCCCTTTAATTTGGGGCTTGAGACCCAGTTAGCTCTTCACAGGAGCTACAGTGAAAACCGGATATAAGAGAGTTGTCGGGACCGGAGAAGAAGTCTCTTATATCCGGGTTTGGTCTAATTTATATACATTAACACAGGCTCTAATTTGGGACCAGAGAAAATCTCCCTTATATCCGGGTTACACTATAGTTTAAAAGCTGCACTTTGTGTGACCTTTTAAGCTAAATAAACAGCACATTCCATTTCCACTAAAACACCCATAAAAGAAAAAAAAGATTATCATTTCCATATTCTACACAAAGGCTTTTCATTTCCTCGACTGTTTAAATCCTTTCTAGAAACCTGGAAATCTTGGTTAAGTAGGGCAGAAAAATTGTATGGGAAATTTGAGTGTCTTTTTGAGATGAAAAACATTAATTTGGAAATTCTTGCAAAAATCAGATAATTGTCAGAAATTAAACTTTCAGGACATATTCAGAAATTAAAATTATTTTCTGAATGTTTATTTGTTAGAGAATATTTGTAAAAATATTTTTTTCATGTTCTTCCTCACTCATTTATTGATGAATTTCTGCAAACAACTAAGAAGCGGTACAAAACTGAATTTCTCGAAATTTTATAAAATTAAATGGGTGGGGGGGAATAACAGATGTAAAAAAAAAAAAAATTTTCCGAAACTTTTCTAAAAAAAAAAAAAAAAAAAAAAAAAAGAAACATTTATAAAATGTTTGTCAAAGTACTGAAAGTTTAATTAAAATCCGACAATTGAATTTTTCACCTAAAAAAAAAAAAAAAAACACACACACACACACACGAAAGTTTCCTATAAACTAATCTTTGCTCCCCTCTCCATTGACGCAAAAAAGATACAAGATTTTAACCAAAATATTGAACTTTCTGAAAAGATAAAAAAAAGAAAAAAGAAAAAAAAAAGAAGTTTTGTCTGGGTAGTTCATTTTTTTGGTATGCTCATTTTTTTTTTTAGCGAATCAGTGGAGGTACGTACAGTCACTAAAAAAAAAAAAAAAAAAAAAAAAAAAAGAAGAGAGAAAAAGAAAAAGTAAACATTGAAACATGATGAAAAATACCACAAACAGAAACTTAATAAAAACAGATTTTTATCGTCAGAATCTTTGTCAGGAAAGACCAAACCAAAGTATTTTTTTAATTATTAAAAATTAAATTATATTTTATACTTTTGAAGCTTTTAAAATTTCGATTAAATTTTTTGTTTTTCTTGCGTCAAATTTAGACCTTTTCAAAACCTTAGAGTTTACTTTAAGAGCACGTTTTTTCGTCACTTATCCGTCAACTAATCAACCCCCATTGTATAAAGAAAAATGTAAACAAATTTAAAATTAAAAATCTTTTTAAAATCAAATATTTGTTTTTAGAGATGTACTTCAAGGTCTAAGGATTAAATTTATTTAATTAAGTAGATTTTTTAGTAAAAATTTATTCTAAGTGCCATAGTCGGGAAAATTATATAGCTCTCATTCCATAAAACTAAAAGTAAGTACAAAACAAAGTCAAGAAAACAAAAGTATAAATTAATAAAATCCAGAAAAATGCTTTAAGGATAATAGATTTAAAAAAAAGAAAGAAAAAAAAGATGAGGATCAGATAAAAAAAAAAACTTAAAAAAACTGGTTTACTCATGAAAATAAGGAAACATTTTATTTTAAATTAGCCCAGTTTTAAACGTAATATTTGTAAACAAAGTTATCGGCGCTTAATTGGCTAACAAGACAGGGATCGATTTTACACTATATTGCTATTATGAACAGAGCTCTCCCTCCTAAATCGATGACTAATCAATATTTTTCGATCATGACAAGTGTAGCAGCCTAAGGAAAGTTTCAAAATGCTGACCTAAAAAAGTTATTAAAAAAAAACAAAAAAAAAACGTTTTTCACTGTTTTTACGAATGGATAAGTCTACTTAAAATTGGACGATAAAAAAATACAATCAGGATAGAATTTTAACATTATTTTTAGAGACCTATTCCCTTTTGTGGGGTTGTTTGAAAAATGGAAAACAATCGGAAACCATTAAAATTTTTAAAATCCTATGCTCCGTTTTTGTTAAATTTTGATTCATGAACTGTAAAATTTAAATCACTGACGTCTTTAAAAAAATATGCTCGATCACCCGTGAATGCAATTCAAAAAACTTTGTTTTTTATTTTTACTTTTTAACAGAGCGATTTTTAAAATAATTTCAAGAAGCTAAAGCACATTGACGAATTAACCGTGTTTTCCAAGCGTGAGTGCATATAAGTTTATGTTTCTAGATTAAAATTAAGGAATTACTCCCGTTGTTTGAAAGCAGAGACGGTTTTAAAAATCGACTACGAGAAAGACGAATAGTGGTGATTTTTTTTTTTTTGCAAGAATTCAAAGTTCAAACTCACCTTTTACCGCCATTTCACCTAAACGTTTCTGTTTACATTCACAAACCGGTGAAAGATGATTTTTTTTGTCTACCAAAAAGCCAGCAGTTGTTCAATTACTTTATATTAAAGCTACTTTGAACATGAATTAATATGATAATATTGCAGTAAAAGATAATTCACTAAAAATAAATGAAACATGCTGTTTCTAAAACAAAGTGCAAAGCAAAATTAACGGTCTATAGGCAAAAAAAGTTTCCCTTTAATTAATGTTCCGGATCGAAACTAAACTATTTACTATATAGTCATCATGTCTGCAAAAAAAAAAAAAAAAAAAAAAGATTTCTTTCTCATTTCGTTCCGATGACATATGTAGCTAAAAAAGTATTTCGTTTTTGGTGATAGGCATTTAGACATGTAAAAAAAATCTTAGCTTTAAAAGTTAAAAACGGTCCCAATCCCAACTCAATTTCAAAGAAAGCACTATTTTTTCTTTTTGTGTCGGTCGCAGTAAATTTTGTGATGCTTGTCATCTGGGAATGCAGTGTAAATTACTTCAAAAATGTGAAAATTAAAATAAAATTAAAATAAAAAGAACAATAACATTCAAATAAGAAGCCCTTTTAAATTCACCAACTAACGTTTGAAAAAAAAAGTGTTTTTCTTGTCTTGTGTCACCCTTTGCTTTTTCATGTATTTTTAATGGATTACTTAATTAAAAATTTGAACAATAATATGCTTTTTAAAAACTAAGATGAGGCACAGCTAATTCATTAAAAAAAATATCAAGTCCGCACTGAATGTGACGTCATTCGGCGGGAATATTAGTTCTTCTACGTGCTTTCATATACCAGTTTGAAACCATTACGTAAGTTTAACTTATTTGTCGATGACTGATTGTTTTCTTGTTTGAATGGTTTGAATAAAAGGGAGAAGTAATTATCTTATACATTATTTAATGCTTAAAATCTCCAAAGATTGCACTAGCGAAACTTTCTTTAGCAAACCACTCAAACTGACCCAGCATTTTTGCCCCGTTTTTCTTTTTTCAAAATTATTCTGTTCAACAAGTAATTGAAGCAAAACAAGTACGTCAATAAAATTACTGAGTGAAACAATAACAACACCAATTACTTCCAAAGACTTGCTATTTGTTTTTTCTTTCCCTTTTTTGTCGGTTAAACTTCAGGAAACTTTAGTTTTTTAGTAATAAACACTATTAATAACAATTTGGTGCATTAATTTATTTTCCTCAGTTTTTAATATTTTTTAAAGCGTAGTTAAGAAAAAAAAGTCATATCATTTTCGATTTAATTTAATTTTAGTTAGTGTTTTTTTTATGTTTGTTTTAAGCGTCTTCTTAAGAAAGAAATTATTTTTTTAAACTTTTGTTTTCCAAAGTCAAGTTTGTTTTTTTGCTTTTGATGTTCACTAAGAAGTTCCATAAAAACTTTAAGACTAGAAATTTGTATAGAACTTTTTTTTTTAAACAGATTGTACATTTGTAGAGAAATGCTAAAAAACACATAGACCGTTGTCGTTTGGGAATGAGTCCCCTAGAATATTTATATTTTTTGGAAAAAGTCTTGCTAGCTAAGGGCATAAAAGAAAGAACGATTTTAGTGACAATTAGCTTTTTTTTTTTTTTAATAACTAATTTCTTTTGTTTATTTATTTCATTATTACATCAATTTTTCTTTGAAGTCTGGTTGCTGGGAGGTTAAGCATCAAACTCACACACGACCTTTGTTCCTCTTTTTCTCTAATTGTTGTCAATTGTCATTCTCTAGCTTACCGTACAATTCAAAAGGGAATTTTTCTTTTTTTAATTTTTAAATCCTTTTATTTTTTATTATTTGTTAGAGGCATAATTGTGAATCAAAGTAATCATGAGTTAATTTGTTTTGAATTTTCATGTTTACGCAATACTTACGAATTGCCCATGGGATTTATGTACCGCCACGGACTTTCTTAAAAAAAAATCATTTTACAAAAAAAAAAAAAAAAATTACTTACTGAGATTTTGAAATTCATCGTGTTGATGTTCGTTACATGAATTTCTTTAAAAAAAAGATATGATTGAAGGATCGAAAAATGTAAAAATTTTAAATGCCATTTTGAATGAACATTTTTTTAAATTAAAAGAATTTTATTTTTTTCATTTTAGTAACGGTCAAATAAATTTTTTGTATGGATGTACAAAAAAAAAAACACAAAAAAACAAACTAATTCTGATTTCTCGCGTTTGACAATTCTACTAAATTTCACAAGAGCATAACAGCATAAAAATAAAATATTGTATTCTTAAAGAAGGTCTATTGGTTATCAGCAATATTACGGACGAAACAAGAAAGTACGTCACAGTGAATAATTAAGAAAACTCAGTGAACACAATCAATATTTTCAATTAATTCAATCTTTTGCGGATTGCCCATTTTTTTGTTAGTAGTAGCGACTTTGTTTTTTTTGTTTTTTACATTTTCTTAAAATGCAGACTAATTATAAAAAATCACATTGGTAAAAAAAACTAAAAAAAAAACTGACTTAAAGTAAAAAACAACATAAAAAAATACTTGTCTAGAAATAAATTTTTAATTGAATTCTAAGTTTAATAAAAGCATATAGAATAAAAAATTATATTCTGACATTTGCTTAAAGTTAAAAAGATAATTTATTTTTAAGCATAAATACCATTGTTCATTATTGCACTGTTGGTGTTCTGTATTTCTTCAATTTCTATTTTTTGCACACTTTTAAGTCAGGGGTGTAATTGTACAGTTTTTGTTTTAAACCTATGACCCTAGAGGGCAGATGTGTCAAGTTGGCACCCTGTGGGCTGCATACAGCCCTTTACATGCATCTTGGAGGCCCTCACAAAGGTTTCTATAGCTGTGGTATATCGAGAATTTTGTCTATGTTGGTAATGCAAATTATTAAAAACACTGAGATTTTTTTTCGATTGGTATGATTAGATTGTTTATTCTGTCTCAATGGTTTTTTGTTTTCAAATGTCAGCGACTATTTTTATCTTCTGGTTAATCATGTGATCATCCTTGACAACTAAATAAGAACAAATATAAAGTGAAAACGTTCATAATTTTGTAATATTTTGCCTTAAAAATGTTGAATTCTACCTCATCTCGTAAAAAGAGAAAATTATCTGAAGAAGGACGTGTGTTTCAACAAGAAAAGTGAGAATTACAGTACTTTTGTACCACTGTTAATGGAAAGATAAACTGTTTGATGTGCAACCACTGCATTGAGATGCCAAAAGAATATAATGTGAAAAAAAACAAACCATTGATCTTATGATAAATATGAAGGAGATATGTATGTTTCAAATGTGAAGGAATTCAAGGTTAAGCTAACGACCTGGCTATAACGTTAAACTACATCCGCGTCCTGGGTATGGCGATAAACTACATCCAACAGCAAGGCCTCAGATAATGTTTTCGGAAAAATAATGTTGCCAGCTATACGTTTTTGAAACAACAATGTTGCCAGCTATACGTTTTTGAAACAATGTTGCCAGCTATGCTTTTTTTTTAAACAATGTTGTCAGTTATACTTTTTTTGAAACCATAATGTTGCCAGCTATGTTTTTTGCAAAAAATAATGTTGCCAGCTGTATGTTTTTGAAACCATAATGTTGCCAGCTATACGTTTTTTTTTTGAAACCATAATGTTGCCAGCTATACATTTTTGAAACCATAATGTTGCCAGCTATACGTTTTTGACTTTTAAAGTGACCACTAAGTTTGAGATGCCGTTAAACAAAACAATTAATCAATCAATCAAGAACATGAAGAAATTATTTGCAAAAAATGAACCAAAAATTATATTGGATTTTCTAAAAAGAATTGGTCTCTTATCAAAGATGTAGACTGATGTGTAAACAACATATCCTACCTTTTACCATTTTGCAAATAAAATGTCCTTATCAAATGGAAATTCTTGACTTAAACAAAAATACCTAGGATTATTTTGCAGTGTACAAGCAAATAAGCTCTAGCTTGCTAAAAATGTTCCATACAAAATAGGCATTTAAAATTCATATATTTGGCATATATATATAAACTGGATTTGGCATTAAATAACCCACAGTGGTTGATATGCCATAAAACACAAACAAACAAACAAGGTTAAGCTAACACGGCAACAGAGTTGCTTTACAAAAATTCAGAAAGGCAACATTCTGCGATGTCTTGTAAAAACAGCTGAAATTGTATGTTGAGAGAAGTCACACTTATTGCAAGATATTTCATTAAGCAGGAACACTGGCTGAACAGATTGATGAAATGGCAGGTGATTTGAGTTGACATTTGGAGACTTTATCAAGTTTTGAACATTTTTCTATTGTTCTGGACAAGACTTGACATAGCTGGAATAGCACAGCTCACCATTTTCATCAGGGCTTGTGACATTGAATTTCAAATTTCAATAAAGCATTCTACACAGAACTTCAGTGCCTTTCATGTCACAAGGTACTGAAAAGATTTTTTTTTATTGTGACACAAAATTGTTATGTTTATGGAGATCAAGGGTCAAAGCACAGATGAATTGAAAGATGAAAGCTGGCTACAAGATCTAGCTTTTTCAGTGGATATTACTACCCAATTAAGTGACCTTAATTTGAAATTACAAGGTAAAAATAAGCTCATCACTCAGTTATATGACGATATCAGGGTTTTCATTACTAAATTAGCTTTATTGAAGTCCCAGTTGTCACGTGAAAACTTGATTCATTTTTCTATGTGCAAGGAGTTGAAAAAAACTGCCAATACTGAGTCTGTATTTATCTTTGCTAAGTACAGCAATTACTTGAATTGCTGTCAAAGGATTTCAGCAAAGTTTTTGTGATTTTTCATCTTGTGAATATCATTTTGCATTATTCTCGGCACCATTCACTTTTGATATTACTCAGGCAGAGGTAAGTCTACAGATAGAACTATGGAAATGCAGACTGACTCAACACTCAAGGGAAAGTAACTAGAAGTAGAGGTACCTGGATTTTTTTCATACCTTCCTCAGACATTTAAGAACTTCAGAAAGTTTGCCCCAAAGATTAAGGCAATGTTTGGTTCCACATATGAGCAGTTATTTTTGTTTATGAAGGCGACAACACAGACATCTGACAGAAGCAAATTAACTGAACATTTGTCATCTTTGATCAAAATGGGATTTACAGACATTCCAACCTGATATATCGAGAATAGTTTGTCTGAAGCGATGTCAATCATCAGGACAACATAAAAATGATTAAATTGTACTACCTTGTATTGTAAGTATTTTTTGTATTTAAAGTTCAGTTATCACCAGCTATGATTAATGTAAGACTGTAAGTAGGTACGTGTGGCCCTCGAGGCTGCAGATATGGTCGATGTAGTCATCATTAAGCCCTGTTTGAAATTCCTTCTATAGGCTACTGTGCATAAATAAACATTATTTTCATGAAGTTTTAAGTAAAAAGTAGGCATTACTTCTACAAAATCCAGCAAAGTGATTTTTAAATTTATTAAATGACTTCAAAACATCTTCAGGGCAAGTATTTTTAAGAGATTTTTAAATTTGTTGTTTACATTTTTTGTCTGTTATGGCAGATAAATGAGTAAAGATTGACTATGCCAATGTTTTAAAAATGCTTAAAATCTTTAATTACATGTGAAAATTAATTTTTCTTTTAATACAAATTAGTTTTAGGCATTTATCTTTCAAATAAAACCAAAATTTAATTTCAAAGTTTAAAATGTGTTTTTTTTTTCTTTTTTTTCTATTTTAGAAAATCCATGTTTTCACATGATTGAATTGGTACCTCTAAAAAAAAGTAATACCTAAATGCATTTTAAAAAATGGAAAATCTTTCTTGAAGCTTTAATTTTAAATTCAATTCCAAGCTAATAGATTAAATTTAATTATTCCTAATAAGCAAAATACTTTGTGTGTTTCAAACCGATTTAAACTGATTGGAATTTTTGTTTACTACTTTGCAGTAAAATTGATAAATTGTACATATTGACGATCTGCCAATATAACATAATTCTCTTTGTTAAAAAAATCTTTCCAAAATTAAATAGATTTTTCTGAAACATTAAGAAAATTTAACTGATTTAAAGTTGAATTAATCTGAAATGAAACAAATATTACTTTTAGTTTAAAATATCTCAGAAAAGTATCTTTTTAAGACAGAATGAGTGTTCTTTGACATGTTGAGTGATTTATTGACAGTCTGATGCTTAGGAAAATTTTACTAAGAGAGGCAATAACTAAAAAAATTACTTGATGAATACAACATGAATGCCTTTTTTATATAATTTTTTAACTACTGAGTAATCTTAAAAATTTTAAATATTTTAAGCAATCTAATATTTTATTGAATTTTATTGAATTGATTTTATAGCCTAATTTGCTAAGATGCTTGTTGAGATTATGTTAGAAAATTACTTGTAAATTTAAAATTTATTACAGGTACTTTTTATTTTCTTATGTATGGATATCCATATTTACAAAAATTGACATGTTTATATATGTATAAAATACATCAAAATTCTTTTTAAAATACTGGGGTCATTGAAATGGAGTGGGCTTTTCCATTTATGATTGGTAAATATCATTTCAATGTAATAACAATATCACTTGCTCAATCCAAATTAAGATTTAAACTTTATAAATTATTGTAATTAAAATTAAAAAAGAAAAATGAAATGAATTTTTGTAAAAATTTAATAGTCATTGAATTTTTTTCTTAAGACAATAGTGTTCACAATATATTTTATTCATAAAAATAATTAAAAGCGTTTTTTAATTAAATAATGTTTTATTTTTATTGCATTTGTTATTTTATGATTCAGAGCAGATTTTTTATAACTGGGGGTTCTATTTGACCAATTTGATTATTTAAATTCTTTGAAGTCTTGTCCTTATAACAAATACAAACATTAAGCTGTAAATAAAAGAATTTCTTGAAATAACAAAATTTAATGAGTGGAGGGTAACTGTTAAAAAAAAAAAATTAGAACGATTTTCTAAAAAAGAAATATCTAAAGAAAATGACTTTGTTAATTTTTGAATAAATCCTGAAAGTTAAATTAAAATTTGACAATCATTTGATTTTTGCAGAAATTTCCAAATCATGGTTTTCTACTGCATAATAATGTTCAGTTTTCCTATGCAAATTCATGATCCCATGTTGATACTAGAAAAAGATTTTAACCAAAAATTTTTACATCAAAAACTCCTTTCATAATAATAACAAAGATTTTGGTGATAAAATCTTGTTTTTATTATGTTTTGGATATTTTTTTTCATTCAGAATTAAATTTATTACAATTATTTGCTCCTTAATTAAATTTCCTAAACATTAGGCTATCAATACCTTATAAAAACACCCATATCCATGTTAAAAAACAATGATTTTTTGTGATATTTTAAACTAAAATAAGTAATATTTGGTTCAGTTCAGATTAATTAATTATACTTTAAATCCACTAATTTTTCTCATGTTTCAGAAAAATATTTTAATTTTGAAAGATTTTTTTTAGCCCCTACTCTTGCACATACATACACACACATATATATATATATATATATATATATATATATATATATATATATATATATTATAATTTATTTCCTTAGGATCGGGATTTGGGGCCTAAGGAAATAAATTATAATCCCATGAACCCTTAAACTTGTCTGTTTATTAATACAATTAATATTTGGCCTGTTTTTGTATTGAGCTCTCTATGGAATACCAAATAATTTCATTAAATAACTAATATATATATATATATAATATATGATGTTGATGAGACAAAGTTGAAAAGTTAATTAACAACGTGTTTCACCAGAGAAGCTTGTGCTCTCCTTGGCTTGGAAGCTGGTGAAATGTGTCGTTAATAAAATTTTCCACTCATCATCTTCACTTTTGTTTTTGATACTATTACTTATATATTACTTATACATTTAACACACACACACACACACACACACACATATAATCTCAGGTGGTTTAAAAAGCTAATACTGAAATAATTTATAATACTTTTTACAGTAAATTTGTCATACATTTATATCTATTTTATAATATAAACATTATGACATATTTATCCGTCATACAGTATTAAAATATTCCCAAATAAATAAGGGAACATAAATCATGTCACCATAACAATGAAATATCTCATTAGCATATATTGGAGATCAGGTTGCTACTGCATTAGATTTTTCTCTAGGTCAGATTAGATGAAGTCTTATTATTCGTAGGTCAGGTTAGATGAAGTCTTATTATTCGTAGGTCAGGTTAGATGAAGTCTTATTATTTGTAGGTCAGGTTAGATGAAGTCTTATTATTCGTAGATCAGGTTAAAAAAATTTTTATGTTGCAATACATTTTTTGAAGTTTATTTTTGAAAACATTTCTATTGCGCAGGTTGCATAGTCTTTTCAAGGTGATGTTTTACTGAGATGTTGTCCAGAAAATTCAAACGAACCTCTAAAGATAAAAACGCCACATGCCAGGCCAGTGGTAAGTAGATATTGCTTTTACTTTTTATTTAATACCTACAGCTGCTTATATAACATTGGGTCTTATTTTTTTTAGTTATTTAAAACTTACATAAATTTATCTATTGATTAAAACTGAGAATATCACATTCTAATCCAACTTTTTTTCATGTTTAGCTCATGAATGATAAATGACTTGAACTAACTAATGTTTGTTTATGAAAAAGTGTTATACAGCTTAACCAGTCCAGAGATTCTGATATGTGTGTGTGTCCTGCATCTCTGATGCATTAAAATCTTAAAGGATGCACTAACCTTCACATTTGTGTGTCCTCCCATGGGACACAAATATAGTTTCCCATGAAAAGCAATACATTGCAAATTTTCTTACAAATACTTTTTACTAGTTATTTTCTTTCTTTCACTTCCTCTTTTCTTTTATTGGGATGTGGGGGGTGTGGCATGAAATAGACATCACTGTTGCCTTACCAGAAACTTTCTTGGTTTGTTTTATTTTTTTTATTTTTTTAATTTATTTTACATTTTCGGTTGGTAATTTGATCAGTTCCGCGGTTGAGCCAGGATCCGTTGCCTGGTACGCAGACGAAAAAAATAGTTAAATATTCTTCTCTTGCTGATAGATTTTTTTTTTTTACTCCTGTGGCAGTGAAGACTTCTGGGGTTATTGGCCCTCATTCGATGGTGTTTCTTCGGAGGATTGGCGCGATTACATCTTGATTAAGGGATGAACCTTGCGAAATGGAATGTTTCTTGCAACGTGTCTCACTGGCGATGGTTCGAGGTATCCACTCAGTCCGAACTGAACTTTGGGGTAACTGGCCGTACGTTCCCTGAGTACCCGTAGATTATTTCGACTGGTCAACGAGGGTTTGTGTGTGATAAACGCATATTGAATCGCCTGGGGTAGGTTTATGACTAATAGTCCAGTCTCATACAGACTTATCAGAATAGGGGGCAGTCTTCTTTCTCTCCTCCAAAATTCTCCTGCAAATCTCTCGACTCTCTTGACGATAGTCTCGTGACTCTCTTGACGATAGTCTCGTGACTCTCTTGACTACAGTTTCTTTCCTCGACTCTGCTTTATTAGCAAAATCTCGAGTTAATATAGAAAAAGGATCAGCTGATCACAATTGACCCTCGGCCCGGCACGCAGCTACCAGAGTGCCAAAAACTATCCCTTGACATGTAAACTGATTCTCCAATTATTTACCTTATCTCAATCACGAGTTCTTCTTGCTTCACCAAAATTATACTTTGGGATTCAACCTTTTGATCAAAACAAATACTGTTAAACAAAACCAAGTATCTCGCTCTTCCCCATTGTTTACTAGTGACCCAGATTTAAAACATCACCTCCTGGACTGAGGTCGTGTTTCTCATATACTTTGATATATAAACACCATTTCTACTTCTGGTCAATAAAAGTTATATTTGCGTGTGTGCATTCATGTGTGTGTGCATGCGTGTGTATACTTCTCTCTGTTACACTGTTCCTTTTGCTAACAATCATGCATTCAGTCTTTTTGTAATTGATATTTCATCCTTTCTTTTCGCTTTTCTTTACTACCTTCTGTAGGAGTTCTTATAGTTTCCTTGTGTCTGATCTAAACACTATGTCATCTGTATATCTAATATTATTAAGATTGTGGTTGCCAATAATGAATCCTGGTAGAATTTCTAATTCTCATTGTATAGGTTGAATAAATCTGGTGAGAAGACATATATTTTTGTCTTACATCCCTTTCTATTTTTGTATATCGACTGAACTCCTTTCTGCCTATCTATTAATTGATTGGTGTTTTTGTGCCATCAGTCTTATATTTGACATTAAATAACCAAACACGGTTCAATACATCATTAAATTAACCAACCTGACCTAACCTTATTCTGTAACAAGCATTTTGTCATATCTTTTTGTTTTCTGCCATCATTGATGTTCTCTAAATCTTGAGAATTGTTTATAACCTCAATAATGTTGATTACAATGATTGTAAGGACTTCTGGTCTCACTAGGAAATGCTAGGAGCAAAATGGATCAAGTAACAGTTTGAATAGAACGGTTAAGTTTACCGCATCTTTGTGTTGATTTAACTTTTCAGCGGCCAGTCTCATATAATTTATCTTTCCACCCTAAGCACAGTGAAAGAAGAATAATGCTGGTAAAACTTCTTTCCAATTGGGAGATTGGGCAAGACAATCTATTTCCATCCGTTTGTTCTCGGAGTAAAGGTCTATGCCTTTCCAGTTATTAAGTCTTTTTGCAAATTCTCTCAAATACAAATCCAATTTTTGACCCAGAAAACAATGATTTCATTTAAAATAATGTCTGTTTAATTTGTTGACAGGTAATCTGCCCTCAAAGCAGCAGAATGGGGTTAAAATTATTGAAGATTATGATGATGGCGGCATTTTTTGTAATCTTTTGAAAAAGGCAGGAGTCCAGTTAAAAGCTAGTAACCATAGCAATGAAATTTGTAAGTAAATTTTCTTTTTCTCCCCCCCCCCCATTACACCTGATCAACTATATCAGATTTCTAGAACCTCTGCACAGATGACAATTTTCTGATAATTCTTGGGTTTTATTTTGAAGGTGTGGCTTGTATTGTTTTTGTATTTTCTCATGCAACTACACAAAAGAGTACACATACTGTAGAAATATACATTGGTAATTAGTTCTGATTGACTATTATCACCAACCTTTGCTTGATGCCATTATCTGTATCTTATCTAAAGGGCATTCAACTGAATGTAGGAGTGTCTCATTTTAACTTCAAAAACTACAATATTTAAATCATTAAAACCATATATATATATATATATATATATATATATATATATATATATATGATTCCACATGTTCTAAGAAAGGTTTTACTAAAGGAATTTACTTCTGTACTTTTTATATAAATGAAGATATTTGTAAATTAAAACAGCAATAATGCCCACAATAAGACAGTGTGAAAAGGACAGTTTTTCCCATGACACTGTTTTTTTTTTCTTTTTTTTAACTACCTTCACACAGTGACAATTACAATTGGAATAAAACCTAAACATAAAGAAGTGAATTTCTACATTTTTTTTGTTCTTGAGAATTTATAACAAAAATATTAAACACTATAAGATTGTTTATTTACAAGAATAATTTGATATTTACAACATTCTAAAAATTAATATAATTAGAACTAATGCAATGCAATATTTATCATTTACCAATTTATAAAGAAATAAATATGAAAATAATTTTTTATTCATAAATTTAGTAAGTTATTAGAATATGTGAACCAACTATAAGGAAATCCTTATTATTTACCATTTTATAAAGTTTGAATCAATTGGCCAATGTTTTACTTTCATATGTTTAGGTTTTATTACAATTCTAATCATTGCTTTTTAAAACAAATTTTACTGAGGAGTGAAGGTAGTTCAAATAATAGTGGTGTCAAGAGAAAAACTGTCCTTTTGACATTTTTTTTTTTTTTTTTGCATGCACAAAGGTTCAAGTTTGCTGGTAATACACTGTTGTTTGTTCGATATTCTTGCAGTCATGTGCAGTATATAAAATAAACACGTCTCACATGACTGAATTTTAAATCATCTTGGGTATTATAAACTACATCTGGCAGCAAGGCTTTTGATAGGGACATTTTGAGGAGCATGGAACCACCTTTTAATTGCTGTTCTTACCAGGTACACCCTGACCTGGGGGTGGTAGCAGTTTTTAGGGTCTCGGGTATGGGCAAATAGTTAACCCCCAAACTGGTGTCAAAATGATATGAAAGGATAAAAATACATTTCTGTAGTAAGAATACCATTTTCATAGTAAAAAATAAATTACCAGCAATACATTATTATTAAAGCTCTCAAGAAAATTAAATTTTGACATTAATGACCCATAAGAAGTTGATATGCCATTAAACAAACCAAAAAAAAAAACTGAATTTTAAATGACATAAAGTATTTAAAATAGAGGAAATTATTTGTTCTGTTTTATTATTAATCATTGTTATTAATCTGGTATGCCTAATTTTTTTAATTAAACTTTGTCATAGGTCTGTATAGAAAAAAAAACTGGGGGTTTGTGCTATTTGTGTTTCAGGAATCTGCTTAGAGACTTTTGAAATATATATTGTGAATAAATGGTGGAATACACCAGAAAGAAATTTCCCTTCATTTTTTTTATGTATTTGATAATTTTTTTTCAATTTTTAAAATCATATTTTGGGTTAATACTGATTTTTTTCTCTGTAGGTGTGGAACATATTGAATTCTATAAAAAGCTTACCATTTATTTGAAACGGCATGAAAATTACCCACAGGTACGTATATACTGATATTGTTTTAAATAGCCACGTTCCTACATTCTTTAGTGTCATTATTTGGTCTCAATTAAGAAAGTTTGATAAGCTGAAAAATAAAAACATACTTTTTAAAGACATTTTATCTTATAGTGATGGATATGTGGGTAGTGTGATGATTATCTGAATGAAAAATGAAATTGTTTTGCCAAATTCAATTTTCAATTGATTCTATTTTGTTTACTTTGTACTATTACCCCCTTGGGAAAGGCATGAATCTATCTTCCTGCAGTTTTATAATAGATGACTAGAAACCATCTCAAAGAGAGATTGTCTCCATCAGGCTATTTTGCCCATGGCATGACCTCTGCTGTTATGTCAGCAATAACATGTGCAAAAGGCATGAATATATCTTCCTCCAGCTCTAGATTAAATAAATATAGGTACCTCCACGAAAATGTAAACAAACAGAGATAGCATGATGAAAAATATGCCGAACTTGACGAAAACAAGTTTTTATTGTCTAATGTTCATATTATCATTAAAGAGGAAAGATCAAAGTATTTTTGGAGTATTTTTTTACATTTTTTAATCGTTCCTGGCACGTCCAAAATTTTCGTTAAAAATCTTGTTTTTTTTTTTGTCAAAAAAAAAGGATAGATAATCAATCATTTTCAATCATTTGATAAAAAAGATGAAAATCTGACTTTGATATTCTTTTAAAAATCAATTATCATTTTTTCAAAACTGATTTTAATAAAATCAGAAATTATAATGTTTATTTAAAATATTTTGAACCAAGCTTAACTTAGCTTCTGCGCCGAAAAAATGTAATTTGAAGATAAAACAAAGCACCTTTTGCGTAGCTTGACAGGTGACGAAAGACACATTCATGATGTTTAGATCACTTAGGGGAGGATAATTCTTTCTACGGATGGAAGGAAGTGAAATTATTTAGATTTAAGTGAACAAATTATTTACCTCGTTACTTTTAAGGAAAACTTTCAGTGCTCTAATTTTTCATTTTTTTTTTTTTTTTTTTTTTTTTTTGTACTTAGCTTTCATCTTTACGTTTACGATGCTTTATGGAAAATATAAAGAAATTAAAAAATAAGACTGTTAAGAGTGAGATTAAATTTCATAAGAAAAAGGTATCTAATTAATTTATAGGTACCTTTCTTACGAAATTTTATCAGAAGTGTACATAAAATACTATAATTTTATGTACATTTATTACATTTTAATGTGTTATTTGTATTTCCATTCATTTTATTATTAATTTTGATATTTCATTTATGGAAAAATGTCATAACTGAGATTAATATAAAAATAAGATCATATAAATTAAAGTTTAGCAGTATTTAAATTTCATAAGATGATACTGATACTTACGTGTTTTGCAAAAGTAAAGGCCTTAACAGCGGAGAACAATGCTGAACTCAAATAATGCAACTAAATTGTATTCTGGTTGGTCTTCCGTACTTTATAATTACCGCCCGATTATAAGCACAAAAATTACATTTTTTAATTACCATGGCTCTTCTGATTGGTCCAAACGATACAATTTTCAAAGCGCTAGACAGACAATCTCATATGGACACTTTGAAAGGTTGATGGTGCTTTTAACTAATGTTATAATATTTTTAGAAACTTAATGTAAAAATCTATTATAATTAAAGAAATAACAAATAATTGTATTCAAAATTCAATTTTCATTGAAAAAATTTTTTGCTTTCAGAAAATATTGTCCATATTCATAAAAACAAATAAAAGCATTTGAGATTAAATAATATATTTGTTTTATTGAGTTTTGTATGTTACAATTCAGAGCTGATTTTCAGGTACGTTGGCTCCAATTAAAAAAAAAACAAAAAAACATGATTTGCATTTTTCAAAGCCTTGTGCTTTTAACTATTGTAATCACTAAGGTTGATGGGCTCGAATTTCTAGAGATTTTCATAAAATTAGTTATTGGGGTGTTAATAAATATAAAAAAGTATTTCTGCCATGACTTTAATAAAAAAAAAAACATAATAATTTCGATAATCTGTGAATAGTTTCTGAAAGTTTCATTAACATCTGACAATTATTTTTATTTTTGCAAGATTTTCCAAATTAATGTGTGTAATACAAAAAAAAAACGCGCTAAAAATGATCTATGTTATTTACTACCCCTTGTTGCAACAAAGAGAAACAAGGTTTTTAAATCAAAATTTAGAATATTGTAAAAAGATGGAAAAATTTTTTAAAAATAATTAAAAAAAAATTTGGTCTATCCTCTTCATAAAAACATAAGCATTTAGACGATAAAATTTTGTTTTCATAAAGTTTGGCGTCTTTTTCATCAGACTATGCTCTATTTTTTAGCGATTTCGTGGAGGTACCTAGATAAATATATTCATCCCTTTTCCAAGGGCAATAGTACAAAGTGAACTAGATGGACTTGATCAGAATTTGAATTTCACATGCCCATTTCAGTTAATTCTTCTTTATACTAATGTTCACCCAATACAAGTCATGAGAGCCACTCAAGGTAGATTGTTTTGAATTCAGTTTTCTTTCTCCTAGATTGATTTCCATACCAAGTCAAGAGAGCTAATTATGTATGATCTTTTTTACTGTGGTAGGTGAACCAATCTAAGAGAAAAAAACTCTGAATACAAAACCATCCCCAAGAGTGATTGTCTACATTAGGCTATTTTACCCTAGGTATGACCACTGCTGCAATAACATGTGGGACCCAGATGACTGATTAGTTATGGGACTTGTGATTGTGAAGTTTTAACATCGAAATCAAAGAATAAAAATACAGATTAATTTTGAATCATAATGTTGGAATTGATGACAGGTCTGCTCCAGACACAGTGTAGATCGCTGGAATAGCAAACCTGATAAATCAATTCATTTGCTATTTGGCCACATTCTCTTTCAATTACTCCTTTCATTTCATTGACTATTGCTGTGTGATCTGATGATGGCATAGGAGTGGATAGTCAATGTTACCTCTCCACCAAATCCAATTGTTTGGCAGTTGGACTTCATCATAATCAGGATTGTTACTGATATCCATTTCAGCCAATTTTTTTTTTTTTTTTTTTTTTTTTTTTTTTTACACTAATTTTCACCCAATACAAGTCATGAGAGTCACTCAACTCAGATGGTTTTTAATTCAGAATTTTCCTTCTAGACCAATTTCGCTACCAAGTATGTATTGAGCTCTCTTATCTTGGTAGGTGAACCAGTCTATACTGTGTGCCAAATTATTATGGAGATAACTTTTTTCTAATATTTCAAAAACCGTCCAATCAATTCACACAAGATTTTCGCACAATGTTGGCAACACTGACCTGCGCAATCACTGAAATTTTCGTACTGATCTGTGCAATGTAAACAAACTGGCACCATATTTTTTATCAGCACGGTGATTTGAGCGTGCAAAATTATTAGAAAGGTTTAGTCAAATTCCCAGAATTAAGCAAACAAAACATTTATTGATGTTGCACGTGAATGTTTATGATCAAAAGAAGCTAATAAATAAGATAATCAAACAAATAATAACAGATAGAAACAAAAGCACAGTTTTAAACAAATTAATAGGGAATGTGCTTTCCCTGTTTTGAAATTACTTGAAGAAATCGGCAATCCATAGAATTTGTTAATTGTAGGATGTCATCTGCTGTAATGCCACAAGATATGTCAAGAATTGCTTCCCACAACCCAGCGTTGCTCCTGAATTGTCGTCCATTGGCGTATCGTCTTCGCTTCATGATGCTCCAAAGGTTTTTGATTGGGTTCAAATCCAGAGAATTTGCTGACCACTTAATTTTTCGAGGTCCATCGAAGCTTAACTGTTTCAAATATTCAGTAGTCTTGTGAGCAGCATGTGAGGGAGCATTATCTTGCATAAAAACATTGGCCCTTCTGAAGGCAACTCTTTGTCTTTTCATCCACAGTTCAAGATGCTCCTTCATAAACGCTATGTATGCATCAGCTGTCATTTTGACGTCATCTGGTACTCTCCATGGGCCTACTAATGTTTTTCCAATAATACCACCCCAGATCATTATGCCTCCACCGCCTTGTTGCCGTCTCAAACGCTGATGGCGATTATGTCCGTTCATTACCCAGCCTTTGCACCATCTATCTGGCCCATCAAGTGTTGCTCAAGTTTCGTCTGTGAACAAAACTTTAGAGAAGTCAATCTTCATATTGTCGTCGGCCCATTTCAGTTGATTTTGAATGTGATTTCTTGTCAACAGAGGCTTCGATACAGGTTTGACTGTTGTTGCTATTTCCCTCAGATACTGACACCGAGTACTTTTAGACACAGTAGGATCCCCAATGCAACTGAAAAGCTTTGTGGCCTCTCGTTTAAGTCGTGACATGAGACAACATGAAATAACTCTTGGCTTGCCTTTATCTGCCCTTTTGCATACTTGTGTAGGGTTGGCAGTGAACTTTTTCACTGTTTGATGACACCTCCCTATCATTTTAGAAATTTCTAGGGTAGATTTACCTTTTGAGAGTTCTGAGGTGATAGTTTTCTTTTCAGCATCACTTAAACTGCTTTCACTAAATTCTTACACTTTTCTAATAATTTGGCACACTCAAATCACCGTGCTTATAACAAATATGGCGCCAGTTTGTTTACATTGCACAGATCAGTACGAAAAGTTCAGTGATTGCACAGGTTAGTGTTGCCTACATTGTGTGAAAATTTTGTGTGAATTGATTGGATGGTATTTGAAATATTAGAAAAAAGTTACCTCGATAATAATTTGGCATGCAGTGTAGAAGAAAGAAAACCCTGACTAGAAAACCATCTTAAAGAGTGATTGCAACCATCAGGCTATTTTACCCCAAGTATAACCACTGCTGCAATAACATGTGGTACCAATATGACTAATTAGTTACAGGACCTGTGATTGTGAAGTTTTATCATCTAAATCAAAGAATAGAAATTGATTATCTTTTTTTTTTTTTTTTATTTCACCCCAAGCAAGACAAAGTCACTAAAATGCAAGGGGCTACTTAGTGTAAAAGAATATGAGAAAAAGAAAAAACTTTACTAAGGAGAGAGAACAATAAAAGAACACCTATTTCAAGACAAAAGATAATGATTGACATTGTATTTAAATTTTTGAAGATCAAAGATGACTGGAAAGCAACAAGCTGGAAGAGTTCCACAAGTAAGAAATGTAAGAAAAGAAACTGTTAGCATAGAAATTAAGGTTATTATTATAGCCATTTCAACTGTAAAATAAGATCTAGCTGTCAATTTAGTACTGTGCTTAAATTTGTAAAGTTGAGATACCAAAGAGAACATCAGAACAATTACCATGAAAATATTTATAGAAAAGACACAGGGAAGCTACATTATGGTGGTGGGAAAGTGACTGAAGCTGAGATGACTGGTCAGGACTGATAACATTGCAGATTCTTCTTTGGATTTAATCAACAACTGTAAAATAATGAGACCTTGCCACCAATCTTTAAATTTGAAAAGAGTTGCTAACATTCTAAAATCTGGTTGGACAATTGAAATCCGCCTCTATGTACTTGATGCAGTTAACACAATGTTTTGACTGGTCCATTTTCCAACCATCAGCAGGTGTACAATTCATAGAATAAAATGGAAAAATTTTAGTTATCTATAAAACCAGAGGAAGGTTTGAATTATCAGAAGGCTTAAAATTGTGTGAGTTCAATAATCCTCCATCCGCAACAATTAATACAAGACATAGAATAACGATTCATAAACATCTTGTTTCAAAACGTAACAATTGAATCTATTAGGTATTTGATATACATGCATGAATACTGAGTGAAAAGGTTAGAGTTGTGTCTTTTAGATTAGGTAATATTTGTACCTAAGTTCATAAAGTGAAAGTAATTATTAAACTGTAGTTTAGAAGAATAAAGTTTCTTTAGCATGTTTGGAATTGTGTATTGTACAAGTTGGTAAAAGTTCAGAAGAGATTTCAGAGTTCGTACTTGCGTGAATGTTGGTAATGGTCTTTAACATCTGACCGCAAAGGTTAAGATGGGAGTTCTTGAAGATTACATCTTTGGCAGCAAAGAATGAGATGTGAGAGAGAGAGAGAGTTTACACGTGTTTTGTTTTTATAATTTTGTTGTACCATGTGATAGGCTCAAATGGAAAACAGATTTGTCGCGTGCAGGATATCTGATTGGTCGGAACTGACCAATCAGCAAGCTAGTTTTGAGTAGATTAACCAATGAATGCTTGTTATATATTTGTAAGATTGTGATTACAACAGGAATAGTGCATTTTCTAGCAGGGGTTAACTGGCTTGTTGTGGAAGATTCCACAAGAGTGAATTGCTGCTGAGGAGAAAGGACAATAAAAGAACAAGATTCTAAGAAGACTGGAAATGATGATTGACGTTGCACTTAAATTTTTGAAGATTGTAGTTGGTAGGAAAGCAAGAAGTTGGTAGACTTTCACAGGCGAAAATTGTTAGAGAAGCAACCATTAGAATAGAACTTATGCTTACAATTTAATAGTGAAATGTTGAGACCTAACTGCCAATCAAGTACTATGTATACTTGAATTCATGAAGTCGAGGTATGAAAGAGGAGAGCTCATCAGAACAATTGTCATGAGAATTTTTATCGAAAAAGCACAGGGAAGCTACGTTATGGTGATGTGAAAGTGATTGAAGCCAAGGTGCCAGGTCAGGACCAATAACTTTGCAGATTCTTAAGAGTTGACAGGGAAGCAATTAGCTTTGTTATTCAGATCAGCTTATGCTCATCTTTGTTGTTATAGGCACAACATTTTGGCTGTTGTACTCTCTGGTCTTCTTCAGGTAGATGTTTTGATATTTAGTAACCATCTTGGAATTTTGAACCAAACCTTTAATTCACATCAGAGAGAGTAGTTTTTTTTTTTTTTTTTTTTTTTTTTTTTTTTTTTTATGCTAGGTGTTTCTCTGTCTCATCAAATAGTAAAAAAAAATCTGTTTATTTGTGTAGAGTAATTGACCATGGTTAAATATAATTGTCAGAAATGTCCAAACAAACAGAATTGACAAAGTTTGCAATAAAGAATAACAAGAGAAAGAAAAGAAATGGGCCCAAAATAATACTAAGCAAATCATATATGCAAAACAAAAGTAGGCAAACTAAGAATGGTGTTAACATGCAATCTTATTGGCTAGGAAGAAATCCCATCATGCATCTGTATGTCTTGCCTACAAATCTGAGGGGATATTTTTGAAGTCATTCCCAACAAGGGTTGGAAATAACAATTTGAATTCTAGCTAAAGATACATTGCTTGAATGACCATGTCTTTCTGTCATATTCTATTAGGTTGGTGCAAAAATAATGTCGGTTTCTCACATAGTAACATATGTGAGAAGCCGACATTATTTTTGCACCAACCTAATACTTACAACAGCTTTGATTACTGCTCTAGAACGACACTCTCTAATAAGAAATGGTAGGGTCGGGGACACTAATATCAAGCAGGTGAGGAAATTTAAATATCTAGGAAGTGTTCTGACAGAGGACGGTAAGTGCATTCTGAAAGCTAGGCAGAGTATTACAATGCAGGGGGATTTTGTTGGTAACAAAGAAAAGAGTACTGAACTGCTACATGATATCTGTCCTCCTTTACAACAGTGAATGTTGAACAGTCTCCTCAAAGATGAAGAAGAGACTTGAGGCAACGGAGATATGGTTCTACAGAAGGATGCTAAGGATACTGACTGAGTGTGTGAGCAACAATGAGGTTTTGGAGAGGATGCAAACAAGGAGGAAGCTTATACTTAACATCAGTGTTGAGATGTTGAGTGTTTCCGTGTGCGTGTATTGAAATAAGGACATATTCGGATATACCGGTATTTTTCCCTACATACGTAGGGAAAAATACTGGTATAACCGAAGAGGTATTTACAACAGAGAGATTAGTAGTCAACCGAACGCAGGTTAGTCAGTAACAATCAGAAAGAGTATAAAGTCCAACTGTATCTTCTGGTAGAGAGACGGAAGTGTGATGGTCACCTGATCTCCCCAGAACTCTATAGAACTGTCCTATTAGTAGTAGAGAGATCAGTCCATTCTGATGAGAAAGTGGGTGCGCCCCAACAATCAGGAAGAGGCAGCTGAAATTTCTGGGACATGTAATGAGAAAGGAAGGCTTAGAGAATCTGATACTCATGGCAAAAAGAGGGAGAGAGAGACAAGGGAGAGCAATGTGTGATATACCTAGTGGGCTTAAGCAAGTGGATGACAGAACAGGGTCTGGGAGAAGTAGCAAAGGGATAAAACTTATTGAGAGCGACAAGTGATAGGGGGAAGTGGAGAGCTATGATCATCTATGTCCTCATAAAAGAAAAAGGAGGAGGAGATGATGATGTCGCCATTAGCAGTGAGTTTCCAATACCTCTGCTAATTTTTTTTAGAGGATTACCTTTCCTTTGATTATCTGATATTTACATAAAATAATACATTGTCATCAAAATGTTTGAAGAAAATTTCTTCCTACATGTCATTTCAGCTGTCCTTTTCATTACTGTCTATTCTTTGTTGCAGGTGATTGATGACTTTTTAGAAGGTGTACAGCAGTACATTGAAGATAGAAGCAGGTAAATTTATCATTTTTTTTTTTTTTTTTTTTTAATTTTTTAATAAAAAAACCCCCAAAACAACTATGCCAACAGATACAGACATAATTTTGGGGGGGAAAAAACAAAAAAAAAAAAATCAGTTAATTCTTTGAAATTTCTTTGTTTACATATGCAACAGCAGATATGACTTTTAAGAAAATATGAACGAATGAATGTTCTTTAAAGCAAATAGAACTTTGCTTGACTGTGAAACTCTATGTAGCTGAGCAGTCAAAGCATGCTAGATGGTGGTTCCTCCTGTAAAAAGGGACATGGGTTCAAATCTTACCAGAGTGCACATTTTCTTAAATTTTCTCTAGTATGCAGGCCAGTAGATGAAATAAACACCGTTTAAAAAAAAAAAAAAAAAAAAAAAAAAAAAAAAAAAATGAAACATCTGCTCAAAAACAGGTAAAAAATATTGGTGTTTGATGAATTACAAAGACAGATTTGTAACTGTGAAGGTTGTGATGGTGTTTTTTTTTTGTTTTTTTTTTAAAAACATTTTATGAACATGCTCTGTTACAATTATTTAAAAATTTTTAATTTTTCCATTGTATTTATGGAATTTATTTGCAAACAAGCGCCCCAATATAAGGGAGCTAACCAGAAATTGATAGAAATGCAAAATGGCATTAAATGTTTGTTAAATGGACTTCAACATGTTACTGCTATACTCATAATGAATTAGTTACAATAAGTTTGTCTTTGTAATTCACCCCTGAGGTTGATCTTAAAATACTTGGGTAGGAAAAAAAACTACAGTGTCTTCCTTGATGAATTTCATCTTAACATCAAGAAACTGATTAGAGAATTAGAAGGTATTATTATAAAAAAATAAATAGACATATGTTTTTATTTTTCAGCAAAACATGTTTGAATGAAGCTATGCTGCTTAAATTTACATACACTATACACACACACACATATATATATATATATATATATATATATATAGGATTAATACAAATAAAAAAATTGTTACTTTAGCTGATTGATGTTACCTTCAGTATCCTGACTAGAGTTTTGTAGATGGAACTTCCAGCAATTGCTCTGTACCCTCATCAAGGGATAACAACAATTTCATATATATATTATAATTTATTTTTTATAAATATTATTTTATAATTATTTTTTAAATAATATGATTCCTTTGCTACATAAGAGTTCTCATGTTTCAAAAACAGGAGCCAAAAACCGCAATATAATTATTGAAATTAAATTGATGAATATCTAGTAGTTTTTAATTAAACCTTTTATTGAATCTAGGAAGACAAGTAGTAGCAATTCTATTTATAGACATGATTATAAAACTTTTTTTTTTTTGCATCCTGGGTATGACGATAAACTATGTCCAACAGCAAGGCCTCTGATCAGGAGGTTTTGAGGAGCGTGGAACCACCTCTTAATTGCTGTTGTTACCAGGTCCACCCTGACCCGGGTTGGTAGCACCTGTTAGGGTCCCAGCTATGGACAAATAGTTAACACCTAAACTTGTGTAAAAATAGTTTTAAATACCAGAAATACTTTGTAATAAAAAAAATTATTACCAGCAATAATTTTTGAAGGAAAAATTATTATCAGCAATACTTTAAAAAGTACCAGCAATACAAACAGCTATATATTCTTTGGAAAAAATATGACCAGCTATAGATTTCTTCAAGGAAAAATATACTCAGAAATAGATTTTTGAAGAAAAACAATACCAGCAATAAAAATTTTGTCAGCATTAAATAACCCATTGAGGGTGATATGCCATAAAACAAAATAAACTAAACCAAACCATTTTTTTTTTCTTCATAGGTTCAAACAAGTGTTGTTGCCTTGTGTTTCTACAGCAGAAGATAACAGGTAAGCTCCTCTAAAAAGATTTTATGTTGACAAAAAGAAAACAAAAATTTTCCAAGATTTTCACATTTTTATAAAAAGATTTTTTTTTTCTTATTTCCATTTGAACATGTGTCCTCTTTGTTGATGTTACAATTTCAGGTGTTGTGTCCTCTGGCTTTATTATGGTGTCTGTTGATCTGGGTAACTTTTGAGAATTTAAAACTGAACCCTTTATTTAATCTACGGGAGTAGATTATTCTAATTCTGCTGTCCTCCTTTTTTTAGTAATACTACTGTTCTCTGTTTCTACCGTGTCTTTATTACCTGATCCAGGGATTGAATACAATTAATGTCACCAAACTGATGAACCAATGTTTTCATCCATTATGGGACAAACCTTGAATGTACAACTTGCAGTCTTAAACCTAATGTCCTATCTTGCCTGTTACTTCTGTTACAATTCAACTCCTTTGTTTTTTTGTTTTTTTTTTATTGTCTGAATTTTGTTAAATGAATGTTTTAATCATTCTGTATGGTTGGTTTGGTTAGCTCTGAGACTGATGGTTTTGTGACTGAATGAGGAACAAACAAAACAACAAATAGCAAAGATGAAGACAGTCTAAACTAATCATCTGGAATGATATTTTTGTTTTCTTTTTAAAGAAGTAAACAAAATTGATGATACTCATGTATGAAAGGTTTATACATTTTCACCTAATCCTGAAATTTTGTAGTCATAGCTCACTGTAGTGAAAAGTTTGTAGTGTGACGAATGCAGATATCCCAAACACACATACACGCAGGTTAATCTCTGCCTGACAACAGAAGAGGTCATGTGGGAGTCTCGAAACATTTTGGGAAAGCAAGTCAAGAGTTTGACTGAGCCAATTATTTGTAGCAACAGAAGTCTAGACAGAATCTAGACAGGGGACTGACGTAAGGTCATGAAGCAGCAGGAAATGGAATTTGCGCCAAAACACAGGACACGTGGGAATTAGAAAATTACTTGGAAGTCAGTTGCTGTCTTGTCTTTGAAGGAGCAAGACTCGAAATCGAAGCACTGATAACTTATGAACGGAAAGATGAGACTCATTTTGGTAATGACTAGGGCATATGACAGTAGAGTTGCTTCTTCTGGCTTATAATCAATTCCTGCAGTTTCCTCTACCTGTCATCTTGTTATGCACTTTTTTTTATACCCTCATTAACAGCCAAAATTTATATATGTGAAAAGAGACTCTCCCGATAATATATCCAACTCTGGGATCTGTTTTAAATGTGTGACCTGTGAAGCCACCATTTTTTCCTTTTGGGACAGTTTACATCAGACATGTTTGAATCTGTTTTCATCCTGTAAGCTGTTTTCTCTAGTGTTACATTGACTGTTGTGAAAAATGCATGCAACTGGGCTTCTTTGCCCTCTGTGGTAGTTCATTACACTTATTGTTTTATTTTTTATATTGTTTGAATCTAGCTTTATGTTACTTGGAGTATGCCAAATATATCTTCTGCAGAAGAGTAAGATTCCAACCTTCCAAATATTAGCCACATTTTGGGTGGATATTTGCAGACTTGAGTATAAACTGGACCAATGTTTTACCTTTTGACTGGTATAAATTGGAATGATGTCTACCTTTTATATATTTATGTCAATGTTTGCCTTTTTGGCACAAGTCATCAATTAGGTTATTGTTTACCTTTTGATACAAATATTAGAAAATAACATGTGTTTATATGTTGTTAAATTAACCAAACAACTTATAACACAACTCCAAATGGTGGGATTTAAAAAAAAAAAAATCATCCAATACAATGCTCAAAAGCTGCATAAGGTTGAGGTTTACAGTCAAAATGGTAATCATGAATGAGGTGGTGCGTGATATGAATGGAAGAAAAATGGTAGAAGATGAAGATTATAAGGATATGGAGAAAAGATGACACTTGACCATTGATTTGCAGAGGTCAAGGTTGAAGTTGTTATAATCTTCCTAAAATCAGATCTGATTGATTTTACACAAATTTCCACCACTGACCAGATGTGAACGCCCTAAAACCCAAGACTGAACTAAAAATTCTGTCAAGTGCGCATTGGCGCTGCACACACCTTTTGCTTTCCTCACGCACCCCAAAAACATACAAGCCAAATTTTTTATCCAATAGCACCCATTCCCACCTAAAGAAATGAAATAAAAATTGGAGCCCATCTGAGCCTAGGAAAAGGACATAAAAGCCCATGAAAGGGACATCTTGTCAGTTTTGCACAGAGTTCACATGCTCGTTGGAATGCCACCTCCACATCTGCCCTCCCATCTCCAAAGACAACTCGCCAAAGGCTGTTGCCGCAGTAAGTCCTGACTCACCCTCCCTCTCCTACTGTATGCCTCTGCGGACAAATTATCTTTCTTTCAATGAGAGACATTCACACCATTTCATTATTTGTTGTATTTTTTTGTTAATACGCTTATTTATTTATTAAACCTGCCATTTCTTCCTTGTTCTGTCACCATACGCTTAATATAACAAAGTGTTCTAAGAAGCATCCTTGTGGCAGTCTATTCCACTAAATGGTAGTTCTTGGAAAAAAGCTGTTTGAGTTTAACTTTTTTCTTATATTTGAAGTAGGGACTGCTGAGAAGGCTTTAGTATTTTTAATACTAAACAATCTCATGAAAATTACCCAAAAAATTATTTGGATTCATTTTCTTCATGATGAAAAGGCAGATTATGTGATAAATATTGTCTTCTCTCTAAATAACAGATTGCTCTTTTTTAACAAGTGTTCATCCAATACACAGCTCAAGAACCACTCAAGGTAGAGAGTTACTGAATGAGGTGTGTGATATGAGAGGATTATATAGATGTGGGGGCTAGGATTTTAGTGTTTGGTTAAGCATCCACACAGGTCTCTGTTCCACAGAGGAATGGTACTTGAGAAAAAGCTGTCTGAATGGAACTTCCTCCTTACAATTGGAATAAAGAGGGAATGAGAGTTGTTTAACTCTGTAGACACAGCATGATGGGTCTTAGCTGTCAAGGTATATATTGGTGGAATGTAGCTCATCTGAAATATAGATAGTAACAAAAGACTTGTGACGTTATGTCTATGGGAAATGGGGCTGCAAAATGGGGTGAAAATGTCACCATACCACAAGGTCTTGTCAATGATTTTAGGTTGAAAGTAATGATTGGAAATATCCTTGGTCAAGAAAACTAGTAATTTTAGTAAAATACAAAGTCCATCCAGAAATTAACCCACCATTTAATGGATATAGATGACTAATTTAAAAAAAAAAAAAATTTTTAATCTCTTTTAAAGTTGGTAATATTTTGAGTGCACTGTATATGTTGTAGGCATTCTGAAAGACTTAGAGCTGGACTACAGTGTAAGAATATAGACAATATAGCCACCAAAGTATTGCTGAATTATAATAGTGGGTCTTCGTTAATGCAGAATCGTGTGTTTGCAAGACGTATAATAGTCTTTGAAACAAAAGTGGAGATGATGGGACAAATAGAAAATCTTATAAACGACGCGTTTCGCTGAATACCAACGCATCGTTTATAAACCTTTTTCTTCTTCGTCTTATCATTTCCACTAATACTGAGTTGTTAAAAAAAAAAATATTGTAAGGGAGATAACTATGCTAATTTAGGATACTATTTAATTTATGTCACATTCTGTTGCGTCGTGGATGCGCGAATAAATATCTACTATTCCTTATTTATTTACATATTTGCAGGAGTAAAAAAAAAAAAAAAAAAAAAATGGGTAAAAAAAATAATATAGCAATGTAGAAAATTCAATGATTATCTTTTTTTCCATCACTAATGTGTTGTAGAATTCTTGAGTCTGATTTAAAGTTTTGATTTTTTTTTTAATATAGGAATTTTGAGTTACTTCCCCCTTTCTGAGACTATTCATTCGAATAGAATCTTTTAACTTATTGCCAGATTTGAAACTGCAACATCAGCTCTAGTGGCTAAAACGCAATATCCCCATTTCCCAATAAAATAACAAGGAAATTAATCTGAATAAAGCAATACAAATAAAAACACACAGTTAAAAAAAATAATTGTACAATAGTTTTAAAAACCTTTTTATCATGAGATTTTTCCATTTATTTTCAGTTCCAGAAACAAACAACAAGCCTGTTTGATACGTTTATTATTGAATATTGATTTACTCCAGGTGAGTTTCACCTTCTATAAGCATCATTTCTTTTTAATATTTTGTTGAGATAAATGTTCTGTAAGAATTTTTAACGTATTTATTTTTTTTTTTAATCATTTCACCCGAAGCAAAGTAATAAAGCCACTAGGATGCAAGGTGTTATTGATTATTAGAGAATTAAGAAGACAGAAGATAATGATTGGCATTGTGATTAAATTTTTGAAAATTGAGAACAAAGCAAGAAGCTGGTAGAGTTCCACAAGTGAGAAGTGCAATAGAAGAAACTTTTAGCTTAGATGTAATTGTTAGCTATTTCAACTGTAAAATTATGAGACCTTGCTGCCAATTTAATACTGCATTTAAATTTATAAAGTACCACAGTTGGAAGCTGTGTTATGGTGGTGGGAAAATAACTGGAGCCGAGATGCCAAGTCAGGACCAATAACATTGCAGATTCTTCTTTGTATATTATCAAGAATCTCTAAATAGTGATTTTCTAAGTGCAGCTTTGATGTGGCTGTAGATTAAATAAGTCTGTTGCTCTCCCAACTGTCGCTTGTACAAATCACAATATCGCTGGTTCAATTCACCGTCCTCGCTTTCTTCACACGTCACTACGTATAGCCAACGTTTCTGTCCCCTTTTTCACTGCTCCAGCACTCTTTTATCAGGCCAACACCGCGGTTCCCCAGCCAATCAGCGTTCTTCACTGTTATTCTCCGTTACACAGGCAAATTGCCTCCTCCAGTTCGACCAATTGGCACACGACTTGCTATTGGTGGAAGCATTCCAAACTGTACAAAAAAAACCCTCATTCTTGCACATACTGCTAGAATGGATGGACGGGAGAGTAACGCCATTTTCACGAAGCAAACTTGCTGATGTCCCGTGCTGCACATTAAGGTAAGACCCTTATTTTCCTATACACCAGATGCAAGCCACTCTGGCTCGTTTGCTTCTACAGGGCTGTTCACCACAGTGGCATAAGGCCAAAACTATGGGGCACCCAGTGAGTATCAAACTCGCTACTCTGTAATTGATCTTGCAAGACAAGCTTTCTAACCATTACACCACGTCAAGATGCCCCAAGAATCTCTAAATATATTGCAGAAGCACCAGACCAGATGTGGCAGCAATGTTTAAAGCAAAGACGAATGGTAGACTTATAATTATTTATAAATTATCTTAAATACCAGGTAGGGTCATTGAAATTGTTTTTGGACAGGGTACTGGCACCTTGTTTGTTTTCTTTGTTTTGTCTTGTATTTATAAACTGACTTCATTTGTATATGGGGCTTACATTATGCAGTCTGTTTGAGTTTATTACACAAGTCATATAAACCTCGATAACTCAAGAGTTTATGATGAGAAGAATTTTTCACTATTCATCCTTGCTAGATTGGCAAAGCTTCTTCGTGGCTGAGTCAGTTAAAGCCTGTCAAATCTAACGACAGTTCTCTCTGCCCTGGGGTATGCAGGTTCGAATCCTGCTGGAGAGTACATATTTTTCTTTAATAAGATTTCTTGAATATTCAGGCCAGTAGACAAAAATAAATAAATATACTGTTTAATAGATAAACGGAGTGTCTACTCAAATATGAGTATCCTCTAAAAATAATGTTCAAAGTGAATAATATACAGGGTGAGGCAAAAGTCACACACCATAGGGATAATTCATTAAAAGTATAATGACATATGATAATTTTATTTACTAGTTATTTGTTATATGTGCTGTTCAAAATGTCTTCCTTCTTTATCAAAACACATTTCAATTCTGTGCCTGCATGATTCATTAACATGTATTTGTTTCCTGTCATTTTATTGCATTCATATTTAATCCTTTCTTTAAGATTCTCAATATTTCTTGAGCATGTCTGATAAACAACTAATTTCAAATGACCCCGCAGAAAAAAAAAATCAGCCATCTTACATTGTTAAAATTGTTTCTGCAAAATAAGAAAATAGCAAAACAAATTAGTCAATTAAAACAAGATTAATTAATTAACCTTTATGGTGTGCGACTTTTACCTCACCCTGTGTGTCTGTGCGCGCGTATGTATATAATTAAACATTTTTTTTAAATTCATAAGTTAAAAAAAAAGATTTGAACAAATAAACTGGATATTTAATTTTTTATTTTTATTAAATTCAGTTATGTACCATGCGTGATACAAGCTTAGGTGATCATGTATCTTTTGATACATGTCTGACGAGGCAATTTTTTTTTTCTGCAGTAGGCTGCCGTTTCTTTCTGTGGTAGACCAGTTGCCATTCATGGCTATAGAACCTAGTCTGTCCTGCTATTTACCCATAACTGGGGGGGGGAGAAGAAGAGGATTCATACCTTTCCCAAAGGGTATTAGCACGTAAGTGAATTTAATGGATTTGACTCAGATTCCTCAATCTGAGCCACTATCCATTACTCCACCATTCCTCCCTATATTTAAATTATAAATATTTATTTGAAAGTTTGTGACCTGAAATATTTTCTTTTTTTACCTTTCATTTGAAATTACATTTAAAGATGGAACTCTCTTTGATTGAAGTACACAAAAAATACATACCATTTTTATTTTATTTTTCAGCCTAAATTGATAACTCTTTTACTTGAGAAATTACCAGAATTTATGGATGATGAGTAAGTAACACACATGTATTCATTTTTGTTTTCTTTTGAAAAAAAGCTGAAAGGAAATTACATTGACTTTGGGGCAAAGTTTAACATTTGTACCCACAAAATAACTGTCAAAAGGATGTTTTTTTTTTCTCTTGGTACTGCTATTATTATACACTACCTTGGCAATTTTTTTCTTTTATTTTTAAATGCTATTTTTACAATTTTAATAAAAGCCAAACATGAAACTAGATTTATACATTTTTAAAAAAATTTATTTAAAAAAAATGTTTAACCATAAGCAAGGCAGTGAAGCCACTAAGCTGCAAATCTGAAAGAATATGAGAAAAAGAAAAACTTTATTAAGGAGAGAACATTAAAAGAACAGGAATTAAGAAGACAGACGAATTGACAGTGAATTTAAATTTTTGAATATCAAAATTGACTGGAAAGAAAGAGTTCCACAAGCGAGAACTTTAAGAGAAGAAACTGTTAGAATAGAACTTACATCTAGCCATTTCAACTATAAAATGATGAGACCTATCAGCCAATCTAGAACTGTGTTTAAATTCTTGAAGTTGCAGTGCCAGAGAGAAAAGCTCATCAGATCAATTACCATGAAAATATCTATAGAAAAGGTACATGGAAGCTATGACACAGCAGTGAGGAAGTGACTGAAGCTGAGATGCCAGTTTCAAACCAATAACATTGTAGATTCTTCCTTGGATTTTATCAAGAATTTCTGAATACATAGCAAAATCACCAGACCAGATGGGACAGCAATATTTAATGCATGGATGAATGATTGACTTATAAATTTGTAAGATATATTCTTGGTAAGAAAAATTATCTAGTACAACACACTGAACCACTTTTCTTAGCAATTGATTCAATATAATCTTTCCAATTTATGTCTGGAAAATTTTAGTCAATGGACCACTCTTCTGGTGGTTATTATCAGACATGCTGATGGAGGGCCAAAAAGTTCTCTAAGATGATTAAAGGAGTGAAGTTTTGTCTTATTAGTGCTAAAATTAACAGCCACTTCTTGCTCCAGTTAACAGATTGTTGGTCATTTTTTTAGCTCAGCTTCCAATTTGACCTTATTGAATTGATCAGACTTACCATTAAGATAGGAATAAATAGTTGTCATCCGCATAGGTACAGGGTTGAGAACTAATGAGATGAAGTTGATGAAAATTAAGATTCAAGGATAATCTTGGGAGACACCCACATTAATGCAAAATCTCAAAGAATCCTTGCTCAAGAAAACTTTCTTTTTTGTTGTTTTTTTTTTTTTTGAGAATTGACAACAAAAGAATTAAGCAGTATTTATTTTATTAGATTATTTATTTACAAGAATAATTTGTTATTTATAAGTTTATAAATATATGTGAGGCAACAAAAATGCAATATTTATCATTTAGTATATTCTAAAGAAATAACTATGAAAACCTTTTTATTCATAAATTTATAAAAATGACTGAATAAGAGAATAAGAAAATTTAAATAAATGCATAATGATGAGTAATTGTAAGTATAAATTTTTTTCATTTGCTCTTGCCACATAAATTTGCTAAAATAAGTTGTGAGCATTTGGATTTCTATGTTTATTTTTTTTTTTTATTGAGGACTGACAACAAAAATGTCAAACATTATTTATTAGATTGTTTATTTACAAGAATAATGTTTTTTGTTGTCAGTTTTTGAGAATAAAGAGAATACATAAATTGAGTTTCATATATTTGTATTTTATTAAAATTCTAAAAATAGCTTTTTAAAACAAGAAGAATTACCATGTGAGTATATTGTAATAGCAGTATCAAGGTTGTCCTTTTAACTCTTCATTTTTTATTTATTTATTTTTTTCAAATTGGAATGTTATACACTACCGACTTTTGCTTGTATGTTTATTATGATAGTGTTTTATTTTTTTATATAATTTTGTATAAAAATTTTGGTTAACAATAGCTTGAATTTTTGTATAGATAGTTCTGTGTTTTCAAATAATATTCCCACTAATTTTTTGTGGAAATTTTTATTCTTAAAAGTAGATCTGACAATAAAATTTTTAAAAAGCAAACATCGTTTAATACAACTAGTGTCTTGTTAGGATTGATTTTTATCTAGTATTTTTTACATTTTATTTTTGTTGTTTTTTATCTAAATAGTAAGATGTTTGGATTGTAATTACATATTTCACTGCTATGTATTATGAGGCAACCAACCAAGGCAGAACTAAGGTTGAATGTTAGGGAACTGCATCTATAATTAGTTTATCAGCTTTTCTATAAACAGTGTCTTGCTTATAGTGCATTTCAGAGTTTATACTGTATAAAATTCAAAAGGCTGGTTACTGGTCTTGCATCCTCTCTCTCATCTTGGCTGGCGATTTCTAGTTGATTTGGTTCAACAATAAAAAGACTCCAACACAAAGAATTTTACTTAAAATTTTTTATTACTGTTCATGTTGACATGTACTAACTATCCAGTGGGGGTGTTCCTCCTCACTGGAGAGCCGTTTCAGACATGAAAGTGAACACATCTGCATTGCTTGACATGTAAGAACCAACACTCTGAAAAACTTTTCTCTATCATTTCCACGCTAGTTCAGCCAATCAAAATCAACTTCCTTATTTTGGCTTGTATCTGACCTTGAAGGTCAACCTCTGGAAGTCACAGCAGAGATACAATTCCCCCTAAAAATAATAGTCTGTTAAACTATTATTTAACACAGGTCCTCTCTCTTTGCAAGGGATGCAGTAGGCATATACAAGGCATTGCCAATGAAGCAGGTAAAAATAAGAAAAAATAGTAAAAAATAATGACATTGGTTTCCCTAAGAAATTCAAGCAACTTTATATTATTAATCACTGCTTATTTTATGACCTTTTTTTTTTCAGCTAACTGAAATATATTCCCTATTTTCAGGCCTTTATTTGAATGTGATGAGAACATGAACATCCCACGTCAAGTTCTGGCACAGTTACAATGGCTTGACCATATTGAAGATATGACTGTAAGAATGAATGGATTTTTGTTTTAATCTGATATTTTTATTACTTTAAACATATTTTCAGTGGATACCCTTGCTTGAAATAGATGTCCAGATTTTTCTTTTTTTTTTCCATTTTAAACAGTCTCTATTATGTCTATCAGCCTGTGTACTCAAGAAAATGTGCTCTCTGGCTGGGTATGAACCTGCATCTCCTTTTGTATTACAGTGTAACCTGGATATAAGAGAAACCCGGATATCAGAGATTTTCTCTGGTCCCAAATTAGAGCCTGTGTTAATGTATATAAAATAGACCAAACCCGGATATAAGAGACTTCTCCGGTCCCGACAACTCTCTTATATCCAGGTTACACTATATATATATATATATATATATATATATATATATATTCCTTAGGCTGATAGATGTAATACACATAGTTTAAAATAAAAACGAGATGTCTTTCAAACACTGGTATCCACTAAAAATGTTTGAAGTAATAAAAATATATATGTATCAACAACAAAGATTGTATTTTGGCAAAAAAGGTTGACCTGGATATTTCCGGATAGTAACGTTTTCAAGGCAAGTAGTCTTTGTGATTAGAGTGCTCAATATCAAGAGATAGAGCATTAATAGCAATAAATGACATTAAATGTTCACTTGTCTTTACTTGCAGCTTCATATAATTACACCTAGTCTTTAGATTTGATTGATAACAGTCATGTTTCATCAAGTGTGGATGTATTTCTCTGAGTAGAGACAAGATAAATGAATGTTTTAATTTTATTTATTAAAAAAAATATTTAACCTTGATCATGCTACAGGCGACAATTGTTGCTGTAGAATTCTCTCCTTTTGCTACTCTAGGCACATTCTGTCACCTTGAGATACTTTCTATAAATAAACACTTAACAACTGTTATTTCAAGTATTTTAAGCAGGAAATCACCTACTGCTGCTTTGGAAGAAGGTTAAATTTCGGTTTTCCGACCGCATTTTGAATTCTTCTATACTCTATATGTGGCGTAACACCAATTAAACCCATGTTAATTTTTTTTTACGATTTTTTGTAAACAAAAATGTCCATGTCAATATTGAACAAACCATTTATTCAGGAGTTTTTTTTTTGTTTTTTTTAATGTATTTGTTTTTTATTTCGCATTTCAATTTTTTTTTTCAACCTCAAAACATGCATACAAAACATAATGCATTACATCTAAATATTACACATCTATACTTTTATTAGTATACAAAAATAAAATCAATACACACAATACAAAGAAAGTTATAACAATTTGAAATCAGTAAGTGTTCATGTTTTTGCACCCTCAAAAAAAAAATGCAGTGGTAGGGGGAACAATTCTAGAAAGAAATTAGCATGGTAAAGATTAAACAAGAAATGAAAAAAAAAAAAAAAATATGCCTATATTTTGAAAACTTTAGAAAATCCCAGAATATTCTGGAATATTAACCTAATTTTAAGCCATCTCTGACCTTGGAAATAACTACATCTTTTGATACTCAGAACTGAAAGAAAGGAAAAAGGAATAACAAGAGAGTATAAGGGGGACAAGTAAATTATGAAAAGAAGAAATAGCCATATCATCCTACACATGTGCAGGAGTATACACACACACACACACACACACACACACATGATTCTTAGTAGAAATGTTCTTTCTGTTGCCATTTTCTTGAAGCTTGTTGCTTACTTGCTCCATCCATGGAATTTTCAGTATCCCTCTGTAGAACCACATTTCTGCTGCTTCTCATCCTTTCCCTCGTCTGTAGGGAGATTGTCCAGCATTTACTGCCATATAAGAGGATGGATATCACATAGCAATTGGCACTCTTTGTTTTCTAATGAAATTTTTCTGTTTCTCAGCACCTTGCTTAGCTTTGCATAATTCCTTTATTTTCAGGCTCTTCGGGAAAAACTTTTAGAAATTCTGATGGTCACATCTTTGGATGTTCAGCGAGAAATCATATCCTGTTTACCAGAAATCATGGATGTCACAGAACATGAACAAGTTGTTGGAGTTCTTAAGCAAGTATCTTTTTTTTATTTAATGCCAGTCATTTGTAACTATTGGCACTGCCATTTGTATAAATATAGAAAGATATCTTTTATAGATATTTTATAGAAAAGCAGGTTTTATTTTGTCTATTATTGATTTAATAATAGACAAAATAATATCAGTTCTTAAGTTGAAATTATCTCTAAAAAAGTAATGATTACTTTTAAATGTTTTAGATGAAGAATTATCATTATTAATCATTTTATTCAAACTAGTGTTCTCAATTTGATTGTTATTGTTAGATTTCAGCTGTTGTATTCTTCAGCATTCTTAAAGTTGATATTTACTTATTTATTTTTAATTATTTCACTTTGCTCTAGGTGATAAAGCCACCAAGACGTAGGAGGTGACTAAAAGTGAGAGAAACTGGGAAAACACTATTGAGGAGAAAGGGCAATAAAAAAAATAAAAAAAAAAAAAAGAAAAAAACATGATTCAAGCAGGTAGAAGATGACGATTGATGTTGCATTTAAATTTTTGAAGATTAGTTCGTCAAGAAAGCAAGAAACTGAAAGAGAGTTCTGCAAGTGACAAGTGCAACAGAAAAAAAACTCTTTGAATAGAACTTTTAGCAATTTCAACATTAAAATGCTGAGACCTAGCTGCCAATCTAGTGCTATGCTTAAATTCATGAAGTTGATGTACCAAAGGGGAAAGCTCATCAGAATAATTGCCATGAAAATAGTTATAGAAAAGACATGGGGAAGCTACATTATGGTGGTGGGGAAGTGACTGAAACTGAGATGACAGGTCAGGTCCAATAACATTGCAGATTTTTTGTATTTTGTCAAGAATCTCTCGTAACCTTCCATAACTGAATTTTTTATTCAGTCCCAGGGAAAAAATTTGTCGATGCTTAGAAAATCACATATCAAGCCTTTTTCGATACGATTTTTCCTTATGATATCACCTATGATATGGGCCCAGTGAGTAAAAGCATTGGTTATACAAATTGAATTGCTTGGCAATTTTGAGTTCAGTTCCTGTGTCAGGTAGTACAAAATAAAGTTGTATATTTCGGTTCAGTCTTTTTTTTGTTTTTCTGTCTGTAACTTCTGTCACAATAAAACAGATATATGAAATGAACAAGTGTATCCTGCTTGGATTTGAACATCTGACCTAGTGGTAAGTAGGCAAATAATAAATCCACTCTGTCAATGTTCTGCTGCTTGTATTCCATTGCAAAGACTGATTTAGGCAGAGAGCACAGATACTGCACTGTTCCAAAGCAAGGTATTGATAATAAAGAAATGCTGCTCTTTATATAAATAATCCTCTCATTTTTGACTGGTATTATTCTAGTGTGTGTGTATATATATATATATATATATATATACACACACACGGTGTATCAAAAATATTCTTCACACCTAAACAAGGACAAAACTTTGTATGTCTACAAATCCTTCGTTTTTGAGTTAAGTTTAAAGAAACTTTATTGTAGATAGTACTGTGTTGCCACGTAGACTAGGTTACATTTGTCATTTGTGTACATTTGTGGCTAGGCTGTTTTCAATATTTAACGTATGTAGTAGTGAGTTGACTGAGAAGTGTTATGTGTAACAATGGCAGGATATTTATTTTACATATGGCTGCATGAATAGTAATGGACATGAGGCTGCAGGGCTGTATCAGTTAGTGTTTCCAGACAGAAGGCGGCCGAGTCATCCAACCTTTGTTGCTGTTTATCATTGTGTTGCTGAGACAGGATCTGTGGCACTACAAACTATGGATCAAGGAAGACTGATATCCGTTTGTATGCCTGAACGCATTCTACAGGCTATCAGAGACGATCCAGGTATCAGCACACATCAAGTGTACCTAGCATGTTATACATCTATTAGTACCACCTGCAGGGTACTTCAGGACCAGCTCCTGTATCTGTATCATTTATCAACATGTGCAGGGTCTTTTGCCCTCTGATCACTCACCATGGGAGAACTTTTACCCATAGTTTATTGCACAAACTGCTGATCGGGTGTTTGTCTCTTTAGTCTTTTTTTACAGATAGGGTTACAGTTGGAAGAGACAGAATAACAAATTTAAACATCCAAAATTTGTAGGCAGATTGGAAACCCCATGGTACAATACAGGATAGAGACCAGTACCAGTTTATGATTAACGTGTGGGCTGGAATTGTAGTTGACTGTCTGGTAGGTTCATATGTTCTAGCATGTCTTACAGGAGCTGTCTACAGGGACTTTATTTCAAAAACACTTCCATTTTGAACATTTGTTATGAGTGGCTGTGTTTTTTTTGTAGGCCTTTTGGTGTCAGGAACACACTCCCAGAGTTTGTAAAAGTATTTTTGGATTCTATCTTGGATTGTACATTTAACAGCGTCTACTGTAAACTTAATAACTCAGAAGCAAAGGATTTTCCAGCATAAGTTTATATGAACTTCTATCCTTGTTTTGCTGCTTCCAAAATTTGTATAAGTATTTTTGATACACTCTGTGTGTGTGTGTGTGTGTATATATATATATATATATATATATATATATACACAAGCCTCCACAACAATGAGAAAATACAAAAGAAAATCGGCAGGACTATGTTGTCTTTGGCCTTTAATATGTGTTTAAAAGAGAGGATGCTGCCTAAATACACACACACACATTATATATATAAGGATGCTGCCTAGAGAGAATGCTGCCTAAATGCACACACACATTATATATATATATATAATGTGTGTGTGTGTATATATATATATATATATATAATGTGTGTGTGCATTTAGGCAGCATCCTTATATATATAATGTGTGTGTGTGTGTGTATATATATATATATAATGTGTGTGTGCATTTAGGCAGCATCCTTATATATATAATGTGTGTGTCTATGTGTATATATATATATATATATATAGTGTATGTGTGTATATATATATAATGTGCGTGTATATATATATATATAATGTGCGTGTGTGTGTGTATATATATATATATATATATATATAATGTGTGTGTGTATTTAGGCAGCATCCTCTCTTTTAAACGCGTATTAAACGCCAAAGACAACATAGTCCTGCTGATTTTCTTTTGTATTTTCTCATTGTTGTGGAGGCTTGTATTTCGCTAAGTCTGTTCTAAAAGGGTCTGATGTACAAAATGTTAGGAACTTGCAATAATAATTAATGATGTTATGATAGTTGATAGTTGTGATGGTTCATACTTCAATGTCCAACATCGACTGACTCAGTCAACTCCACTGAGCTCAACTGGCGACTGCTACTAGTACTTATTATCTGTGGGAGAGTCTATTACCATAGAATAGGTAATGTTCTGGTATAACACCCCCCCTAAAACTTTACTCTGTAGGAGTAAAAAGTTTTCTTTCTTTATTTATTTATTTATTTTTCAAATTTTTACAGAAAATATGAAGAAAAAAACAACAAAAAAAAATTTTTTTTTTTTTAAGCAACATCCATAGCGTATTTCCTACGTTTAGGGTCCACTTTTAAAGGATCAGTTGCCTTTCTTTTTTTCCTTCTGGATCGGCGTACCTTAGGTAAAATTATTTGCAGGGGTTGTTAGATCAAACTTATTGAAAATCACCTCCATTGGCGTTCTTTTTTTCTTTTTTTTTTCGCGGGACTGCTGTCAACCACGTCTGAAAAACGTCATCTGATCTAGTTATTGCACGTGAGTTTTTTCCCCTTTCACCAAGTACCTCATATAGCCAATCCGCTTTTCTTTTTTTTTATACCTCCATAGTGTTACCAGAAACAACCTTCCGCTTTGCGCTTCTTAAAGATGGACTCATAGTTTCTGTAGGTTCTTCTTGTTGACTGAAATCATTTAATCATTTAATAATACTGCATGTTCTTGGCTGCGGGTAACTCGTTCCTCAGTTTTTTTTCGGTGTCGGTTTCATTTTTACTTTCTGAAGCTTGTTTTTCACATATATTGTCGGTGTTAACCATTCAACTTTTTTAAATACACCAGTTTTCTCTAATCTGTCCAATTCTTTATCTATCTGTACAATTGAAGCAAACAGCACATTCCGTTTCTTTTTGAATACCGCCTGACCATTTTGTTTTGGCTGTAATTTTGCCTCCATCCTGGTACACGTTCCCAAACCTGGAGAAAAGACAGTAGGAAAAGTTTTTTTACTAATTTTTGGGCTTCTAAGTTTAAATTTTCAACCTTGTAACAGAAAGAATTTATTGGTAAATCCCATAATTGAAATTCTGTTATCCAATCCGTACCAAGTAAGTTCGTGGTATTTTCTATGACAAACAGTTTAACTTTTCGCGTTTTTTTATTTAACGTGACGTTTGTAACAAATTCCCCAATAAATTGTATTTTTTCTCCCGTCACTGACCTCGCAATTTTATTTGTTTTCATTAAAGTTGGTTTCCCCAACTTCTTCCACGTATTCAAATTTATGATAGATAGGTCAGAACCAGTGTCGAGTTGCATTTTTATTTTTTTATTACTTATTTCGACGGTAACAAATTTTCTAGTTATTCCATCGTTCACTTTGTCGGACTTTAATTTTCTTATTTTATTGTCTTTATTTTTTGACCTGCAGTGCGAGCTTTTATGCCCCACTCTTTCACAGTTGAAACATTTTTTATTCCTAAAATTGCAATATCTGTACCAGTGAAGTTCACCGCAAGCAAAACATGGCTTCGGGAGTTTTTGTTTATTTTTCTCTGGTATTTCACTTTTTGTTTGATAATCCGCAATTTTAGAATTCTTTTTTGTAGACTGACTTTCTTTTTTGTAGCGTATTTTTCTTACATGCGAAACGCCAGACTGTTCTATCTTTTTCAAGTCTTTCTTTATGCTAACATATCTTGTGCAGTCTTCTGCCAAACTCTGTATCGTAATACTTTGTTGGTTTTCCAATTTTGAAAGTACCAATTTCCTCAATTCTGCGTCACTTTCTGATACTAGACCTTGAACAAATACTAAGCACTTAAAGTTGTCAGCACTTAACTCTGCTAGCTTGAATTCTTCACAATGTTGTAGTTGTATCCGGAATGTTTTCTTCTCACATTGGCTGCATACGTTATATAGTCTTGTTCTTCATCTTTCATCAGATTCAAACATTTCCACCTCTTGTGAAACAAAGATGTCTTTTTACTAAATAATTCACTTAATATATTTACCGCCTTGGTAAAAGTCAACTCGCTAGTTTTTTTCGGTAAAATGTAGTTTACCAATTTGTTATGCTCAGCAGTTCCTAATTTGCTTAAAAGAAGTCTAACCTTCTTTCCTTCAGACCACGTGTGGCAGTCCTCGTTATACACGTCCGTATATTTTTTAAAATACTCTTCAAAATTTATCTCTTTGTCTGGACTGTACGTGAATATTTCAATCGAATTCCATATTGTATTCTCTGGGAAAGAGTGATTTTGTAGATTTTTCTCTTTCCTCTTCTCAGTTATTTCTAGAATTTTATTTTGAAACTCCTTATGCCTCAGTTCCATTTCTCTTTGAAACTGTATCTGTCTATTAAAAGTTTCCTCCTGTAGTTGTATCTGGAATGTTTTCTGTTGCTACAATTTATTGTTCTGTCTGGGACTTAAAAAATTCCTGGAATATATTTTTGCATTCCTCCATCTTCGCAAAAAGTTTACACAATGCTTAAATATTGTAGAGGGGGTTCCTAAACGAATTTGCAATTCGTGACCTATTTGAGCAAACTGTCTTATCAAGAAAAAACAAATTCTTTTCTCAGTTGAGAATATGACTGATTTTTTTTGTCACTAAGTTGACATCTTGTCTTTCGAAAAAACTTTTCCAAGTTTTTTTTTTTTTTTTTTTTTTTTTTAAATGTGAATCCAAGATGTTGCCGAAAATTTGACGAGCAAACTTTTTTTTTCTTTTTCCTCCGTATGAAAAACGAATTTCGTCACTAAATAACGCGAGTGAATTTTTTTTTTCTTCATTGTATGAAATCGAACCCGACGTATGCCATGTTTATTATGGTGGGTGAATTTTTTTTTTTTTCATATGAGTTACGACTCCACGTCGTCAAGTGTTGTAGAGTGAACGCAAAGTTTTTTTTTTGTTTTTTTTTCCGTATGAATCCAAAATACGTTCGTCGCCAAGTGTTGTATATGGTGAAACAAATTTTTTTTTTTTCTAAATTTTTTTTGTATGAATTTCGAATTCTGGTCGCCAATGTGTTGTTATAGAGTGAACAAAAACTTTTTCTTTTCCCATGTGAGAAACGAATCCCTCGTCGCCAATGTGCTGTAGAGTAGTTTTCACAGTGGAGGCTTGTATTTCGCTAAGTCGGTCCTAAAAGGGTCCAATGTACAAAACGTTAGGAACTTGCAATAATAATTTATGACGCAGAAATCTAGTTGTGATGGTTGATGCTTCAATGTCCGACATTGACTGACTGACTGACTCACTCAACTCCACTGAGCTCAACTGGCGACTGTTACTACTACTTATGATCTGTGGGAGAGTCTATTACAATAGAATAGATAATGTTCTGGTATAACACTCATAAAGATAATATTTTTGTAGGCTTTTATAATCAAAACTACATTTTATTTTTGGTATTATTGAAAAATAATTATCAAAATAATTCAGCAAACATGGATAAATGTGCCCACAATAAGACCTAGTGTCAAATGCATGTTTTTTTTGTCCGATGACACTATTTTGTAATTACCTTCACTCTTTGACAATGTTTATTGTTTTAAAAAAAAATTTGAATAAAACCTAAGCACATGATGAAAGTCAATTGATACATTTTTTTTAGTCTTGAGAATTTACAACAAAAATAGTAAACACTATTAAATTGTCACTGACATGGTTATTAGCTAAATTTTGATTTAAAATTTTCATTGTATAATGTTCAGTCTGTGTAATTAATATTCACTAAGTTCATTATTGATGTATGTATGCTAAAAAGAAAAAAGACAATTTTGAAATATTTCTTTCTTACTGTAGAGAACTCCTTGAACAAAGTCCAGTGTTGACCATTCTTATTCTGGAGACAATGTCAAATCTTGTCCTCAACAAAGACTTATTAGCTGAAGTAAGTTGCTATTTTCTTTAGAATTCAATTTTCTTCTAATGTACCAGACATAAGCTATAAAAAAAAAAAAAAAAAAAGAAAAATTAAATTTACCATGCTTTTGTATTTTTACACAAACTATCAGGTCATCCTATAAGTTCTGTCCGAATTTTAACTTTTTGTTAAAATGAACGAAATTTAAAGAGTATTTTATAATGTCTAATGGAGCTGAACATTATTTTTATGTTTTGATGCATTTAAACTGATCAAATTTTATTTCAGAGAACAATAAAATTAAATTTTGTTTGATTAAAACCCTGCTAACATGGAAGTACCCAAGAATCATTTATGCTTTATGAGTTCAAGAAAGGAAACTCAGCAGCCGAAGCGGCTAGAAACATTCACTCAGTTTATGGAGAGGAATGTGTGAATGAAAGAACTTGCAGAAGATGGTTTGCAAAATTCAGAGGTGAAGATTTCACCCTTGCAGATGAAGATCGAACCGGACGTCCAGTTGAGTTTGATGAAAAGCTTCTTGAAGCAGCCCTTGAAGAAGATCCTGCTTTATCAGTTGGGGAACTGGCAGTGGTTCTCAGTTCAAACCATACAACTGTTCATCGTCATCTTCAACAACTTGGAAAAGTTCCTAAACTTGGAAAATGGGTGCCTCATGAATTGTCTGAAAACAACCTCACATCCCGAGTTAACATCTGCTCTTCTCTCCATTCTCGCCAACTTGTTTCACCTTTTTTGGATAGATTTGTGACTGGCGACGAAAAATGGATCTTTTATCGAAATGTTAAGCGTTGTATAGAGTGGCTTGGTAAAGGGGAAGGGCCCCAACCACAGCCGAGAAGGAAACTTCATGGGCAAAAGGTTCTTCTTTCAATCTGGTGGGATCGCCAAAGAATAATACACTTTGAATTCTTACCACCTAATGCAACAATTAATGCTCAAATATACTGCCAGCAATTAGAGCGTTTGAACCAAGCTTTGAGGAAAAAAAGACCTGCTCTAGTGAATCGAAAAGGGGTGATGTTTCATCAGGACAATGCGTGACCCCACACAGCAAGAATCACGTCACAAAAGATCAAAGAACTTGATTGAGAGAAAATTCCTCATCCACCTTATTCTCCCGATCTTGCTCCTTCAGACTACCATTTGTTTCGTAGCTTACAGAATCATTTGGAAGAAACAGCTTTTGTAACACAGGAAGAGGTTAAAACTGACATTTGTGAGTTCTTCGAATCAAAGCCAAAAGAATTTTACAGTAATGAAATTAGTAAGCTTGTTAATAGATGGAAAGAAGTCAGATAATCAAGGAAAATACATTGTTGATTGAATCTGTAATTAGATGTAACATTTGGTCACTTGTTTTCTTTATTCAAAATTCAGACAGAACTTATGGGATGACCTGATACTATTTCAAATATGTTTTGAATATATTGTATTGGCTTAATGTTTGCTTATTAATAGAAAATTTATTTAATAAACCGAATGAACTTTTTAGCCAACCTGATATTTTCTGATATTTGTTTTCCCCTTTTGTCTTTCTGAAATTTTTTGGCGATTGTTCTTTTTAGTTATTAGGTTGGTGCAAAAATAATGACATAATAATGTCGTTTTTTGATGTTAAAAAATTCGTCAAAAAACGACATCATTACGTCATTATTTTTGCACCAGCCTAATATTAAAGTTATCTCTTCATCTTTGTTTTTTTTTTTTTTTTATTGCACTGAAACAGCCAGATTTGAAACAATTACTTTGTAATTTATCAAGTTTTTTGGGGGAAATGATTCTCATGAATTATCAATTTCAGATTATTGTATTTATATTGAAACACTTGTTTTATATTCTATGATGATTTAATTAAGCAGGATTAATAAAAAAAAAATAATGAATCACCTTTAAGATTTGAATATGCATGCTGATCATAGCTGTCATTTAATCCATGCATATTTATGACTACTGTTTGATTTACAATATGATCATTAGTTAAAATTCCCAGACCAATTCTGTGGACAAGACAAATTGGTACAAGATGACAAGTAGAAAAAAAAAAATCTTAGTTTTTTGCTGACGTGTTTCATCTACAACGTTTTCAAGGCAAAAATGAAATTGAAATGTTTTTGTTGTTATAGTTACATTACAAAATCCAAACTTAAAAAAGAGCTTCTGGTTAATGTAAATTTTCTTTATACTAAGAGGTTTTTTTTTTTCTTTCCATGTTGACAATATAGTTAAATTCCCTGATAAACTTTTTCCAATTGTAATTTTATAACAATTTGTCTTGTCCACAGAATCGATCTGGGAATTTATTTATGGTGAAATTAACAGCAATACATTTTATATGTAGTTGGCTTATAATTGTGTACAAAATATATTTAGTTGAAGCCATCATATTGTTCAAAATATTTAGTTTTCAGTATTAAGTGGCCCATGGGGTTTGATGTGTCACTAAATGTGAGATTTTATGATCAGTTTTTTTACATAAAATTTAGGGGGTCACACTATACACAGGCAATTTTTTTGAAGAGGTTAAAAATCCTGCATTTTCACTGAGCGGTTGTACTATACCCAGGTAAATTCTTTTTTCTGGAGGGGCTAAACTCATGCAAAAAATTTCAGGGGTCACCGTGTACACAAAGTCGGCTTATGCACAGTATTTTTCCACTTTTTGAATAAGATGTATATCAGGATTTAAATTGTGGATGATGTCTAAAGTTCATGTTTGTTCTGTCATTTTTGTTCAAGTACTTTTGACCATCTCGGTCATTATCAAGAATCACGTGTTGTCTATGTCTGGCTTATATTTTATTGAGATCTGAAAGTTTGAATCGGGCCAAAGTTATGGTTGAAAGTACTTGAACAAAAACAGAACAAACATAAAGAAACATTCTATCCATAGTTTTCATTCTGATGTGTAACATCTTAATTCAAAAATTGGAAAAATACAATAACAAAATTAACAGACTTTGTTCACTGAATTTAATAATATTAGGTAGGACATGTCAGATATTTGTCTATATTTCTGAGATGAGGTATTGTAAATATTTACACTATTTACATTGTTTGGACTGTTGTCCTCATCTTTGTCTCCAAGGACACATAGCCTAGTGGATAAAAGTGTTGGTTGAGTGATCCAAAAAGTGACTTGATTCAAAGAGTTGTGAATTGTGGCCACAGCAGAGGTGAACAAACACTTAGAGAATTGAGTTACTAAAGGGAATTAACTGAGATATTCCAAAAAAGGCATGGCATGTATAATTAGAACAATTTACCCCCGTGGACTAAATACAGTGTTTGGTTTGAAATTCCAATGTATATCACCTGCAAGGATGAAGTATCATGAATATGGCAATAAAGATGAGGACAACAGTCTTAATGATGTAAACAGTTACAGTACCTCATCTCAGAAATATAGATAAAACTTATTTGGATGAATACTTAATATTCTATATATTTTCTGTTGTAGGTGTTAGCATCAGTTTTAAAGACATTGCCTTCTTGTAAAATGGAAGACCTGCCTGTTGTTGTGAAATTTATTTTACACTCAGTGAATACAAAAGATGCTGTGGGGGTAAGTGACTTCTGATTTGTGTAAGGAGTGTGGATTTTAAATTTTCTTTTTTTTTTTTTTGTAATGGCAAAAGTGAAAGTGGACGAAAATGGGGTAATTTTCTCTTATTTCTGGGAAGGTAAAAAAAATACTCTAAAAATGGCAAAAAAAGATTTTTTTAAATCAGTATTCCTCTGTGCAAGGCATTAAAGCCGCTAAGACACAAGGGGTTATAGAATCTGAAAGAATTAAGAACGGAAACATTAATAATGAAGAGGAAAGAGTAATCAGGAGAACAGTAGACAGAGATTGATGTTGCATTTAAATTTTTGCAGATTAAAGTTGAATGGAAAGCATAGAGCTAGAAGAGAGTTCCACAAGCGAGAAGTGTAGCCAGCTCAACTGTAAATTGATGAGATCTCAACGCCAGTCTGATACTGCACTTAAATTCAAAATGTCTAGGTACAATAGCAAAGAGCTCGTCTGAACAATTAGCATGAAAGAATTTATAGAAAATGAACAGAGAAGCAATTTTACAGTGGTTGGAAAGTGACTGAAGCTTGGAGATGCCAGGTCAGGACCAATAATATTGCTGATTCTTCTTTGAATTTTATAAAGAATCTCTAAATATATAGTAGGAGCACCGGACCATATGTGGCAGTAATATTCTAAACATGGGTGAATGGTAGACTTATAGATGTGTAAGATAGATTCTGGAGAGAAAAATTGTCTTGAATGAACCAACTTTCTTAGCTGATTTAGCAATGGATTCAATATAGTTTTTTGACTTCATGTCAGATGAGAACATTAGCCCAAGATGGTGCAATAAGTCACTTTCCTGGAGGTTAGCATCAGCCATGCTGACGGAAGGCAGAAAGAGGTCGCTCGCATGATTAATAAAGAAGTTTAGTATTGTCTATGATACCATAGCTGAGGGTAGTATTTATAATTGTTTCCGTATGTTCATAAATGGAAGGCTAAGAACATTGAGGAAGGCTTGCAGTTGTTGATGTTGACTAAATTGAAATGATGATTAAAAATAATCCACCTCACATGACAAAGAATATTGATGAGATCCCGCCCCCCATATGAGTGTTGTACTGCATTTAAAAACATTTGGATGCATGAATCGTACAATGTTTGGGTGCCTCATGATTTGGTGAACTAAAAAAAAATCATTGAACTACATTTCGACTATTTATATCTGGAAAATTATTCTCATCTTGTTATCCCAATGTTTCAGCTGTTATGCCCTCCAACTTTCATCAGGTTTATACTGATCTATGTAACCTACAGGAATTCTGAAATTAACCCTTTATTTAATCTATTATGGTAGACAGTTCTCATTCTACTGCTCAGCTATTGCTTGCCCTGTTTCCACTGAGTCCAAGTACAACCCTATGACCACACCCAGTCATGGGACTGTTTGAAGTTTGAAATCTTTTCTTTGGCCACTGAAGTTGTCTCAACTCAGAATTATTGTCCTAACTGAATCAAGGCAGACATAGAAGGGAATATTCAGAGGGACTAATTTTCCGTTTTAAATTGTCCTTAATTCTGTTTCAGGCTTTAGGGAATTGTTTTTTTTTTTTCTTTCTGTTTTCAGTATAGAATTCTTTTTTTTCATTATAATACTTAGTGAGAAAGTGTAACAATATATAAATGTTATTAAAACAAAATAAAATTATTAAAATTTTTGAAAAAAGAATTTGGCTTTCTGAAATGACAAACTACACCCTCACCTCTGTCACCATGTGTGATAGGAAAAAGAAAGGATAAAACAAAAGGACAAAATCTGTTTTTCTCAACAACAATTTTTTTTTAAATCGAGCAAACTTCATAAAACTTGTTTCCTAAATACTGTAACCTGTAGGGACACAGTAGGTAAAGGGATATATTACCGACTTTACCCTTCGATGTCTGTCAGACAAATAATTTATGAAAGACAAACATAATAAAAAATAAAAATGGCAGTTGGAAAATCTAATTGTTACAAATAAGAAAATTTCTGTTTCAAGTAGGCCATTCTGTTTTTCCGGAAAATAAGCCTATAAAATATTATACAACTGTAGATGCATGGTATAGGTATTTTCTGTTTTGGTTTGTTTAAAGGTTTTCCATGAAATGAGAATTGCCTTAGAATTTGATGTCACTCTTGATTCCATGATTTCTTCAACACCTGTCCCCGGATCTTCAAAGTCAGTCAAGTAAGTTATGCCTTATTAAAATTATCTCTTTGTAACAAGACCAACCTTAAACTAATTGAACCCATAATGCCAAATGCCAGATTGATCTAATTACTTGTCAAATACATACAGCAGCACATTGCAACATCTGCTAACACCATATTGCAAAATTTATAGAGAAGAGCAGTGGTATTAATTTTCTTAATTCTTAAATTCACATTTAAATTTTGATATCTGGGATAATGATGAAAGTGGGCTTGGAGGATATGACACTCACAGGACATTGAAGGCAAGAGGGACAGAGGAAAGCAGTGAATAAACTACCTAATGAACTTGTACAAATAAATGGTAGACCAAGGATTAGGAGAGATAGCAAAAAAACAAAAGAAAAACAGCTACAAAGGACAGGAAGTAGTGGAGAGCCATGATCGCTCACTTCCTGAAGAAAGCACTTAAGAAGAAGATATAATTCTTCTTCTTAAGTGCTTTCTTCAGATATTTGCATACAAATATGTTTCTCTGCAAAAGTTCAAAAGACAAATGTGTAAATATATACAAAAAGTTTTTTCTACGACACCTTGCTTAGGGATCTGGGTCTTAATAAAAATGTTTCCACTTCACCCTTTCAGCTTCTAAAGCTAGAACTGTTTTACAAACAAATTTGATAGTTTGCTGAGCGACGCTACCGAATCAATGGATTGCAGTATGATGGTGAATCATTAGATTGATAACTTCACATATTTATTAGCCGAATATTGATACAAAATTTTCACTGTATAATATTTGATCTATGTCATTAATATTCATCACTGAATTAAGTGCATTGACAAAAGAGATTATGTTGTAAAATAAATATTTATTTTGTAAAATAAATATTTATTTTGTAAAATAAATGCTTTTTTTCATCATTAAACAGCAGACTTATTGCTGTACCTACATATTCACTACTGAATTAAGTGCATTGACATGAATTAAGTGCATTGACAAAGAAGGAGACTGCTTTTTAATCATTAGGTTACAAACTTGTGTACTTAATGTGTAGGCTGGCCCAAAATGTCAAACTATTGGTCAGAACTCTAATGATTTGAACTGAATGAGGTTGGTTTTAACCCCATGGGCATGGAATTCTGACAATGATGGATTGTTTTGATATAAGACGGATAAATGTGCAAAAACGGTCCAGCTGTAAGAATAGGAGAGTTAAAACATCTTGCACTCCTAGATTCCTTAGTGGGATATGCCACCTCATGGTGATGAATAATTGTCCAACAAGTTGGCATCTGTCCTCTATTTTCTCCCTCTTCTTGCTTCCACAAAGAAACAATGCTTAACTATTCCTCATGAAATAAAGCGAATAAAAAGAAATCTAAAAATGCTGTCCATCATTGATTCAGTCTTTGATGTAGCATTGGGGTTTAAAGAATTGAAGTCTGAGACAACATGAAATGCAACACCAAATCAGAAAACAGTAGTGGCTGTAGTAGCAGTATTACTAACAGCGTTAACCCTTCACTTTTCTGTCTTTTCAGTGATACCCATCAAAACAATGAGATTCTGGCTTTAGAGTTATTAACAATGAAATCGATTCATTCTTGTCTTCAGTTCCAGAAGTCATTGGTTGCTCCTTGGATAAAAGTAAGATTTTTTTTTTTTATTATTTCTGGCTCCAATCATCTAAATCTTTGAAATGGAAAATAGAATCTATTATTCAATTTGTAAAGAAAAAAAAAAAAAAGTCTTCCCACTCTTTTTGCAGATTGTTTGGATCTTATAAGTTACTAGCAGCATGGCCCGGTGTTGCCTGTGCTTGATTCAAAAATCATACGACTCATACAGTAATCGCTATCACTTAAAATATTTTTGCCCTTCCTTGCCTTTAAAGGAGTGCCCTTTGCCGTGCTGATGTTGCTACATGCCTTACTTCTTGCCTATCTCACACTGCAAATTTTTTCTAAGCTCTATACTAAACATTAAATCTATTACGAAAAAAAGAACTAAACAAAATGAACACAAAACAATCAGCTTTAAAAAAGGACTTGTAACTGGAAAAACCGAATGAAAAAAGAATGTTAACAACAAATACTTTTTCACACCCAACCCAGTTCTGTGGAATCAGAATCAACGTTGAGTTTAAGCAAGCGAATGAGCCAATTGCAGATTTAAATTTTTCCCACTTGTGACGAATGCAGCTATCAATTTTTTTTTTTTTTAGCATGCTAGTTAACATTTATGGCAGCCAGCTATAGGCTCTCACTCTGGCCAGTAGAAAATGGCCGCAAACTACATGAAAACTGCCGTAGAAGCATGAAAAAATCAATTATTTCCACCATCGATGGGAGTTGGAAAATGCAAAGTCGGTCTTGGCCTTTCCGCTAACTTGGAGCATGTACATGTAAATTTTGGTGTAAATCTGTCCAAAATTGCAGCCGTGCATTCGTTACACACACACACATCCTGACTTATAGATAGAGATAATAGCCAGGGAAATTCTGTGGTGTTTCCTATGTGTCTCACATTGTTAGTCATTCATGTTGTCTTCATCATTTTGTACCCAAGATATAACACCATTTAACACTTAATCAAGTCATAAACCTGAATTTTAACATTTTTTTTTTTTTTTTGGAGGGGGGTAATTTTGACAAAAATTATTACACTGTGATCCATCTATTCAAAGAATATATTAAACAGATTATACATGCCAAATTTATTACTGAACAAGATTATAAACTTCAAAGGAGGTCTGATTTTAGACCCAGTGTTTTAATGTCTATAAAAATCTTTGTCACTTGTATTGGTTGGGTCCATAATTATCAGGCGTTTTTTAAACAATATTTATTATGAAAAAAAAAAAAACATAACAATTGAACAATAATATTTTTAAATGATTATTCCGAAGGATATGATTATTAACATGCATTTTTATAACCTGAAAATAAAATATTTTTATTAAAAAAAGTAAACAGAACAGCAAATTTTATTAACAAATAACTCGCCTACAAAAACACCTGATTGATAATTATGTACCAACCCAATAATTTATATGTCTGTATCATGTATTTCTACAAATATGTCTGTCCATTTGACATCTGTTCATGTCTGTCTCTCCTTGTTCATTCATGTCAGTCTGCCCATACATTCATGTCTATCTAATCCTTTCTGTCCATTCATGTCTGTCTGCCTGTTCATGCCTGTTCCTCCCCATTTTGATCTGTCTACCTGCTCATTCCTGTCTGTCCATCCCTTCAATCCCCCAGTGTTTATGTCTGTCTGTTAGTCTGTCCTGATCTATCGCATATTTTTCATAAATGTTATTGATTTCAATAAAATATGTCTGTGTGACACTATTGGAAGGGCACTAGTAAATTGAAAAGCACTAAATTCCGATAGATTGAAGATATACCGATGACCAGACGAGGGAAAATGAAAGAAAATGATATTTGTTTTTTTATTGGAAAAAAAACTAGAAGGTAATTAAATTTCTCGTCTGATGGAGAGGTAAAACAGAGACCATCTGGTTTTGATTAAGAACTGAGATTAAGTGATGAGCTATTAAAGAAATAGATGATATTTTTATGACCATTGAGCGACAAACCAGAAGACAGATGCCTGGCTGTGAGTTCAGTTGATTAATAAGGATTAACTTTTAAAAGCAGACAGGTTCCTGGTTGAATATATGTAAAAGAATGACAATTAAATTTTTTGTCTGCCAAAATGCAATAAACTTCACAAAATCAAGGGATTGTTCCTTTTTTGCCACTTGTTGACCAAAGGGTTGATGAGGGGATAAAAATGATAAATTTCAGATGCAAAAATGGCCACACACAAAAGCTCAATGAGAAAGAATTTTGAGCGATAATTAAAATTTGACCATTGGGCTAGATCATGCCTATCCCTTGTGGGACAGATTTGGTCAGGTGACCAATGGGGAGAGGGCCCAGTTGGAATTTCAGGGAAGGCGGAGGACTTACCAAACCACTCAGGCAGTGATATTGAAAGGTAGTCACACAAAGCAAGACCCAGGTAGAATTCCAAGGAGTGGGGAGGTGCTCCCCCATATTTGGACATTTGCAGAGAGAACCCTGATTGTTTTTTGGGGAGTGTTGGCATACCCAGAACACATCATTCCCCACTCCAGCCCTTGTGCATGGGTCCATAAAAGCAGAACGCCTGAATAGATACAGAGAGACAGAAACACTGCAGAGAAAGCAGAGTACCACAGCTTTGCCTGATCTCATGTGATTTGCTGTCCTGAAGAAAAAGCCTCTGACTTAGTCTTGTTCCAAAATCCTAATAACAGTGCGTGACGATAATCAGGAAGAGTCAATAGTTATTGCATGGAGAGTATAAGCCTGCTTAAGCCATCAATGACTGTACCATTAACTTTGTATCAAGGAAGTGTATATAAATACTTTTTTTCTTTTACCCAATTTACTTTTCCTCTTTTGTGTGACTACTCTGACCGGACCAAACCAAGTCATCGATTCCATTCAACCATTTGAACCAAGCCAGTCTTGCGATCAATTAATCACAAAATAGGGAGAAACAAGACTTGGGCCAAAGTGATCAACTCTACAATCAGTTGTCAGGAATGAGCTTGAATACTGAGCAGCTAGGCTAGACGTCATACTGTTAAAATTCTCTATCATATGTTTGATATTCTATTCATGTTTTTGAAATGATTTTATTGTTATAAATTCTGTGTTGTCTCTGATAAATCTGTGCTGTTTGTTTATCTCTTGGATTATTTTTTAGGTATTGGAGCAGGTTCTTGGTGCCAAAGAACACAAAGTTGTTGATGTCTTCCTCTTGTTAATCATTCATTCACTAAAACACACAAAAATTGTTGAAAGTCTGTTCCGAAACAAAATCCGATCTGGCGATTTCACAGAAAAATTACTCAAGTTTACCTTTTCTCGTCATGCCAGTGTGATGCAAGAATATTTCTCCAGTGTTCTCTCATTGGCCTTGGCTTTCATTTGCTCATCAGAGACTGCTATCCAACATTTTGCATGCGTTCTCTACAAAAATGCCTTTGAGAATTTGGACCGATTCTGTAGACAGGTAAGATAGAATAATTTTTTTTTAATGAAAATAATGTACTTCTTCCATCAATAATTATTGCACTATTGGTGGGGCTTAGAATATGTTGACTGTTTCCCCTTCTTAGTGGGTTCACCTTTAGGTAGATACTTAAAGATATGGATATAAATTAGATTGATGTCAACAGGACATATGCCTCCCATCTTGAGGATTCATTGGGATTATATTGCCCTGTAAGTTTTGATATTAAATAACCCAATATTGAAAATCATTTGCAACAACTTGACATTAATATTAGTCACTTTGACATGTAACTTCCACATAAGTTAATCAAAAATCAAACCTAGTAATCTGTATTTCTATGTGTGATTTGCAACTTAAAATTCATGGAAACATACCATGTTTTTTGGTCCAATAATCTTTTATACCTGATTGCCTTGATCTTTTAGAGTTTTGCCAAGTTAGGAAACTGTTGGTCACAGAAATGTCAAGTGACAAATTATGAGGGTAGGTCAATAAGTTTGTAGCCTGATATAATTTTGATTGGACATATATTAATGGAAAGCGTTGAGCTAAATGCATTGCCAAGGAAGGAGATTATGTTGAAAATATTTGTTGTGCAAAAGTTTTTTTTTTTTTTTTTTTTTTTTTTTTTTTTTTGCATTAGGCTGTGGGCTTATTGATGTGGAATACTTTATTAAAGAAAAAGACAAACATTTCTTGATGTCTCCAGTAAAGTGATTCATAATGAGAATATTGCAGATAAAACCTTATTTTTATTCAAAAGAAAACATTCAAGGATTTTTTTTATTTTTTATTTTTGTGGGTTTTGTTTGAAACATCTGGAATAAATTTTCGTTTGTTCACAGGAAATTGTTGGCAATCTGGTGACTCATATTGGTTCTGGAATGACCAATGAGATGGACACAGCATTGGATATTTTAGTTGACCTGTCTGAATCTTGTTTGGATCAGATAGCACCCTTTGCTATCTTTGTTAAAGTGAGTGATTATTGCACTAATTCTTCATAAAGTTTTTTTTTTTTTTTTTTTTTTTTTTTTTTTTTTGTAATCAAATACACCCCAAGCAAGGCAATAACGTCACTTTAGACACAAGGGGTACTGGAAGTGAAAGAGTAGGAAAAGACTTTAGAAGGAATCAGAAACCAAATAAGAGTATAAATTTCAGAGTTTAGATAGAAATGTTAGTAGTTTAAAGTAGAATTTAGAAGGACCCAAAAACATAACCTTAAAGAAGACAAAGGATAAACCTGAACTCCTGTTCAAAAGACCAGGGAGGAGTCTGAATTGGATGATAGACTAACCTATCAGTGAGGTTTAGGAGCCCTTTTTTTTTTTTTTTTTTTTTCCTGTTTTTTTAATCCGTACACCCCAATCAAGATGATAATGTCAGTAAGATTCAATGGCTACTGGAAGTGAAAGTGAAGGAAGAGACTTTAGAAGAAACCGGAAACCCAATAATATTATCATTTTCAGTGGAAAATTTTGTGGTTTTCAATGATTATAAAAAAAATTAATGTGAGATTACAAAATTTGGTCTTTATTTTTTTTTGCAACGAAACATTTGGTGGGGAAAAAATAAAGATAAAGTCAAGTCATACTTTGTAAATATTAATTTCAGGGGTTACTGGACTACACAGATCAACTGAAAATGTCTCAAATCAGAAAAGTCTATTTTGCAATTAGCAAGCTCGCTTTTCATTCAGACAAAGATGGCGGACGAACAAAGGTTAGTCTGTTTTTATTTTATTGGTTTTCTTTTTATAAAAAAAACACATTAATTTAATATTTATACTAAATTAATGAATAGATCTATATTAAATCACAAGCTAAATTGAATGGTTGAATGTTTGAGGAGAGAGATTTTCTCAACATAATAGGGTAGCCTGAAAAATTTGTTCTCTTTTTGTCATTCAATGGCATTAGGAGTGTTTACTTTTAACTTTGTTCAAAAAGGGTCACCTTTCATTGAATTGTGACAGTTGTGCATTTTTTAAAAAATTTGTTAGAATTAGTTTTTGTTTCTTTTATTCTAATGTTTAAAATGAAAGAAAATAAGTTATTGATATATTATATATACACACACACACATGTTATATATGACTAATGTCCTCATTATTATCTGTCTATATTTTTGAGATGAGGTATTGTAACTATTTACACTATTTACACTTTGGACTGTTGTCCTCATCTTTTTTGTCATCTTCATGACTCGATTACTTCAACCAAGTGGACACATGACTCAGTGGATGAAAGCATTGGTTGAAGTAATCCAGGGACTTGACCTAAAGTGTTGTGAGTTCAATACCTGGCCACAGCAGAAGAGAGTTATGGAAGGGAAATAACTGAAACCGAGATATCGAGGAGAGGTATGTAACTAGTAGATTGCTCTAGTTCATGGATTGAACTCTCGATTACTATGCCAACAAATTCGCAAACCAATGTTTCAAAGAAAGACACCTTAAGAAAGTCAGAAGGTACAATGGCTGAAACATGGTAATAAAAACAAAGATGAAAACATTAGTCTTACTGTAAATAATGTAGCTAATTGTAATGCTGCAATTCCAGAATTTCAGACAGAATTTGACTGATACATTTGCTGTATTTAGTAGATAATGACACATGTAACTAGAGCAATCTACTCCAGTGGATGAAATAAAATTTCTGTTCGAAATTCAACTCACCTGCAAAAGGCCGGAGTGTACAATGGCTGAAACATCATGAATATGACAGCACAGATGAAGACAACAGTCTGAACTATGCAAATACTCCTCATTATTGTTATCATAACAATTTGGCGGTTGTGGCTTTAGACTTTCTTGAGGTTTCTGTTCCTGTCAATGCTGGTAATCTCTAGAGAAATTTGAGCTGAAGATTTTATTTAATCTCTAGGTACAGATTGTTCTCATTCCACTGTCCATGTCTCATTTTGTTCTTATTTAGTAGTAGCTTAAAGTCTACACGCTGTGTAACTATTAGGTTGGTGCAAAAATAATGACGTAATAATGTCGTTTTTTGACGTTAAAAATACATAAAAAAAAAACGACATTATTACGTCATTATTTTTGCACCAACCTAATAGCTCCTGTGGAGGGCTGATTGGGACTTCAGCCTAAAGCTAAAGGGACCTCTGGTCTAGCTTAGAAAACAGCAATGATAATTTTGAAGAAATAACTTTGAATTCTTCAATTCACATGGAACTTCAAAACCTTATTTTATCTCCAATTTGGGCTATAAGTTCAATTTGGGCTGAGTTCTTCAAATTACAAACTCTGTAAACTTCAAAGCATTTTGAAGAAATAAAATCGATTTCCTCATTTCACAAAGTTTTGGGTATATTTTAAACTGAATTTAAAACAAATTTTTTAAATTCAAAAAGTTTTTGCGTTACTTTAAACTCATTATAAATTAAAAACTTTTAAAATCACTAATTTTTTTTTTTTTTTTTTTTTTTTTTCCGTTATTTTAAAATTTGAATTGTTAATTGTTCCCTTCTCATCTGGAAACAAATCCTAATGTTGGATGTTCAAGCACCAGATGAAGAACAGATTTTCAATCCTGGAATCATCTGGATTCCAGAAATGTATTAGGTTGGTGCAAAAATAATGTCGTTTTCTCACATAGTAACATATATGTGAGAAAACGACATTATTTTTGCACCAACCTAATAGAATATGTCTATGTAGAGCAAGTGTGGCCTGAGCTAGAGGGGTTTCAGGCACACGAATGGACAGACAGGATTTGCTGTTTGTTTATTTAGATTGTTTCCATTGAGTCTGTGCTACTCAGTCCAGGGATTGAACTCTCGATTACTATGCCAACAAATTCGCAAACCAATGTTTCAAAGAAAGACACCTTAAGAAAGTCAGAAGGTACAATGGCTGAAACATGGTAATAAAAACAAAGATGAAAACATTAGTCTTACTGTAAATAATGTAGCTAATTGTAATGCTGCAATTCCAGAATTTCAGACAGAATTTGACTGATACATTTGCTGTATTTAGTAGATAATGACATCTTCAGGTTACCATATATTCCAATCTTTTCAAAATTTTCTTAATGAAGGAAAAAAAAAAAAAGTCAATTTCAGAAAGAATGTTGAAATTTCTTTCTTGCGATAATAGAAAAACTTGAAAGGATGAAATTATGAAGTTGCCTGAAAGATGGAAGAAAATATTGTTCAATAAAAGTTAATATTGAAAAAACTTGCTCGGTGCAAAAGTTCTCAGATCCCTTTTTTTTTTCTTTTTTTTTTTTTTAATTTTTAAAACTTGAGGACACAGTTGAAAATTGATCTTTTGCTGTAAACAATTTTCACACTGAATAAAAATGTCTTTCACTTTTATACCTTAAGTTAATCTTGACCAATCCAATAAAAGAAAAGATATATTTTATTTGGTTTTACTTTTCACCACTGTTTTTAAATGAACTTTGGTATTTGTTACTGAAATTATTAATGATGTTGGGTGTGACAATAATCTACATCAGGTAGCAAGGCCACTGATTGGGAGATTGGTGGTTTTGAGGAGCGTTAAACCACCTCTTAATTGCTGTTGTTCTCGGGTTGACCCTGACATAGGGCAACAGTATCTGTTAGAGTTTCAGCTATAGGTGAATAGTTAAGCCCCAGACTGGGGTCAAAAGACTATGAAAATGTAAAAATAGGTCTTAATATTAGATCGGTGCAAAAATAATGACGTAATAATGTCGTTTTTGACGTTAAAAAATACGCCAAAAATCGACATTATTACGTCATTATTTTTGCACCAACTTAATACAAGTAATAGTTTTTTGAAAAGTTATTACCAGCAGTACATTTTTGAAAAAAAAATATTACAAGCAATACATTTAAAAAAAAAAAAAAAAAATATAACCAATACATTTTTGAAAAAAAAAAAAAATATTACCAGTAATAAAAATCTTGTTGACATTAAATGACCCATTGAGGTTGATATGCCATGAAACAAAACAAACAAGCCAAACAAATCAATGACATACATATTTATAGTAAAGTGACCAGCAATATATTTTATATGTAGTTGAAGGTGTACAATTGTATTCAAAATATTTAGGTTTCAGCATTAAATAACCCATAGAGGTATTGATATGCCACTAAAAAAAATCAAACAAACAATAATGTCTGTTTCTCACTGTTTTTTTTTTTTACCAGAATGAGCTTCACATTGTCATCCGAAAACAATTAATGAGTAATAAATTACGGTAAGTTACATTGCTGAAAACAAAAAAAATTTGAATAAATTTATAATCTCATATTTAGTAATGTCCCATGATGAAAGAATGTCATGACTGGCATCATCAAGGGACATAACTCTTGTGTTGTGCAAGATGATTCAAAGAAGAGATGACATACGATGTAATGTGCTGTTGTGGGTTTAACCAGGTACTACATATAATAAATATGATGTGTAAAGTATTCGTCAAGGATTCATGTAAGTCTATGTTTACCTTCTTGTTTGAAGTTGTCAAAAAAAATTTGTCATCAGAAAACCTTGTATCTCCTTTTAATTTTTTTTCTCTCTTCATTGTATGTTTGTATAAAAAAATCCAGAGATGGATATGTGATGTGGTTGGTCCTGATCTGGCATCCCGTCTGCAGTCGCTATCTCACAGATGTGCTGTGGCTTCCTTCTGTTTTTTCTACAAGCACTTTCATGGCAACTGCTCCAACGAGCTACTTTCACTGGTTCCCAAATTGTATGAATTTAAGTGTGCTACTAGGTTAGCATCTCAGTCCCACCCATTCATTGTTGAAACGGCTAAATGTAGTCTTCTCTTCTACTCCAACAGCTTCTTATCTCACACCTCCCATCAGTGGAACTCCTTTCCAATCACTTGCTTCCCTGATAGCTATAATCTTTAAATATTCAAATGTAATGTCAATTGACATCTTCTGATGTCGTGACCTTGATCCCCATTCTTTTCTTTATCCTTTTCCCAAACACTCTTCTTTACTCTTACTCTCACTCTCTGTAACCTCTTGGGTGCTAGTGACGCTCTCGCCTTGCTTGGGCTGATTTGCTTAAAAAAAAAAATAATGCTGATTGAAATGACAAATTTATTCTCTATTTGGTATCAACCAATTATAGTACATTTAGTGTTGTAATTCTAACCATAAATGTCTATATTACTCTTATCTTACTATCCAATTGGTGAGGTTTAGAATGCACTGACGGTATCCCTGGCAAAAAAATTTGTGGATATTTGAAGATTTGGGCATAAACCTGACCAATGTCTCACTTTTTTTTATCCTGGAGCCAACTGGACTCGTGTCAATTGTTTTGACTCTAGTGCCAACTCAACCTCTGTTGACCTTTTTGAATCTAGTGTAAACTGCACATATATTGGCCATTTTGACTAGTGTAAACTAGTCCTATGTTGGTTATTTTAACTCTAGTGTAAACTGCACATATGTCTACCTATTAATTTATGATTTTTGTCCTATAAAACCCTTGTTCCCATACCCAACAATATTTGATATGTTGTTTAATTAATCAAATCTATTAATGAATCAATCAGGAGGAAAATATCTTATTCACTGACATTAATTACTATCCAAAGCAAATTGTTAAAATATACTTAACACAGCCTGTATTTAGCCATGGATAAATTAGTGCTGCTTTTTCCCCCAGAATGTAAATATTAAACTAATAATCAGAAAAGAGATATTTTAAAATGGTGTTTTGGGAAGTTTATGAAAAATGAATAAAATATTGTTTTACTTATGCGGCTAAAAATAAATGAATAGATGAAGACTCAGAAATATAAATTGCGAAATTCTGTCCCCTTCAGATGAGTTGTTTTGGCTATTATCCTTGCAGAATTCTAGTTTTCTTCTGACATACTTCGTAAATTATTTGGAATTTTGAATCATCCAAGCTTTGAATACTGCTGCCACATCTGGTCTTCTGCTCTTGTTATATATTCAGAAATTATTGATAAAATCCAAAGAATCTGCAATGTTATTGGTTTTGACCTGGCATCTTGGCTTCAGTCCCTTTCCCACTGCCATAATGTAGCATACTATTATGGTAATTGTTTGATTTCAATGACTCTGAGAACTATGCTGTCGGGAATCCTAAACTCTTGGTAGAGCCACCTTTGGTGGTAAGGTTGAAAATGAGAATCCAGACTAAGTGCAACTAACTCCAAATGCCCCAAATGGTGGAACAAGTGGATGATGATTATAACAGATCTTAAAGGTTGAACCAGCGGATGAAGAGGGCTACATGTGATTGACATGTTACAGAAGGTGCAACTTGAAATTATGAAATTATAACAGCAGCAATATGTTACAGTTTCATAACTGGATTTTGCAAGTCTCATTCCATGTTTGCTGCAGAGGAAGGTCATGAAATCAAGTGTGTGGGTCACTTCCTGGCAAGTTATGGTCCACCTTAAACAAATTCACGCCATCATCACTTTCTTCTACTTTGATTTTCTTTCAGCTTCAACCAACTCTTGCAAAGCCAAATGATGATAGGGAATGGATGACAGGAGCAGGTTTTAGTGAAACTGAAAGCTTCTAGTCCTGAACCTGCAAGTTGGCGGTGAATGTAATCATCTCACCATCATCGTAAAGGAAGTGATAAGCGAAGAAGAAATTAAATTCTTGGCTACAAGATAAAGCAGCTGATTTATTCTGATAAACTTTCCTCTATGGTATCTAGAGTTTATAAATTTAAGCACAGTACTAGATTGGCGGCAAAGTCTCATATTTTTACAGTTGAATTGGTTAGATGTAACCATAAGTTCTATGCTAAATTTCTTTTCTCGCACTTCTCACTTGTGGAACTTTCTTCTGGCTTCTTGCTTCCCAGTCAACTTTGATCTTCAAAAATTTAAATCAATGTCAATTGTTATCTACTGTCTTCTTTATTCTTGTTCTTTTATTGTTCTCTCTTCTTAATAGTGCTTTTTTTTTCTCTCATAATTTATCTTACTCCATAACCCCTCATGTATTAGTGGCTTTATTGCCTTGCTTGGAGTAAAATTGTTACCCCGCACCCAAAAAAACACACCAAATTTTTATTCCGTCTGTAGCAGTAAGTTATTCAATTTCCAAACCAGGGGAGATAACTCGTATCAGTTAATTCTCTTTCGTCTATTTGCCTTTGGTTTGCAAGTCTGTTTCATGAAGATGACTTTTTTTTTTTTTTTTTTGCATCACCAAACCAACGGATTGAATTTACAACTGGCAGGAAACTAGATTACCAATGCATTTATGTCAGTTTTCAATGTTTATTTTAGCATTAACTAAAATTAGACATGTATTTATTATTTTCTACATCTTGTAAATGATTTTTAATACAAATAAATTAATGTGCACCAACAAATCTTGTATTATGAAAATCAAAATTCAGGTTTATAGTTTTCTAAAAAAAAAAAAAAATGACATTATAAATCCAGTATTAATTATAGGCTCATAAAATAATCTTGCATTATTTACAGGTTTATAAAAATCTAGTATTAATTATAGGCTTATCTTGTATTATGGGTTTATAAAAATCCAGGAATGATCTTTCATTAAATTTTTATTTAAAAAGAAATGTGAAATAAAAAATCTGGTATTAATTATAGATTTATACTCTTAATTAATTAATTACATGTTTTTACCCCAACCCATGAATGTTTACTGTCCCCAAAATGTTCATTAATGGGTTAAAGCCATTGCATTTAATTTGTATAAAATATATTCAAAATTTATCAAATTCTTTTCTTCACAATTTAAAAATAAACTGATAAAATTTATCATATGTAAATAAAATTCAATTAAACATTGAACTTGTTAAAGCTAATGTCTAAAATACAAAGCTCAAGGGGTTGGGCATATGTTTATTTTGTGAGTATCTCTTAGAGGTCAATTTCTTATTTCCTTTGTTTTATGTGTTTCTATTAATTAATATGACCTATATTGTCCATAACCTTTCCCACAAAAGTCAGCATTAAATTTACCAATGCTTTCTTTTGTATCTTTATAATATATTATAAACCTAATATCTTCAGCAACCATTTTTCTTTTGTATCTTTGTCTACCTGATTTATTTTTTTATTTATTTATTTTTTATTCAGTTACAAGCAAAATGGAATAATTGGTGGAATCATGTTGATTAAAAGTGTTATTTCATCAAGGTAAATTCTGCTATTTTTACATTATTTACATTATTCGGACTATTGTCCTCATCTTTGTCGCCATATTTATTACAGCATTTCAGCCATTATATGCTCTGGCCTTCTTCAGGTGGTTGGAATGTCGAACTGAACCCTTTATTTCGCTCACTGGGGTAGATTGTTCTAGTTCCACATGCCATGGATGGATGTCAGTTATCAGTTATCTCCTGTTAATTTCCCTCTGAAAGTTCTCCACTGCCTTAACCGAGTATTGAACTCACACTCTTTGGGTCCTGTCACTGGATCCAACTAACACCTTGTGCCATGTGTCCTTGGGGACATCTGTGTATGAATTTCTGGGTATTATAAACCTAATGTCTTCAGCAACCATTTTTACCAGAGTTCATATTGCAACTTTGTTGTTATCATTGCTTTTCTCTGGCACTCCTTATTACTATTTTGCTATTTTTGTAGATATTTATTTCTGAATTCTTACATGATGTAAAGTTTAACTTAAGTTTATTTATTGTGGATTGTACTTGAATAGTGTTGGCTGAACGGGAGACAGCTTGGATGTCCAAACCTTTGAACTGGAGATGTGTTGTTGAAAAAATTTAAGTTAAATGCTCCAAACTATATTAAATCAGATTTGATTTCTAACAAATATATATATTTTTTTTAATAAGGATAGATTATACATTATTCACCAAGTATTAGAGATAGAGAACAAACATTCTAACATTTACGAATTTTATTTTTTTAAAGTGAAAAGTTAATTTGCATACTGCTACCATTGTCATCAAACTTTTTATTTTTGTTTTTAGAAGATTCTACACACTGCATTATAAAAATAATTAAATAGCCGTAGTCATGATTTCATGATTTTCTTTGTAAATCATCCTGAATTGTTAATTTTGATGAAGAAATGAATTTCAGTTTTAAAAAGTCATTAAATTTAAAAAAAAATTTTAACATAATCAGTTTTTTTTTTGTTATTGTTTCAGTGTATTTATAAATGATGTGGCATTGTCTGGGTTTATATTTCACTCTTTAGCGTTCAACACACTCAAACCTGTCCGTAAATAACAGCTCTGAATGTCTCACTATTTGTGTTCAGTAATTGATCTGACATTAAATATAAAAGCTCCCAAAAAACACACCACTAATTTATACATGTAATCTTTGGATCAATTATTGAAGCACCAGTTCAGCAGGAAGGAGAAATAACTGACATCACAGGGACAAAATATCACAATCAGTAGATATTCCATATCAGCCAATTAATGGACACCTGATGATGACCAGAGGGTACTTGGTTGAAACATATGTATAATAGCATCTATATCAACTGAGATAAGAACAATAGTTTTGAAATAATACAAGACTATTAACAAAATTTTGGTTTGACATTTTTTTTGTTTTATATGATCATATTCAACAAAGAAAAATGCATTTGAAATGTCAGAAATTTTATTTATGGCAAACTTGAAACTTTTCAAGATATGTAAAAACAAACAAGGTTCTCTCTTGGTCTTTGACTGACTGATCAACTCACCCCACATTTTATTTCAATTCTCGTATCAGTGTCAACAAAAACTGAGAAAGGCTTGGGTAGCAGAAGGTGAAAATATCACCATAGAAAACACACAACCTGTTTCCACTATATTTGCTTACTAGCAGTAGAGCCCGGTGTTGCCCGGGGATGTAACAGTAAGAGATAGATCAAGTATCGACCATCATAAAGACTGAAAAATAAAATTGACAAAGATTATTGTTTAAGGTTGACGGACACGCATGTCTTAATTAGTTTTTTTTTTTTTTTTTTTTTTTTTTTTACAAATTGGTCAAAACCAAACTCAAACAAAAACATTGTTTTCAATCATTGAGTCTACGATTGAATAGAATTTTATTATAAACAATTGTCTTGTAAATGGAATTTTGAAAGCATTCTGAATGTAAAAATAAAGAAAAAAAGTGTGCAAGACAATAAGAAACACTACCTGCCAAAAAAAAAAGTGAAGTTTTGTTGAAATTGGTTGAAAAATGTAGGAAATCCGATCCCATATATAAACGAACACACACACACACACACACACACACACACACAAACAACCTGGGTTTTATAATAAGTATAACTCGATATGAGTTGTCCCCCTTCCATTCTCGTGATGCCTCTTAATCGTATTTTCAAATTGATTTCATGCAAAAACAATTGTGCTTTTCCAATTTTTGACGCTGTCAGAACCACCGCAAGGTAATTTTACGTAGTCCTGTGAAGTTTTGTTGAAATTGGTTGAAAAATGTAGGAAATCCGATCCAATATATAAACGTACAGACACACACACACACAACCTGGGTTTTATAATAAGTATGATTTATGCAGGAATTTATCTGGTACTGTTTGGTTAGGGCAGGTTGATTTTTTTCAGTTTTTTTCAGAAAATCAAGATTGTACTCAATGCAAAAGCTGGGGTTTGATGTGATAAGTACTGACACCAAAAATTAGATTAATAGCTTTTACTAATTTTTGAGCATTTAGTTTTAAAGACTGTCTGAAAAATGTACAGAAATAAATAATTTGCGCAGGTTTTTGATTACAAACTGACTTCAAAATTTTACTGTTTCAAGAATAAATCCAAATAAAGTTAATATCTTTTGTATTAGATACATTGAATGGAAAATATATTTAAACCAGAATTGTAATTATGAATCATCACAGACGAAATATGCAATTTTTTTTTACTGTATTTGATAAGTAAAAACTGGGAAAAAAAAAAATGTAAAAGATTATGAAAAAGCCTACTCAATGAGTAAGATTTGTTAGATCATAATTAATAAAACCAAAAAGTAGATAAAAGTGTATATAACATTATAATATTCCTGGACACAAATTATAAGATAAAATGTGTTAAATCTGCATTGTTTATTGAAAATCACACTAAAACTACTGCACTGTATAACATCGTAATATAGTTAAATTGTTCGGTATATAATGTGGACACTGATCTGACATACCAATGGGGACTAAAACTTCTGCTGAACATTTGTCAGGGCAGAATGTTAGAAAATAGTTGAGGAGATTTGCCTACTGCAGTTGCATTCAAGACTGGTGGATTCTTCAATGATCTTGATTAATTCATATGCAATGGAGAATTCTCTGCAATATCTGCCTTCACTATCGGTTTTGTTTAAGTGGACTAAACATTCTTTGTGGTGAACATTGAATTTAGAGAGGGAAATTTAGTGAGGATATTGTCAATACTTTTTGATATTTGACAGAAGATTACCGACCCTTCATCTTGAGGAAGATACAGGGCAAAGATGAATGTGGTACTATAAGTGCCATGTGCAAGCACATGTACAGGAGATTAGGCTCCTTGTTTTTTGTGTCCCTGCCACAGGGAAACCTGTCCTTGATGTAGGCACTGAGACCATGACTGTGGTGATGTAGGTGGTTGAGCTAGTAACCATTTGCAAAAAAAAATATTTCATTCATTATTTATCATGTGAAACTCCAACTTTTAAATAGAATGCAATACCACATTTTCAAGATTGACCTACCCTACTGTTCTGGTGGGTGGGTACATGGTGACACTTGGGACATCTTTGCTGCTACTTAACTAATTTAACAAGCTACAAATTGAAAATGTCAAAGTCAATTAAGTACAGAATTTTTAATATCTGGGAACTGTTATAAAAAATGATGTCAAATGTGATACTGAAATCTGAAGGTGCATTAGAATAGCAAAAGATTCTTTCAAAAAGTTAAGAAAAGTATTAAGAAGTAAGATTTCTTAGAAACAAAGAAAAAAGTGCTGAACTGCTATGTGTTATGAATCCTCTTATATAGCATATACTGTACAGTTTCCTGACAGATGAAGAGAAGACCATGAAGCAACAGAAATATGGTTCTATAGAAGGATGCTGAGAATATTATGGATGGAGTATATGATGCATTTGGTGGTGGTGGGGGCGTATTCAACAAAAAAAAATCAAAAATTGTTTTTTTCACTGCAAATTATTCATTATATTATATAGAAGTATTTTATAAAAAATTAGAGACAATTACACAATATTTCAAGTTCAATTTACGTTTATAGTTTGTAACCATGCAATGAGATGAGGTAACATAAATTGTAGATTTGTCTGCGGAATATCATTACATTATTGTTACATAATTATAGTGAAATCATTAAGGTTTTTTTTTGTCAAAAGCATTTTATTTTTGGTTGTATATTAATTTAAAATATCCCTTTTTACAATCTTTATTTTTGAAATGGAATAAGATCATTCTAAATTTTATAATTTCACTATTGCCCATAGTGATCATTGTGATCTAAAAGCAACAATGGGAAAGAGAGGTAACAAATTGAACAAAATAGCTCCAGTTTGTTCAACTTAGGAAACTTAGCATGACAGCCAACATATTCTAAAATGTTGCCAATAATAAAGGAGAAAATGAAAAATACCTGACAACAAATTGAACATAGCATCAAAATTTATATTATTTTTATTTATTTATGTAACTGAATACAAATTTGTCAACAATATTTCTGTAAAACTTGATATTTCCTGTAATAAATTCTTAATAAATATTTTTATTGTTATTATTTTACTTAAGTGTAAGGTAGTCAGACATTTACAATTCCTTATGATTAACCATGGAAATTAAAAGAAAACTTAACAATAGTTAAAATTATAAAGTGTTACAAAGGTCAGGAAGTTGTGGAGAGTCATAATCATCCACATCCTGAAGGGGCAGCACATAAAAGAAGATAGGCATTTAGTTTTTCTTTATTGACATTAACTGTAACTTCTAAATCCTTTTTTTTTTTTTTTTTTTTTTTTTTTTTGCCAAGTGAAAGTTTGTTGGTTATGTGCATGTAGCATAGCAATTGTCAGTGTGGTAAATGCAATTGACATGCCAAGTTCAAATTCCAGCCAAGTTTGTTGCATTCACTTTTGCACAATTACATGTGGAAAGGCATGAATCTCTCTTTTCCCCCTCTCAGCTATAGGTTAAATATCAGAGCAGACTGGGTGATCTAGACTTAATTGGCAACCAGTCTAGAAGTATTTATTTACACAACAAATATTTGTTTCAACATAAGTTGCTTCCTTGTCAATGCACTTAATTCAGTTTGTATTAATTAAATAGGTCAAATCCAAATTCTGACTTTTTCCACTTTTGTCTACTTATAGACTTTGGTGTTGTATAATTTTGTTTGATGCCTGCTGTGTCTGATATTTTCAACAGCGACCTCAATGTGACGCCAGAGATCTTGACCGATGTTCTTGGACTTTTGGAATTAATGAACACCAGCAGCAAGAATATGCCAAAAGCTCATTCCCTTTTCATGGATGAATTATCCAGTATGATCCACCAGACGACTTTACACCAAAAAGTATTAGTAAGTACAATTGGGCATATTTTTTTTTTCCTCGTAGTCTTTACTGCAAGATAAATGCAAAATAAACTCCTATGTTAGGTTTAATTTTTTTTTTTTAATCATTTGACCCCCAAGCAAGGCAATAAAGCCACTAAGGCACATGGAGTTACTGGGTGTGAAAGAATATGAGAAAAAGAAAAACATTATTAAGGGGGAGAGAAATAATATAAAAGAATAGGAATTAAGATGGATGATGATGATTGACATTGCATTTAAATTGCCATTAAAATGCAAGGGGCTACTGAGGGTGAAAGAATATGAGAAAAAGAAAAAAATTTTATCAAGGGGAGGGAACAATAAAAGAACATCAATTTCAAGACAAAAGATAATGATTGACATTGCATTTAAATTTTTGAAGATGAAGGTTGGCTGAAGAGAATTCCACAATTGAGAAGTGTGAGAGAAGAAACTATAAGCATAGAACTTACAGTTACATCTAGCCATTTAAGTTGTAAAATAATGAGACCTAGCTGCCAATCTAGTATTGTGCTTAAATTTCTAAAGTCAAGGTATGAAAAAGAGAAGCACATCCAAGCAGTTACTATGAAAATAATTATAGAAAAGGCACAGGAAAGTTATGTTAAGTTGGTGGGAAATGACTGAAGCTGAGATACCAGGTCAAGACAGATAACATTGCAGATTCTTTACATTTTATCAAGAAAATCTAAATGCATAGCAGAAGCATCAGACCAGATGTTTCATATCTAGTAGAGACTTCTTCAAGCTAATTAATGTTTTATCAATGGAGTCTCATCTATATATATATATATATATATATATAAATATAAAAGTGAACATAGAAGTCAACACTTAGAGGCGACAGTCTGTTTCATGCTATATGCAATCATCAGGCCATGGCACGAAACAGACTGTTGCCTCTAAGTGTTGACTTCTATGTTCACTTTTATATTTACACACGCTCTATCTCTGATATTGAGCACTTTATTCCATAAATATAGCACACCTTAAGACTATATATATATATATATATATATATATATGGGGGGGTAAATTAAATAAATTCCAGTGATTATTCTGGATTTTATTTTGTGCGAATGAGATCATTTTTGTTGAAGGATTTTCAATAGATGTTCAGTTTAAAATTATCATAATATAATGGTGGCCTTATCTTTAAGAAAAAATGTTGAGATGACAAAACAACAAATGGAGATACAATGTGGTTGAGATAAGTAAATGGTTTTTATTTGCTGTGATTTGCAAGTGAATTTCATGTATCATATATCAATTGTGGGAGACTGAGAGTTCATTCAGGGTAGTAGTCAAGATCTTCAGAAGGTAAATTTGCATCCTCAATTCCTGAAAACTCATTATCATTGTTGGTATCCATTTTTTTATGAGTCTACTGGTATATCGCTTGGTCATCTCCCATCTGTAATATGGCTTTATTAGGTGCAGGGTGTTTTTTTTTTTTTTGTTTTTTTTTGTACATTTAAAAATTGAAAAAAAAACATGTCTTATGCAAAAACAAATATAGTATTTTGTTTAGATAAAAGAATTTTGAAAAAGACAAGCTAAAACATTCTTAAGGGGTGATCTCATCACTAATTCAAATATTTGTTTGTAAATGAAATCATCTTCATGAATCTTGATGATCATACCTATGTGGCAGTTTAGTGTAAATGTTGAGTCAGCTGTATCTATATTTATTCAGTATGAAGTAGTCTTTGTTCTTATTTATGATCTGTGATATAAATTATTAATGTCGGATCCTTTTTTTTTTTACCTTGCTGTAGGTAACATCTCCAATTATGTTTACCAATTTTCCAAAGTATTTGAACTTGTCCATCACCATACGGTTACCTTTGTCTGCTGGTAGTATTATGATACTAGTGTCATTCTGTTGCATTTAAAAAAAAAAAAAAAAAAAAATAAGATGTGATATACTTAGACATGGACAGTGTAATAAGGAACAATCCATGACAGGGTAGTGGCCCTGACAGTCATATTAGTGCATGAACTATTTTTTTTATAAATCTACCTGCATAGATTGAATAAAAGGTCTAGTTTGTATTCCCTGAAGGTTACCTGGACTGATAGACACCTGAAGAAGGCAGAAGAAACAATGGCTGAAACGTAATAACAAAGATGAGGACATTAGTTAGAGTTATGTTCATCCATCAAACCTTGGATCTACATCTAAAGAGTTATGCCTTTGCTGATAATGGTGGTGCAACATCTGTTATGGCTAACAGTCTCAATTGCAATGAATACATGTGAAGATGCTCTCCCTCAATGTTGCCATGTTTTCTTTGTATTGACTAGCCTTTGTTTCTCCTCTCCTAGTTCCAGCCCTTGGTGTAAATTGTCTTTTCACTTTGCGCATTTGTTGGTGACATCTTCAATCCTCTTGATGTCCATTGCCTTCATGTCTCTTTTGCAGATGTTTTTGAAGCAAAGATGAGGTTACCCTCATGCCTTCTTGCCAGTGGCTATTCCCCATACAAAAGGACCTTTGGACTCCTCCCATCCGACATGCAGTGTACATGTCCAAGCCAGCAGAATTGGTGCTGTTGGAGAAGGGCATAGTGGCTGGGTAACTGGGCATGGGAGAGAACTACGGCATTGGGGACATGATCAGACCAATTGATGCCCAGAATGTGTCTCAGACAAGAGATATAGGTGCTGTCTGGAGTAGAGACTCAAAGTCTTGCTGATGTAGAGCAACATGCTGACCATGAATGCCCTATAGTCTGCAATTTTGGTGTTCATAGAAAGATTTCTGTTCTCCCAGACTCTTGATGTCAGCTTAGCAAATGTGGTGGCAGCTTGTCTGATCCATCTGTAAAAATTCAGTGACTAGAGAGAGAGTGTCTGAAATAGTGGAGCCGAGGTATGTGAATTCATGAACCACCTCCAGGTTGTAGTTGTTGATTTTGATTAATAGTCTGAGTGTTAATAATGTAGATAATGATAACTTCTCATATCAGAAATTCAGATGGAAATAAACAAAATTTTTATTGTTTCATTAACCAATATTAATCTGTTTTTTGGAAGGAAGCGAATTATTTGTTTTGTTTTTACTTGGGGATTTTTATTCTCTTTTTAGGAATGGCTCAGTGACAAAGTAATCAATGATTTTCAAGACAATTACGTTGTGGATTTAGATAAAGACTTCCTCACCAGGTCAGTATTTGTTGTTTAACTCGTGTCAGGAAAATAGCAAAACATTTCTTCTTTTTCAGCATTTTCATGTTTTTAAACAAAGGCTAAGTTTGTTCCATAACTTGTACTGGTCATTTTGAAGAATCTAAACTTAAAATGCATCAGAATTGTCATTGATTTCAATTATATATATATATATATATATATATATATATATATAATGATCCAATTTCTGTTTGTGTGTTTTGTTTTTTTGTTTGTTTAACAGCGTATCAACTCCTTATGGGTTATTTAATGCTGAAATTTAATTTTCTTGGGAGCATTAGTAATTTCTTACACTATTGGGTTGGTGCATAATTATCAGGCGTTTTTGTAAATGAGTTATTTGTTAATAAAAATTGCTGTTTTGTTTACTTTTTTAATAAAAATATTATTTTATTTTCAGGTTATAAAAATGCAAGTTGATAATCATACAGTCCGAAATAATCATTTAAAAATGTTATTGTTAAATTGTTATGCTTATTTTTTCATAATAAATATTGTTTAAAAAAACACCTGATAATTATGCACCAATCCAATATTTACATTATTCAGACTGTTGTCCTCATCTTTATTGTCATGCAGTTATTAATAAGAGTTGAAATTAATTCATGCATGATTTCACAGCTTTAACATCACTCTTTTTTACAGTCCATCCTTGTTATTTATACAAGGATGGACTGTAAAAAAGTAGTGATCATTTTCTTGTTATACTGAGCATTTGTATCTTGGAAACAACTAGAATGTGATGCAAACCATGGGAGAATTTATTAAACAAATATGCCTAAACTTGTATTTACTGTAATGATTATAAATACAGTAGCTCAGTAAAAGCAACTAGAATAATTAATTGGAAATTATTTTACTCGAGAAGCAACTAGTAAATTATATTAATATACAAATGCATTGCTGATGATTTGTTGTTATCACAAATTATTTTAGGCAATATTTAACTTTCATGCCCACAAAAAAAAAAAAATGGGGTGTCAAAACAGCAGTTATTCTCTGGACACTTTGTATACACTTTTGACTCCCTAGGCAAAGTTTATTATTTTAAAAAGTGATGATTAAAATTTTAATAAAATCCAAACATATGAAAGTGTATTTATATATTTTCTTTATTCTTGGGAATTGACAATAAAGACATTAAACACTATTAGATTGAAGGAAAAAAATAGTTTTTCATAATTATTATAAAAAAATTTATAAAAATGTTATTTATAAAATGGTGAATAATAAATATTTAATTCTAGTTGGCTTACATTCAAATTTTTTTCTTTATAAAATGGTAAATAATAAATCTTTATAAAAGGCAAATAATAAATATCACATTGTACTTGGTTCACATATTTTTATAACATTCTAAATAAACATTGCTGAGGGAGTCAAGGGTGTATACAGTAATAGTGGTGTCAAGGGAATAACTTTCGGTGGGGAGGCACAAACATTCCCTCATTTTATTTCTAGCTGTTTATATGTAATTAATGTCATTGATAAGATAAACAAATGCATCAGAATTTTCATTAATTTCAATGATTATATATAATGATCCAACTTCTGTTTGTGTGTTTGTTTTTGTAGCTCACCAAAAAGGGTACTATCAAAAAAAATTGGCACAGAAAATAATGTTTTCTTCTGACCCACAAAGGAGTTCTGTTTAGAACTTTTGCAAAAATAGATTCTTAAAGAATCAGTCAAATTTCATTGAAAACTGTCCCTTAATAGAACTGGATTTTATCCTTAAAAGGATAAATTTCTTCTTCAAAGTGAAATGATCTTCTTTTCTTGCTGAATTCGTCTTCTAAGTTGGTATTGTCTGCTTCTTTGGAATTATCTTTTTATGTTGACTACTGGTCTCTCTGTTACAAGAGGAAAAGTGATGCTGCCTAAAAGCAACAAATCTCTTGTATAAAAAGGGTTCCCTTTCCCTGAAAAAGGACCAGAGCAAAAGTTGAAGAAAATTACCTCTCTACTGGACAAATCTTCGAAAAATAAAAGTTGACATCTGCATCCTTTTCACCCCCTCCTTATCCTCCACTTTCATTTGCTCCTTCTCCTCTTTTATCTTTCTCCTCCTTATTTCCTCCCCCTCCACCTTCTTATTTCCTCCTCCTCCACCTCCTTTTTCTCCACCTCCACCTCCTTTTTCTCCACCTCCACCTCCTTCGCCGTCTTTTTCTCCTCCTCTTTTGCCGTCTTTTTCTCCTCCTCCTCCTCTGTCTTTTTCTCCTCCTCCTCTGTCTTTTTCTCCTCCTCTGTCTTTTTCTCCTCCTCTTTTGCCGTCTTTTTCTCCTCCTCTGTCTTTTTTTCCTCCTCTGTCTTTCCTTCTTTTCTTCCTATCATTTTATGAAAGCAAACATTTTTATATGAAATTTTTCATCAAATATTTTTTTTTTTTTTTTTTTTTCAATCAAAGATTTTTTTGAAAACTATGTGCGAACAATTCTGAATTCCAATAAAGATTTTGACTTATCAATGCCCATTGACTTCACC